>OY740794.1:3275057-3875057 GCA_963514005.1 Raja brachyura | reverse complement strand
GTCAGCATTCACTCAGCCCATACCTCAGCCAAATTACACCGCCAGCCCAGAGATAGTAGGTCTGACTGTGGAAGTGGGGTGGGGGGGGGTGGGTGGTGGGGGTCACCTGAAATAAACGGAATTGGGAGTCTGCCGGGTACCACCCGCTGTGTGTCGACCTGGGGGACCCCCCCAGGGGGGAAAAATGGGTGGTAAATAGATGAGGGAAGGTACCACTGGTGTGCTCACTGCCACGCCTAGATCAACAAGTCGGTGGGAGCACTGCCAGACGGCTGCCCTGCCAGCAGATGTTAGCCATCTTCTTTTTTTCCAATATGTCCAAATGTTTACTTTAGTGTCTCTCGGTGTGCCTTGTGTGGGGGGTGGTGTGGGGGGTAAGGGGGGAACCGCTTTCAGTCGCCTCCTCCACAGAGAGGCGACTTTTTCCATGTCACCTCCCTCACGGCCTAACACCAAGGAATGGTGCGGCCTTTCCCAGAGTCGGGCCCGGAGCTTCAGCAGTGGGCGCAGCGTGGACTTTTCCCGATCCCTGGCCTGAAGCAGCGGTCTGCGGAGCTTCTAGCCGTGGGCTAGGCGTCCGGAGCCTGGGATCCCTCGTTGGGGATCCCCGGAGAAGACCTCCGACCGCCGGCCCGCGGCCTACAACATTTTGAAGCCACGGACTGCGGAGCTTCTAACCACGGGCGCAGTTTTGTTGTTTTTTTTTTCCCACTGCACATCTCGTATGCGTTTGTGACGACTAAAATTGATTTGACTTGACTGGCCATCCGGAGCGTGATCCCTCGCCGGGGATCCCTGGAGAAGAGCTCCAACCGCAGGCCTGCGGCCTACATCAGCTTGAAGCCACGGTCTCGGGTAGGGAAGCACCGATTCGGGACTTACCTTCCAGAAGAGAAGGCCTGTACATCTGGCCGCCAGCAGCGGCGACTGCGGAGGTTTATGGCCCCGATCACGGGGGAACAATGGAGGCGGACTGACTATACTTTGTGCTTTCCACCACAGTGAAGAATGCTGTGGTGGATGTTTGTGTTGAATGTTATTGTGTATTGTGTGTTCTTTTTAATTGTACCGCAGCTGGCAAATTCATTTCACTGCACTTTATTGTGTATGTGATGAATAAATCTGATTAATTGATTTATTGAACACAAACGGCAGATATCTTTCCTGCTGCAAAAGGCCCGCCAGACCCCCCACAAATGGCCTAAAATATGGGCTAGCATATAGACGAGCAAGGTACTACTCAAAAATAATACCACATGAACAAGTTGAGTTCATAGAGTGCAAAATGGGTTACGCCAGACATAGCCCGCTGCACTACACATACCAGACACCCTAGAGCCTGCTGTCCATCTAGGCTAACCTAGATATTCTGGGCACCAGCTAAAACCAGGTTTAAATAATCTATCACACCTTAGGGGATATAAAATAACCTATGACAGAACAATTATCCGCTGCTTTGAGTCTACCAGAAGAAGGCAGGAGAATGGGGTTAGGAGGGAGAGATAGATCAGCCATGAATGAATGGCAATGTAGACTTGATGGGCCGAATGACCTAATTCTACTCCTATCCCTTATGACCTTATTCCCAGGGACCTCCTGAATCACCTCTCCTCAGTGCCTGCAGATGCGCTTCCCAAATCACTGTGTGGATTCTGTCAAATGCTGGGAACTATATTCCGAACTCTGTGTCTTTCCCTTTGCTCTACCTATGGTACCATAACTGGGGTACTGTCTAATTTACCTCGACACCAATGCGGACATTGGACTTTGTGTCTGGAATTGTCATGCTATAATGCTGAGAACTATGTTCTGCACTCTAATTATTGTACTTGAGTCTGTTTGTATTTATGCATAGTATCTGATTTGATTGGATATCATGCAAAATAAAGCTTTTCAATGTACCTCAGTACATGTGACAATAATAAGCCTGAACCATCCATAGGCAGAGTGGATGCGAACTTCGCCGTATAACATCTCAGGGAAATATGTAGGCAGCAACAGGAACCATTATACTTGGTGTTCATTGACGTCACATTCAGAAGGAACAATGGAACACCTTCACCAAATTCAGATAGATCCCATACAAGCTCATCCACATCTATCATTTGCCATGATACCCAATCCATTGGCTTAGAACAAAATCAATCTCATTGATGACAAACAAGTTGTATCGTCGTCTTCTCACCACATATCTCATCTCCAACAAATTTCCCTTGGGTAGAAAAGGTCTCGACCCGAAATGTCACCCATTCCTTCTCTCCAGAGATGCTGCCAGTCCCGCTGAGTTACTCCAGCTTTTTGTGTCTACATTTCCCAAGGGAATGGATCTAATTTCAGAACTAATGGGGAATGCTACACCCTGGAACCAAAGTCACCAAAATCCCAGTGGTTGAGTTACAAGTTCTGTTGTGCTGTCATGTGGTTGGTCAAAGAGGCACAGCTCCATGGCTTCATGGATAACTTCACTGAGGTATATGGGAAGAGAGATATTGCACTTGACATCGACTTGATCATGGTTCTTTAATAATTTCTCTCCGCCTCTGGTAATAAAGGTTCATGATAAATCCTGGGAAAACATAGACTATTTCTTGCGAGATAACCCTTGGCAAAATGTTTATTGAAGATAAAATGCACAAACACGTCCAATGTGCCAACATGGCCATCAAACAAGAGAGGAAAAGGGCAACTAAAGTTGAAGTCCTGAAACCAAACTCTTCTGAGATCAGGACTACCTACAACAGGTATTTCAAAACACTGGAAAAATACTCTCAATCTTTCAAATTCATCGGAAGACTTCCTCCTCGATAACCATCAGTACGGGAGCACCCCAAGGCTGCGTGCTCAGCCCCCTGCTATACTCACTCTATATTCACGACTGTGTAGCCGGACACAAAGCAAACTCTATGTTCACGTTTGCCAATGATACCATCATTGTTGGACGAATTACAGATGACAATGAGTCATATAACCATATAACCATATAACAATTACAGCAGGGAAACAGGCCTTCTCGGCCCTTCCAGTCCGTGCCTACCATTTATTTTGCCCTAGTCCCATCTACCTGCACTCAGACCATACCCCTCAATTCCCTTCCCGTCCATATACCTATCCACTTTACTTTTAAATGTTAAAATCGATCCTGCCTCCACCACTTCTGCTGGAAGATCAACCCAGCACAATGATGCAACCATAAAGAAAACCCATCTTCTTCAATGCCCGAGTACATACTTGGCCAGTTCCCAGTCAAGCATTGTTTATGTCCCAGCCCGCTGGCCAATCTCCGGCCACCCACCTGTCCTATATCTAGCTAGACTTCTGCTGAACATTGTGGCCCACATCTGCCCAAACACCAGCACACATTGGCCATCACATCGGGGCAAGCCCCTGTTATATATAGTGTTCTGCTAATGATTAATATCCCTGGTATCTCAATGTCATATAACATGTATTTTGTGATGTGTTAACACTTATTAACACCCGCCCCTCCTGTATCCACCTATCACTTGCCAGCTCTCTTCGCGCGCTCTTCCCCCTTACTACCACCAGTATGCTGAAGGGTCCCAACCCAAAACGTTACCTGTCGATGTTCTCCACAGATGCTGCCTGACCAGCTGAGTTACTCCAGCACTTTTTATTTTTTTATAAACCAGCATTGTCTGCTAATTTTACAAATGTTTTTCAAATATGTCAGAAAATTGCCTGATGCAGATGAATATATAATGACCAACTCATCTGCTGCCGTGACACTTCAGAATTTAACGAAGGACTTTAACCTAGTCATTTGACAGTTTGCACAAATTTTGCTATCATTCAGCGTTCTCAATCGGAAGCTTTATTTTAGTTTAGTTTAGAGATATAGCGTGGAAACAGGCCCTTTGGCCCTTCCGCGCTATATCTCTAAACTACTGACTGCCCACCCAGTCCGCACCGACCAGCAGTCCCCGCACATTAACACCATCCTACACACACTAGGGACAATTTTACATTTATACCAAGCCAATTAACCTACATACCTATCATTTTCCTTCACAATTTGTTGGAGTTTAGCCAGACAGAAAAGATGTGAACTAAACTGAACCACTGGTTTATCCATCCTTATATTTACACTAAAGAAAATGGAGGCCAATATTCTATATTCTCAACAGCTGCAGGACTGCCTCGACAGGACCAACTGGGATGTGTTTGAACACCGGGACCTGGAGTTGTTCATAGACAGTGTACTGTGTTACATTAAAAATTGCATGGACACAGTCACAGTGGACAAACAAATCCGGGTCTACCCCAACCAGAAGCCCTGGATGACCCGGGAGGTCCAGCGGCTGTTAAAAGAGAGGAACACTGCTTTTAGGTCTGGCGATAGGGCTTTATACAGCACGGCCCGAGCTAACCTTCAGAGAGGCCAAGTCAGACTACAGGAGGAGGATGGAGGACCACCTGGACAGTAACAACAGCAGGCAGGTGTGGCAGGGGATCCAGTATCTCACCAATTATAAGACAAACCTTGGAGCTGCTGAGGGTGACACCTCGTTGGCAGAGGAGCTGAATCTCTTCTTTGCTCGCTTTGAAGTGGACCCACCCGAGACAGCCACAACACACAATGTGGTCCACAGTAGCCTAACCCTCACGATAGAGGAGCATGAGGTGAGGCGCACACTGCGGGCCATCAATCCAAGGAAGGCTACTGGACCCGACGGCGTCTCTGGACGCGTGCTGAAGGACTGCGCAGACCAGCTGGCTGGAGTCTTCACGAGGATTTTTAACCAGTCTCTGGCCCAGTCCACTGTCCCACCCTGTCTGAAGTCCGCAACCATAGTCCCCTTGCCCAAAAAACCCCACATTTCCAGCCTCAACGACTACCGGCCAGTCGCACTCACACCAGTGCTGATGAAGTGCTTTGAAAAACTGGTCCGGGGTCATATCACATCACTCCTGCTCCGAAGCTTTGACCCCCACCAGTTTGCGTACAGAGCGAATAGATCTACAGAGGACGCTGTAGCCACAGCTCTCCATGCTGCACTGTCCCACCTGGAGCAGCGGGGAAGCTATGTGCGAATGCTCTTTGTGGACTACAGCTCTGCTTTTAATACTATCCTTCCCCACAAACTGGTGGACAAACTGGGGGACTTGGGACTTCCACAATCCACCTGCATGTGGATAAATAGCTTCCTGTTGGGTCGCAGCCAGAGAGTCAGAATGGGCCATCACACATCCACGGCCCTCAGCCTCAGTACCGGCTCTCCACAGGGCTGCATGCTGAGCCCCCTGCTCTACACCATCTACACACATGACTGCACCTCCGCCCACCACAGCAACACCATTGTCAAATTTGCGGATGACACTACGGTGGTGGGGCTCATCTCCGGGGGGGACGAGTACGCCTATCGGGATGAGGTGGACCTGCTGACAGTGTGGTGTGGAGAAAATAACCTGCTCCTGAACACCTTAAAGACCAAGGAGATAATAATAGACTTCAGGAAGATCCAAACAGAACTGGTACCACTAATCATCAGAGGGGACTGTGTGGAGAGGGTGGCGGATTTCCGCTTCCTGGGAATCCATATTGAGGAGGACCTGACGTGGAGCGTGAACACCTCTGCACTGCTGAAAAAGGTCCAGCAGAGACTGCACTTCCTGAGGGTGCTCAGGAAGAATAACATCACACAGAGACTACTGCTGTCCTTTTATCGGTGTTCCATTGAGAGCATCCTAACATACTGTGTATGCGTGTGGTACACCAGCTGCACAGCGGTTCAGAGGAAAGCGCTCCAGAGGGCCATTGACAATGCCCAGAGGATTGTCGGCTGCCCTCTCCTCACCTTGGAGGACTTACACAGTTCCCGCTGCATCAAAAAATCCCAGAATATTATAAAGGACATTTCCCACCCCGGACACTCCCTGTTTGAACTGTTGCCGTCAGGCAGACGGTACAGATCTACAAGGACAAGGACAAACACACTTAAAAACAGTTTTTACCCCACTGCTATAAAGGCACTAAATGTAGCCGCCAAGGAACGCGGGGACAAGGGACTGCGGTTGGTACACTGTGAAATCGACAGAAGGATGTGGGGTTGGGTGTTTATGCGTGGCTGTTTTCATATTTCATATTTATTTTAGTTGTTTATCTTTTTTAATATTTTACCTTGTATGTATCGTTAGCTTTTATGGTTTGAATGTTGCACTGACTGGCTGACATTTTTAAATTTCGTTGTACATGGTTCATGTTACAATGACAATAAAGAAACTATTCTATTCTATTCTATTCTATTTCATTTTTTATCGATGGCAACTCAATTGTTGCAATTTTTAACCTGAGTTAATTTTGTTGTAAGGCAGAGTTCAGTCTTGAATTAATCAGCCAATAAAAAGTGCCATTGAAGTAAATGGCAAATTAAACATAAGCCCTTGCTCATGATACTTATTCACGCAGAGAGTTGTGAATCAGTGGAATTCTCTGCCACAGAAGGCAGTGGAGGTCAATTCACTGGATGTTTTCAAGAGAGAGTTGGATACCGATTTTGGATGATCAGCCATGATCATATTGAATGGCGGTGCAGGCTCGAAGGGCCGAATGGCCTCCTCCTGCACCTATTTTCTATGCTTCTATGATACTACTGTCATTGAATTGGTTGGGGTGGGAGATTGCAACCTTCACGTGGTCCGCCCTGTTTCAATGAATGCAATCAAACCGGTGTGCACAATCAAATAAGATCAAATGGAACAAGTTGTCCAACAACTTTAGGCTGTGTACGCCATACGCAAGAAGCAGAAGATTGAATTGGTACATGGTAATCTTATACGGGTCAAGGCTTATATGGCACGTGCACAGATCCAGGAGAACTCCCTTTCTAATGTAGGTGAGAGGTGATGTTAATGTTCAAGCCTGACTATTGTGCAAGAGATGAGCTATCAATTACAGAGCTTCTTGGCAACTTGCTATTTTGAAGAAATCGTTCACACCAGTGACTTATCATGTGGCTACAGTAACATCAGAAAGGGTAGGACTTGAAAGATTGGTTGCATATATAAATGGAGGCGTTATTTCAGCACACCAAATATCTACCAAGTAAATAAGTACAGCCATAAGCAATGAAAAGTTATAATGAAGCCTTTAGGTTTAAAATAATCAATAAGTGTTACATCCAGTTTCTTTCAACTGCATTTTAAAAGTGGAAATTATAGCATTTTAGGCAATTTTACACACGGGATCCACATTTCAGCTGGGGTTCTATTTGTTGTTACAAATAAGGAGGATTGCATTTTCATAAAATACATGGTGCAGCAATTCTGACATTTTCAGAGTTTGATTTTGGCTAAAAAAATTCGAATAGAAGCCATTTGCATTGGCCATTGGCCACAAACCAAATAGGTGCGGGGATCATAAGACGGTGCGGAATCAGTGGGTCGAAGGGCCTGTTTCTGCTCTGTGTCTCTAAAAAAAAAAAAAATTAAACATTGATTCAGATGTGTTAGTGTAATGAACAGACACTGTATATGGTAACCATGCCTTTGCACCATAGATGAATCACTTTCCAATGCAGGGTAACTGTTAGAAGGAGTAACTATGGTTCCAGATAGGTAAAGGTTAGGCTAGCTGAGCAATGAATCAGATTCAAGACATTACATGAATAACAAACCAGGAAATAAGTATCGCTACATTTTATTTAGCATTTCAGATATTTACTGCAAAACAAAATAAAAATGGGACACTCACCATGGAAGCCATTACATTATTTTTTAAGGGAAGCATAGCATTTTAAAAGATTAATTTGAAGGAATTAAGATCCATACCATAACATAGTTACTTGAGATCATGTTCCATGTTGTGGAATCTCAGTTATACCTCGATCAACAGGGCGGCAAGGGGGTGTAGTGGTAGAGCTACTGCCTTACAGCGCTAGAGACCCAGGTTCGATCCTGACTACCGGTGCTGTCTGTACGGAGTTTGTACGTTCTCCCCGTGTGTTTTCTCCGAGATCTTCATTTTCCTCCCACACTCCAAAGAGGTTTGTAAGTTAATTGGCTTGGTATAAATGTAAAATTGTCCCTAGTGTTAATGTGCGGGGATCACTGGTCAATATGGACTTGGTGGGCCGAAGGGCCTGTTTCCCAGCTACACTAAGCGGCTTAAAATGTTCTATATCCTGTCAGTGAGAATTGCGGAGTAGCCTTGATGGTCCGAATATCCTATTTCTGCTTCTATGACTTATGAATAAAGCTTAAAGCCTGCGCTCATTGCAAATCACTGATTTTATGTTGTGAAAGGTTGCAGCAGAGCCCCTGCGGAGGAGGAAAGTTTCAACAATAGTAACATCTGGGTTTGTCTACATATGCAGAAACCAAAACTTACTGTAAGCACAGGCTGCTCCCTGGTGACAAGTGGGTTCCATTTGTACAGATGGCAATAAGTCCATGTTATTAGTAAGTTGGAAAATACATAAAATTCACCTGATATGGTATCAAAGCATTGTACAGAGTATTGGAATGAATGGTAACAAAAGTACACGAGTGATAGGAAAGAACAATGAATAAAAACGTAGAGAGTGAAGAAATTAATTCTGCCTTTCGTTGGAATATGTACATCAGACTTTTGAATTTAATAATATAGGAGTTTAATCATATGTAGGGGTGTTCAGAAGTTGGGCATTGGTAATGCGGAAGCAGCTGTTCACAGTAGTGATGATCAAGGTTTTGAGCCATTGCATCAAAATTAGCGATCACAATTTGCCACAACCTGCAATGTTCTTAGGATCACATGCAGCTGATTTTAATACATTCTAGACGACCGTTGGGTCCCTGTCATACGGAAGTATTACATCAAAAAGATGATCTGAAAATGGCGATCTCGTGCTGTCAGCCGTGCCTGTGCAGTTGGGGGAGGGTTGCCGGGCCCTGTATGCGCGCGTGCGCCGTTGGGGGAGGGTTGGCGAGCTCAACGCCACTTGTGATGCGGCTGTCGGGCCCGGCAAGCGGTTAATTAAAGTCTATCCCCCTTTTTTTTTAAATTATTTTTTATTTTTGTTAGAAGTAAGTACAATAGTGTGGTACTTGAGTACCTAATACATACATACATATTTCCATTCTTGTACAACTTTGTATTTTTGATTTAATAATAAAAGAACAGTGGGAGAAAAAAGAAATAATGAGTGTGGGAATAGATAGACAAGCGAGTAGAGACAGATAGCAGAAGAAATAAAGAACATAGACGAGAAGCTGAAAAGATTGAAATACAAGGAGAAAGTAAAGAAAAGAGAGATTAGGAGAGATCTACCTATTTCATATTTTTGCCCCTCCGTCACCCGGTTCTAAACCATTTAATTTCTGAGGTTATGTTATGTTGCACCATATGCTTGTAAAAAGTTGATAAAAGGAAACCAAGTCTTTGAGACTAGGTCTACTTTGCCTCGTAGGAGAAATCTCATTTCTTCAAGATGAAGCGTTTCAGACATATTTGAAATCCACATTTTGAATGTTGGCGTGATTGCTTTTTTCCAAAATTTGAGTATGTTTTTTTGCTGTTATTAGTCCGTAATTAAGAAAAACTTTGTGGAATATAGTTAGTTTACTTCCCTCTTCCATTGACCCAAAGATAATCAGTTCTGTATTGGGGTTCAAAAGTCTATCCCCATTGTGACACCATAAAACATTGCAGATTAAAATATTCACGACATATATTAAATTAAATCTGCCATCTTTTGTGCTTCTTTCCAACCAACAGCTAATGGTATAAATTAATATTAAAAATAATCTTTCTATGCTCATACAATTCTGGAATATTCCCATTAAAAAATTAGCAAATGCACATATACAGGTTCTGTCTTCAGCAAGTCCTATTGGAATATGACCATTAGTAGATGCCTTTATTCCTGGTTGAAACTTACAACCCATGGAGCCGTTGGGAGTTAGATAAAAATGGTGATCTGAAAACCGGCAAAGGCAACCCTCCCCCGACTGTGCAGGCACGGCTGAGGACCCATTGGGTGCCCTTTGTGACGCTAGTCAAGTAAACACGGAAATATTAGATAAATAATAAAGTAAATTAAAGTTTATTAAGGGAATTACTTCGTGAAATCGAACAAAACGTGCTACTGCACACCCCAGGCGAATGGTGAGCAAGGCGCCCCTAAAATTGTTGCGCTATCGTGTACCGTTTTGGCTGTATTTCGGGAACATACAAACAAATATATATACATACGTACAAGATGAGAGTTTTAGTTATATACTAGACCAAGTGGGATTCATTGGGTTCCTGTCACACGGGAGGCCTGGTCCCCCAATGCAACCCGTTCCCCAAGACAATATTCCACCACACAACAAAAGCCCCCATGGGAGGCCTGGCCCCCCAACACAACCCGTTCCCCAACCCAATATTCAACCACTCACCCTTTCCCCAAGGCAACCAGTTCCCCACGACGTAATATTCCACCACTCACCCATAGCCACCAACTGCGCAGGGGCGGCTCATTTCCTCTTATTTACCCTCCCTCTTTTTAAATTAAAAAAAAATCCAATTGCACTTGCTACCAGGACTCAGCGTCCAGGGATGTGCTTCATTGTAGAGGGCAAGGCTACAATCCCATTGCGATGTCATAGCTGTAACTGCCACTGCAAGTTCAAGTGATTTTTTCTTAAACGGGTTTTTTTTAAAGTTAAAAATGTGAAAAACTTGTAAAATATGACACCAATCTGAACGAACCTTTGATACAGCACACCACATGACCATGGTGAGTAAGGTGGTCCAAAAATTGTACCGCTATTGTGTACCGTTTTGGCGTAATTCAGGTCATGAATCACAGACACACACGCACGCACACTCACAAACAAACAAGATGAGAATTTTAGTTTTGTTCAAGAAGGAACTGCAGATGCTGGAAGATAGACAAAAATGCTGGAGAAACTCAATGGGTGAGGCAGCATCTTCTGTCTGAAGAAGGGTTTCGGCCAGAAACATGGCCTATTTCCTTCGCTCCATAGATGCTGCCTCACCCACTGAGTTTCTCTAGGCATTTTTGCCTACCTATGAGAGTTATAGTAATATATAGATAGATGGTTCAACTTTCCAGGCAAGTATACAATGCAACTAAAGGATTACTTTAATTTGGAACAAGTTATTGAAGCGTTTTAAGCTGATCACCAAAAGCACAGGCTCTGTGCTGGACATTGCATCAACCGAGACTCTGTGCACATATCAATGCAGTGACCCAGGCTCTGTGCTGGCTTCAGTGCACCAACCCAGGCTCTTACTCATTCCATGCAGTGATAATGGAAAGAACACAAACTGCTGGAGTAACTCAGCAGGTCAGGCAGTATCTCTGGTGATGTTTCGGGTCAAGACCCTCCTTCAGACTCAACATGACAAGGTGATGTTTCGGGTCAGGACTCCATTTGTAACTAAAGTCAGAGCTCATGGAAGATGACCCATAGCCCCCACGTGAGGCCTGGTCCCCCAACGCAGCATGTTGGTGTTCAAGAGCCTGATGGTTTCTTGAAGAGGCTTGTCTTGAATGTGGCTTTCAGGCTCCTCTAACTCCCTTTTCAGACTCCCTTTCTCTCACAGAAAGTTGTGAGTCTGTGGAATTCTCTGCCTCAGAGGGCGGTGGAGGCCGGTTCTCTGGATACTTTCAAGTGAGAGCTAGATAGGGCTCTTGAAGATAGCGGGGGATATGGGGAGAAGGCAGGAACGGGGTACTGATTGGGGATGATCAGCCATAATCACATTGAATGGCGGTGCTGGCACAAAGCCAAATGGCCTACTCCTACACCTATTGTCTATTGTTTATTGTCTAACTTCGTGAAATGATACCATTGGCTGGGTGCTGTGGGTCTTTGATGATAGAGGCTGCCTCTTTATAACCATACAACATATAACCATATAACAATTACCGCACGGAAACAGGCCTTCTCGGCCCTTCCAGTCCGTGCCGACCATTTATTTTCCCCTAGTCCCATCTACCTGCACTCAGACCATACCCCTCCCACTCCCTTCCCGTCCATATACCTATCCACTTTACTTTTAAATGTTAAAATCGATCCTGCCTCCACCACTTCTGCTGGAAGATCATTCCACACAGCCACCACTCTCTGAGTAAAGAAGTTCCCCCTCATGTTACCCCTAAACTTCTGTCCCTTTGTGGCAGCACCTCCTATATCTCTTCCATGTGTGGGAGATGAGTACCTGTAATAGAAGGGGCAACCTCTACCACTCTCTGTAGCCCCCTGCCTTCTTGGGTGTTTGAGTTTCTGAACCAGCCAGTGTGCTCTCTGCTGTATACCTGCAGAAGTTGGAGTTACAGAATGTTGAGATTTAAAAAATCAAGTCTGCAATTTATCCCATCAGATAAAGCATAAAAACAAGTATAATTTGACACTTAATTCACTTTCAAATATTCAGTATTAAAAAGGTTATGCCCATTTTCATACTCGGAAATTAGCCTTGTTTTAGCATTAGCATTACCTTTTCCATTGACTTAACACAAAAGTTGTGATCGAGGACAGTCCATAACTTTCTTAAAAATTAAGAAAACAGAGCAATTTTCAGTTATTATAGCATTCTGAAACAAACATGAAACAATCTTACTTGGATGACCTGAAATTAAAGCATATAATTAGTTAGTTACCCAATTGTAGCTAATTACAAAATTCAATTACTAGATCTAAACATCTAGGTGGAAAGTTAAATTTAAATAAAGAAATATATCTCTTTGTTACATAAATTCCAAGATATTTAAATTTTTCATTTACTATTGTAAAAGGAAATTGTTGTAATATATGTGGGTTACTTTCCATTATTGGCATGATTTCACTTTTATTCCAATTTATTCTGCATCCTGAAAACAAGCCATATTGAGTTATTAAATTAAATAAGTTTGTATACTAACTTCAGATTTTGTAATGTAAATTAATACACCATCTGCATATAAGGAAATTTTATTCTCAGTATCTTTGGTATTAAACCCATATATTTCAGGATGGGACCTCACGCTTTCTGCTAATGGTTCTATTACGAGTGCAAATAATAGCGGGGATAACGGACATCCTTGTCTACAGCCTCTAGATAAGTTAAATTTAGCTGATAACATTTGATTTGTTGATATTCTAGCTGTTGGGTTAGTATATAAAAGTTTTACCCATGTGCTAAATGTCTCGCCCAATTGAAAAATTTTCATAACCGAAAATAAATAGTGAGATTAAACGAGAACTTACCAGTTCGAAGTTTGATCTTTATTTTATGAGGAGTTACGATGAGGGATTACGTGAAGAAGACCCCGCCTGGCGCTGGAACGGCATACTTCAAAGCAGCGGCATGAAAAACACAGAAACCAATAGCCGAAGTAAAATAGTAAGGCTCAAAATAGACTAGAACTACCAGATGATCATTTACATTATGAGGGTTGGGAGTGGAGGGCACGTAATCCCTCATCGTAACTCCTCATAAAATAAAGATCAAACTTCGAACTGGTAAGTTCTCGTTTAATCTCACTATTTTACTTCGGAGTCACGTGAGTGACTACGTGAAGATTTTGAAGCTCTGTGTTTTTCATGTCGTAAACTCATTTCATACGACTCTCTGTTTAGTCAAAACAGTAGTGATTAAATAGTATTTTTAGGACATTGTTACAATTTATGTAATAAGTCCTTTAATCATAAAAAGAACAACTTTTTAATAATAACCCCTCTACCTTAGGGGAAAATTACAAAATAAATTGATAAATATTGTCAATGGTAACATAAATCGATAATATAAATCGATAATATAAAACAAAGCAAGCATTAAAGAGAACCCATTACTGTGTGTCTAAATCCTGGCACTGTGACAACAGGTTTATTCTAGAACTTTGAAAATCTCTTCTCTAGACCACCCTGCGGCCTCTAAAATTTTATCGAGTGGCACGTCCTGTACCTTTGCCACGGACGTAGCTGCCGCCCTAGTGGAGTGAGATTTAAACACATCAGTGTCTATTCTTGCTAGACACAAACCATCCAGAAATGGTTTGAACTGAACCTTTTGTATGTGGCTTTTGTGTGTTATTAATAACGCTTTCTCAGAACCTCTGAGATTTTGGTTACCTCAATGTACTGAGTTAAATGCTTAACCACCCACAATGTTTCATCAATAGGATATGCTTTAAACATTACCTTCATTCCAGTTCTTCCTGGTCTGCTTTGTTTGATCAAGTCATAAACATAAAACATAATGTTATCTGCAGTCACATGTATGCAATCCAACCGTACAACTGCAAAGCTTGTACTCTCTTTGAGCTGATACCAATGCCATTAACTTTACCACCTTGAATGTTAATTTCTGCAAAGACATTGAATTAATTGGAGTCCATTGTTTAAACAAAGTGAGAACAATGCTAACATCACAAATTCCTGTATATATGGGCTTAGGATGATTTTATTGAAATTCCTTTCATGAGTCGGGATACTAATGGGTGAGACCCAATGAATCTCGATCTGAAATTTGTCCTAAATAGGATGACAATGCACTACGAGCACAATTAATGGCACTATACTCAAATGCTCATCAAGTGTAACCCAGCAAGGAACTGTAATACATTTGAAATGTTTGCAGTATGATAAGATATCTTTGACTGTGTACACTTCCCATTTCCTTATATGCGACTTATATTGTTTTAGTGCTATTCCTCCAAGCTGCAACTATAACATCCATGGTCCTGTCCGACAGTACAACTCTTGCAATGGTCTGGTCAGAACCTGCAGATTAACAAATACATGTGTGTTGAAGAAGGGTCTCGACCCGAAACGTCGCCCATCTCCCTCACTCCCCAGATGCTGCTGCACCCGCTGAGTCTCTCCAGCTCTTTGTGCAACTAACAAATACATATGATCATGCAATGGATGAATTCCTTTTGTTACTGGTTGTGTCAACAGATTGTCGCAACTGGGAATTGTCATACATGGTTCAATAATCATATTAGCATCAATGGGAATCATGACTGCGTGGGCCAATCTGACACCACCAAAAAATTGCATTCGACAGCGTCTTGCGCTTTTTATTGAGACATTGCCCAATGAGACAGAATGGGGAAAATCATAAAAGAACAAATTCCCCAGTGTAGCGAGAAAACATCCACCGCTACTGCCGCTGGATCGTGTTCCCCAAGACCCGTATTTGGGCAATTGGTGATTCAATCTAGATGCAAACAGATCAATGTCCGGCACTCCATAGCGACTGACAATATTTTGAAATTTTGTGGATTAACATCCATTCTGTATTGTCTTCAAATATTTGTGATCTTAATCTGTCACAACATTGTCTCTCCCCGAGAGATAAATAGCTGAAAGCCAAATATTTTTTGCCATACACCATTGGCACATCTGGTTTACCAGATGATCACATGATATTGATCTAACACCACCCATGTGATTAATATATGCCACAGCTGTGGTATAATCTATTTGTACTTGGACATGCAAATCCTTTAATGAAGGGCAATAAGCTTTTAATACATAAAATGCTACCAGGAGCTCCAAATAATTAATACCATGTTTGGAACAATAAATCCTCTTGGACAGCCCATCTGCCTCTACAGCTGGTCTCATTATCCGAACCCCCCCCCCCCCCCCCATCCGAGAGAACTTCGTCATTTTGCAAAACACTACTGGCTGATGAACTAAAAGTTCTAAGCAGCTTATGGAACATTCTCAATCCATCAATGTAATTCTGATAAAACTTCCTTAGGCAATTGCATTGGCCTATCAAATGGCTTGCTCGCTGAATAAGCGCTTGAGTTTTTGCCCTTTGAAGATTTTGGTAATGTAGACGACCAAACTCTACTGTCTGGAAATGCTGCTGCCAATTTACCAATAATTTTGGCAACCTCTCGGATGGAGGGATAAGGTTCGTAAATCAAGTCTTGACACACATTTGTCAAATCCAACACTTATCTATTGGTAAAGTTACCAACCTGGTAACTGAGTTAATCTCAAACCCCAGATATTCAATGGTTTGGGATTGCTGTATCTAGATTTGTTGGATGGATCAGGAACCCAACTTCTCAAACAACTTGTAGTTACTGAGACTAATTTTCCACCTGGCTCCTGATTAGCATTGACAATTAAATGTCATCTAGATAAGCCATAACAATGTACTTTTGTGCCTAAGGCAGTGCAAATGCTGGCTTAATCCTTAAAGGCAAAGCTTGTAGTACCACAAACTGTCTCATCCATAACTTTAATTACCTATGAAATTATGGTGAATTGGGACCGAAAAATGCATCTCTTCAATTTATTGCAGCCATAACCACCAGTTGATACCTGCTGTATAGCAGTGTTGAATGTGTCCATTTAAAATTTTTTACTGGACAATATATTTAATTGTGTGAGATCTAACATGATTGTACAACCCCATCTTCTATGGCCTGGGGAAAATATTTGATACAATTGTTATGGATCCTTTCCCGTTTCTCAATACCTCCTTCCTCACACAAATTCCCACGTCTTTGTCAAGTTGAATTATTCCAAGACTATAAACATGAAGAATGATCAGGTTATTGTGTCCCAATGGATCCATACCTCTTCATTATCAACATTTGGAGTCTACCACCAATCTGAGGTTCATCCAAACATCCTTCTTAAATAGGATTAAGTTTTGTACCTCCCCAACTGTTTGACGAAATTACCTCCTTACCCAAAAATGTGGGTGTACATTCGTTATTTTATTAATATATGGTCCCTAGATAAGGGACGTATCAGATTTAAACTGATAAGAACAGATACCATGCTTAATCTTAGCCAAAAAGCCGAGAAACGATTTGCTGGCTGGAAATTCTTCCTTATCATACTCCTGCCTCGGCTCAAATCAAATCCCTTTTCCATATGACCAGCCTACTGGCCAACTAAAGGGTTTCATAAGACCAACAGTTTCTTCCCCTTCATCCATACTTAATTTGCTTAAACAGATTTTCTCCGAATCAATAACCAGGAGTTTGAACATTGCTTGTCCTGTAAATCTTTGGATGTAAAAGAGGCCGAATGGCAATCTTTTATTTATATAATTTAACTCAAATAAGTTTGCAGAATAAACCTAACATATTTTGTTTCATTCTGAACTTTAGTCATTCCACAACTTCCCAGCTTGTCTTAAAAGACAGTGATGCCAATTAGTTTGAGGATTCTTTTAATCGTAATTCCTGCGCCCGCATAATTGCTGACATTGGCGCCCAAAACCCAGATTTACCAGGTACCTTCTTAAAGGTGTTTTAGAATGCTTCATGCATTAAATTCTGTATAATTCCAATTTTAGTATATGTGCTGCCGAAGCGAGCACATGTTTAAATGCAAATCTGCTGTTTCAACCATAACAGCTTCTTGAGGCAGGTGAGAGGCCATATAATTAACATTGGCCGCCAGGTTCCTTCCATGGCCTCACCGCCTCCACCAGGTATAGTAACTTTGTGCCCCTCAGACACACCTGGATTTGTATTGTGGTGGGTACTTCTGACCACAAACACCACTTTCAGGGTCTGTCACATACAGCCCTGGTACTCCTGAAACTCGTTCAAGGAGACTTCCTCCAGTCCATACCCAGGCACTGGGGTTTCAAATTCCCAATTCGAATTGGCACCATATTCACGATATGGAACCCCCTCAGGGGCTGCCTGGGAATATTCTGGGTACTTAGACCCTTGGTTGATATAATTTGGAGAATTTCCTCCATTAGATCCATACTTAGCCAATTTTAGGCTTACCTTACAGGATCTTTTAGAAACCTCAGGCCTTTCAAGCCTCTTTTTACTTTTAGGCACTGGGTTTTCAAGTGTTGTTTGTGGAGCAACTAAAGGCTCCCTAACGGGTATTTCAATCGGCCACCGGTATCGGAACCGGCTCCGCAATAGTCTGCTGTCCCGACTTTTTACACCCCGGGACGCACGTTTTACCCGCGATTTTCTTTTTAAAACATTTTATTTTTATTTTTACTTAAACTCCTGCTGGTTTCCTACCAGCCTATGGAGTTTTAAGAAAAACGCCCTGGAAGTAAAATAATTTTACTTACCTGCGGGCCGTTTCCTTACCGCTGTGCTGGAGCTGCGCTCTGCAGCTCTTCCTCTGCCGATAGCGTCGACGTAATGCCGTTCCAGCGCCAGGCGGGGTCTTCTTCACGTAGTCACTCACGTGACTCCGAAGTAAAATAGGGTTCATTCCACCTGGTCGAATGCTTTCTCAGCATCTAACAAAATAATTGCTAGATCTTTGTTAGTACTTCTCTTTGAGTATATAATATTGAATAATCGTCTCTGGTTATATGAAGAGTACCATTTTGGTATAAATCCTGTTTGGTCCGGGTGTATTAATGTATTAATCACTGTGCTTAATCTTTGTGCTAGGATTTTAGTTAATATTTTTTGATCAGTATTTAGAAGAACTATAGCTCTATATGAACCTGGATCATCCAGGTCCTTATCTATTTTTGGTATAAGTGTTATTATAAATTCATTTAGCGTATCTGGTAATTTCTGTTGGGTATAGATATGTTCATACAGTGTCTTTAAATGCGGAACAATCAGGTCATAGAATGTTTTATAGAATTCCGAGCCTATGCCATCGGGGCCCGGGGATTTACCGTTTTTTAAAGATCTGATAGACTCTTCAATTTCTTTTACTGCGTCTAATTTTCAGCGTCTAATAATTCTCTATCTTTTAAATCTAACCCTTTAAGATTGCATTTTTGTAGGAATGCTTCTATTCCTGTCCGGTGATCTATCGTTTTAGCAGAGTAAAGGTTTTGATAATATTGCAGAAATCTCTCATTAATATCCTTAGATTGTACTAGTGGTTCTCCTGTTTCTGATTTAATCCTATGAATTGTTTTTTCCCCGTCCAGTTCCCGTAATTGACGAGCAAATAATTTTTGAGGTTTATCTCCGAATTCAAAATGTAATTGTTTAGTATATTGGTAAAATTTTGGTCTGAATATATATTTTATTTAATTTATATTTCAATGCTGCAATTTTATTGTGTTTTATCATAGTTGGTGTAGCCGCATTTTCTGTGTCTAATTGTTTTATTTCCCATTCCAATGCCTGTTGTTTCGCCCGGTTCTCTTTAGTATGAAATGCTTGGGAGGAGATCATAGCTCTTCGAGTAAATGCTTTAAATGTTTCCCATAGTAGGGAGGCAGACGTTTCAGGGCTATCATTGATTTCAAAGAACATATTAATCTGTTTAGTGAGATATTCCTGACATACTTTTTCCTTTAAAATTTCTGGGTTCAGTCTCCATTGTAGCTGTTTCTCCGTCCTTAATCATAAATGTTAAGGGAGCATGGTCCGAGATTATAATATTGTGATATTTCGAGTTATAAGTAAATGGAATAAGCTTAGAGTCCACCAAAAAAAAATCTATTCTTGAGTATGTTTTATGTATCGATGAATAAAATGAATATTCTCGTCCGGTTGGGTTTTCTATTCTCCAGACATCCTTGATGTTACTAGTATCTACATATGCATTTAATAAGTCACTGGACTGTGATTTTCTTTTCCGTTGTCTTGATGATCTATCTAAATAGGTGTCTAATGTACAATTTAAGTCTCCTCCGATTATTAAATTGTGTTGTGTTAATTCCAGAATTGTATTAAATATTTTCTTAAAAAACAAGGGACTATCAAAGTTTGGTCCATAAACATTAATAAGAGTCAGTTTTTGTGCATATAATTCACATATTAATACAATATATCTACCATCACTGTCCGTTATAGTTGATATATGGTTAAAAGGTATCCCTTCACGGATTAGTATTGCAACACCAGTTATCTCCTGCCCCTTTTTAACCCTCCTGGTTTCCTTATTTAGTGTACTTCTCAGTTCCCAAAATACCCCCGGTGATAACACTTCAGCCCAGCTGTTTATACCTGTCCCATGCCTCCTCCTTTTTCATGACCAGAGCCTCAATTTATCATCATCCCGGTACCTTCTGTCAATCACCGGCTTCGAGAATAAAGCTGAAGGAGTGTGGGCTGGGTTCGCGGGCTGGCTGTGTTGCGGGACAGGGCTAGCTGTGTTCCTGTACGTCTTTGGAGTGTGGGAGGAAACCGAAGATCTCGGAGAAAACCCATGCAAGTCATGGGGAGAACGTACAAACTCCGTACAGACAGCACCCATAGTCGGGATCGAACCCGGGTCTCCGGCGCTGTATTCGCTGTAAGGCAGCAACTCTACCTTATAAAGATATGTAAAATGATAAGGGATGTAGATAAGGCAGATGGTCTTTTTCCCAGGTTATGGACTCTAAAACTAGAGGGCATGGATTTTACAGTGAGATGGGAAATGTTTTAAAGGGACCTGAGTGATAACCGTCTTACACGGAGGTTAGTGGGTATACGGAACAACTTTCCAGAGAACAGTAGAAATATTTTTCAATGTTTAAAAGGCATTTGGGTTGATAGAATAGACAATAGGTGTAGGAGTAGGCCATTCGGCCCTTTGAGCCAGCACCCCCATTCACTTTGATCATGGCTGATCGTCCACAATCAGTACCCCGTTCCTGCCTTCTCCCCATATCCCATGGGCCCGCTATCTTTAAGAGCTCTTTCTAACTCTCTCTTGAAAGCATCCAGAGAATTGGCCTCCACTGCCTTCTGAGGCAAAGAATCCCACAGATTCACAACTCTCTGGGTGAAAACGTTTTTCCACATCTCCGTTCTAAATGACCTACCCCTTATTCTTAAACTGTGGCCCCTGGTTATGGACTCGCCTAACATTGGGAACATGTTTCCTGCCTCTAGCGTGTTCAATCCCATAATAATCTTATATGCTTCAATAAGATCCCCTCTCATCCTTCTAAATTCCAGTGTATACAAGCCCAGCCGCTCCATTCTTTCAACATGTGACAGTCCTGCCATCCCGGGAATTAACCTCGTGAACCTACGCTGCACTCCCTCAATAGCAAGAATGTCCTTCCTCAAATTTGGAGACCAAAACTGCACACAATACTAGAGGTGTGGTCTCACTAAGGCTCTGTACAACTGCAGAAGGACCTCTTTGCTCCTATACTCAACTCCTCTTGTTATGAAGGCCAACATGCCATTAGCTTTCTCACTGCCTGCTGTACCTGCATGCTTACTTTCAATGACTGATGAACAAGGACACCCAGGTCTCGTTGTACTTCCCCATTTCGTAACTTGACACCATTCAGATAATAATCTGCCTTCCTGTTCTTGTCACCAAAGTGGATAACCTCACATTTATCCACATTAAACTGCATCTGTCATGCATCTGGCCACTCACCCAACCTGTCCACGTCACCCTGCATCCTCATAGCATCCTCCTTACTGTTCACACTGCCACCCAGCTTTGTGTCATCTGCAAATTTGTTAATGTTACTTTTAATCCCTTCATCTAAATCATTGATGTATATTGTAAATATATATTATCCAGCACCGAGCCTTGCGGCACCCCACTAATCATTGCCATTCTAAAAGGGACTTGTTAATCCCTACTCTTTGTTTCCTGTCTGCCAACCAATTTTCCCATCCATGTCAGTACTCTAACCCAAATACCATGTGCCCTAATTTTGCCCACCAATCTCCTTTGTGGGACCTTATCAAATGCTTTCTGAAAGTCCAGGTACACTTCATCCACTGGCTCTCCCATGTCCATTTTCCAGGTTACATCTTCAACAAATTGTAGAAGATTAGTCAAGCATGATTTCCCCTTCGTAAATCCATGCTGACTCAGACCTATCCAGTTACTGCTATCCAAATGTGCGGCTATCTCATCTTTTATAATTGACTCCAGCATCTTCCCCACCTCTGACGTCAGGCTAACTGGTCTATAATTCCCTGTTTTCTCTCTCCCTCCTTTCTTAAAATTGGATGACATTAGCTACCCTCCAATCCACAGGACTGATCCTGAATCAAAAGGACATTGGAAAATGATCACCAATGTATCCACAATTTTAAGAGGCACTTCCTTAAGTACCCTGGGATGCAGACCATCAGGCCCTGGGGATTTATCATCCTTCAGTCCCATCAGTCTACCCAACACCATTTCCTGTCCAATGTGCATTTCCTTCAATTACTCCATCACCCTAGATCATCGGACCACTTGTACATGTGGGAGATTGTTTGTGTCTTCCTTAGTGAAGACAGATCCGGAGTACCTGTTCAACTCATCTGCAATTTCCTTGTTCCCCAATAGAGCTAATAGGATTTGATGTTTCAATCCCTGTAGTAAGTTGGCACTCTTGATATTGGCAGTGGGATTGGAGTGGTGAAAGGTAGGGTAGGTACGTCATCAGGGTCATCAGGTGGGCACCCTCCTTCTTTGACGTTTTATTGATAAGACCACAACATCTCCAGAGGGCTCAACGGTGATACCTGGCATCCCAGGTACACCCCCCTCAATTCCATACCCTCCTGTCCTCATCTTGCAGCCCAATTGTTATCTTTCTTTTGATCCAAATCCAATTGCTGCTTTTTGCTGCAGAATTTGATGACGACTTAATGCTTGTTGGAGGGGGTGACCCCTCACCCCCATTTTCTTCAATAGACTGGTCATAGATGTAGCAATGAATCCACTGCATCCCATGTTTACATGGAAAATCTAGGCCTTCCAGCCATTCTGGGAAGGTTCAGTTGCCAGTTCAGAGTACTTGGTCTTTTTCCTCTCATAAGCTTCTTCAACACCATCTTCCCATGGAACTGTCAATTCCACAACATATGCCAGCTTGGCTGTTGTGGACCATAGGACCATATCTGGCCGGAGTGTTGTAGCCACAATGTCCGGGGGAAACACAAGCCTTTTTTATAAGTCCACTTCCATTTTCCAATCCCGAGCAGGCTGCAGAATGCTTGCATCGATTGATGTTATCTGGTGCTCTGGAGGTTGGCCTGCTGGTACAAATGTTGTGAAGTGGACATTTCCTGCTGGTTTTGGTGGGGAAGCATTTGTGATCGTTCACCTCTGTTCAAGGATTGATGCCAGCTGTCTGAGAACTTGGTTATACTGCCAAGTATAACGCCATTGGCCGAGGCTCATAGTGCATCCTGTTAAAATGTGCCTTAGTGATGCAGGTGCTTGGCAAAGGGAGCAAGCGGGGTCTTCTCCGAACCACTGCTTCAGGTTCTGCGGTGATGGTAGAACATCACAAGTGGCTCTGATGACAAAACTTAGCCGAGATCCTTCCATTTGCCAGATGTCACGCCAGCTGGGCTGAGCATCAAAATGGATTGTGGGAGGAAAACGGATACAGTGCGTGGTCCTGGGTTGGGGATTTTCAAGCATTTCCTCTGTCCCTGATGAATTTTAAGACCACAAGTTGATGTTACTTTAGTCCAGCCACACCTACAGGTCTGAGGAACGTGTCCGGCTGCTCGTTTTTCAAGAGTTTGGCCACTTACTTGATTCAATGTCGTGTCGGTTCCAAGGTTTGTTACCGGGTGGTCAGTCGATGAGTCATCTTGCGCCCCCGCTCTCGCAGACTCTGGGGGTATTCATCTCTGAACTTTTTGTAGCCAAGTGAGGGTGGCTCTTGTGCCCTAACAAGGTGACGGAGCCAGCTGTTATGGGTAGCTAGCCCATAACAGCCCCGTTGGGGTCTATTTCCTCCTGTCAGCTGTCTCTCCAAGCTGTCACATGGTCGTTCCCTTGTCGTCAGCTGCACTTTCACAGCAGTCACTGGTTTTTCCTCCAGAAGATCAGTAGAGCTAATAGGACGATGTCTCCTGAGAGGATTACGGAGAGTCGGTCTGTCAAGGAGGACTCTCTCTAACTTCTACAGGTGTACAGTAGAGAGCTTGCTGACCGGTTGCATCGTGGCTTGGTTTGGCAACTTGAGCGCCCAGGAGAGGAAAAGACTACAAAAAGTAGTAAACACTGCCCAGTCATCATCGGCTCTGACCTTCCTTCCATCGAGGGGATTTATCACAGTCGCTTCCTCAAAAAGGGTGGCAGCATCATCAAGGACCCACACCACCCTGGCCACACACTCATCTCCCTGCTACCTTCGGGTAGAAGGTACAGGAGCCTGAAGACTGCAACAACCCGGTTTAGGAATAGCTACTTCCCCACAGCCATCAGGCTATTAAATCTGGCTCGGAACTCTGAACATTAATAAGCCTCCATCTGTTATTTGCACTTTATTAATTTATTAATTCATGGGTGTATTTATGTATAGAATGGTAGTCAATGCCTTCTATGTTCTGTTGTGCTATGCAAAGAAATATTTTCATTGTCCTGTCAGGGACACATGACAATAAACTCTTTTGACTTTTGACTTTTTGACTTGACGATGTTTCAATCCCTATAATAA
The DNA here is from genome assembly GCA_963514005.1 of Raja brachyura. Next base: position 3,850,786 of record OY740794.1, on the reverse strand, counting down.
GCCGGCACTCTTGCTATTTGCAGTGGGATTGGAGTGGTGAAAGGTAGGGTAGGTACGTCATCGGGGTTATCAGGTGGGCACCCTCCTTCTTTGACGTTTCATTGATAAGCCCGCAACATCTCCAGAGGGCTCAACGGTGATACCTGGCATCCCAGTTACACCCACGTACCCTCCTGTCTTCATCTTGCAGCCCAATTGTTATCTCTCCTTTTAATCCAAAACTGTCTTCAAGGGACCCACTTTTGTCTTAACTATTTTTTTCCTCTTCACATACCTAAAGAAGCTTTTACTATCCTCCTTTATATCCTTGGCTAGCTTACCTTCGTACCTCATCTTTTCTCCCCGTATTGTCTTTTTAGTTATCTTCTGTTGCTCTTTAAAAGTTTCCCAATCCTCTGGCTTCCCGCTCATCTTTGCTATGTTATACTTCTTCTCTTTTATTTTTATACTGTCCTTGACTTCCCTTGTCAGCCACGGTCGCCTCGTACTCCCCTTGGAATCTTTCTTCCTCTTTGTAATGAACTGATCCTGCACCTTCTGTATTATTTCCAGAAATACCTGCCATTGTTGTTCCACTGTCATCCCTGCTAGGGTATCTTTCCAGTCAACTTTGGCCAGCTCCTCCCTCATGGCTCCATAGTCCCCTTTGTTCAACTGTAATACTGACACCTCCGATTTCCCTTCTCCCTCTGTAATTGTAGATTAAAGCTTATCATATTATGGTCGCTACCTTCTAATGGCTCCTTAACCTCAAGTTCCCTTCTCAAATCCAGTTCATAGCACAACACTAAATCCAGAATTGCCTTCTCCCTGGTAGGCTCCAGTACAAGCTGTTCTAAGAATCCATCCCCGAGGCACTCCACAAATTCACTTTCTTGGGGTCCCGTACCAACCTGATTTTCCCAGTCTACCTGCATGTGAAATCTCCCATAACCACAGTGGCATTACCTTGATAGAAAAGGTTTAGAAGAATAATGGGTAAACACGGGCAAATGGGACTAGGTCACATAGACATCTTGGTCAGCACGGCCTAGTTGGGGCAAAGGGCCCGTTTCTGTGCTGCATAGCTCCATAACTCATTGATCCAGATACAGTCCTACACTATAAACATTGACCGCACGGTATCCTGTGTGTGGAGATCTGTACTGATTCAAAACGGACCACAGCTCATACCCTCAGAATAAAAGGATGTACTGTTGGAAAGGAGATGAGGGAATTTCTTTAGTCAGAGTGTGGTGAATCTGCGGAATTCATTGCCACAGACGGTTGTGGAAGTTGTCAATGGATATTTTTATGGTGGTGATTGATAGATTGTTGATTAGTGCGGGTGTCAGGGGTTATGGGAAGAAGGCAGGAGAATGGGGTTGGGAGGGAGAGATAGATCAGCCATGATTGAATGGCGGATTAGAGCTGATGGGCCGAATGGCCTAATTCTGCTCCTACAACTTATGAATTTATGAAAACCCTGGACTGGGGTTGTAGTACCGATCCAAATTCTGCTCCAGATTTATAGATCGGGCTGTGTAATGGGTTGAGTATACAGATTCAGATTCTACACTGGATTCATTAGCCTGAACCAAACACTTCACTGGATACATTGCAAAGATCCCGGCTTTGTAGCGGATACACTGCACTGAGTAGCTTCTTCACTAGATCCAGGCATAAATCCAGGCTTGATTCCACTTTCACTGCAACATTAAATCTGTACTGTACTGTACTATACTGTACTGTACTATTCTGTACTGAGCTTGCCATAGAGGGGGTTCAGAGAAGGTTCACCAGACTGACCAGGCTGGGATGTCAGGACTTTCATATGAGGAAAGACTGGATGGACTCGGCTTGTACTCGCTGGAATTTAGAAGATTGAGGGGGGATCTTATAGAAACTTACAAAATTCTTAAGGGGTTGGACAAGCTAGATGCAGGAAGATTGTTCCCGATGTTGGGGGAGTCCAGAACAAGGGGTCACAGTCTAAGGATAAGGGGGAATTCCTTTAGGACCGAGATGAGGAAAACATTCTTTACACAGAGAGTGGTGAGTCTCTGGAATTCTCTGCCACAGAAGGTAGTTGAGGCCAGTTCATTGGCTATATTCAAGAGGGAGTTGGATGTGGCTCTTGTGGCTAAAGGGATCAGGGGGTATGGTGAGAAGGCAGGTACGGGATACTGAGTTGGATGATCAGGCATGATCACATTGAATGGCGGTGCAGGCTCGAAGGGCTGAATGGCCTACTCCTACACCTATTTTTCTATGTTTCTATGTTTTCTATGAGCTGAGCTCAGCTTGGTGCATGGTATCCTGTGTGGAGCAAAAGGCGCAGCAGGATGCATTGCAGCAGCACGTTTAGTTTTCAGTTTAGTTTGGAGATACAGCACATAAACAGACCCTTTGGCCCACACTAATACTATCCCACACACACATTAGGGACAATTTAAACATGCACCAAACCAACTACAAAAATGTACGTCTTTGGAGTGTGGGAGGAAACCGGAGATCCCGGAGAAAACCCACGTGGTCACGGGGAGAACGTACAAACTCCGTACAGACAGCACCCGTAGGCAGCGTCAACCCCGGGTCTCTGGCGCTGTGAGGCAGCAGCTCCACCGCTGCGCAACCGTGCACCCACGTATTTTTGACCGGATTCCTGGTTCCTTACACCAGGCCAGGCTTGGCACCATATTGATTTGTTGCTCCAGATGTGCTCAGCTGCATTCATACGTTGTGCCAAGCACACCACAGGTTAACATGGACATCCGGTGGGGCTGTTACTGGCTGCCTCCGCCCGCAGTCTGACTGTCTTTTTTATTTTATGTTATGTTTAGAGTGTGTTTTGTTCAGTTTTTTATTTTTTTTCAGTGTTTTATGTGGGGGGAAGCAGGTTGGGTAAGGGGGGAACCGTCCTTCAGTCGCTTCCTGGTGAGGATGCGGCTATTATTCGAGTCGAATCCTCGCCCCCCCCCCCCCTGGCGGCCTACCAACTGGATTGGCGCGGCCTTTCCTGCGGGACCGGACCAGAGCTTCAGCAGCTGCGGCGCTGCACTCGGTACATCGCGGAGCGGGCGAGGCCTTACCTGGGATCGCTGCTTGGAGTTCCGGAGTGTTGGGCCGTTGCTCCAACATCGCGGAGCTGTGGGTGCGGAGCTCCCAATGCGGGCGGCGCTGACTTCAACATCGCGGATCCTGGGACCCTTTGCCAGGGGTCGCCAGCGTGAATCTCCGCCCTGCTCGGCCTGTGGACGTCCGGGAGCCGCGGACTCCAGTGGGAGGTGGCCGATTCAGAGGTCCAGGCCGCTGAGGATGTTCTCCCGTTCGACGTCGGGGTTCCATCGTTCCCGGTGAGAGGGCCTGAACATCGGGCCGCCCGTAGCGGTGACTGTGGAGGGCTCAGGAGGCCCCGACCACGGGTGAACATTGGGAAACATCAGCGGGGAGGTTGACTGGACTTTGGTTCCTTCCCTCACAGTGGGCAACTTTGGTGCCGCTGTGGGGATGTTTGTGTTGTGGGTACTGTGTCTTGTGTTTTTTTTAATTTTATTTTTTGTATGACTGTAAGGGAAAAAGGGAGTAAAGATGGAAATGACCTGCAATGCTATAATATAACATATAACCATATAACAATTACAGCACGGAAACAGGCCCTCTCGGCCCTTCCAGTCCGTGCCCACCATTTATTTTCCCCTAGTCCCATCTACCTGCACTCAGACCATACCCCTCCATTCCCTTCCCGTCCATGTACCTATCCACTTTACTTTTAAATGTTAAAATCGATCCTGCCTCCACCACTTCTGCTGGAAGCTCATTCCACACAGCCACCACTCTCTGAGTAAAGAAGTTCCCCCTCATGTTACCCCTAAACTTCTGTCCCTTAATTCTCATGTCATGCCCTCTTGTTTGAATCTTCCCTACCCTCAATGGGAAAAGCTTATTCACGTCAACTCTGTCTATCCCTTTCATCATTTTAAAGACCTCAATCAAGTCCCCCCTTAACCTTCTGCGCTCCAAAGAATAAAGACCCAACTTGTTCAACCTTTCTCTGTAACTTAGTTGCTGGAACCCAGGCAACATTCTAGTAAATCTCCTCTGTACTCTCTCTATTTTGTTGATCTAATCTTGCATTTGTACGTGCAAATGTCCCTGTTTAAAAATAAATAAATTACAAATTACAAATTACAGATTGATGAGGGGACCTCTTATTTTCAGCCCAAAGGCTTGTCCCTTGCATTTAGGAAGAGAGTGTGAGCAGAGATCTCACTAGGCAGCTTTCAGTGGCCTTTGCAAGTCCATGACCCCTGGTACACCCATTCCTATCTGCTCTGCTCAGAGCCACCTTCCACCCTGTGTCATTTTGTTTTCCCTCCTGGCTCGGGTGATTAAAAATGGACCAAGTACCATTCGGCCGTAAGCTGTCTTCAATAGATTTGGATGGGCCATTTATCATCGATCTCCCTTTGCAGCAGATTATCTGCAGTTAATACTTGCCACCTGGCTGTCAGGCAAGCAATGTGCAATCCTGTTAATGATATGAGGCCACACACACACACGGCCGGCCGGCCGGGACTGCAGTGGATGCTAATCTACATCACACAGATGTGGAATGAGTCACTATCGTGGAAATTACACTTTACTTAAAGCATGTACTCTATTTGACTAAGGATATACACAACTTGCAAGGAACAGAATTAAAGGTGAACAAAAATGCTGGAGAAACTCAGCGGGACAGGCAGCATCTATGGAGAGAAGGAATTTCGGCATTTCGGGTCGAGACACTTCTTTAGACTGATGTCGGGGGGGGCGGGAAAAAGACAAAGAGGCGGAGACTGTGGGAGAGGTGGGAAGGGAAGGAGGGAGAAAGCAAGGACTATCTGAAATTGGAAGTCAATGTTCATACCGCTGAGGTGTAAACTACCCGAGTGAAATACGCAGGGCTGGATTTACGCATAAGCTTGACAAGCTTAAGCTTAGGATCTCGAGATCTAGGGGGGCCTCGCAGAGCCGGATTTACCACTAGGCTTCATAGGCTGAAGCCTAGGGCCTCGAAATCTAGGGGGCCTCAGGACACGAGACCTCTCTCTCTCTCTCTCTCTCTCTCTCTCTCTCTCTCTCTCTCTCTCTCTCTCTCTCTGTCTCTCTCTCTGTCTCTCTCTCTGTCTCTCTCTGTCTCTCTCTGTCACTCTCTGTCACTCTCTGTCTCCGCCCGCCATCCGTATCCGTGTCCGGGCCGCCGGGTCTCTGCTATCCGCTCGCTCCTCATCCGCCTTGCACATGTGCACAACCACGGCCAGCACATCATCGGCCACCCTGCGCATGTGCACTGCCATCAATCTACAGAACCCAACTCCTCAAATTGCTGCAATGGAAAGGACTAATCGTCACCTGGATGGGGATCCAGGAGACTGGTTTCATTTCTCACATGAAGGCACTTTCTTGATCACCAATGCTCCTGGTTGCCTGATTCTGAGATCAACTGTGGTTGGCTGAATAACAGTTTCATCTTTTTAGTTTAGTTCAGAGATACAGTGTGGAAACAGGTTGTTCTGCCCATCGAGTCTACACTGACCATAGATCACCCATAGCTCTATGTTATTCCAGTTTCACATCCCACACACTCAGGGCAATTTTACAGGAGCCAATTAACCTACAGACCTGCATGTCTTTGGAATGGTAGTGTTCGCACGCCGTGATGAGTTAGTGTGCAGGACAGACAGCGAGATTGCTGGAGCCATGGACTGTGAGGAAGCTTGTTTAGTTTAGTTTAGTTTACAGATACAGTGCACAAACAGGCCCTTTGGCCCACCGAGTCCGCACCGACCAGCCATCCCTGCACATTAACACTATCCTACACTAGATACAAATATTTTAAACATTTATACCAAGCCAATTAACCAACAAACCTGTATGTCTTTGAAGTGTGGAGGAAACCAAAGTTCTCGGAGAAAACCCACGCAGGTCACGGGGAGAACGTACAAACTCCGTAAAGACAAGCTTCCGTGCCCAGGATCAAACCCGGGTCTCTGGCGCTGTATGAGGTGTAAGGTGACAACTCTACCGCTGCACCACCGTGACACCCCTAAATATGCAGTGGGTTATACATCAGCAACAGAAACGGCAGATACATTTTAATCTGAAAAAGTGTGAGGTGTTGCACTTTGGAGGATAAGGGGAAAATATACATTTAATGGCATGACCCTAAACAGCATAACTGTACAGAGGGAGGTTGCAGTCCAATTTTATATCTCCCTAAAAGTGGCAACATCAGCAGATTGATTGGGAAAGAAAGCATTTGGTATCTCTCAGAGTCAGGAAGACATGAGCAACTTTAAGGGACTTTAGTTCGGCACACTTGGAGTATTGTGTGCAGATCTGATAATCTTATTATGGGAAGGATGTGGTTGCTTTGGAAGGTGCAGAGGTTGACCAAAATGATGCCTGGATTAACGGGTTTTAGCTACAAAGAGAGGTTGGACAGACTTGGATTGTTTTCTCGGGAGTGCAAAAGTTGAGGGGAGACCTGGTGGAGGCATATAAAAATGATGAGAGAAAATAATATATATTTATCAAAATTTGATAATTTTAATAATAAAATTATTAGATAGGGAAGACAGTCAGAAACATTTCCCCAGGATGGAAATATCAAATATCAAAGGCTTGGCTTTAAGGTGGTTGGGGTGAAGTTTATAGATGAGCGGGCAGGTTGATTTACCTTGGTGGGTGCCTAATGCATTGGCAACAGTGGTGGTGGAGGCAGAATTGATAGTGGCATTTAAGAGGCTTTGGAAATGCAGGGAATGGAGGGATGTGGATCTTATGCAGGATCAAGATGAGATTAGTTTATCTTGCCATCATGTTCGGTACAGACATTGTGTCCAAAGGGCCTATTCTCCTGCTATACTCAAGTCAAGTCACTTTTATTTCTATAGCACATTTAAAAACCACCTCTCGTTGACCAAAGTGTTTTACATTGGTGGAGGTACTAACGTTATACAACAGTGGTTCATAGATTAAGTACATACATAAATACATACATGTAGCCCTCCCTCAGAGGACGTCAAGAAAGGCTTGGGAGTAAAGATGAGTTTTAAGTCTCGACTTCAAGGAGTCGATGGAGGGGGCGGTTCCAATGGGAATAGGGATGCTGTTCCACAGTCTAGGAGCTGCAACCGCAAAGGCGTGGTCGGTCGCCCCTGAGCCTTTCGGTGAGGGGCTGCAAGTTTCAGTGGGGGCGCTGCAAGCCGGCAGCCCTGTCAGCAGCGTGTTAATGGCCTGTCCCACCAGCATGCGATTGCATGCTTGTAGTGCGACCAAACGTGGTCGCTTGAGGCGTACGGCCGCGTGGGGCCGGTCCCACTTCGATTGGCGGAGGCGTATGGAGTTGTGCGGGGGCTGGTCCCGACATCGTGCGGGGCTCCGAAAATCTTGCACTGTCCGAAAATCCCACGCGCCAACAGCCTGTCGGCCCGCAGGCGCATTGAGGGCAAACGCAGCGTCTCGATGTCGTACGCAGCGCCTGGTCGCTGTACGCAGTGTCTTGACGGCATACGCCTAGCGAGTGGCGTTGCGCGATGACGTTACCGACCAGCGTGCCGTTGCGTGATGACGTCACCGCCTGACGCCGTGTGATGTCCAAATTCAGTCGGCCTGCCTCCTGCCCAGCTGATTGGTGGGTATGATGTCGGGACCAGCCGCGTACAACTCCAGACACCTCCGTGGTTTGAATTGGGACCGGCCGAGCGAGGCCGTATGCCTCAAGCCACCACGTTTGGTCGTGCTAGACTCATGCAATTGAATGCTGGTGGGACAGGCCCTATAGACTCTTCAACTTTTTACATTTCTTTAGTGCGTTTTAATGTGTGTTTTTAATGTTTCCCTGTGTGTCTTGTGTGAGGGGTGGTGGTGGTGGGGGGGGGGGATAAGTGAAATGGATAGGATTTCACCAAAAAGTGGTATTTGTTCCATTCCACCCTTGAAGGCCGGAGATCATGGGAAAGTGAGTGAACCTTGAATTACAGAGGTATGTAGTTTGTTGGGGACATTGATAGGATAGGGTGGGAATGTGGGAGAATGCCGAGTTCTTCGTTCTTGGTTCTTGGTTACTTGGTCCTCCAAAATATTCCAACTGGAATTTAAACTGGAGGTGGTGAAGGGAGGGGTTTAGCCAGAGAGGGTTATTGGGAAGAAAGTGCCACTTTAAATTTAGTTGCATCTGGCTGGGCAACCGTGGCTTGGTGGCGATTATTCCATGCTTTAATAGTGCGTGGAAAGAACGAATTGCTGTACACATCTGCCTTTGGGGCTGGGACCACAAATTGGATCGAATGCCCTCGTCTGCTCCTAATTGGTTTGGGGTTGGTGTAGGTCTTGTGATCTATATCTAGCTGACCATTTAGCTGAACTGGGTAGGGAGTAGATTGCAGGGAAGAGGGACATTGAAAGGAACAACATGAGGAGCCAGGGAGACTATCAGGAACTGTGTGGAGGTGGGCATGTGAATGGTGAATGGATTTGAGGGGGCACTTTGGGGAATTCATTGAAATATCCAGTGGACATTGGAAGTGTGTAAAGTCAGCCATTAGTGACTGGAAGAAAATGGCCGCCTTTGACCTGAGCCTGTGGGAGTTCACACCCTTCAACTAAAGCCAAAGCAAGCCTGAGCCATCCAGTTATCACCAGATTAAATGCTTAAACTTAATGCCCGTCACAGGTCTCGATGTGCAATAATATTTAATACAAGTGATATATTGAATCATATTTGACGTAATTCTCAGCACCTGGGACCTCACTGCCTGCATGCACGGTAGACCTGCATCACCATTTAGGAAATATAACCCAGAAAAGTACACAGTTGTGCTCATCCACAGAGCTTTCAAATTAAAAATTCCATCATAAAGGAAAAACATTGCATGAGGTGTAGGGATATTTTCCTGCAATTTTATAATTCAACAGCAGATGGCCCCAGACTCTGCTGTTACAAATCCAGAGATCAAGGTGCGTTGATGTTTGAATTGATTATATGAAGGAAGCAAAAAAAGGTGACTCTTTTACTGACCTCTTTGTGTGGAACTGTTAAGGTCCCTGGAGATCAGAGATCTGCGAGAAATGACAAATATGCAGATCTTTGGATATGTGATGTTTTTGGGAAATGGGGAATTAGTGGAAGCTGGTTGCGTTGTGAATGAACACGAACCATTGATTTTGAAACCAGTGACGGGAAGAAAGAAAATTAACTACAGATACATTTTATGCACTGTCATATTGTTGATGTTTACGAAGGAAATGCAGATGCTGGTTTAAACCGAAGACAGACACAAAATGCTGGATGGAGTAAGATCATAAGATCATAAGTGATAGGAGCAGAATTAGGCCATTCAGCCCATCAGTCTACTCCGCCATTCAATCATGGCTGATCTATCTCTCCCTCCTAGCCCCATTCTCCTGCCTTCTCTCCATAACCTGAACTAATCAAAAATCTATCTATCTCTGCCTTAAATATATCCACTGGCTTGGCCTGAATTCTACAGATTCACCACCCTCTGACTAAAGAAATTCCTCCTCATCTACTTCCTAAAGGAACGTCCTCTAATTCTGAGGCTATGACCTCCAGTCCTGGACTCTCCCCCTAGAGGAATCCTCTCCACATCCACTCTATCCAAGCCGTTCACTATTCTTAACGTTTCAATGAGGTTTCCCATCATTCTTCTAAACTCCAGTGAGTACCAGTGTTGCCAAATACTCATCATATCGAGCCAGCTCTGCCATTCAATGTGATCATGGCTGATCATCCACAATCAGTACCCCGTTCCTGCCTTTTTCCCATATCCTCTGACTCCGCTATCTTTAAGAGCCCTATCTAGCTCCCTCTTGAAAGCATCCAGAAAACCGGCCTCCACCGCCCTCTGAGGCAGAGAATTTCACAGACTCACAACTCTCTGTGAGAAAAAGTGTTTCCTCATCTCCGTTCTAAATGGCTTACCCTTTTTCTTAAACTGTGGCCCCTGGTTCTGGACTCCCCCAAAATCGGGAACATGTTTCCTGCCTCTAACGTGTCCAAACCCTTAATAATCTTATATTTTTGAATAAGATCCACTCTCATCCTTCTAAATTTCAGCGTATACAAGCCCAGCCGCTCCATTCTCTCAGCATATGACAGTCTTGCCATCCAGGGAATTAACCTTGTGAACCTACGCTGCACTCCCTCAATAGCAAGAATGTCCTTCCTCAACTTTTGTAGACCAAAACTGCACACAATACTCCAGGTGTGGTCTCACTAGGGCCCTGTACAACTGCAGAAGGGTCTCTTTGTTGAGTATAGGATCTCTCCTATTCTCCTCTTGTTATGAAGGCCATTCGCTTTCTTCACTGCCTGCTATACCTGCATGCTTACTTTCATTGACTGATGAACAAGGACCCTCAGATCCCTTTGTACTTCCCTTTTTCCCAACTTGACACCATTTAGATAATAATCTGCCTTCCTGTTTTTGCTACCAAAGTGGATAACCTCACATTTATCCACATTAAACTGCATCAGCCCACTCCGCCAACCTGTCCAAGTCGCCCTGCATTCTCATAGCATCCTCCTCACAGTTCACACTGCCACCCAGCTTTGTGTCATCTGCAAATTTGCTAATGTTACTTTGAATCCCTTCATCTAAATCATTGATGTAAATTGTAAATAGATGCAGTCCCAGCACCAAGCCTTGCGGTACCCCACTAGTCACTGCCTGCCATTCTGAAAGGGACCCGTTAATCCCTACTCTATATTTCCTGTCTGCCAACCAATTTTCTATCCATGTCAGCACTCTACCCCAATACCATGCACCCTAATTTTGCCCACCTTCTCAAACACTTTCTGAAAGTCCAGGTACACTACATCCACTGGCTCTCCCTTGTCCATTTTCCTAGTTACATTGTCAAAAAATTCCAGATTAGTCAAGCATGATTTCCCCTTCGTAAATCCATGCTGACTCGGACCGATCCTGTTACTGCTATCCAAATATGCCGCTATTTCATCTTTTATAATTGACTCCAGCATCTTCCCCACCACCTTTGTCAGGCTAACTGGTCTATTATTCCCTGTTTTCTATCTACTGCCTTTCTTAAAAAGTGGGATAACATTAGCCACCCTCCAATCCACAGGAACTGATCCTGAATCTATATGATCACCAATGATCACCAATGCGTCCATAATTTCTAGAGCCACCTCCTTAAGTATCCTGGGATGCAGACCATCAGGCCCTGGGGATTTATCAGCCTTCAGTCCCATCAGTCCACCCAACACCATTTCCTGCCTAATGTGGACTTCCTTCAGTTCCTACGTCATCCCAGATCCTCTGGCCACTACTGTCCCTGACTTCCCTTGTCAGTCACGGTCGCCCCTTACCCCCCTTGGAATATTTCTTCCTCTTTGGAATGAACTGATCCTGCACCTTCTGTATTATTTCCAGAAATACCTGCCATTGTTGTTCCACTGTCATCCCTGCTAGGGTATCTTCCCAGTCAACTTTGGCCAGCTCCTCCCTCATGGCTCCATAGTCCCCTTTGTTCAACTGTAATACTGACACCTCCGATTTTCCCTTCTCCCTCTGTAATTGTAGATTAAAACTTATCATATTATGGTCGCTAACTCCCAATGGCTCCTTAACCTCAAGTTCCCTTATCAAATCCGGTTCATTACACAACACTAAATCCACAATTGCCTTCTCCCTGTAGGCTCCAGTACAAGCTGCTCTAAGAATCCATCACGGAGACATTCCACAAATTCCCTTTCTTGGGGCCCAGTACCAACCTGATTTTCCCAGTCTACCTGCATGTTGAAATCTCCCATAACAACAGTTCCTCCGTCACCCCAGGTGCCTTTACGACATGCCAATTTTAACTCTTGATTCAACTTGCACCCTATGTCCAGGCTACTGTTTGGGGGTCTGTAGATAAGTCCCATTAGGGTCTTTTTACCCTTAACATTCCTTAGTTCTATCCATACTGACTCCACATCTCCGGTTTCAATGTCACCCACTCATTCCTGGGATCATTCTTGTAAACCTCCTCTGGACCCTCTCCAGAGCCAGCACATCCCTCCTCAGATATGGTGCCCAAAATTGCTCACTCAACGGGTCAGGCAGCATCTCTGGAGAAAAGGAATGTTTTTGGCCAAGAGTTGTTTGTCACTATTTTACACTGAATTAAGGATAATGAAAATCCTCCTGAAAGAGGAGGATGATAACTTTCTGGAGACACAATGAGCCAAACACACGTGCTGGAGGAACTCAATGATTCGGGCAGCATGTGGGGAGGTACTGAACATACGATGTTTCCGGTCTGGATCTCTCTTGGTGTATTCAAGAGGGTGTATCCACCAGCATGCAACTCTATGCGATTAGTGGTCGCTTGAGCCGTCCGGCGTCGCGGGGCCGGTCCCACTTCGATCGCCGGAGCCGTGTGGAATTGTGCGGAGTTCGTCCCGAGTTCGTCCCGACATCGCGCGGGGCTCTGAAAAACTGACTATGTCCAAAAATTCCGCGCGTCAACGGCTTGTCGGCTCGCAGTCGCCTCGACATTTACACACCGCCCCGACATCGTGCCTACGTGAACCTATTTGTGTGTGGCTCCGTGACCCTGTGTGTGTGTGCGCCTCGGTGCCCCTCTCTGTGTGCCCCTCTCTGTCCTGGCGAACTTACCTTAGACTTCACTCCAAGTTCGCCTCACTTTGCGTTGCGTTGCGCCACTCACCCGACCTCCGCGCGGCCCCTTCTGCCGGTTTGGTTGCGCTTGCCGCATGCAGGCGCATGCTGGTGGGAACGGCCCTGTACAGGGGATCACCCGACCTCCGCGCGGCCCCCGCTTCTAGTTTGATCACGTTGATCGCATAGAGTTGCATGCTGGTGGGACAGGCCCTTTAGATATAGCTCTTAGGGCTAACGGAATCAAGGGGTGTGGGGAGAAAGCAGGAACGGGGCACTGATTTTAGATGATGAGCCATGATCATGTTGAATGGCGGTGCTCGCTTCATAATCATAATAATCATACTTTATTAGCCAAGTATGTTTTGCAACATGTGAGGAATTTGATTTGCCGTGCAGTCATACCAATAAAAAGTAACAGAACACACAAAACACATTTTAACATAAACATCCACCACAGTGACTCCTCCACATTCCTCACTATGATGGAAGGAGAAAAAAAAGTTCAATTTCTCCCTCCTTTGTCCTCCAGCAGTCGGGGGCCTCGAACCTTCTGTTGACGGGACGATCTTACTCCTGTAGCCGGCGGTGGGCCTCCTCGTTGCGGCTGGCAAACTCCTGTATCGGGGGGAGGGGGGGAATCTCAGCTCCTCCTCGCCGGGCGATCTACCCCGGGTCTGGGCTAGTCGAACGTCATGTTGGCCAAGTTGGAGCTTCGATCCCAGGCGAGGGGTCGGCTCCGATGGTGAGTCCATGCCCTGCGGTGGGGCTCAAAGTCAGTCCCGAGCGAGGCCGCCAGCTTCACGATGTTAGGCCGCAGAGCGACCGGAGATACGACCCGGAAAACAATCGCATCACCGGCAAGGTAAGAGGTTGCAAAAAAGTTTCCCCCGACCCCCTCCCCCACATAAAACAAACCGGAGAACATTAACACAAACTTTTAAAACATACTAAATATAACAATAAAAAAGGCTGCCATCGAAGCGCCACCCTGTGGAATATGAAGGGCCGAATGGCCTACACCTGCACCTATTTTCTATGTTTCTTCAGTCTGATAGTACAAGGGGGGAGACTGCTGTAATAGAGAGGTGGGGTGGCACAAAACCTGGCAAGTGATATTGTGATTGGAGCTGAGCAACCATGGGCAGATGGCTGGAGTAAATTCTGGGGCAGAACATGGTTGAACAGCAGGAGAGCAAGGAGAGTCACCGAGAGGGAGCAGTGAGAGAGCGACTCACTCAACCTCCCGCTGGGTGTCAATACTTAAGCACTCATTTGCAGCCCCAAAGGCAATCAATAAATGTGTGAAAAATAACACTACACTGTATTAAGCCAATCTGCAACAGCACTGCAGAGTTTTTAGAGCTCTCTCACATACGTTTTGGCATCAACAGTTGTACACAACTAGCTACGCTTTTTTCAAGAGCATCAGAACAATGAAACAGGTCAGGTTTGTTTCCTTTGCGAGTAATATTGACTGTGCATAAAACCGAGTAAACGAAACAAGAGCGATTTTCTATGTGTGAGTGACAGCCATATTGCAAACTCAAATAGAAATGCAGAAATCAGACCACCAAAAGGACAAACACAATGTTAAGTTGTATGTGTCCTTGCTAAATGACCACGAAACAGCTCTCCCAGCTTCATGCGGAGAGGGTAAATGCAGACACTGTAGACTTTATTCTGAAATGTTTATTCTGCCACTTATTTTACAATCTTTACTCTTCTTTGAGGAGAGTGAAATTGGTAGGGGGTGAAAATGTATCTATGCCCATCCACCTAGTTAGGCGACGTTTTCCCAAATTCATTGTATATAGTCTTTTTACTGTTTATGTGGGTGGTTTGTTCAGGATCAAGGAACACTTTATCATCAGTGAATCGTTATGCATGAGGAGAATTGGAAGATGTCATAATCTCATGCTAACAACCACAATTTATGCTGCCAAGCTTAACAACTGAAAGGTTGACCACTTTTAATACAGAGATACGATGCAATGATCTGAAAGGTTGCCCACATAGCATAATTACCGTAGGGTTGCAAGAGGTAGTTATGGTGCGAATCAACTCCTACTTCAGAAATAACCTACATCTGTTTCAATTTGCCTATCACCACAATGGTGGCACGGTGGTGCAGCGGTAGAATTGCTAGAGGCCTGGCTTCGATCCTGACTACTGGTGCTGTCTGTACGGAGTGTGTACGTTTTCCCTGTGACTGTGTGGGTTTTCTCTGGGTGCTCCAGTTTCCTCTCCCATTCAAAAGACATGCATGTTTGTCTGAAGAATGATCTCGACCTGAAACGTCACCCATTCCTTCTCTCCAGAGATGCTGCCTGGCCCGCTTTTTGTGTCTATCTCAGGTTAATTGGCTTCTGTAAATTATCCCCGAGTGTGTACGATAGAACCTGTGTAGGGGTGATCCCTGGTCGGCATGGACTTGATGGGCTGAAGGGCCTGTTTCAACGTTGTATCTCTGAACAAAACTAAACAAAGCAACAGATCAACAACAAAAGCTGACTGGCTCTCCGCGCTGTTCTGGACCATCAGGATAACAAGAACAAATACTGCTGTTCATCAACTCCAGCTCAGTGTTCAACACAATTATCCCCTCCAAACATATCACCAAACCTCCAGAAGTGCGATTCTGCACCTCCCTTTGGAACTGGATCCTTGACTTCCACATCGGCAGATCCCTGTCAGAACAGATGGGTAACAACTTCTCCACCTCCCTGACCACCAACGCACATACAGTACCCCTCAAGGCTGTGTGCTTAGTCCCGAACATAAGCTTTATATTGTCATAGAGTGATGCAGCATGGAAACTGGCCCTTCAGCCCAACGCCCACACCAGCCAACATGTCCCAGCTACACTAATCCCACCTGCCTGTGTTTGGTCCATATCCCACCAGACCTGTCCTATCCATGTACCTGTCTAACTGTTTCTTAAATGTTGCAATAGTCCCAGCCTCAACTACCTCCGCTGGCAGATTGTTCCATAAACCAACCACCCTTTGTGTGAAAAAGTTACCCCTCAGATTCCTATTCTAAGGATAAGGGGGAATTCCTTTAGGACCGAGATGAGGAAAACATTCTTTACACAGAGAGTGGTGAGTCTCTGGAATTCTCTGCCACAGAAGGTAGTTGAGGCCAGTTCATTGGCTATATTTAAGAGGGTGTTAGATGTGGCACTTGTGGATAAGGGGATCAGGGGGTATGGAGAGAAGGCAGTTAGGGATACTGAGTTGGATGATCAGCCATGATCATATTGAATGGCGGTGCTGGCTTGAAGGGCCGAATAGCCTACTCCTGCACCTATTTTTCTATGTTTCTATGTTTCTATTAAATCCTTTTCCCTTCACCTTAAACCTATGTCCTCTGGTCCACATTTCCCCACATATACCCTGTGCATATACCCAATCTATTCCTCTCATGATTTTATACATCTCTCTAAGAGCACCCGCAAATCCTCCTGCTCTCCAAAGAATATTCCAGCCTACTCAACCTCTCCCTATAGCTCAGACTCCTGCATGTCTTTGGGATGTGGGAAGGAACTGGAGCACCATAAGGTCAAAGGGAAAACATGCAAACTCCACACAGACAGCACCCGAGGTCAGGATCGAACCAGGGTCTCTGGCGTTGTGAGGCAGAAGCTCTCTCAGCTGCGCCACTGTGCCCCGCTATATATAATCCTAAAAATAAACACTAGATGAGGGATGCAAATGTTCTTCCTTAAGGCAGGTTTGTGATAAAGTTTAATTTCTATTATACTAGCCTTTCGTTTCAGATGATTGTAATCGTGCTTAAACTGCAGAGGAATTTGAATCCTTATATCCAGTGACTAATTCACGACTCATGGGCTTCATCAACTTCACCACCAATTTCCACACTGACATTTCCATCCGGGTCTCCTCCATCGTCAGAGTGAGGCGAAATGCAAATTGGAGGAACAACATCCCACCGAGCAAACAGCTGACAAAGGCCTGTTTCCTTTATCATCATTGCGTTTTTGGATATCTTTCATTCATTGTTCTTTATCTCTCTACATCATCATCTAAATCTCTTGTTTCCCTTTCCCGTGTCTTTCAGTCAGTTTATAGTCATGCTCTGCAATCTCCAGTCTCTACCGGAAACGTCACCCATTCCTTCTCTCCAGAGATGCCGTCTGTCCCGCTGAGTTACTCCAGCTTTTTGTGTCTGTCTTTGGTTTAAACCAGCATCTGCGGTTCCATCCCACACAATTAATTCAGGACTCTGGGTGCTACTAATCTGGTAACCTGATATCATGCCCTGACCTGTATCTTGTAAAGTCAGTGTTTCAAGAGATAGATAAAATTCTGAACTCACTGAAATGAAGTTTAGAATTTTATCTTAATGTTAATATAAATAGAATGCCACATTTACAGTTTTCTATTTCCTGATCATAGCTGGTTTATCTTCATCACGGATGTACAATCCCTCAGTACTAGTGTTGCCAACTGTCCCGTATTAGCCGGGACATCTTGAATATTGGGATAAATTGGTTTGTCCCATACGGGATCGCCTTGTCCCGTATTTGACTGCCACTGTAATCCCCAGAGGGCACGTTTACAGCCAGATTCTAGATCTGACACAGCGTGCGTGCATGTTGCTTGTGCTGTTGCCCCCACCCACGTGTGAATCACCTGTCATCCAATCACAGGCCCCTTTATGTGCGTCGGTTGTACGCTATATTTTGCCAATTCCTGCCAAAACAACAAGTATCAGTAACGTCTGGTGTTCTCCTTCGCTCCTTAGATGCTGCTGCACCCGCTGAGTTTCTCCAGCTTTTTGTGTAACCCTCTGGTGTTGTTCGGTCGGTTTGGCGTGTGCAAATATGGATAAACCTGCAAAAGAGAAATAAAAGACTGTGCAGCTCTAACAAGCAATGGGAAGCAAAACAGAGGTGGGTTAAGCCCGTCAGCGGTGACTCGACGAAGGCTTTCATTACTTTATGCCGTTGGGAATTGTCAATTGACCATGGAGGTGAGAATGACCTAACTCAGCATGCTTCCGCAGAAGTGGACAAGTTTCCCCAATTATTAAATAAATTAAAAACAAATATTTTATATTGGAAAACATTACTGATATCAATGATCGGTAGAATAAATGCCATTAAAATGATTTTTCTGCCTCAATTACTATATTTATTTCAAGCCATTCCGTTATATCTTCCTAAAAATGTTTTTAAAAAATTGATTCTATAGTTAATAGCTTCATTTGGGATTATAAAAATCATAGAATAAGTAAAACACACTTATGTAAATCTAAGATAAATGGTGGATTAGCTTTACCTAATTTTTTATATTATTTTTGGGCGGTTCAGATTAAGAACTTTAATTATTGGTTGATACAGATGGAACAAGACCCAGCATGGTTAAGAATTGAAAAGGAAGATTGTTTCCCTTTCGACATAAGCACAATACTCCTTGCCCCTGGGGTGGTACAAAAAAAATTATATAAGGAAAACCCTATAATTTTAAATAATATACGTACCTGGAAACAAATCATTAAGACTTTACATTTAGAAACTATACCACTTTGTTTACCAATTATGAATAATCCTATGTTTAAACCTTCGACATTGGATGTGGGGTTTAGACATTGGAAACATTTAGGAATAATAAGGATAGAACATCTTTACAGGAATGGGAAATTCCTCTCATTCCAGGAGTTGAAAGAGATTTATGGACTGCAAGCAAATAATCTATTTAGATATTTACAAATTAGAGATTATGTCAAATTAAATACGCTAAATTATAGAAATAGAGAGCCAAGTATACTGGATGAAGTACTTAACAAGCACCCAACAACAGAAAAATTAATAGCATATATATACAATATTTTTTTGGACAGGGAAATGCCAAAAACGGAACTATTCCGACAAAAATGGGAAAATGAAATTGGTTTACCTATAACAGAAGATTTATGGGAAGAAAGCTTACAACAAATTCATCGCTGTTCGTTAAATGCCAGACATACTTTGATACAATTCAAAGTAATACATAGATTACACTACTCAAAAAAGAAATTAAATAGAATTTTTCCTACTATATCACCATTGTGTGATAAATGTCAGCATATAGAAGCCGATTTAAATCATAGTTTTGTAATATGTACAAAACTTAAAAGTTATTGGACTGAGATTTTTAAAATTATTTCCACAGTTTTAAAGATCACATTAAGCCCTGACTCAAAATTAATTATATTTGGGGTTTTAGATTCAAATCAAATTTTAACAGTAAATCAAAGAAATGTTCTGGATTACTGTTTAATAATTGGAAAAAAATTAATATTACAATTTTGGAAGGGACCATTATCCCCGACAATTAAAATGTGGACAGTGGAAATGTTGGAGACATTACAACTGGAGAGAATTAGATTTATCCTAATGGATAAACCTGCGATTTTTGAACAAATATGGTCTCCATTCACTGATTATATGAAGGGGTAGCTGGGCTCAGCATAGAAACTCAATGAGTACCCGGTGGAAAGATCAAACAAAAATGTTTAAGCTCAGATTTATATACTTGTCTCTATATATTATAATTAGAAATTGTTCCACTCATTGACAAGTTGTATACCGTTTTCTTTTCCACAAATATATATATATATTTTTTGTTGTTTAAATTTTATTTATTTTTTTATTTAAAAATAAATAAATTTATTGCTCGCTTCTTTATATTAATCAACTATAATCATACTCTTATAATTATTCACTATTCTTTCTTTATACTTTTTTCACTCTATAAAAAAAAGTGAGGCCAATATATATATTTTGTTAACATTTATATAATTTTGGAAAGATGTATTAACTACATTTGGAAAAAATTGCTATATTATTTGTTATATGTATGGCCTCTAATAAAAATATATTCAAAAAAAAAAGAAGTGCACAAGAAGGCCACTCTAGCTAAAGGTGCAAGCCATATTGGTGCATTCGTCGTGAAATCTACTGCGGAAAATTACGAACCCACGGCAAGTGAAGCCTGGTATGTGTAACCATACGGATAAACACGGACTCCGCGACAACTGCACCGACTGTCTTGCTCAGCTCTACGGTGTTTTGTTTAATGACTCAAATGTGGTGAAGAAGTTGCACTTGGGAGGAATGAAAGCTGAGATGCTTACAACGAATGTGTCAGGACCAAAGACCGTGCGGGATATTATGGATGATCTGTCCCCGACCGAAGAAGGTGAGCTTGCGGAGCCCGCATATTTCTCAGTTGCCACCGACGCCTCAAACAGGGGAGGTAGAAAAATGTTTGCAGTGTGCGTGAGATATTTCTCTGTGTCTGATGGAGTGCGGTGTAAATTACTTGACTTTTATGAAGACAGTGATGAAACTGCAAATGGCTACATCAAGCTCTGATGAGCTGTCTGGCAAAGTATGAACTGGATACTAGACACATCACAGCCTATGCAGCAGATAATGCCAACGTAAACTTTGGAAAACACCACTCAGTTTACCAGTTATTGAGCAGTGCCAACAATCGCATTCTGAAGGCTCACTCACATCGCTCATAACTCCTGCAAGCACGCCTGTAATCAGCTGACAGAGGATATAACCATATAACAATTACAGCACGGAAACAGGCCTTCTCGGCCCTTCCAGTCCGTGCCGACCATTTATTTTCCCCTAGTCCCATCTACCTGCACTCAGACCATACCCCGCCATTCCCTTCCCGTCCATATACCTATCCACTTTACTTTTAAATGTTAAAATCGATCCTGCCTCCACCACTTCTGCTGGAAGATCATTCCACACAGCCACCACTCTCTGAGTAAAGAAGTTCCCCCTCATGTTACCCCTAAACTTCTGTCCCTTAATTCTCATGTCATGCCCTCTTGTTTGACTCTTCCCTACCCTCAATGGGAAAAGCTTATCCACGTCAACTCTGTCTATCCCTTTCATCATTTTAAAGACCTCAATCAAGTCCCCCCTTAACCTTCTGCGCTCCAAAGAATAAAGACCTAACTTGTTCAACCTTTCTCTGTAACTTAGTTGCTGGAACCCAGGCAACTAAGGCAGGATATTGAGACAATTGTTCTAAAGGTCTACAGCCACTTCTCTATATCTGCTTCCCGAAGAGAGGAACTGCGTTCATTTTTTGCCTTTGTTGAAATTGAGTGGTGTGACATTCTGCGACATGTTTGCACACGACGTCTCCCGCTTCATCCAGCTGTCCAACGTCTCCTGCAAAGCTGACCGGCTCTTACGTCATACTTCAGGTCCTTGAGACCTGTCCTGTGGCACTGAAGAGGGTTTTTAAAGATGAAGAAAAAACTGGAGCTACTGAAATGTATCTGTCCTTTTTCCACAATGAGGGGTGTGTTTTTGACCAACTCATAAAAAAGCTGGAGGAAACAAAGCTCTGCATCACATATGATTTACGAGGATGTCCGAAAGTTCAAAATGAAGATGCTTCAGTGGAAACAGGACAGCTTTTCTGGATACCAGACCAAGCAGCTGATGGACAAACAAGTGCCAGCACCAAGGTCCAAGCAGCAACAGGACTTTGTGAAGTTGTATGACTCTGTCATTACACACATTGACAAGTGGTTTGATTGCTCACCAGAAAATGTGATGATGAAACTGAAACCAATTGGCCTCTGTGAGGAGCTCACCTCCACTGACCTGAAGCAGGTGGTGGCTGCCCTCAAAATGACAGACACAGTCAATGTTGACCAACTCTATGAAGAGTTTTGTGCTAGCCAGGCGGAAATACAGAAAGCCAGACAGGCAGGAGACCACAAAATCCACCAGTGAGAAGTGGGTGGCAGTTTTCCAAAACATGGGGAAGCCAACTTCATCAACATGTTCAGGATTGTCTCATTTGTCCTCAGTGTGCCAGGCTCAAATGCCCTTGTACAGAGGACCATCTCTCTGGTGATCATTAAATGGTCAGACTCAAGAAACAGAAATATCTGTGAACTGTGACTTGTCATGTAAGGACTTCTGTCTGGCTGTGCAAAAGGACAAAGGACTGCTTGAATCAGTCAAGAGCAGCAAGAAATAGTGAAGTCAAGTCAAGTTTATTCGTCACATACACATATAGGATGTGCAGTGAAATGAAAAGTGGCAGTGCTCGTGGACTTTGTGCAAAAAACAAACAGACAACCAACAAACTACAAACAGAATCACATGTTCTTTTCCATATTAAATATTGTGGGCGGTATTGTGGTACAGTAGAGTTAGTAGAGTTAGTCCCTGGTGAGATAGGAGTTTACAGTCCGAATGGCCTCTGTGAAGAACCTCCTTCTCATCCTCTCCCTTTTCACAGCATGGCAACGGAGGCGTTTGCCTGACCGTAGCAGCTGGAACAGTCCGTTGCAGGGGTGGAAGGGGTCTCCCATTATCTTATTGGCTCTGGAGTTGCACCTCCTGATGTACAGTTCCTGCAGAGGGGCGAGTAAAGTTCCCATAGTGCATTCGGCCGAACGCACTACTCTCTGCAGAGCCTTCTTGTCCTGGACAGAGCAGATCCCAAACCAGATTGTAATGTTTCCGGACAAGATGCTTTCCACAGCCGCAGAGTAGAAGCACTGGAGGATCCTCTGAGACGCTCTGAATTTAGACTTGGTGTGTCCCCCCCTCTTTTCCTCTTTTGCAGAGATTATATGTCAACTCTATAGGCACATACAGATAGGATTATTTGGTGTTATTTCAAGTTGAACAAGTTAGGTCTTTATTCTTTGGAGCGCAGAAGGTTAAGGGGGGACTTGATTGAGGTCTTCAAAATGATGAAAAGGATAGACAGAGTTGACGTGGATAAGCTTTTCCCATTGAGGGTAGGGAAGATTCAAACAAGAGGGCATGACATGAGAATTAAGGGACAGATGTTTAGGGGTAACATGAGTGGGAACTTCTTTACTCAGAGAGTGGTGGCTGTGTGGAATGAGCTTCCAGCAGAAGTGGTGGAGGCAGGATCGATTGTAACATTTAAAAGTAAAGTTGATAGGTATATGGATGGGAAGGGAATGGAGGGGTATGGTCTGAGTGCAGGTAGATGGGACTAGGGGAAATAAATGGTCGGCACGGACTGGAAGGGCCGAGAAGGCCTGTTTCCGTGCTGTAATTGTTATATGGTTATATGGTTATATGGTCTGACTGGTAGTCAGATTACGCTCTGTTTATGCTTTGTTACAATTGGGTTACATTTCATATATAACACTGAAGATATGTATAGATGGTTCATATATTGGATTTGTTTACCTATTCAGGGATATTGTTTTTCCTCGCTCTCTCTTTTGGAAAAAGGTCATTGTTCCCATCTGCTAGTCGCCAGCCCCCTCCGTCACTTCATCCCGGGCCTACACCATACCCACACCGCTGCGGCACGCCACCTTTTGTACCTTATTTTGGAGTGAGAAAGTTGTCAACACTATTCAGTCCCTCTACACAGCACTGGGGTGGTGTGAGGGCCTTCCGTTCTGTCCTTGAGCTGAGATCCAACTACCAGTAGTTTCTCTCCACCCACACACTCATCCACTGCTTTGGGATATTCCCTTTCTCCTATTCCCATTCCTCCCTCATGTTCACTCTCTCTGACTTGAAGTGAACTTATCTTATCTCATTCCCCGTTCTGATGAAAGGACTTCAATCTGAATGTTAACTTCATTTATCTTTCCACATTCTAAGTATTTCTAGCATTTTGTTTCAGTTTCAGAATGCCAACATCTACAAGATTTTTTGGATTTTCACGGTTTTCACAGGTTTCACAACATCTACAAGTTCTCGACGTGAAAACTTGACCAGATTTTATTACTCCCCTTTCAACTGTTTTTTACTCCCCTTTCAACAGCTTAAAAAAAAACAAAACATAGCAATATTGCTTCAAAGAAGCTTTTTTTGTGTATCCTATTGATATGGTCACTGAAATATCGAGAACAAATAGCCAAGCATGACTATAAACTGACCAATCCAGCCTATTGAAAGAGAAATGCTGTGTATTTATTCAAAAATGTATGTTAAATTTTGATATTTCTGTAACCAAACTGTGGTTCATAATGTTTTAATAAAAGCTAAATTAAAATGACAACCATTTTGGCCACTGAATCCCCAGTAACACTGGTGGTAGTATGTTCTACTCTGATTTCTGGGGAAGGTGAATATTCACCATACTCACAAGATCATGAAACACACTCGTTATTTTTCTCATCGTCTGTCTAAACTTTACACCAAAACATTACTTCCTTTTTTTTTAATTCACCATAAGACTTGAATTAATTGATAACCAAATCTCAATAACACCTCTTGCAAAAATTGACATCTATTTCTGTTAAAGATACATAAAACACATTAACCAATCTTTAAAGGTTTTTACTTTAGAAGACTCACTATGCTTGTCAAGATTGTTGAATCGTTTTTTTTTGAAGGATCACTTTGAAATGTTGAATAAAATACAATCACAACATGCACGCTGAACCATCATACAGCCTTCATACAGTACTTTACACTGAAGTTCCAGCAACAGTTTCAACATCTTTAACCGGTCCCATTTTTTGTCATTTTTCATGCAAATCTTTACATGTTCTTTGGCCCCACAGTGGTTGTCCCAAGGGTCACTGTTAGTGAGCAGAAGTTGATTAAATGGGTCAGAGTCATCCCCAATATATAAATTGACCACATTTCCTCTACAGATGAAAAATCATTGCCTTTTCACATAGCATTAGCAATATCGATGCATCCACAATGAGGCATAGTTCATTTTCTTGGTATCTTTCCATTTGGTTGTTTTTCTTGACCAGAAACACCGCAGGAGTCAAGTTGCCTGTGTGCTTGGGAAACATGAAATGCTGGCATGGTTCATCTTGGCATGTGAAAACTTGACCAGATTTTATTACTCCCCTTTCAACTGCATTTACTTTGATTTGCTCCATCAAACAAAATAGATAAGTGGGAAGCCAACACTTTAACTGCAAAAACAGAACTGGATATGTCGTCAGGAACTTGGCCCCTGCTAACACTCATATACCTGTTGTACGACCCAGGAGCATTTGTCATGAAGAAATGAATCCATTACAAACAAACGCAGTTCTTTACATACAGCTGCACACTTTTTCCACCAGTAACATGTACTTTGTCACTTCATGTGCCCAGCCACTGACGTGCACCAAGAACCTTGGTTGTTGTAGGCCGGACTGAAGCCTGACGTCTGAGAGATGAAGATGGACACAACATGATCAGCTTTCAGTCCTGGTCCCTGAAGTGTAGCTTTCCACGTGGGCACTCTCCTTGTCTTCACTGTCAGCAAATGCTGCAGTACAGGCATCACTGTAAAAATCTGAAATATGGGAAAAGTCATTCACCATTTCACTGGAAGTGCTTTTCTTTGTCAATTACATTGCATAACCTGTATAAAGGAGCTAACCCGGCTGTAGGTGGGCCACAGTTGCAGCAACCAAACTAGGGTTGGAAACTGTCCCGTATTAGCCGGGACATCCCGTATATTGGGCTAAATTGGTTTGTCTCATATGGGACCGCCCTTGTCCCATATTTGACTGCTGCTACTCGGGCCAAGGTGACTGTCGGGTTGGAGCGCCGCGTCCGGCCCCGCCTCACCCGTTCCGACGTAGTGCAGCCCATGGAGTGCAGCAGCAGCAGCGCCTCGCCCGTGGCCCCATTAGTTGGCAGCCCGGTCAGCTGTCCGACCTTCGGACCTGCGCTTACCACCGACACCACCCACCCCTCCTTTTCATGGCTGATCATCGGTTCATGAGTTGTACTTGGTGAGCAGCAGAACACAAAGTCTAGCCGGCGGACCAGCTGAGGAGGTTTGGCCTGGGTTGCACAACCTAGCTGGCCTGCCGGCTGGCCGATGTGTGCCATCCAGCACCCAGGCCAGCTCATCATTCACCCAGCCACGGCCGATCAGTCAACGAATTGCCATCGGGAATTTGTCCTGTATTTCGACCGTTTGTCCCTTATTTGGGAGTGAGATTTAATGTCATTACCTTCCATCACAGTGAGGAATGTGGATTCTGCTGTGGTGGATGTTTATGTTTAATTTTATTTTATGTGGCTGTGTGTCGTTGCTGTTTACTTAGTGTGGCTGCATGTAACTCAAATTTCATTGTGTACCTTAATTGGTACATGTGACAATTACATTGAATCTTGAATCTTGGCAACCCTAGGTGGACCACAGTTGCAGCAACCAAACACAGGAAGGCTGTGGCAGCAGTGAGGATGTGGTGGTGATTTCACAAAATTATAGCTGTTAGGAAAAGCCTTCTGAACAATACCAGTTTTGTTTTAATCCGAGTTAAAAAAGAGAGATTTAATTGAGACCAGACTAAGTGGGACCCTTTGGGTTCCAGTCCCCCAATGCAATATTCCACCACTCACCCATTCCCCCAATGCAACCCGTTCCCCCAATGAAATATTCCACCACTCACCCATAGCTCATAACAGCAGAAGCGCGGCTGACGGGTTCTCGTTATGACACCCCTGATCCCCTCCCCCCCCCCCATCCACGCCTTGCCCTTCCCCCCACGCACTCACTCCATCCCCCCTCAACCCCCCCCTATCCACTCTAAGTGGCTCTCTGGTGGCACAGCCATTCCCGCCCATTGTGGTCTCATTGTGACGTAGAGCACGCAGGTATTACTGCACAGGAGCAGCTGCGGGTGTGTCTTGTTGTGTTCTGCAGCCGGGGGAGGGGCACGGCCTCAGCCTGGGCCTGTCGGGGGCCGTTGGGGTGGGGGGCAGCGCCCCGCAGCCGGGGGAGGGGCACGGCTTCAGGCACGGGCTGCCGTGGCCTATCGTTATCGTGGCCTGTCGCTGCCAATCCCACCAGCTTCAGGCGGGGACCGGTGGGGCAAATCCTGCAGCTGGGGTCGGGATGGCATCAGGTGGGGGGGGAAGCGTCCTGCAGCTGGGGACAGCTTTAAGCGGTGACCGGCGGGAACGTTCTGAAGCCTGGGGAGGAGGACGGCTTCAGGCGGCGGCTGTCGGGGGCTGGTGGGGTTGGGGCTGGAGCATCCTACACTCACTCCATCCCCCCACAAAGCCCCCCCCTCCCCATTCCCGCCCATGATGGGCACGGCATGTGGAAAATGGATTTATTAAAGCTTAAAAATGAGAATCTCTCAAAATATAACAACAATTTAAACGTTAAAGATGAAATTTAGACAGTCCACTTTTTTCTAGTTGCGTCTCTTGTTGCATTCTGCAGCCGGCTTCAGGTGGGGGCTGTTGGGGGGAAGCGCCTGCAGCCGGGGGAGGGGAAGGCTTCAGTGTGGGGGCTGTCGACGGCCGGTGGGGGGAGTGTCCTGCAGCCTGAGGAGGGGCACGGCTTGAGGCAGGGGCTGTCGGGGGCCGTTGGGGAGCGCTGCCATGACCTACCGCTGTGTGGCGGGGGTGTGTGTGTGTGGGGGGTTGTGGGGGGGTGGGGGTGAGTGGGCAGAGAGGAGGTGTGGGGGGAGGGGGGGTGTGGGGTAGGGGTGCTGTGTGGCGGAGGGCTGTGGGGGGAGGGGTGTGTGGGCGGGAGGCGTGTGGGGGGTAGGGGGTGAGTGGGGGTGGGATGTGTGGGGGAAGGAAGGGTGTGTGTGTGGGCGGCGGGATGAGGTTGTGGGCAGGGGTGTGTGTGCGGGGGTGGGGGAAGGGGGTGTGTGGGGGATGTTCATGTGGGGTGTGTGGGAGGGGTGTGTGTGTGTGGAGGTGTGTGTGTGGGGGTGTGTACAGGGGGGTGTGTGTGTGCGGTGGGGGGGGTGTGTGGGGGATGTTCATGTGGGGTGTGTGGGGGGGAGGTGTGGGAGGGGTGTGTGGGGGGTGTGTGTGGAGGTGTGTGTGTGGGGTGTGTGTGGGGGGGGTGTAGGGGGGGTGTGTGTGGGGTGTGTGTGGGGGGGTGTGTCGTGGAAGGGAGATGTGTCTGGGAAGGGGGGTGTGGGGGAGGGGGGGTGTGTTGGCGCGGTGTGTGTGGGGGGGAGGGGCGGCGAGCGTTGTGGAGCTGGAGAGGGGGGGTGTTGGTGGGGATGGACCACAGCGATGTTCTCCTCCACCACGATCAGATTTTCCGCATTCCGTTTGGCAACATCTCCCGCAGGTCCCTCCGAAAATGGTGTCTGGTTGGGAACCCCCGCCGGCCATCCACAGCTCCAGTAAAGCCATGATGGCGCAGGAAGGGGCGGACCGTCCCGCAGAGTGACAGGAGAAATGACCAATCCTCGCGGCGCTGACTGGCAGGAGAAGAGATCGATCGATCTGCGCACGCACGGTTTTTAAGATTTTTAAACCTCACTACCTTTTACATTAGACCATTGATTGGAATGAAACTTGGTGCAATCGCAGCACAGGAGAACGGCGAGTAAGCAGGCAAAAAATCGGAGCGCTATTGCGTACCGTTTTTGCCCAAACATAACGACCGCGCAAACTGGAAGATAACAAGATCAGAGCTTTAGTCATGTACAGATGTATAAATTATGATTTAATTAGGAATGGCCTATTTTCCATTTGCAGAGTGGTCAGTAACCAGAGATCACAGATTTAGTTGCTGTAAGTAATATACCCTGCAGCGAGTTGAGCAAACTGCATGGGTCTAAACGCATTGCCTGATAGGATGGTGTGGGCAGGGACCACTACCATGAGATGTGAAGCCTCAGAACCAGCAGGACAATGGGCCGGGAGCTGGGAAGTGGGATTAACCTCGTGTTCATTATGGTTATGATGCTCAGGCTGGGTCACAGCTGGGCTACAATTCTTCTGCACTGTCAAATTTCAATGAGTCCATGACACTGAAATGTGTAAAACTAGGTGCGGTACACATTCCTTTTAGTCCAGGGATTTATTCCCCTTTTGTCCTCCTATAATGGGGGATATTTTCATGAACACAAATTACAGCTGAGCCCAATCATACTCACTCACCCGACATCAGCAGCACGAGTCACTTTAGAGCAGGCAATGATTTCCCTCCATTCAGCAACTCACCAGGAGTGCTGATGGTGACTAACCAATGTACTCGTGTGCGATGAAATCTGGGACTATGCTGGTTTACTCAACTTCTTTACTCAGTATAACACTGGAAGCAAAGTTACTAAGGCCTTTTAGGAGCTTATGCAATGTGTTGTAAACTGGAGGAAATTGCTTCTATCCCATAGAATTTCCAAGGTCACTTAAACAATGTTAGTGGGCTTGCTGATTTTCACCTGGGAGACTATCTTGATGCAGACACTCAGCTGGTCTGAAGAAGGGTCTCGACCCGAAACGTCGCCTATCTCCTTCACTCCTTAGATGCTCCTGCACCCGCTGAGTTTCTCCAGCTTTTTGTGTAACCCTCGATTCTCCAGCATCTGCAGTTCCTTCTTTAACACTGGAAGATTGTTCCTGATGTTGGGGGAGTCCAGAACAAGGGGTCACAGTCTAAGGATAAGGGGGAATTCCTTTAGGACCGAAATGAGGAAAAGATTCTTTACACAGAGAGTGGTGAGTCTCTGGAATTCTCTGCCACAGAAGGTAGTTGAGGCCAGTTCATTGGCTATATTTAAGAGGGCGTTAGATGTGGCACTTGTGGCTAAAGGGATCAGGGGGTATGGAGAGAAGGCAGGTACGGGATACTGAGTTGGATGATCAGCCATGATCACATTGAATGGCGGTGCAGGCTCGAAGGGCCGAATGGCCTACTCCTGCACCTATTTTCTATGTTTCTATGTTTCTAACACAATAGCTGGAGTATCTCAGCGGGACAGGCAGCAGCATCTCTGGTGAGAAGGAATGTTTCGGGATGAGACCCTTCTTCATACTTCAGAGTCCGAAGAAGGGTCTCGACCTGAAACATCACCCATTCCTTCTCACCAGAGGTGCTGTCAATCCCCCTGAGTTACTGTGGGTTTTTGTGTCTACCTTCGGTTTAAACCAGCATCTGCAGTTCCTTCATAAACATTGAATAGCCTTCCTGGACCATACTGCTCCCTGATAACCACCATATTGGGATGGGGAAACCCACATCCCTTCAGTGTAGAACATAGACAGTACAACACATGAACAGGACCTTCGGCCCACAAGGTCTGCATGATTCTAAGATAAACTAATCTCCTCTTGCCTGCACATGACCCATATCTCTCCACCCATGTGGCCTACCTAAAAACAATTTAATTGCCTCTATCGTATCAGCCTCCACCACCACCTTTGTCAGCATGTTCCAAGTACCCACCATTCTCTGTGTTAAAAAAACTCTCCCCACATATCACCTTTAAACTTGCTCCTCTCACGTGAAAGCTATGCCCTCTTTTCTTTGACATTTCCACCCTGGGAGGAAGGCTCTGTCCACCTGAACAAATCCACATCCTGCAGCAAAGATGTAATAGCAAGAAAAGCAAAGGCTGCCTGCAAGAACTCTGCACCTCGATAACAAGGAGCTGGTTGGGCAAGTGTGGTGTGGTTAGCGACTAAAATCGATTTGAAGCACACAATTCACATGCAGCTATAAATTCACTCTCTGTGCTTTTCTGCTGAATTTTACCCAGCTTTTACTGGGGGATGAGGGGGGATCTTATAGAAACATATAAAATTATAAAAGGACTGGACAAGCTAGATGCAGGAAAAATGTTCCCAATGTTGGGCGAGTCCAGAATCAGGGCCCACAGTCTTAGAATAAAGGGGAGGCCATTTAAGACTGAGCTGAGAAAAAACTTTTTTACCCAGAGAGTTGTGAATTTGTGGAATTCCCTGCCACAGAGGGCAGTGGAGGCCAAGTCACTGGATGGATTTAAGAGAGTTAGATAGAGCTCTAGGGGCTAGTGGAATCAAGGGATATGTGGAGAAGGCAGGCACGGGTTATTGATTGGGGACGATCAGCCATGATCGTAATGAATGGCGGTGCTGGCTCGAAGGGCCGAATGCCCTCCTCCTGCACCTATTTTCTATGTTTTTATGTTTCTATGGGAGTAACTGGCATAGTTTTTTGTTCCACTGTTCTTGACATAACCTCTTATTCTCAAATGATTTAAACTTTCTTTGCATTTAATAAATCCTCTGAGTCATAGGGTTTAGCCTATCTTCAGCTGAATGATTGTAGATTTGTGAGATATCCCAGTCATGTGTCAGATTATAATAATCAAGCTGTATTATATGTCCGATGTCACTGTCTGGGGGGGATCTGACAGCTGATAGCAGAACTCTGAAAGTACTCTGAATTTCCAGATGTAGCCCATTTATGGAGTAACCAGTGCAATCACAATACTCAATCAGTAAACACAGCTTTAAGGGCCTGCCCCACCAGCATGCAACTTCATGCGATGAGCGCGACCTAACGTGGTCGCTTGAGCCGTCCGGCGTCGCGGGGCCGGTCCCACTTCGATCGCCGGAGCCGTGCGGAATTGTGCGGAGTTCGTCCCGACATCGCGCGGGGCTCCGAAAAACTGACCATGGTCAAAAATTCCGCGCGGCAACGGCTTGTCGGCTCGCAGTCGCCTCAACGCATCACACACTGCCTCGACGTCGTGCCTCCGTGACCCTCTCTGTAGGTGCCTCCATGACCCTCTCTGTGTGTGGCTCCATGGCCCTCTCTGTGTGTGTGCCTCTGTGCCCCTCTCTGTCCTGGCGAACTTACCCTTAAGACTTCGCTCCAAGTTCGCCTCACTTTGCGCCGCGTTGCGCCACTCACCCGACTCCGCGCGGCCCTCGCTGCCGGTTTGGTCGCGCTTGCCGCATGCAGGCTCATGCTGTTGGAAACGGCCCTGTACAGGGATCACCCGACCTCCGTGCGGCCCCCGCTTCTAGTTTGATCGCGCCCACCGCATGGAGTCGGATGCTGGTAGGACAGGCCCTTTAGGAATTTCCTTTGAGTCTGTGCTGTGGTTTATGCTCCAACTTCAGAGCATTTCTCAATGAAGTTTCCAGCCTAGATTTTTTAATCTATTTTTAGTATAGAAGCGTTAAAATAATCCAGAACACAAAGGCAAAGTCAGCAGGCTGGGCGATCGTTTCACCGAACACCCCCGCTCGGTCCACATAACCAACCCGACCTCCCGGTGGCTCAGCACTTCAACTCCCCCTCCCATTCCGTATCCGACCTCTCAGTCCTGGGCCTCCTCCACGGCCAGAGTGAGCAACACCGCAAGTTGGAGGAACAGCACCTCATATTCCGCTTGGGGAGTCTGCATCCTCTGGGCTTAAACATTGAATTTTCTCAATTCTGTTAACCCAGGCTGCCTCCTCCCCTTCCCACCTCTCCCTCAGCCCTCGGGCCCTGGCATTCCCTCTGTCTCTATCTCTCCCCCACCCAAGTCGCACTAGCTTCTCATTTTCACACTACAAACAGCTTACAATGGCCTGTTTCTTTTATCATCGATACTTTTTTGCATATCTTTCATTCATTGTTCTTTATCTCTCCACATCACCGTCCATATCTCTCGTTTCCCTGATCCCTGACCAGTCTGAAGAAGGGTCTCGACCCGAAACGTCGCCTATCTCCTTCGCTCCTTAGATGCTGCTGCACCCGCTGAGTTTCTCCAGCTTTTTGTGTAACCCTCAGCATTGTGTAACATGGTTGGTCACAATAATGCAAAACTATATAAAAATAACTATTTTCACACTACACTTGGTCATGAATTAAATTAAATTGTCAACTCCCTAAAAAATTACTGCATTGTACTCACTAATAAGCCATACAAGAACTCTGTTCCTTACCTGAATTGTTATCAGCCTCATCCGGGTTTAGTTCGGAGCCAACTGGTTGGAGAAGGGTGGAAGGAATCCATCCTGCTTGATAGGTTACCAGGCTTCTTACTTGACTGAAACACACAAAACACAGAGATATGTAGGAAACAACTGCAGATGCTGGTTTACATCGAAGATAGACACAAAATGCAGGAGTAACTCAGCGGGACAGGCAGCATCTCTGGAGAGAAGGAATGGGTGATGTTTCGGGCCGAGACCCTTCTTCATACATCAAACACAGAGATAGTTGCTACAATATATGTGGAAATATGTAGACCCAGATATTGTATGCAAGAGGGTTACACAAAAAGCTGGAGAAATTCAGCGGGTGCAGCAGCATCTAAGGAGCGAAGGAGATAGGCGACGTTTCGGGTCGAGACCCTTCTTCAGAATTTGAGACAAAGTATATAGTTTTAAACAAAAATATACTTCTGCAGAAACTCAATGGGTCAGCCAGCATCTGTGGAAGGAATGGGCAGATGATGTTTTGGGTCAGACCCTTCTTCGGACTTATCGAAGATAAACACCCTGCATTTATAGCCAATGTTTTTAGAGGTGATCCAGTCACTGGTGTACCGCAGAATGCTGACATTGAGAGGGGATTAGTCATGGTAATACCAAAGGTGATTAGACAGGCTAGAGTCAAGGGTTCTAAAACTAGATGGCATAGGTTTGAGCATGGGAGATTTAAGAGGGGCCTCAGGGGCAACCTTTCCACCCAGAGGGTGTTTGGAATGGGCTGCCAAAGGAAGCTATGGAAGCAAATGCAATTACTACTTTCAATAGACATGTGAACAGATTTATGGACAAACAGGACCAGGAGGGATATGGGCCAAATATCTGGCCTGGTCCTTGTTGCCCATATTCGGCCCAACTTGGTCAGCATGGACAAGGTGGGCTAAGGGACCTGTTTCCATGCTGGGAAACTCTATGACCATGGGTTTGTAGACGAGCTACAATTATTGGAGTTACCTGCGGCAGTTCCAGTGTTACACACTTGACTTAACTAGTGAATCATTTCATTTGGCATTACTCCAATGTTCTGGATGTGTCAGTTGGTGCGGATAGGTCAGTGACAATCTTATACCGGCTGCTCCTCAATGTGATGCTGAGAAGCCTCTCCAAACTCTTCTCACCTCTCCACCCCCTCTGGCTCGTTGCCCAAGACTGCTTGGGTAGAGCGGGTGCAATTGCCACATCCACTCCATCCCCACCCTACATCCTATTGCTCTCTGTCTGTTTGCTATTTGCAAAACACATCAAGACACAATGCCAGGAGCAGTGTCGTGGCTTAGTGTAGGAGGGATTTTACGGACTAGAGCCCTGATATGATTTAATGCAGGAAAGTGAAGAAATAGCAGGGGCTATGACAGAAATATTTCAAATGTCATTAGAAACGGGAATAGTGCCGGAGGATTGGCGTACTGCGCATGTTTTTCCATTGTTTAAAAAGGGTTCAAAGAATAAACCTAGCAATTATAGACCTGTTAGTTTGACGTCAGTGGTGGGCAAATTAATGGAAAGGATACTTAGAGATAATATATATAAGCATCTGGATAAACAGGGTCAAATCAGGAACAGTCAACATGGATTTGTGCCTGGAAGGTCATGTTTGACAAACCTTTTTGAATTTTTTGAAAAGGTTACTAGGGAAATTGATGAGGGTAAAGCAGTGGATGTTGTCTATATGGATTTCAGTAAGGCCTTTTACAAGGTTCCCCATGGAAGGTTGGTTAAGAAGGTTCAATCTTTGGGTGTTAATAGCGGAGTAGCAAGATGGATTCAACATTGGCTGAATGGGAGATGCCAGAGAGTAATGGTGGATCTATATAATTTATAGACTAATTATAGTAAGTATGTCAACAAAATAAAGAGAGTACAGAGGAGATTTACTAGAATGTTGCCTGGGTTCCAGCAACTAAGTTACAGAGAAAGGTTGAACAAGTTAGGTCTTTATTCTTTGGAGCGCAGAAGGTTAAGGGGGGACTTGATTGAGGTCTTTAAAATGATGAAAGGGATAGACAGAGTTGACGTGGATAAGCTTTTCCCATTGAGGGTAGGGAAGATTCAAACAAGAGGGCATGACATGAGAATTAAGGGACAGAAGTTTAGGGGTAACATGAGGGGGAACCTCTTTACTCAGAGAGTGGTGGGTGTGTGGAATGATCTTCCTGCAGAAGTGGTGGAGGCAGGATTGATTTTAACATTTAAAAGTAAAGTGGATAGGTATACGGACGGGAAGAGAATGGAGGGTTACACAAAAAGCTGGAGAAACTCAGCGGGTGCAGCAGCATCTAAGGAGTGAAGGAGATAGGCGACGTTTCGGGTCGAGACCCTTCTTCAAGAGAATGGAGGGGTATGGTCTGAGTGCAGGTAGATGGGACTAGGGGAAAATAAATGGTCGGCACGGACTGGAAGGGCCGTGAGGGCCTGTTTCCGTGCTGTAATTGTTATATGGTTATATGGATGGCTGTTTGTCAGGTTGGAAGCCGGTGACCAGTGGGGTGCCTCAGGGATCTGTGTTGGGTCCACTGTTGCTTGTCATGTACATCAATGATCTAGATGATGGAGTGGGAAATTGGATAAGTAAGTATGCAAATGATACTAAGATAGGTGGTGCTGTGGATAATGAAGTAGATTTTCAAAGTCTACAGAGAGATTTGGGCCATTTGGAAGAGTGGGCTGAAAGATGGCAGATGGAGTTTAATGCTGATAAGTGTGAGGTGCTACATCTTGGCAGGACAAATCAAAATAGGACGTACATGGTAAATGATAGGGAATTGAGGAATGCTGTGGAACAGAGGGATCGAGGCATAACTGTGCATAGTTCAATGAAGGTGGAATCGCATGTAGATAGGGTGGTAAAGAAAGCTTTTGGTGTGCTGGCCTTTATAAATCATAGCATTGAATATAGGAGTATGGAGGTAATGTTAAAATTGTACAAGGCATTGGTGAGACCAATTCTGGAGTATGGTGTACAAATTTGGTCGCCTAATTATAGGAAGGATGTCAACAAAATAGAGAGAGTACAGAGGAGATTTACTAGAATGTTGCCTGGGTTCCAGCAATTAAGTTACAGAGAAAGGTTGAACAAGCTAGGTCTTTATTCTTTGGAGCGCAGAAGGTTAAGGGGGGACTTGATTGAGGTCTTTGAAATGATGAAACGGATAGACAGAATTGACGTGGATAAGCTTTTCCCATTGAGGGTAGGGAAGATTCAAACAAGAGGGCATGACATGAGAATTAAGGGACAGAAGTTTAGGGGTAACATGAGGGGGAACTTCTTTTCTCAGAGAGTGGTGGGTGTGTGGAATGAGCTTCTAGCAGAAGTGGTAGAGGCAGGATCGATTTTAACATTTAAAAGTAAAGTGGATAGGTATATGGACGGGAAGGGAATGGAGGGGTATGGTCTGAGTGCAGGTAGATGGGACTAGGGGAAAATGAATGGTCGGCACGGACTGGAAGGGCCGTGAGGGCCTGTTTCCGTGCTGTAATTGTTATATGGTTATATGATGCCAGCTGCTACACCAAATTTGATTTTTAATTGTGCTAACTTGTGCTGCTGTAAATATATTGTAGCATTAGCCAGTACGATCTACTTCCACACTATGTCTGCATAAATCTACACAAGGCAACTGTGGAGCTACAAATCTACACAAGGCTAGATGATTGCAATTTCTGGGGAATATAAGTATGTAAGAAATAGAAGTAGGAAAAATACATTCATCCTCTTGTGTCTGTTCAGCCATTCATTCGATCTTTTCCCTTAGTGCCATGTTTCTGCACTAATTACATATTCCTCGTTTCACCTCAACATATACAGTCTCTGCCTTGACCATATTCAGCAACTGAGCCTCCATGTGGAGGAAGGGACTACAGATGCTGGTTTGCATTGAAGATAGACGCAGCATGCTGGAGTAACTCAGCGGGACCGGCAGCATCTCTGGATAGAAGGAATGGATGACGTTTCGGGTCGAGAGCCTTCTGAAGGTCTGAAGCATCACCCAGTCCTTCTATCCCGAGATGCTGCCGGTCCCGCTGAGTCACGGAGTTTCCATGCTTCTCTCGGGTAGGGAATTCCAACGGTCCATCACCCTCTGTGGGAAGATATTAATTTTAATTTCTGTCCTGACTGACTGAACCCTTACTCTCAGACTATGATCCCTGGTTCCAAATAGCCGTGCTGGGGAAAATATTTGCTGTACATCGAGCCTGAAAATTATTTTGTAGGGTTGAATGAGACCAAACCTTAATCGTCTAGAGACTAATCAAGAGACTGGAGGGCCAGTATGCACAACCCATCCGCAGGCACCACAACATCACCAGGCACTGGGATTTTTCTGCCGCCAGCTATATTTTCCCCCCCATTACTTATGATTGAACTCACCACTGGCCCTCGTCTCCCTCTTGCAGCATCTCAACCACTTCGCCATTCTGTACTGCCAGCTCCTCAATGGAATTAGATTCACAAATGCCCTCAACACGGAACAGACTTGGAGTCTGAAACAAACAAACGTGCAAAGCGTAAACAGCCAAGTCGAATTTGGACTGTTGGGTTCAAAAGTTAATGTGGTGCGAGTTAATACACAATGAAGATAGATTGTGATTTTATAAACAGACTATTCAGGGTAATGACAGAAATAAACAGTTGCCGTTACTTTACAATCGGGTTTCTTGGGGGACGCAAAAACAACAATGCGCTGTGTTTCTGTGGATAGCCTTAAAATATGCAAACAGAACAAGGTATTTCATGGAGTGCTATTCATCACGTATGGTCTATAATACTTTGTGGCTCTGAATCAAAAGACTTTGAAACAATTAGCTCACAAATCACCTATTAGGACATTTCAGTTGTAGAAATATGTGGCCAACCTTCACATTTGCCTCATAGCATTTCGAAGCTTATACTATGCCGACTGGTAGCTATTAATCTTTTAGATTCAGTGCTTTCAGAAACCTTCACACAAAACACCATCTTCACTTCCGTGGTTTCTCTCCCCGAAACATCGTAACTAATCGGTAGCACAGATATTTGAAAGGAGCATAATGAATACAGAATAGTACAGGACAAGAACATGAGGGTCTTGACCTGAAACGTCACCCATTCCTTCTCTCCAGAGTTCCCACTGAGTTAATCCAGCTTTTTGCGTTAATCTTCGGTTTAACCCAGCATCTGCAGTTCCTTCCTACACACCATGACCTTTGACCCGTCCTTTGAGCGTTTGATGGCATTGGGCCTGTACTCGCTGGAGTTTACAAGAGTGGGGGGGGGGGGGGGGGACCTCATTGAAATGTACAGAATAGAGAAAGGCTTGGATAGAGTGGATGTGGAGAGGATGTTTCCACTAGTGCAAGAGTCTAGGACTAGAGGTCATAGTCTCAGAATTAAAGGACGTTCCTTTCGGAAGGAGATGAGGAGGAATTTCAGAGGGTGGTGAATCTGTGGAATTCTTTACCACAGTAGGGTGTGGAGGCCAAGTCAATGGATATATTTAAGGCAGAGATGGATAGATTCTTGATTAGTATGGGTGTCAAGGGTTATGGGGAGAAGGCAGACATTCCAAATATGTATTTTTATTTTCAAATATCTTAAATGTAAGCATGATTTGCCTGTTTCTCTTCATGATCATTTCACCCTTTCTTCTAATATTCACCATTACCCAACCAGAAGAAGAAATATTAATCTTCCGTTTTGTCGAACATCCAAACACCAACTGCATTAAGGGCCTGTCCCACCAGCATGCAACTCTATGTGATGAACGCGATCAAACTAGAAGCGGGGGCCGCGCGGAGGTCGGGTGCTCCCCTGTACAGGGCCGTTCCCACCAACATGCGCCTGCATGCGGCAAGCGCAACCAAACCGGCAGCGAGGGGCCGCGCGGAGGTCGGGTGAGTGGCGCAACGCGGCGCAAAGTGAGGCAAACTTGGAGCGAAGTCTAAGGTAAGTTCGCCAGGACAGAGAGGGGCACACAGAGAGGGGCACAGAGGCACACACATAGAGGGTCACAGAGGCACCTACAGATAGGTTCACGGAGGCATGATGTAGGGGCGGTGTGTAAATGTCGAGGCGACTGCGAGCCGACAAGCCGTTGCCGCGCGGAAATTTTGGACATAGTCAGTTTTTTGGAGCCCCGCACAGTGTCGGGACAAACTCGGGACGAACTCCGCACAATTCCGCACCACTCCGGCGATCAAAGTGGGACCGGCCCTGCGACGCCGGACTGCTCAAGCGTTAGGTCGCGCTAATCGCATAGAGTTGCATGCTTGTAGGACAGGCCCTTTACTTTTAAAGGTCCTAAATTTTGGAATACCCTGCCTCTGTCATTAAAGTCTCACACCTCCTTAGCCACCTTTAAGATTGAGCTTAAAAAGTTTCTCATCATGTCCTGAGTTCTGACCTCCAGTTTTTTGTAATGCTATTCATGAGCTCAAACTGCTTCTGTTGACTCTCATCTCATACTATACCTAATTATTTTATTTACTTTCATATTTTTAATTTCATATTTTTAATTTTCATTCTTAAACTGTATTATTGTTTATTATTGTCTTTTTTATTTCTCCTACCCCCTGATTTGCCATTAACGCTCATTTTCAGATGGGAGCGGACTTTGTATGAGCCCTCTGGGCTCCCCTTCCCTCCCAGCACTGTATGGTATTATAAACTGATCGTTTGTCTTCTTTTGAAACATGGTGCAAATAAATAAATAAACAAACAAACAAACAAACAAACAAACAGGAAAATGGGGTTTGGAGGGAGAGATAGATCAGCCATGATTGAATGGTGGGGTAGACTTGCCAGGCCGAATTGTGACCCTATCTCTTATGACCTTATAACCCACAAAGTACGTGCCATGTTCAACTAATCCCCTCTGCATGCATATTATCCATATTTCTCCATTCCCTATCCATTTGCATATTTAAAAGCACCTTCAATGCCACGGTCATATCCGCCTGCACACCATTCCTGGCATAGCATTCGAGGCATACACAACTGTGTAAAAAGAAACCTTACCTCACACATGTCCTGGATGCTCACCACGGGTGACCATCAAGGCACATCGAGGAGGAGGTTGACTGAACTTTGGTGCCTTCCCTCACAGTGGGAAACGTTAATATCACTGTGGGGATGTTTATGTTGTAGACTATTGTGTTAACCATATAACCATATAACAATTACAGCACGGAAACAGGCCTTCTCGGCCCTTCCAGTCCATGCCGAACATTTATTTTCCCCTAGTCCCATCTACCTGCACTCAGACCATACCTCGCCATTCCCTTCCCGTCCATATACCTATCCACTTTACTTTTAAATGTTAAAATCGATCCTGCCTCCACCACTTCTGCTGGAAGATCATTCCACACAGCCACCACTCTCTGAGTAAAGAAGTTCCACCTCATGTTACCCCTAAACTTCTGTCCCTTAATTCTCATGTCATGCCCTCTTGTTTGAATCTTCCCTACCCTCAATGGGAAAAGCTTATCCACGTCAACTCTGTCTATCCCTTTCATCATTTTAAAGACCTCAATCAAGTTCCCCCTTAACCTTCTGCGCTCCAAAGAATA
Organism: Raja brachyura; assembly: GCA_963514005.1. The sequence continues at coordinate 3,810,883 of OY740794.1, read as the reverse complement.
AAGACCTAACTTGTTCAAACTTTCTCTGTAACTTAGTTGCTGGAACCCAGGCAACATTCTAGTAAATCTCCTCTGTACTCTCTCTATTTTGTTGACATCCTTCCTATAATTAGGCGACCAAAATTGTACACCATACTCCAGAATTGGTCTCACCAATGCTTTGTACAATTTTAACATTACTTCCCTACTCCTATATTCAATGCTCTGATTTATAAAGGCCAGCACACCATAAGTGTTCGTTTTTTTTTTATTTGTATGGCTGTATGGTGAAAAAACACTTTGTTGTCTCTGTACTTGTACTCTGCACAATGACAATAAATTGAATCAAATCAAAATCAAATCAAATAAATGTGGAATCTTTCACCTTAAAGCTATATGCTCTATTTTTTGACATTTCCATCATGAGAAAAAGGTTTTAATGGTCTACCATTTCTACGCCTCTCATAGACTTCCATCAGGTCTTCCCCTCAGCATCCTATGCTCCAGAGGATACAATTTAAGTTTATCCAGCCTCAGCTTGTACCTAATGCCCTCTGATCTGAGCAGCATTCTGGTGAAGCAGTTGAGCACTCCCTCCAAATCCTCCACATCTAACCTGTAATAGGATGACACTAAATCCATATAATACTCCAAATGTGGCCTGACCAAAGTCCTAAAAAGCGGAACGTGACATCCTGACCATTATACTCGAAGCCCCGATCAATGAAAGCAAGTGACCATACCCATTCTTTACGCCTCTATCTACTTGTTTTGCCATTTTAGGGACCTATGGATTTGGACTCCAAGATCCCTCTGCACACCAATGCTGTTAAAGATCTTGCCATTAACTGCATACTTTCCCCTGCCATTCAACCTCCCAAAGGGTAACACCTCACACTTGCTAGGATTAAACTCCATGTGCCTTATTTCCACCAATTTCTGCTTATCTATATCCCAGTGTATTCTTTGACAGCTTTCCTCACTGTCTGCAACGTCACCAATTTTGGTGTCGTCTACAAACTTACTAAAAACCTACCTACATTTACGTTCAGACACAAGGAACAGTAGATGCTGGAATCCTGAGCATAACACGAAGATGAGGCTCTCCACTCCCAGATATCCGCGATGTCCTATTGCATTGGTAGATGTGGTTTTCCCCCCTGCTGTTGTGGGTGGATCCCTCACCCGTGCCTTCTCTGTGTATTGCAGTTCTGCTCTTGCTCCCCATCCCCTCAGATGTACGAAGGATAGAGTCCCTTTTGTTCCCCCCTGTTCCTCAATTTTCACCCCACCAACTTCCCCAGTCAACACATCATTCTCCGACAATTCTGCCACCTTCAATATGATCCCACTAGTCACACTCCCTCTTTTCTACTTTCCATAGAAACAACTCCCTCTGCAACTCCTTGATTCACTCATCTCTTCCCGGATTCTTTCCCCTGCAATTGCAGAAGATGTAACACCCCTTTCTATACTTCTTCCCTCACCTCCATCCAGCGACCCCAGCAGCCCGCCAAGGCTAGTCAGAGGTTCACATGCATCTCTTGACAACACATCTACTGCATTCAGTGCTGCTGATGTTGCCTCCTATATATCTGCGAGACCATGCATAGACTGTTTCGACAAAGATTTTTTTGCCAAGACCTCCTGGACATCTCTGTTGTTAACCATTCCATTTTAACCCCTCTTCCCATTCCTATGCCGACCTCTCTGTCCTTGGCCTATTCCATTGCCGGAGAGAGGCCACACACAATCTGGAGGAACAGCACCTGGTATCCTGTTTGGGTCTCTTACAGGCCAATGGTATTGATATTGAATACATCATTTGTTGGGTGGATGTGGTGCAGTGGCACAAGGCATTGGTGGGAATACCGACAGTATTGTGTCAGCTTTGATCACCCTGTTTTAGGAATGTTATTAAACTGGAGAGGGTACAGAAAAGATTTACAAGGCTGTTGCCAGGATTCAAGGGCCTGAGCTATAGGGAGAGGTTGAGCAGACTAGGACTTTATTCCTTGGAGGATGAAGGTTGATTTTCGAGGTATACAAGATCCTGAAAGCAATAGTTGGGATAAATGCAGTCTTTTACCCAGAGTAGGGGACATTGAGAGCCAGAGGACAAAGGTTTAAGGCAGGAGTCGGCAACCTTGTTCTGCATAGGGGCCAGGACCCATGTCGGTGAGCAGATGGCGGGCCATATCTATCGCCATTGTGTGACACTTGCTGTTGTTTTTCGCATTAGTTTTCATGTGTTTTTCAATGAGTTTTCTGCATTTCCCAGGCCTATTCGTGTGCTCCTGACTAGCTGTGGTTCCCAGTTCAGCTCGCGTCCCTGGGACTGTCTACAGTTCCCAGTCCAAAAAAAAACGCCTTCGGGCCGTGATGATTTTGGGTTACGGGCCGGATCCGACCCCGGGTTTAAGGTGGGGGGGGGGGGGGGGGGGGGGGGGGAGGAGATTTAACAGGAACCTGAAGGACATCTTTTATTTTTTTTACACAAAGGGTGGTAGGTGGATGGAACGAGCTGCCAGAGGAGGTAAACTAGGCAGGTACTATCATGTTTAAGAAACATTTAAACAGGTACATAGATAAGATATGTTTGGTGGGATACGGGCCAAAACCAGGCAGGTGGGGCTAGTGTAGATGGGGCGTGTTGGTCGCCATGTTGGAAAGCAGTGACGGGATCGGTCAAAGTCAGCATGGATTTATGAAGGGGAAATCATGCTTGACTAATCTTCTGGAATTTTTTGAGGATGTAACAAGTAGAATAGATAAGGGAGAGCCAATGGATCTGGTGTTGTGTTCTGGACTTTCAGAAAGGTCCCACACAAGAGATTAGTGTGCAAAATTAGAGCACATGGTATTCAGGGTAGGGTATTGACATGGATAGAGAACTGGTTATAGATAGTTAGACAATAGGTGCAGGAGTAGGCCATTCAGCCCTTCAAGCTAGCACCGCCATTCAATGTGATCATGGCTGATCATCCACAATCAGTACCCCGTTCCTGCCTTCTCCCCATATCCCATGACTCCGCTATTTTTAAGATCCCTATCTAGCTCTCTCTTGAAAGTATCCAGAGAACCGGCCTCTTCCCTCTGAGGCAGAGAATTCCACAGACTCACCACTCTCTGTGTGAAAAAGTGTTTGCTCATCTCTGTTCTAAATGGCTTACCCCTTATTCTTAGACTGTGGCCCCTGGTTCTGGACTCCCCCAATATCGGTTGGCAGACAGGAAGCAAAGAGTAGGAATTAACAGGTCCTTTTCAGAATGGCAGGCAGTGACTAGCGGGGTGCCGCATGGCTCAGTGCTGGGACTCCAGTTATTTACAATGTATGTCAACTATTTAGACAAAGAAATTAAATTATGACATCTCCAAGTTTGCGGATGACACAAGGCTGGGTGTCAGTGTGAGCTGCAAGGAGGATGCTATGAGGCTGCAGGTTGACTTGGATAGGTTGGATGAGTGGGCAGAAGCATAGCAGGTGCAGTATAATGTGGATAAATGTGATTTGGTGGCAAGAACAGGAAGGCAGATTATTATCTGAATGGTGTCAGATTAGGAGAAGGGGAGGTGCAACGAGACCTCGGTGTCCTTGTACATCAGTCACTGAAAGTAAGCTTGCAGGTACAGCAGGCAGTGAAGAAAGCTAATGGCATGTTGGCCTTCATTGCGAGAAGATTTGATTTTAGGAGGTCCTACTGCAGTTGTACAGGGTCCTGGTAAGACCACACCTGGAGTATTGTGTGCAATTTTGGTCTCCAATTTGAGGAAGGACATTATTGCTCTTGAAGGAGTGCAGCATAGGTTTAACAGGTTAGTTCCCTGGATGGCAGGACTGATATATGATGAAAGAGTGGCTTGTATTCGCTGGAATTCAGAAGGATGAGAGGGGATCTGAAAGAAGCAAATACATTTCTTAGAGGGTTACACAAAAAGCTGGAGAAACTCAGCGGGTGCAGCAGCATCTAAGGAGCGAAGGAGATAGGCGACGTTTCGGGTCGAGACCCTTCTTGAGATATTTCTTGGAGGATTGGGCAGGATATATGCAGGAAAAATGTTCCTAATGTTGGGGGAGTCCAATGTTCCCGATGTTGGGGGATCACAGTTTAAGAATAAGGGGTAGGCCATTTAGGAACGAGATGAGGAAAAACTTTTACAGCTATGAATTTGAGTTATGAATTTGTGAAATTCTCTGCCACAGAAGGCAGTGGAGGCCAATTCACTGGATGTTTTCAAGAGAGTTAGAGTTAGCTCTTAGGGCTAAGGGATATGGGGGAAAAAGCAGGAACGGGGTACTGATTTTGGACGATCAGCCATGATCATATTTAATGGCGGTGCTGGCTCGAAGGGCCGAATGGCCTACTCCTACACCTATTTTCCAAGTTTCTATGTTACTATGTGTGGCAAAGTTGTCTGCCCTCATACTGTATGACTCTACCAATCAAACCCCCCTCACCTGTATACATATATCAATTGGCAGGCTTTGTTCCACCCCCACCTCTCTTTTCCAGCTTTCTCCCCTTATTACAATCATTCTGAAGAAGGGTCTGGAGCATAAATGCCGCCTGACCATTCCCTCCACAGATGCTGCCTGACGCTCAGAGTTCCGCCAACACTTGGTGTTTTACATTTACCATTGATCTATCGATCATAAATGTAAAACACAAAGTGCGATAGATCGATAGATCGATAGATAATAAAAAGTTCCAAACACAGATCCTTTCAGAACTGCACTGGTCATGGACCTCCAGATAGAATAATTCTATGAGTAAGATATTCTGAATCCATACAGCCAAGTCACTATGTATTCCATGCATTATCTTCTCAAAGGACTACTTCAAATGCCTTATAAAAATCTACATGGACAAAATCTACTCTCCTACCCTCATCCATCACCTTCCTCATCTTCTCAAAAATCTTAATCAAGTTTGTAAGACATGACCTGCTGCGGACTGAGCCATGCTGTCTGTGCCAAATCATCCCACTCTCTTTCCAATGCTGGTAAATCCTATCCTGCAGAATCCTCTCCAATAGTTTCCCTACCACTCACGCGAGGATTACTGGCCTAGAATTTGTTTGGATTACCGCTGCTGCGCGTAGGTCAGCGGGTTCTGGAATCTTCCTGCAGGCTCGCTGGTCGCCGTAACTGGAAGGGAGCTGGAGAAGTCGAACGAGAGGAGCAAGGGTGAGATGCCTCCAGCGCCTTTAGGTATGCAGCCCATGATACAAAGGTGGCCAGGAGAGGAGAGGGATGTTGGTTTGCGAGATCTGCTCCAGTACATAGAGCACTTGGGCTGACTGGACTTTGAATAATGGCGCCAAAAATGGCAGTGCCCAGATTTGTAATGTATACAAAATGAACGATACTGTGCAGTTGTATATGTGACACATAAAGCACTATTGAGCTATTCCCTTAAACAGAGGAAAAATGTTGGCTACCCTCCAATGCTCCGTGACTTCACCCTTTGCTAGAGAAGATATCAAGTTCTTCAAGGCCCCTGTGATTTCCTCTCGATAAACTGGAATAGATTCCATCAAGTCCTGGGGGTTCATCGCTTCGACTTGTTTAATACCGCACCTACATCCTCTGACTCCAACCATTAATTCCCTCCTACTGTATATTCCTAGGAGTTCCCTTTGCTGCAATGTTCTCTACTTGATGTCCAAAGTCTGGAAATAAGAAAATGCACAGATAGCCTTTTCAACAGCATGTTGTTTGATATATAAATAGTGTTGGCAATCTGGTCCAGCCGCAGGTTCTTGCCAAAATTACCGCACGACTAGAATACTCTGTGGAATTCCAGGACCTGATTGTTGCATGAACTCCATTGTTATTGTGCATATGTTCCATTTGGCATTGCTCTCAGATTGGATCTCAGGTTGACCATGACCTTGTGTATTGTCCTATTCAAATATGTGGATTACTTCACTGGTAACAAGTATCATTCAAGAACAAGACATAAACAATGACATTTTCTGTAAAATGTCACAATATTCAATCTTGCCGTCCATTGAAATAGAAATATTCTTACCGTTTTATTAGATATTTCTTCATCCATGTCTGAGGAGTTTGAAAGCTCGTCCATACTTGAAGGAATAGTTTCAAAATCCTCCGAAGTGTCCAACGATGGGATTGGTTTGCATGGCCAACCTAACATGACAAAAACATATCCAAACGTCCTGTTAGTCAATAATGACTTGCTTACAACATCTTTAATGGAAAAACTCTTTTAACAACTTGTCATTTCAAATTGTAACAACTCCCTGAAGGTGTAGATAGGGTGGTAAAGAAAGCTTTTGTTGTGCTGGCCTTTATAAATCAGAGCATTGAATATAGGAGTAGGGAAGTAATGTTAAAATTGTACAAGGCATTGGTGAGACCAATTCTGGAGTATGGTGTACAAGTTTGGTCGTCTAATTATAGGCAAGGATGTCAACAAATTAGAGAGAGTACAGAGGAGATTTACTAGAATGTTGCCTGGGTTCCAGCAACTAAGTTACAGAGAAAGGTTGAACAAGTTCGGTCTTTATTCTTTGGAGCGCAGAAGGTTAAGGGGGGACTTGATTGAGGTCTTTAAAATGATGAAAGGGATAGACGTGGATAAGCTTTTCCCATTGAGGGTAGGGAAGATTCAAACAAGAGGGCATGGCATGAGAATTAAGGGACAGAAGTTTAGGGGTAACATGAGGGGGAACTTCTTTACTCAGAGAGTGGTGGCTGTGTGGAATGAGCTTCCAGCATAAGTGGTGGAGGCAGGATCGATTTTAACATTTAAAAGTAAAGTGGATAGGTATATGGATGGGAAGAGAATGGAGGGGTATGGTCTGAGTGCAGGTAGATGGGACTAGGGGAAAATAAATGGTCGGCACGGACTGGAAGGGCCGAGAAGGCCTGTTTCCGTGCTGTAATTGTTATATGGTAATATGGTTATTTCAGGCACAGTCAGATCATGCATGTCCTTGGCCTCACTCAGTTCCCTGAACCTCTCTCTCCTCTTCTTAGATGTATCTTAAGTTCTGCTTCATGTATTCATGAATAGGATACTGGTTCCACGAGCTGGGCCAACAATTAATCCCAATCCTAATCAGATAGACACAAAAAGCTGGAGTAACTCAGCAGGACAGGCAGCATCTCTGGAGAGAAGGAATGCATTTTTGTGAGTCGTGTCGATTTAGTAAAGTAAGATTCTTTATTTTAAACGATGATAAAGCGATTTACTCAACCGCGTTTAGAACAGTCAAAAATACGAAGCTCCTTCTAACAGGGTGGAGCTTGAATGCTGTACCACAACCCGCGAAAACACTCCCGCGATCACGTGAGTGCGCCAGCCAATAGCGAGGGTTTGTGATGCCCCAAGCTACCACTAGGTGCCGCTACAATATGACGTTTCGGGTAGAGACTCTTCTTCAGTTTGAGGAAAGGGCTCGACGTGAAACTTCCCTCCAGAGATGCTGCCTGTCCCGCTGAGTTACTCCAGCTTTGTGTGTCTATCTTCGGTTTAAACCAGCATCTGCATTTCCTTCCTACGTATATCCTAATCAGCATGGCTTGCTAGACTGTTTCAGAGAGCAGTTAAGGGTTAAGTTGATTAGGAGTCATAGACTTTTGGGAATACCATATGTTCTACCTGGAAAAACATTTAATGAATGACTGGTATTTTTCATTATCACCATTACTAATGCCAGGATTTCATTTCAGATTTATTCAATAACTTGTATTAAAATCTCCAGTTGCTCTGGTGGGGATTTTAAACTCCAGTCTCTGGTTAAATAGTCCAGCCATTTTAATTCCAAGGTTGTAATTTAACACTATGCTGCCACACCTATACAGGTTTAATGTTTGACAAAGATTTTGGTCTCCTGTCCTAACATCTCCTTGGTTACTAATTTTGAAGATAATCCTCTTATAAAATGCTTGTGTTATATTACAATATGAAAGATGTCACATAAATGCACGTTGTTTAGTTTAGTTTAGAGTCACAGTGTGGAAATAGAACCTCCGCTGAGTGCAAGCCGACCAGCGATCCCCGCACACTAACACTATCTACACACACTAGGGGCAATTTACAATTATACCAAGCCAATTCAACTACAAACCTGTACATCTTTGGAGTGTGGGAGGGAACCGGAGATCCCAGAGAAACCCACGAAGTCACGGGAGAACGTACACACTCTGCACAGACAAGCACCCGTAGGCAGGATCGAACCCATGTGGCACCATGCCAGCCTTGCTGTTATGTTTATAATCCTGTTCCACTACAAGGCTCCCAAATAAGCAGCAATTCATTATTTTGAATACTCATTTCATGCAATTTATAGCAATCAGCAATAAGGCAGTGTGCAACTTGTTCATTTTGAAGCTAGGTTTAAAGTTCCAACGTGGAGTCTGAAGAAAGGTTTGCTATGTGGTCGAATTTCTTGGCATATAATGCTATGTCAAGAGAGTTGTGGAGAGGTTACTAAGAGTGGAGATTAAACTGGAGTAGACATCTTAGGTTGATGTCCTGTTATTCATGGGGCTTGTGGTTAACAAGAAAAGATTGGTCTTATTTGCACTGCAAAGCACAAAGGCAAGAACAAAATAATATATCCTGTTCCCTGGCAACCTCAATTTTCAAACAAATCTCAAAATAGGTGGACCAGTGCCCTACCTGAACCAATGGGGGAGATCATTCACTATTTAGATTTGTGACCCAGGCCTGATGTGGAACCCCAAAATAATTCTTCGGGGTGCACTTGATGGGGCACATGTGATACATGCTACTCCTGTAGATTCACACCATGAAGTGGTTAAACCAGTGGCTTAGCAAAGAACCAATTTTAATATATCTAGTAATGTCAACAATTGTCTCCCTTTGTGTGGTTAGGAAACCTTGAAGCTCCTCTTGACACCACAGAAGTCTTCCAGCCTTCCACCATCCTCAGAGCGGCTCCCTATCCATGTATAGTGGGTGTGTTTGGTGTAGAAGTTACTTTACCAGTGGGCTTCATAGCCCCAGATTAAGATTCACTGGTCATCACAAGCGCGGTTGGCACTGCATTTGTGTAGGGTAGTTGATGCGACAGCCCTATGCACCACAACCTTTGTTGACATAGGTCGCAGTTTTTGAAGACAAGTTATTGCAACTTGTATAGAGTAGCACTGGTTGACTGAATGCTGGACTTTGTCATTGATGGCAGTCAGTTGAGAGAAGTGTCAAGGTATGGAACGTGCTCCATTGAGTCCAGAGCCACCCATCTGTCCAGCTGCGCTGGAGGGCATTGGTGGAAGTCCTTTGTCTTGGTGATGTTGAAGGATGGTTTATTGAATGAAACATTGAACCAGAGGACCAACAAACCAATGCCAATGTTTCCATGAAGTTGTATCCAACAGCGTTGAGCCTTTCCCTTAAATAATAGTCTAATGGATAGGCTGCTTCGGAATACACTGTCGAGTCTTTCTTGACAGATTCTCCTCTTCTTCTCTCTCGGTCAACGCTCAGAAGATGGTCAAAAAAAAGAGTAGAAAGACATGCTCAAGCCTGGAGGCATTGACACTAATGAGTGGAAAGGTCTAACTGCTGGGCATGGCATTTCCTTGTCCATCAAATGCATGCCATTATGAGACTGACTTAACTGCATAGGTGGAGAAAGGAGGTGGTGACCATTGTCTTCCATATTGGCAAACTACAGTGCAACCTTAATTCTAGCAGCATTATTCTTATAACATGAACTCCTGTGACATTCGTGCATTTGTAAGTGTGTACAATCAAAGCTTAAAATAAAAAAGGAAAATAAATTAATCTGAAGAAGGATCTCTCGACCCGAAACGTCACCCATTCCTTCTCTCCAGAGATACTGCCTGTCCAGCTTTTTGTGTCTACCTTCGATTTAAACTAGCATATGCAGTTCTTTCTTACACAAGGAAAAATAAATAATGAGTTTCAGAAACAGATCCACATGAACAGTTGCGGCATTTAAACAAATAATTACTAATCAGACAGCTATGCTCTGAGCCTGCTTTACCTGTCTGGGAAGCTGATCTTGTTACGTAGCTGGTGGTGCTGTGACGTTTGGATGTATCCAGGAAAGGATCGGACAATGCCTCTGCAATAGGAGCAGATTTATGGCTATAATGCTTATGTTTATCATGGGTTACTGTAAAAGCATCAGTGAGAGGTAAACTGGCATAATGAGGCAAGTCTGTTACATAATTAATTGACATTTTATTCAACGCATTCTATGGTGGTTGACCAATTTTACACACCTTTAAAAACTGCTTACGTGTCTAAAAGTACATACACATTTTACAATTTGAAATTACACTCCAGCAATTCAGAAAACCATATTTATTATATGTCCTGAAAATCATTAATGTCACTTCATAATACTTGAGAATGTAGTTTAGCAGATCATAGATATCAGAATGGAATTGTACTCGACGTTTAAAGCCAATATATTTTCTGTATTTCTGCTTTTTGAATATGTCAACCAATAGAATATGAGGAGTAGACTTTATAACTTCCCTGCATCTGTAGTTTGCAAGAACTAAAATGACGGCTCAAAGGAGCTCATGAAATAATTCTTGTTGGAAAAATAAAACTGTCAAGCTCAAAAATAAGCAAGGATCACTCACTCCAATGGGATTATACTATAGGCCACCCAGCGGGAGCCAGCGGGAGATAAAGGATCAGATATGAAGACAGGTTATGGAAAAATACAAGAACAACAGGGTTGTTGTAGTGGGTGACTTTAACATCCCCAATATTGACTGGGACTTTTTCAGGGCAAGAGGACGGGGCAGAATTTGTTAGGTGTATCCAAGAAAGTTTCCTTAAACAATAAGTTTAATGGATAGTCCGACTCAAGGAGGGACCATATTGGACCTCTTTGAGAAATGAGCCTGGCCAGGTGACTGGTGTTGGTGAGACAGCGATCGCAACTGTGTAAGTTTTAAAGGTAGACAAAAGTGCTGGAGAAACTCAGTGGGTGAGGCAGTGTCTATGGAGTGAAGGTTCATACATTTTAAGGTTGTTTTGAAAAGGGACAGGTCTGGCCCTTAGGGGAAGGTACTTCATCAGAGCAAGGCAAATTACAATGATAGTTGTTGGAGTCAAGGAGGGTAGATTGGGAGCTGTGGTTATTGGGCAAGTCCACAGATGACATGTGGGAGTAGTTTCAAGGCCAGCTGGTCGAAGTACAGGATCAGCAAGTTCTAGTAAGGAGGAGGGAGAATCAGAATCAGAATCAGAATGCCTTTTATTGTCACTATACACATGTACAATGAGATTAAAAGCTGCTCCTACTCAGTGCAAAACAAAACAAAAAGGGGGGGGGGGGATAAGGTTTCTGCAGCACTATATACATATCTATAAAAAGACAATGGATAAATAGAATGGGTAATAGGATTCCTATATCCAGTGTGGGTTATTGCACATATTGGAAATTACAGTTACAGTACAAATTACAGTAGGTGGATAGATGGAAGTCCGGGGGTTAGGCTGTGAAGTCAGTGCATGTGTGAGTTCAGGGAGATAATGGATTTTGGAAAGAAACTGTTCTTGAGTCTATTTGTCCTTGTGCTGATGCACCTATAGCGCCTCCCTGAGGGTAGCAGGTTGAACAGGCCAAATGCAGGATGGGAGCTGTCCTTGATAATGTTCTTCGCCCTGCTGAGGCAGCGGGAGGTGTAAATGTCCATCAGAGAGGGGAGAGGGCAGCCGATGATCTTCTGTGCTGCCCTGACTACCCTCTGAAGCCTCTCCCTGTCTGCCATGGTGCAGCTGCCGTACCATGCTGTAATGCAGTATGTCAACAGGCTCTCAATGGACGAGCGGTAGAAGGTCAGCAGCAGGTTGGAGTCCAGGTTGTGCTTCCTGAGGACCCTCAGGAAGTGCAGCCGCTGCTGAGCCTTCTTGATGACCGCTGTGATGTTGTCTGTCCAGGAGATGTCAGCGGAGATGAGGACGGCGAGAAACCGGAAGGTGTGGACCCGCTCCACACACTCGCCGTTGATGTATAAGGGGGCTTGAGAAGGACAGCAAGATAAGGGAACAGTGAAAGGCCAATGAGGTTGTAAACTTGATCAGGAAGCATAGGTCAGGTTTAAGAAGGTGGCATCAGACGGGGCTTATGAGGAATATAAAGCAAATAGGAAATAACTCAAGAGGGTGATTAGAGGGGCCAAAGGCCGCAATGAAATGTCATTGTCGAGTCAGATTGTGGCAAATTCCAAGAACTGTAGTGGCAGTGACCACATGATATTCACAGGAGGATGAACATGCATGCTTTAGTCTATTTATAGTGGTAAGAAAGTCCAGGACCACATAGGGGTTGTTGCCTTGTGCCTTCAGAGTGCATGTGCGATGACGTTGGTCAACTCAATCCTGGTCTTCAAAGGAGGAGGCGTCTCAGGCAATCTCAGGCTTCTTCCTGCAGTTCACCCTCGCTTCAGGAGGAGTTGCCGATGGTACAGGTTTCTTCCTGGCAGCTCAGCTTTGGCAATGCTGGCAGACTCAGGATTGTCCCGGCAGCCAGTCTTTGCCTCTGTGCCTGTGAGCACAGTCCCTCGTTGTCTGCAGGTATGAAGAGGTTCTGGTATCTCAAGCCTGCCCCGGACACTCCATGCTAGCTTCAGGTGGAGGTGCTGGCTATCTAGGGCTTACTTTCCAGCAGTCCAGTCTTGACCAGATGGTGGCTCGGTGTTCCTCAAGCCTGCGACAGGGGAACACAACTTGTAGGTCGCCGTCTACTTTGACACTCTTCTTCCTTCTTCCTCACTCTCTTCTTCCAGTCAGTCTAGAATTCCTGGGTTTTACAGGGAATACGTTGACAAGGTTTAAGTGGCCAGCCAACAGCAGTTCATTGGATCTAGCTGTTACAAATAATGGCCGGGCTGGCCTTGCCTGGCCTGTCAGCCAATTGAAGGGTTCAGAGCAGCATCCAAGGACGAGGGCACCATCACAATATGTTAAAAATAAGGGGGTGATGAGGGAGAAGGTAGGATCGCTCAAAGATAAAGGAGGGGAATCTGTGCTTGGAGTCAGAGGATGCAGGGAGGTGCTAAATGCAAACGTTATTTGCATCTGTATTCACTGAGGAGAATGACTTGGTGGCTGTGAGATCAGGGTGGAGAATACAAATATGCTCGGGCAGTTTTTGAGATCGAGGAGAAGGAGGAGCTGCTGAGGCTCTTGAAGAACATTAAGGCGGATCAGTCCCCAGGGCCTGATGGGATGTATCCCAGGTTATTGAGGGAGGCAAGCGAGGAGCTTGTGGTGGCATTGATGAGGATTTTTGTTTCTTCTCCAGCCCACAGACGAGGTCCCGGAGGACTGGAGAGTGGCCAATGCTGTTCCTTTGTTTAAGAAAGGAAGTAGAGAGAATCCAGGGAACTATCGGCCGATGGGCCCCTCATCAGTAGTAGGGAAACTATTGGAGAGAATTGGAGAAAGGATGCGGAAGAGAATGGGCCAATTACGGATACCCAGCACGGTTTTGTACACAGCACGTCGTGACTCAGTAACTTGATTGAGTTTTTTTTAGGAGGTGATGAAGGGGTGATAAAGGTGGACGTTGCATACAAGGATTTTTTTTTTTCTTTTTAATTTGTTAAAAAATATTTTTATTTATTAGAAGCAAATGTACAAAGAACCAACGGCATATAGAGTTATAGTTATTGCACAGCTTCAATGTTAGCTTTTTAGCTTGAATTGGAAAAATAGAAAGGAGAAAAAGCAAGAAAGAGAAAAAGTGAGATGTGCAAAGGAAGAACCCCTAGACTACCAAAGTAGTGTAGCAAAAGTAGTGTGTCAACAAAATAGAGAGAGTACAGAGGAGATTTACTAGAATGTTGCCTGGGTTCCAGCAACTAAGTTACAGAGAAAGGTTGAACAAGTTAGGTCTTTATTCTTTGGAGCGCAAAAGGTTAAGGGGGGACTTGATTGAGGTCTTTAAAATGATGAAAGGGATAGACAGAGTTGACGTGGATAAGCTTTTCCCATTGAGGGTAGGGAAGATTCAAACAAGAGGGCATGACATGAGAATTAAGGGACAGAAGTTTAGGGGTAACATGAGGGGGAACTTCTTTACTCAGAGAGTGGAGGCTGTGTGGAATGATCTTCCAGCAGAAGTGGTGGAGGCAGGATCGATTTTAGCATTTAAAAGTAAAGTGGATAGGTATATGGACGGGAAGGGAATGGAGGGGTATGGTCTGAGTGCAGGTAGATGGGACTAGGGGAAAATAAATGGTCGGCACGGACTGGAAGGGCCGAGAGGGCCTGTTTCCGTGCTGTAATTGTTATATGGTTATTGTTATATGGTTAAAGAGTGAATAAAAGAAAGAAAGAAGAGAGGAATAAAAAAGTGGTGATATACCTGCCTCACATCCCTCCCCACCCACCGCACCCAGCCCGTAATTAGATTTAGCATACACGGCTTTTAGCAAGGCTTTTGATAAGGTCCTTTATGGCAGGCTGATCCAGAAGATTACAATGTATGGGATTCTTGATGGCTTGGTTGTACGGATTCAGAACTGGCTTATTCATAGATGACAGTGGATTACGATGGAAGGTAGATAAGGGAGATATAATTGTATACTTTTAACTGTGAGGGCCAACTGTGGAGTTCAGACTAACTAGAGTTGACCACAGAGCAACTTCATAATTATCCAACAGAGTATGCATATATTGCAGAGACTATATTTCCTGCAGCATTTACCAAAAACTGGGACATGGGCCTTGCATGTAATATGAGTCTTTATGAACTGCACTTAAATGTGTTACAGAAAAACCATGTCAAACTATTTCACCTTGCTTTTCAAAGTGGACTTTGCTGTTGATAGTGTGATTAAGGTGGAATTACAGTGGCTTGCAAAAGTTTTCATACCCCTTGAACTTTTCCACATTTTGTCACGTTACAACCACAAACGTAAATGTATTTTATTGGGATTTTATGTGATAGACCAACACAAAGTGGCGCATAATTGTGAAGTGGAAGGAAAATGATACATGGTTTTCAAATTATTTTACCAATAAAAAACTAAAAAGTGTGGCGTGCAAAAGTATTCAGCTCCTTTACTCTGATACGCCTAAATAAAATCCAGTGCAACCAATTGCCTTCAGAAGTCACCTAATTAGTAAATAGTCCACTTGTGTGTAATCCAATCTCAGTATAAATACAGCTGTTCTGTGAAGGCCTCAGAGGTTTGTTAGAGAACATTAGTGAACAAACAGCATCTTGAAGCCCAAGGAACACACCAGGCAGGTCAGGGATAATGTTGTGGAGAAGTTTAAAGCAGGGTTAGGTTATAAAAAAATATCCCAAGCTTTGAACATCTCACGGAGCACTGTTCAATCCATCATCCGAAAATGGAAAGATTATGGCAAAACTGCAAACCTACCAAGACATGGCCGTCCACCTAAACTGACAGGCCGGGCAAGGAGAGCATTGATCAGAGAAGCAGCCAAGAGGCCCATGGTAACTCTGGAGGAGCTGCAGAGATCCACAGCTCAGGTGGGAGAATCTGTCCACAGGACAACTATTAGTCATGCACTCCACAAATCGGGCCTTTATGGAAGAGTGGCAAGAAGAAAGCCATTGTTGAAACAAAGCCATAAGAAGTCCCGTATGCAGTTTGCCACAAGCCATGTGGGGGACACACCAAACATGTGGAGGAAGGTGCTCTGGTCTGATGAGACCAAAATTGAAGTTTTTGGCCTAAATGCAAAATGCTATGTGTGGCGGAAAACTAACACTGCACATCACCCTGAACACACCATCCCCACTGTGAAACATGGTGGTGGCAGCATCATGCTGTGGGGATGCTTTTCTTCAGCAGGGACAGGGAAGCTGGTCAGAGTTGATGGGAAGATGGATGGAGCCCAAATACAGGGCAATCTTGGAAGAAAACCTGTAAGAGTCTGCAAAAGACTTGAGACTGGGGCAGAGGTTCACCTTCCAGCAGGACAACGACCCTAAACATACAGCCAGAGCTACAATGGAATGGTTTAGATCAAAGCATATTCATGTGTTAGAATGGCCCAGTCAAAGTCCAGACCTAAATCCAATTGAGAATCTCTGGCAAGACTTGAATATCGCTGTTCACAGACGCTCTCCATCCAATCTGACTGAGCTTGAGCTATTTTGCAAAGAAGAATGGGCAAACATTTCAGTCTCTAGACGTGCAAAGCTGTTAGAGACATAGCCCAAAAGACTTGCAGCTGTAATTGCAGCGAAAGGTGGTTCTACAAAGTATTGACTCAGGGGGGCAGAATACCTTTGCACGCCACACTTTTCAGTTTTTTATTTGTAATAAAATTTGGAAACCATGTATCATTTTCCTTCCACTTCACAATTATGCACCACTTTGTGTTGGTCTATCACATAAAATCCCAATAAAATACATTTACGTTTGTGGTTGTAACGTGACTAAATGTGGAAAAGTTCAAGCGGTATGAAAACTTTTGCAAGCCACTGTAGCTACGGTAAATAAATCTCAAATAATACAAACTTGGCTAATTAAACCACCCAAGGGAGACAATCACAAGAAACTTAGTCACAAACACCCGAACACACAGCACAACACACCACAGTCAAACCTTGCATGGCCACGACACAAAATGAAATGGAGAGCGTCATTCAAAAAGAGAACATGAGCTCTGTGGTGCAGGAGCATGCAAGTTTCCACATCAAATGCAGTTGTACCTTCAAACCCCAGTGGAGTTGGGTCACTCTTTATTTCATATCTTTTAGCTCGGACATCTGGGCCATAAAGTGATCCTGCAGCAGAGGCATGAAAATATATTAAAAACAGCCTAAATAATCACTCCATTATCTATTTAATTTTTATTTATTCCTTAAAACCAATAAGTCAGCAATATTTATATTCGTATGATCTAGAACGAAGAAAGATACTTGATCAAACGTCAGTGCAGTGCGTTTGAAGTTTATTTCTTAAAGAAGCCGTTTCAACCAAGGTTGAAGTAGCAATTGTTTCCTTCTCTCCTCAGATAATCTGGCTGAGAATTGCAGCTGTAAAAGTAGGCATAACACTATGTGCTACCGCAAAGAGTCTTTTGAATTGATGCACTCTTCTGATCATCTGTTCAACTTAACATGGGCACCCTGTGGAGGATCAGTTCATGGTAGAGCTGAGGACAATGTATCATGTCAATTGTGAAATTCGTCAGCAGTGGGGGTCTGGAACACATTGCCTGGGGTGGTGGTGGAGGCAGATACAATGGTGGCGTTTAAGAGGTGTTTATATTGCATATGGACGTACAGGGAATAGAAGGATATGATCATGTACGGGGAGATGAGATCAGTTTAACATGGAATCATATACGGCACAAACATTGTGGACCGAAGGGCCTGCCCCTGCTCTATACCCTTCTATGTTCTAACAAAACATGCAATTGTTCCCGCACATTTTCCAATTCAATTCTATCTTTCTTTTATTGATTGAAGAATACACCGTAACTCATCAAATTGCAAATCTCTGCCATAGTTTCTATTGCTCCAGGCAGAGCCAAGAAATTGGTTACACAACAGGAACAGTCGTCTAAAATGTTGCGTTCACAATTCAAGATTCATTATAAACAAAGTCTAGAGCACCATCCAAAATATGGATGAGTTGTGGCAATGATCCACTGACAATATCAGAGAGACAAGTGCAAGGTGTCCAAATGTGTAGGAAGGAACTGCAGATGCTGGTTTACACCAAAGATAAACACAAAATGTTGGAGTAACTCAGCAGGACAGGCAGCATCTCTGGAGAGAAAGAATGGGGGATGTTTCGGGTCGAAACTCTTCTTCAGACTCAAACAATTCAGGCAAAGTCTGAAGAAGAGTCTCGACCTGAAACGTCACCCATTCCAGGATGGGCCAACAATCTGTCTCGTCGTTTTCCTCTTTTGGTGTTTTAAGTCTGTTGTTAAATGTATGTTTTAGTGTATCTTTAGTTTTGTATTATGTTGGGGTTGGGGGAAACTTTTTTATCTCTTTCCTCGACGGAGATGCGACCTTTTCCGGATCGTATCTCCGTCCGCACTGCGGGCGAATATCGTGGCGCTGTCGGCCTCGCGCTGGGGATTGATTTCGGGAGCTGCAACCGCTGGAGCCTGCGGACTTAACATCATAGGGCTTGCGATCCCTTTGCCAGGGAGGCGACCACTTTGGGAGCTGCAAACCGCAGGGGCTTCCACCGCCCCGATCGCGGGAACTTCAATCGCCCCAACGCGGGAGGTTTGACTGCCCCATCCATGGGAGAATAAGGAGGAAAGAAGATAATACTTTATTGCCTTCAATCACAGTGCGGAATGTGGGGGAGCTGCTGTGGTAGATGTTTATGTTAGCTTTTATGTAGTTGAGTGTCTTGTTGCTTTTTTGGAATGACTGTATGGCAAATCAAATTCCTTGTAAGTTTTTACATACTTGGCTAATAAATTAATTACAATCCAATTACAATTCCTTCTCTCCAGAGATAGGCTGCCTATTCTGCTGAGTTATTCCAGCATTTTATGTCTACGCAAGATGTCCAAATATAAACCAGTGCCACTGCTCGATTGAGGAAAAGTATCTCCATGTACCCTGGCCCTGCAATGCTAAAGAAATTACACTGCCCACACTTAACAACTAATGATCAGGAAAATACCTGAACCCAAATGTGCTTGAGGTGATCATATTTAAGGTACCTCATTCCTGTTTTAAGTGGGTGCCTTTGGCTTCCAGAATGGGTTGGGTACAGACATTTGCCATTGCAACACGTTTTTGCATGGAGATTACATGTAGCAGGCATAACTTCCACCTATTTACCTAACTCCCACAGACTGTCCAGAAAGAGCTGTAGGATCAAGGAAGAGCTTTCATTTTAATTGTTTTTATTTCAACGTCCTGTTTTATATTTTTTGCATCTTTTCAAATTTTACTGCAACTCACCACTGAGGCAAATTTTCAGAGGGACATATCGTTTCAAAATCACTTCCTCAAAAGCTGGTGGAATTTGAATATTAGAAGATTTTTATGGCAGAGGTAGCTAGATTCTTGATAAGCATGGAAATAGAAATATGTTCAGTTTAGTTTAAAAATGCAGCACGGAAATAGGCCCTTTGGCCCACTGTGTCCGTACCGACCAGCGATCCCTGCACATTAACACTATCCTACACACTAAAGACAATTTACACTTATACCAAGTATACGAACCCAAGCCAATTAACCTACAAACCTGTACGTCTTTGGAGTATGGGAGGAAACCGAAGTTCTCGGAGAAAACCCGCGCTGTCACTGGGAGAACATACAAACACCGTACAGACAGCACCTGTAGCCGGGATTGAACCCGGATCTGCGACCCAACACACTGATGCAATTATAAAGAAAGCACGTCAACGACGCTACTTCCTGAGAAGGTTACAGGGATTCGGTATGTCAAAGAGGATTCTCATGAACTTCTACAGGTGCACAGTAGAGACCATACTGACTGGTTGCATCATGGCCCGGTTCAGCAACTTGAACGTCCAGGAACGGAAAAGGCTGCAAAAAATGGTGAACACTGCCCAGTCCATCATCGACTCCCCACCATCGAAGGGATTTATCGGAGTCGCTGCCTCAAAAAGGCAGCCAGCATCATCAGAGACCCACACCATCCTGGCCACACACTCATCTCACCACTGCCATCGGGAAGAAGGTACAGGAGCCTGAAAACTGTAACGTCCAGGTTCAGGAACAGCTGCTTCCCTACATCACACTACAACCTCAAATAAGCTCTGACCTACAATAGACTATCATTATTATTGCACTACTAATGTTTGTTTTGAGTATGTGCGTGTAGACATATATATATACACACACAGTGAACGTTTTATTTCTCTCTCTTTTATCATATGGTTTACAATGCTATGTTTACATATTCTGTTGTGCTGCAGTAAGAATGTCATTGTTCTATCTGGGACATATGATAATAAAACACTCTTGACTCTTAATTGGCTTCGGTAAATCCACCGGGAGGGGCCATCAGCGATGGCAGCCTCGCCAACAGTCTGTCTGTCTATTCATCTTTTTGGTTATTTTTAGTGTATTTTTAAAGTTTGTGTTAATGTTGTCTGGTTTGTTTTATGTGGGGGGTGGGGGTCTGGGGAAATCCCTTACCTTGCCGGAGATGCGATTGTTTTCCAGATTGTATCTCCGGTCTCTCTGCGGCCTAACATCGTGGAGCCTGTGATCCCTTGCCTGGGATCGATGCCCCAACGGATTTCACCATCGAGGAGCTCGCAGTCTCAGGTAGAGACAGATGTTGGGAAGCTCCAAATTCGCAGAAGGTTCGACCAGCCCCGACCCGGGGTCAGTTCGCCCAGCGCGGGGAGCTGAGATCCCCCTGATGTGGGAGCTTGATCAACCCGATGCGGAGGACCGCCGGCTACGGGAGCCAACGTTCAGGTCCAGTGCCCCCGACCAATGAAGAATAAAGAAGGGAAGAGATTTAACTTTTTTTCTCGCCTTCCGTCACGGCGAGGAACGTGGAGGAGTCACTGTGGTGGATGTTTATGTTAACATGTATTTTGTGTG
Source organism: Raja brachyura (assembly GCA_963514005.1). The sequence goes on along the minus strand of OY740794.1, from coordinate 3,790,363 downwards.
TCGTGTTGCTTTTTATTGGTATGATTGTATGATAAATCAAATTCCACATACGTTCCAAAACATACTTGGATAATAAAGTATGATTATGATTGTGAAATTGCCCTAGTGTGTAGGAAATGGATGAGAAAGTGGGATAACATAGAAGTCGTGTAAACGTGTGGTTGAATGGTCAGCGTAGACTGGGTGTGCCAAAGAGCCTGTATCCATACTGTATTTCTAATCTAAACTAAACTAAACATCTTATTACTAACAGCTACTCATCCAGAGTCTCAGATAATAAACACTGCGGCATATTTTTCCACTAATTGAACTTCAATGGCAAGAACGAGATTTGGATATAGTCAAAACCTGTGTTCTGCTCATTGCCTTATATTTGCTTATACATTAGTTGACAAGGCAGATTGTGTGTGGAATGATCTTCCAGCAGAAGTGGTGGAGGCAGGATCGAATTTAACATTTAAAAGTAAAGTGGATAGGTATATGGACGTGAAGGGAATGGAGGGGTATGGTCTGAGTGCAGGTAGATGGGACTAGGGGTAAATAAATGGTCGGCACGGACTGGAAGGGCCGAGAAGGCCTGTTTCCGTGCTGTAATTGTTAGATGTTATATGGTTATAGATTAAGATATATAAAAACACATTAAGATTTAACATCCTCTGTAAAGCTGATTATGTCAAAAACAAGAAATATACTGGAGTTTAGAAGTCATTTTAACTGGATCAAAATCTGGGAATAGCAGAATATAATTGCAATTCCAATATACCTTTACTTCCTGAAGCACTGATTGAGGAAGCTAGGGAAATGCGACGAATTACTGTTGGTTCCTTTGACTGCGATTCTGGGAACACAGAAAATGAATGCAAGCTGAAGTTAGAAGAGCGTCTGGTTAGCAACAGCAGTAGTAACAGGAATATAATGGTGACACAGCGATCAGATTCACAACATCAAATTGTCAAGCATTATCTGGGCTTCTTTCTACTGTTATAAAAGGAAATTTCTACGTTACAATATCTTCCTTTATCTCCTGTCTGCTTCCCACTAACACAATGTAGCTGCCCTCATTTTTAATATTTTGTGGCAAAGAAGGAGAATTTGATGAAGCGAGGATTAGATTCTCCACATAACCTAGAAACATAGAAATTAGGTGCAGGAGTAGGCCATTCGGCCCTTTGAGCCTGCATCGCCATTCAATATGATTATGGCTGATCATCCAACTCAGTATCCCGTACCTGCCTTCTCTCCATACCCCCTGATCCCCTTAGCCACAAGGGCCACATCTAACTCCCTCTTAAATATAGCCAATGAACTGGCCTCAACTACCCTCTGTGGCAGAGAGTTCCAGAGACCCACCACCCTCTGTGTGAAAAAAGTCCTTCTCATCTCGGTCCTAAAGGATTTCCCCCTTATCCTTAAGCCGTGACCCCTTGTCCTGGACCTCCCCAACATCGGGAACAATCTTCCTGCATCTAGCCTGTCAAACCCCTTAAGAATTTTGTACGTTTCTATAAGATCCCCTCTCAATCTCCTAAATTCTAGAGAGTATAAACCGAGTCTATCCAGTCTTCCTTCATAAGACAGTCCTGACATCCCAGGAATCAGTCTGGTAAACCTTCTCTGCACTCCCTCTATGGCAATAATATCCTTCCTCAGATTTGGAGACCAGAACTGTACTCAATACTCCAGGTGTGGTCTCACCAAGACCCTATACAACTGAAGTAGAACCTCCCTGCTCCTATACTCAAATCCCTTTGCTATGAAAGCTAACATACCATTCGCTTACTTCAACCTAGACTCAATATTTGAACAAAAACATTTTGACCCAAAGAAAACAATGGATGAAATGTGCATTTATTTCAAGAGGGCTTGTACACGAAATCAGGGATGTAATGTTGAGGTTCAGTAAGGCCACATTTGGAATATTGTGAGCAATTTTGGGCACCATGTCTGAGGAAGGATGTGCTGGCTGTGGAAAGGGTTCAGAGGAGGTTTACAAGAATGATCCCAGGAATGAGTAGGCAGACCAATGATGAGCGTTTGTCGGCACTGGGCCTGTACTCGCTGGAGTTTAGAAGAATGAGGGGGGGACCTCATTGAAACATACAGAATAGTGAAAGACTTGGATTGAGTGGATGTGGAGAGGATGTTTCCACTAGTGGGAGAGTCTAGGACTAGAGGACATAGTCTCAGAGTTAAAGGACATCCTTTTAGGAAGGAGATGAGCAGAATTTTGTTTAGTCAGAGGGTGGTGAATCTGTGGAATTCTTTGCCCCAGAAGGCAGTGGAGGGCGTCAGGGAATATTTTTAAGGCAGAGACAGATCCTTGATTTGTACAGGTGTCTGAGGTTATGGGAAGAAGGCAGGAGAATGGGGTTAGGAGGAAGAGATAGATCAGCCATGATTGAATGGTGGAATACACTTGATGGGACGAATGGCCTAATTCTACGCCTATCCCTTACGACCTTATGAGGAGATTCGCCACTCAGAAAATACATGAATAAACTACAGAATAAACTAAATCTCCCACTGTTCTCTAATGTACATTGTTTATACATGGAGGTTCAATTATTATGTATTTTATACTCATTAACATTTAAATACAAAGTAAATTGACACAAAAAAATAGATTAATAAAGAATCACTTCCAATCAAAATACTGAAGTATTCCAGGAAAAAGCAAGTTCATTGTTAAAATAACACAAAATGACAAATGGCGAATGATAGATCGGTACATATTTCAATCAAGAATGGCACATAGTGAGGAAAACAGCATGCTGATTTGGTTTCGACCCTGCCGTTTAACATCAAACAATTGAACACTTGTTGCGCTGCTGAAAGAACCTGCAGTAAGTGTTTGTGATGTTTTATTGCAACACCATGCACCCTGCAAATGTGCATTGGAGCCCCCAGGGCAAACCAAGTCATGGCAGTCAGCAATGGGTATCCACTGATCAAATGGTTAATGATTCCGATGCCCATCCCATGCACACCTAGTACATACGATGAAAGCAATATTTAACATTTAAGAAACAGTTAGACAGGTACATGGACAGGACATGTTTGGAGGGATGTGGACCAAACGTGGGCAGGTGGGACTAGTGTAACTGGGACATGTTGGCCGGTGTGGGCAAGTTGGGCCGAAGGGCCTGTTTCCACACTGTATCACTCTATGACTAGTATGGCACATGATATTTGACAGAGTGCTCGTTGATGTGGTGAATCCACACTTCACTGCCTAGACTGTTTCAGAGAATCTCTCCAGTGACCTTCATTACCAAAGCATATTATTTCACGCCATTACCATCATGAGGTAAAAAAGGCAGAGAAAGCAACAATAAGCTGAGGCCCAGGAAAAGCAGAGGAGTTGGGGAAGAAGACGAAAGGAGGAAGAAAACTAGACAGTCCTGCCCCAACTTACCTTGAAGGCTCTCAAATGCAATCCAGTAACCAAACTTTAATTCACCAACAATTCCTGCCTTCCCTTCCCCTGCAACTTACAACCAGCGCCCATAACACTAATGTAGATATAAACGTTGCCACAAAATGAATATTCCGATATAAATCATACAGGTGTAAACAGGACAACTGTGCATGCCTTCATTAATCTTGGATGTGACATGATCTATTAGTATTTACATCACTAATGTAACATCACTTAGAGTATCACTTAGTGTAACATCAGTATTTACATGCAAAACAAAAGCTTCAAAACCCTATTATGTAAGGTAATTTCTTTATGCAAGCATGAAGCAGACATTTGCATATGGGATTCCTTGCATCTCTTATTTCACTTGGGCAGCTTACAACCCTGATTTCGTAGTCCTGATTTCTCAATCAAGATTTCTCTAACTGCAAGTAACGCCTGCACTCCATTCCTCCCCCACCCAAGTCGCACCAGGTTCCCGTTCTCACCCAGCAAACCGCTAACAAGGGCCTGTTTCCTTTATCATTGTTACTTTTTTGCACATCTTTCATTAATTTGTTCTATCTCTCGCTACATCTCTGTTTATATCTCTAATTCCCCTTTCTCCAGACTAGTCTGAAGAAGGGTCTCGAACCGAAACGTTGTCCATTCCTTCCCTCCAGAGATGCTTCCTGTCCTGCTGAGTTACTCCAGCATTTTGTGTCTATTTACATATGTAACCTCAGTATAAATTATTTCTCAGCTCCTTGATTTGCATTGAAAATGGCTGTGTAGGGAAGGGTAGTACTAAATGTTGCATGAATTCAATGAAAGTAATCACCTGCTTTGTGCAAACATTAAAAAATGTCTTATCCAAAGCATTTTGTGGTCCGTGACATAGATTAACAATACCCCTTCGAGTTAAATACTGGTAGATCATTATCGGAAAAGCAGCCATATCAAACCACACCAGGAGCCATCAGTTTTATAGAACAATGAAAACTTGGCTTACTCAGAATGAAGGCTTAAAGCATTGTTTGTTGCTATATTGTTTTCAAGAGTACTGTTCCAGTACCAACATTTTGAAACAGACTTGAGAATAAATGAATACCACAAAAAAGCATTTATAAATTGCCTAAACTGTAAAATATCACACTATTATTTTCTTCAATTATATCATTGAATACATTTGTAACATTTTTGTATTATGAAATATAGTCCTTAGATTAGGACAACTATTGCCATAATATTATAGTCCCAACTGGCTTAAAAAGAAACCCAAGTATAACCATATAACAATTACAGCACGGAAACAGCCTTCTCGGCCCTTCCAGTCCGTGCCGACCATTCATTTTCCCCTAGTCCCATCTACCTGCACTCAGACCATACCCCTCCATTCCCTTCACGTCCATATACCTATCCACTTTACTTTTAAATGTTAAAATCAATCCTGCCTCCACCACTTCTGCAGGAAGATCATTCCACGCAGCCACCACTCTCTGAGTAAAGAAGTTCCCCCTCATGTTATCCCTAAACTTCTGTCCCTTAATTCTCATGTCAGTAAAGGAGACAAAAAAAAGTATTTTTTTAAGTATATTGTAAGACAGGGTGGGATAGGAAAACTTAAGAAATCCCTTTAAGTAGGAAATAACAGGTCCTGAAAAAACACTATACAATCCATCTGCAGAATTCCCATGTCACAGGGATTATCATAATTTGCAATCCCAGTTATTAAAAGGCTTTTCCAGGTACTTATCCCAGTCCATTTGCAGATATCTGCAGCTACTCCAGCATTTTGTGTCTATATGCACCCACTGTTTGGCATGGCTATTCATTCCATATCTCTTCATTATCCTTGGGAACTGTGAGGGCTGCTGTTACACACATTAACTTTTGGTCAGGCAGTGCCAATTATAAATATTTTCTAAAACATTTCTTCAGAAATTGCTCGCAGGCATACACGAGGAAATGGAATTGTTAGTATTAAAATGTGAAAGAAAAGGATGCAGTTTTTGTTTTGCGTACGCACATACTGATTTGTGAATTGGTTTGGAGAAGCCATGCCAAACGGAATCTTGTCTTTCCTAAAAAAACATAATGGATGCACAAAAATGCGATAATCAGTTATTTTTAAAACGTACGCCTGTCTGTATTTGAACTTTAATTGTGAAGGAGAAGCATCAAATAAATGACTAGTAGTTGAAAGTTAATTTGATTATATAATGAACTGATTGTTGTATCAGGAACTATTTGGTCAGAGGTTTCCGGCAGAACAATAGGCTACTTTACAAGTTCATATTGGCACAACAGTTCCGTTAGCTATCAGCTAGGGATTTGCACGATTCACAACTTGGTCTTTTGGCTTTTTATGCTCATCCTTACATTTTGAAACATCGATATCTTATAATGCCAAATTGTTCCTAGTGGAAATCACAGTGTTCAAATGTAGTGTTGAAATTTCTGATCCATGTCATTAGCAGCAAGGCATCTGGTGGATAGTGCACTTGGTAAAATGCACTCCCCAGTTGCATCCTCAGTGATATATTTAAGATATGTTTCTTTCATGCTTTAATCCTTTCTACACTCAAATTTTGGAGATGGGTCACTCAGAGAGATGAGCTCATGGAGGAAGGGAAATGAGCACGGTGATGGGATGGGGGGGGGGGGGAGAATGTGTGGAGAGGCAGATGAAAGAAGGGGGGGGGGAGTTATTCCCTCCACTGCATGCTCATCTCCCCCATTTCCCTTTTAGAACCCTTCCCCTCTGTCCTCCTTCATCCATATCTTTCCCTCTGGCTTTACATCTCATTCCGCCTCATCTTTCCTTATCTGACACTCTTTGGTCCCGATTCAAAACGACTTCTGCGTATTCCCTCCACAGATGCTGCCTGGCTCGTTGAATTACTCCAGCACTTTATTCTTTGGTCAAGACTCCATCATCTGCAGTTTCTCAATTTTTATTGTGAAATCCTATTAAGTTTTTGGATCTTTTGTATCATTCAGATAACCCATCATGTAAGCAGATGACTCATCAGCCAGGATTTAAATAGATAACAGGAAGGTTGATTTGCTTTAGTGTGTCCCCTTGAACAGAATGGATGGATGCTTGTTACTTATGGTTTAAATTCAAATTACTATTTTGCATCATACCTCCTAAAATGATGAATACCAACTATAGTATATAAATTACATGATATATATTGTAATATTTTCTGAACCCTTTCAAGCTTGACAATATCTTTTCTATAACATGGTGCCAGGAACTAAACACAACTAGACTAAGTGGGACCCGTTGGGTTCCATGTTCACACGGGATGGCTGGTCCCCCAACGCAATATTCCACCAATTCCAATATCGGTGGCCAGTTTCTAGAGCGCTAGTATGGGTGTTGTGGGCCGTCGGGACCGGTGTCCAGAGGACTAGTATGGACATTGTGGGCCGAATGGATTCTTGGACTGGCAGCTCAGTCACTCAGGCGGGTGGGCTGGCAGCTCAGTCACCCAGGTCTGGTGGGCTGGCAGCTCAGTTACTCAGGCCTGGTGGGCTGGCCGCTCAGTCACTCAGGCCTGGTGGGCTGGCAGCTCAGTCACCCAGGTCTGGTGGGCTGGCAGCTCAGAAACTGCCAGAAATTCTGCCCAAAGCAGGTGAGGGACTCCGTAAGACAGAGAAAGGGGAGAGGGTGGAGAATCAATTTTAGACATTTTGCATCTATTTCTGCAGATCACAGCAGTGAAGGAGGAAAGTCTATCCTGTCCTGGATCTCACGGGGAGCCTATAAAGGGATGGAGAAAAATACTGGGGTGAGGTTTAATACTTGCAGGGGGAATACTTACTGATGGGCCGAAGGGACCCCTCCTGGGCTCATACAGGCCTGATGGCCTGAAGGGACTTTTCCTTTTTTTTTTAAAAAGGAGTGAAATCTCAGTGAGCGGCACTTTTTAAAAAACTTTTCCTGGCCTGGCATGGGCATTTTGGGCCAAAATGCTCTTCCTAGGCTAATTTGGGCATTTGGGGGCAAAAGGGACTTTTTTTTTGGCTAATAGGAGCAGTGGGCCGAAATGAGTGGTTTCAGGCAGGCCAAACAACTCATTTCATTTAATTTCCATTTCCTTTTCAATTTCAAGTACAGGGCAGGTCAAACAACTCATTCCATTTTCATTTCATTTCAATTGCCATTTCAGTTTCAAGTACGGGGCAGGCCAAACAACTCAATTCATTTTCATTTCATTTCATTTTATTTCCATAGCCTTTTCAGTTTCAAGCACAGGTCAGGCCAAACAACTCATTTCATTTTCATTTTCATTTCATTTCATTTCCATTGCCATTTCTGTTTCAAGCACAGGGCAGGTCAAACAACTCATCTCATTTTCATTTCATTTCATTTCCATTGCCATTTCAGTTTCAAGCATAGGGCAGGCCAAACTACGCATCTCATTTTCATTTCATTTCATTTCATTTCCATTGCCATTTCAGTTTCAAGCATAGGGCAGGCCAAACTACTCATCTCATTTTCATTTCATTTCATTTTCATTGCCATTTCAGTTTCAAGCACAGGGCAGGCCAAATAATTCATCTCATTTTCATTCCATTTCATTTCCATTGCCATTTCAGTTTCAAGCACAGGGCAGGTCAAACAACTCATCTCATTTTCATTTCATTTTATTTCCATTGCCATTTCAGTTTCAAGCACAGGTCAGGCCAAACAACTCATTTCATTTTCATTTTCATTTCATTTCATTTCCATTGCCATTTCTGTTTCAAGCACAGGGCAGGCCAAACAACTCATCTCATTTTCATTTCATTTCATTTCCATTGCCATTTCAGTTTCAAGCATAGGGCAGGCCAAACTACGCATCTCATTTTCATTTCATTTCATTTCATTTCCATTGCCATTTCAGTTTCAAGCATAGGGCAGGCCAAACTACTCATCTCATTTTCATTTCATTTCATTTTCATTGCCATTTCAGTTTCAAGCACAGGGCAGGCCAAATAATTCATCTCATTTTCATTCCATTTCATTTCCATTGCCATTTCAGTTTCAAGCACAGGGCAGGTCAAACAACTCATCTCATTTTCATTTCATTTCATTTCCATTGCCATTTCAGTTTCAAGCACAGGGCAGGCCAAACAACTCATCTCATTTTCATTTCATTTTATTTCCATTGCCATTTCAGTTTCAAGCACAGGGCAGGCCAAACAACTCATCTCATTTTCATTTCATTTCATTTCCATTGCCATTTCAGTTACAAGCACAGGGCAGGCCAAACAACTCATTTTATTTTCATTAAGGGCTAACAAATCATTTATTGCAAGTACATTGCAGACTCACAGTTCAGTAGCCTCACAGTTCAGTTGACTCACAGCAGAATCACAGTTGTGGCCTCTCCCTCGTGGTCTTCCGGAGCGACTGACTCACATCCAGGCGGGTTTTATAGTCCTGCCGCCCTCAGGAAGGTGCGTTACTTTCATCATGGTGATCGACAGGTGAGAGCACCAATCAGCTGATCTCAAGATTTTTAAAATATTCATAAGTTTTTTATTTTTCATCGATCGGGGAAATCCTTGGGGCTGCCGCAGTGGAGGAGGACTGTGAGTAAGATGGCCAAAAATCATAGCGATATAGGGTAGCGTTTAAAAAAAAATCAATATACAGCGCAGACAGGAAGTGGTCAAGATGAGACTTTTAGTTGTATAGATATTCTAAATGCAGTCTCACCAACGTCTTATACAACTGCAACATGACCTCCCAACTTTTATACTCAATACTCTGACTGCTGAAGGCCACATTATCTACCTGCGACTCAACCTTCAACGAACCATGCACTTGTATTCCGAGATCCCTCTGCTCTACAACACTACCCAGGGGCCCACCATTTACTGTGTAGGTCCTGCCCTTGTTCAACATCCCAAAATGCAACACCTCACACTTTTCCGTATTAAATTCTATCAACCATTCCTCCACCCACCTGGCCAATCGATCCAGATAATGCTGCAATCTTTCACAACCATCTTCATGATCTACAAAACCACTAACTTTTGTATCACCAGCATACTTGCTCATCTTGCCCTGCATGTTCTCATTCAAATCATTGATGTAGATGACAAACAGTAACGGGCCCAGCACCGAACCCTGAGGCACACCACTAGTCACAGGCCTCCAGTCTGAGAAGCAACCTTCCACCATCACCCTCTGCTTCCTTCCATGGAGTTAATTTGCTATCCATTCAGCTATCTCTCCTTGGATCCCACGCAATCTAACCTTCCAGAGCAGCCTACCATGCGGAACCTTGTAGAACGCCTTACTGAAGTCCACGTACACAACATCTACAGCTCTGCCCTCATCAACCTTTTTGGTCACGTCTTCAAAAAAATCAATCCGATTTGTGAGACCCGACTTCCCACGTACAAAGCCATGCTGACTATCCTTAATCACCCCTTGCCCATCTAAATGCCTATATATTCTATCCCTCAAAATACTCTCCAGTAATTTACCAACTACAGATGTTAAGCTCACCGGCCTATAGTTCCCAGTATTTTCCCTGCAGCCCTTCTTGAAAAGAGGTACAACATTTGCCACCCTCCAGTCTTCCGACACCTCTCCTGTATTTAAGGACGACTCAGAAATTTCAACCAGGGCTCCCGCAATTTCCTCTCTAGTTTCCCGCAATGTCCTCGGATATATCTGATCAGGCCCTGGAGATTTGTCTACCTTCATACATGACAGTTCCTTCAGTACTTCTTCGGCAGTAACTCTGACTGCTCTCAAGACACTTCCAGTGACCGCTCCAATTTCATCCATCCTACTGTCTTTCTCCTCGGTATATACATCATTGAGGATCTTGCCCATCTCCTGTAGCTCCACACAGAGGTGACCGCTTTGATTCCTGAGAGGTCCCACTTATGTATTTGAGACATCTTTTGGGATTGTCCTTAATGCTACCCACCAGAGCTATTTCCTGGCCCCTTTTTGCCCTTCTGATTTCCTTTTCAGTTTACTCCTTAGTTCCCAAATCTCCTCCAGGGATGCACTTGATCCCAGCTGCCTACACATGTCCCATGCATCCTTCTTGTTTTTAACTAATGTCTCTATTTCCCTCATCAGAAAAGCTTCCTTACGTTTGCTTGCTTTGCCCTTCACTCTAACGGGGACGTAAATATCCTGAGCTTTATTCAGCACACTTTTAAAAACATCCCAGTTGCCGATGTTCCTTTTCCCTCTAATAACCTGCTTCAGTCAATTTGAGCGAGACCTTCTCTCATACCCTCAAAGTTGACCTTACCCCAGTTGAGCACTTTAACATGTAAACCCTCTCCGTCCCGATCCATAGCTATCTTAAACCTAATCGAACTGTGGCCACTGGTCCCAAAAGGCTCCTCCACACACACTTCATTAACTTCCCAATTTCCCAATACTAGATCCAGCGTTGCCTTCTCACATGTGGGGGCCTCTCTAATTCCCGTTGACTATTCACGGGACTGTAATACACCCCCAACAAGGTGATCAACCCTTTCTTGTTCCTCAGCTCCACCCATATAGCCTCACTAGACGAGCTGTCCGTGATGTCACATCTGAACACAGCCGTCACATTCTCCTTAACCAACAATGCAACCCCCCCCCCCCCTCTTTTTCTCACACCCCGTCTCTCCTGAAACTCCTGTTGCCCGGAACATTGAGCAGCCAGTCCTGTCCCTCCATTAACCAGGATCCAGTCATGGCTACAATGTCCCAGTCGCTCGTACTTATCCATGCTCTAAGCTCATCTGCCTTACCCGTCAGGCCCCTTGTATTAAAATACGTGCAGTTTAAACCAACCCTACTTCCTCGCTCTCCACCTTTCACCTGCCTAGTCTGTCCACTAACCTTTCCCACACCACCCTCCATACCAACTTCTAGCCTCTCACGTGCCTCTGTCCTGCACGAGATCCCACCCCCCTGCCAATCCAGTTTAAACCCTCCCGTGTTGCATTAGCAAACCTGCCCGCTAGGATGTTGGTCCGTCTCCAGTTAAGGTGCACCCTGTCCCTTTTGTACAGGTCACCCCTGCCCCGGAAGAGATCCCAATTACCCAAAAATCTGAATCCCTGCCCCCTGCACCAACTCCTCAGCCACACATTCATTTCCCCATCTTCCTGTTCTTACCTTCACTAGCACGAGGTACTAGAAACAATCCTGAGATCACAGGTGTACCTGTTTTCAGTCGGTACGGCCACCGGGGTCTCCTGCACTCCACGTTTACTCCCCTTTCTCACAGTCACCCACCTTACCTCTTCCTGTCTCCTTGGTGTGACAACCACACCGTGGGTCCTGTCTAGGAAACTCTCGTTTTCCCAGATGGCCCTGAGGTCATCCAGCTGCTGCTCCAGTTCCCCAACACGTACAGTATAGCTGCATCTGGGCACCATTTCTGCAGCTGTACTTTAGGTTCCAGAATCACCAGCAAAGTCGCTGACTTCCCACATCCTGCAGGAAACACACTGCACCAACTTGCCTGCCATTTCTTCAATGGCCAAATGTTGAATAAAATATTACTTTATAAATAAATGAATATTTTATTGGCATCACGAAAAGATCAAACATACTGCAACCACCTGCAGGACAGACGAGCGTTGAAGAGCAGTACATCATCCCAGCATCACAGCAGTTTCTGGGCAATGAGACAGTATTTCCATATCTGCATTTGCTTCAGACCATTATTTGCTTCAGACCATTTTCAGAAGGCCTTTGATAAGGTGCCACACATGAGGCTGCTCAAGAAGATGAGAGCCCACGGTATCAGCGGGGAGATACCAGCATGGATAGCGGGTTGGCTGGATGGCAGAAGGCAAAGTGTGGCAATAAAGGGGCTTTTTCTGGTTGGCTGCCAGTGACTAGCGGAGTTCCGCAAGGGGTCGGTGCTGGGGCCGCTGCTCTTCGCATTGTACATGAATGATTTGGATGAGGGAATTAAAAGCTTTGTTGCCAAGTTTGCACAAGATACGAACATAGGTGGAGGAACCAGTAGTGTAGAGATAGTAGGAATAAAGGCGTAGACTATTTTCTAAATGGGGAGAGAGTTCAGAAATCAGAGGTGCAAAGGGACTTGGACGTGCTGGTGCAGGATTTCCAAAAAGTAAATTTGCAAGTCAAATCGGTAACAGGAAGGCAAATGCAATACCAGCATTTATATCGAGAGGACTAGAATATAGAAACATGTAAAATATGTAATGCTGAAGTTTTATAAGGTATTGGTTGGACTGTATTTGGAGTATTGTAAGCTGTTTTGGGCCCCATATCTGAGGAAGGATGTGCTGGCATTGGACAGAGTCCGGAGAAGGTTTACGAGAATGATCCCAGGTTAGGTTATTATTAGGTTATATGATTAGGTTAATATATGATGAGCATGAGATGGCGCTGGATCTGTACTCGCTGGAGTTTAGAAGGATGAGGGGAGGGTTTTATTGAAACATCGAACAGTGAAATGGATAGAGTGGATGTGGAGAGGACCTTTCCACTAGCATGAAAGTGTAGGACAAGAATAAAAGAATCCTTTAGAAGGGAGACGAGGTGGAATTTCTTGAGTCAGAGGGTGGTGAGTCTGTGGAATTAATTGCAACAGAAGGCTGTGGTGGTCAAGTCAAGGGATAATTTTAAGGCAGAGATTGACAGATTCTTGATTAGAAAGGGTGTCATGGGTTATGGGGAGGAGGCTGGAGAATGGGAAAGATGGATCAACCATGATTGAATGGTGAAGTTGACTTGTTGGGCCAAATGGCCTAATTCTGCTGCTAGACCTTATGACCATTTTTGTAGATTGATGCTTCTGGTAGGCGAGAGTCTGTGAGGAATTGCATGGCTAGTACACCAGAAGATCAGCGTAAGCCACGAGGAGTAGAAATGACCAAAAGGTTCAAACAAAGCTGAATAAATGTGGCAGACAACAAGCAGGTGTGATTGTTGGCCCCTTAATCATTCGATCCCACTGGCATTTTCATGCAGTATGGCAGGAAAGGCTCGGGCATTTTCAGTCTTTGTGGGATTGGGATGGGGGAGGGAAGATGCTTACTTTGTTAATTTAATCTTAGAATCCACGTTTTCCATAATTCTGCATCAAATTCTCAATTTATTTTGAAAACTTCCTCGACAAATATATGTTCAACTAAAGGAGAAACAATATGTTGCAAATTCACAGAGAAGACATTACCCTCGCAATGTTTCATTTGGCTTGCATTGATGTTGAAAAAATACATAAGACGAACAGCAAATCGTTTAACTTCTAGAATGATGACTCCACAGGAGCAAACTTGACTGTGGGGATATTTGACAACAACTGACAGAAATCTAATGGAAATTGATGACAAAATCAGGCACACACACCTTAGACACACAACATGGGTAAATATATCTGAAACTACACATGACAATAGTATGAAATAGGGACAAGTTATTTGCTTGGAAGAGCAGAGAGCCATGAGAAATAGAATGGAGAGTGAAGTTACATCAGTTGCACTTAGTTGCTTTACCTTTCTGCTGAGGTCTGCGATTGGAAAGGCCCTGCAATGTAAATCGCTTTTTAGCAAGAGATGAACGGTCAAGGTTATGACTGGAAGGAACATCAGCTAGGAAAGAGGAAGAGGAAGAAATAAGGAGGCAAACTGAAATATCCATCAGTGCACAATACATGACTTTTCCCAGTTGACTAATTCTTATACATCAAGCATTTCTTAGTCCCTTTCAGACCAATAAATCAGCAGCAGCAGAACAGTCAATAGTCAACAATTTATTTGTCACATATGCAACTGCAAGATGAAATTAGTTTTGCATATACACATGGAAGAAAAATGTATGTAAAGTTTGGTAAGGACAGATTAATATCATTCACATTTTGTTATTTTGTTCAATTTTATCTCACTTATTGATTCAAAGAAAAAAACATGGAAAAACATATAGATCGTAAGTGAGCTGGAAACGAATGGAGATTACCATATAATAACAATTACAGCATGGAAACAGGCCTTCTCGGCCCTTCCAGTCCGTGCCGACCATTTATTTTCCCCTAGGCCAAGGACTGGAGCCCTGTGGAAGTATCACCAATTAAATTAATTATCAACTTTTGGCTACAAAAGCAAACCCACGTTTTTACAGTTAGGTATTCAAATGATATCGCCATAATGTTTTATGGTGATGATGTACATATGATGTGCCGGCTTCACTATTCAGCAAATATACAAGTTTTAAAACCACAACATCGGCCAGAATGGTTGGAGGAAGGTCTGTGAAAAGGGAGCTTCAGTCTTACACCTTGTTCCCACTGGAGTCTCACTTGTTATGAACTTGTGTTCATTGCAGTATTGTGGTTGGGACATTCGAAAGGGTTTGATAGAACAACCATCAATTGATGCATCACACTACACCAATGGAACCCAAGCGGATATTAAGCTGGGGCTGAGCCAGAAAACATATTCAGATGTTACGTGAAACTTCTTTGAGGAATTGAAAGGAGATGTTTAGAAAAGTGAAGAATTGCTGTTAACTTTCCCTTCCCCTTTTCCTTTTTTCTCCTTCCCTTGTTAACTTCCAATTCCTTCTTAGTTTAGTTTAGTTATACGGCACAGAAACAGGCCCTCCAGCCACCGAGTACGCACTGACCAGCGATCCCTGCACATTAGTACACCAAGCCCATTAACCTACAAACCTGTACATCTTTATCCACGGGGTCACGGGGAGAACATACAAACTCCTTACAGACAGCACCCGTAGACGGGATCGGACCCAGGTCCCTGGCGCTGCAAGTGCCGTATGGTAGCAACTATAACTGCACCTTCTCTCTCTTCAGAACATACCTTCTGCTAGCTTTCTATGCTGCCAACTAGTAATACTGTCCCTTCTATTGTTTACAGCCCACTGCAAACTAGGAGCTGAGCACCAACATCCAATGTCAGGCAGCAAAACTAACCTCCAGCAACACCTGAAAGGTCTTGGCTTCGTTTTCCACATCTGCTGCCTTTCCTGCTGAGTGTTTCCACCATTTTCTCTCTTTATTTCAGTGTTTTCAGTTCTTTTGATTTTGAACACAGAAGAGAGACTCGGGAGCTGAAATGCTCTGATCACCAATCATGATTTTTATCGTCACCCTTCCAGGATCACTCAACACTCGCTGACATTTTAGTTCAATTTCCTCATGCCGGAGTTCCATTTTTTGATTGATTAGTTGAATATAATTTCAGCATTGTAAAATCACAATGAAGACCACTGGACCATTTACACAGAAGTGAAGCAGGAAATGCAGGAATATATGTACATTTTGTACGTTTCTTTGTGCTTGCTATCTTTTGAGACTTCCATAGAGCATTGAACAATACAACACAAGACCATGCCCTTCAGTCCACAACGTCTTTGCCGAACATGATGCTGATACCATCACTTATCTACCTGCGCATAACCCATATTCCTCCACTTCACCATATTTCTATCCAATAGTCTTTTAAATGCCACTAATGTACCGGCTACAATCACTACCTCCAGCAGCGCGAACCAGGCACTCACTATCCTCTGTGTAAAAAAATACATCTCCTTTAAACTTGCCCCACTCACCTTAAACCTATGCCCTCTAGTATTTGATTTTTCCATCCATTCTGGGAAAAAGATTATGACTGTCTACCCGAACTGTGCCTCCCATAATTTTGTATATTTCTATCAGGTCTCCCCGCAACTACCGGTGTTCCAGAGAAAACAATCCAAGTCTGTCCAACCTCTGCCGCTAGTAATACTCCCCTAATCCTGGTATCTATCCGGATAACCACCTCTGCACCCTCTCCAAAGCTTCCACATCCTTCCTGTAATGGGGAGATCAGAACAGCACAAAATACATAAAACACCAAGGTCTTAAAAAGCCGCATCATGACTTCCTTACCATATAACATATAACCATATAACAATTACAGCATGGAAACAGGCCTTATCGGCCCTTCCAGTCCGTGCCGACCATTTATTTTCCCCTAGTCCCATCTACCTGCACTCAGACCATACCCCTCCATTCCCTTCCCGTCCATATACCTATCCACTTTACTTTTAAATGTTAAAATCAATCCTGCCTCCACCACTTCTGCTGGAAGATCATTCCACACAGCCACCACTCTCTGAGTAAAGAAGATCCCCCTCATGTTACCCCTAAACTTCTGTCCCTTAATTCTCATGTCATGCCCTCTTGTTTGAATCTTCCTTACCCTCAATGGGAAAAGCTTATCCACGTCAACTTTGTCTATCCCTTTCATCATTTTAAAGACCTCAATCAAGTCCCCCCTTAACCTTCTGCGCTCCAAAGAATAAAGACCTAACTTGTTCAACCTTTCTCTGTAACTTAGTTGCTGGAACCCAGGCAACCTTACTTTTATACTCAATGCCCCGACCTATGAAAGCACGTATCTAATGACCCCAAGATCATTCGGTACATTATTATTGTTAAGGGTCATCTCATTCACTGTGTATTTTCCTCTTACATTTGACCTCCCGCAGTGCAACACCTCACACTTGCTCAGATTAAACCCCATCTGCCATTTCTCCACCCATTTCTGTAGCTGATCTATATCCTGCTGTATACCTTGATAGCCTTCCTCACAGTCCATGACTCCAGCAATCTTGGTGTCCTCTGCAAACTTACGAACCAGCCCACCTACATTTACGTCAAAATCATTTGTATATATCACAAACAGCAGTAGTCCCGGCACTGATTCCTGTGCAGCTCCACTGGTCACAGGCCTCCAGCCTGAATATTGTGCTTCCATCACAACCTCTGTCTTCCAATAGAATAAATCATAGGTGGACAAATTATCAGGAGTTAATAAAAATTATACAGTTAATCACAGTCATGGAGTCATCCAACATGGAGACAGATCTTTCGATTGTCTACCTTATCTCCAATGATGGAATTGGGTTTTAGGAACTAGGGGTTTTAGGAACGAAGGTCCGTGAGGGGGGATTTTGTATGTGCGGTCATTCCCATGTAAGAGTACAACAATGCATAACTTGTTTATTGTGTAGTTATAATATGGTTTATTGTGTATTATATGCCATAGCTGTTTTCTTGCATCTCTCTGTCTATTTCAGACAGACAAAAGCAATGATCATTGAGTGGAATAGGTGACATTTCAGGTCGAGACCCTTCTTCAGACTGACAGTCAAGGGAAAGGGAAACGGGAGGTATAGGCATATCTTCCATTCATTTGTCCTTAGTACCGCCAATACCTCTTGTTCCTCTTTCCCCTGACTCAGTCTGAAGAAGGGTCTCGACCCGAAATGTCATTTATTCCACTCTATGATCGTTGCTTTCGTCTGTCTGTCCGCACGTTCGCTCGCACTTGGATAAAGCTGTGAATTCACGCCATTCCTCTCCCATTCCCAATCTGACCTTTCCGTCCTGGGCCTCCTCCATTGTTAGAGTGAGGCCCAGCGCAACTTGGAGGAACCTCAGCAAGTATTTTGCAGCTTTGGTTAGGCCACATTTGGAATATTGTGTGTAGTTCTACAGGAAGATGTGGAGGCTTTGGAGAGGGTGCAGAAGAGATTTATCTTCATCCCCCCCACCCCTCCCCTTCCTCTTTCAGCAACACTCTGCCTCTATTCATTTCTTTATGCCCCCCTTAGTTGCGCTTCATCTCCTACACTCCCTTAGCTCCCTTTGTCTTTCTTCCATTAAAACGCCTGCCCCCCCCCCCCCCCTCCCCTTCTATTCTCACTACCTCAGTTCACTACCCTGTTACTCCTTGTACGATCAATGTTAAGTATTGCCTGATAATCTTGTTGTCTGGACCAATGTCTATCAAATATTATTAATACTGCTTCCTGAAGAGGCGAGATTGTTGTTGAGTACCAGGCAACACACGACTCCTCCCATGTCAACTCGAATATGATTTCAACCTGGACCCCTGCAGTTCGCTTACCGCCACAACAGATCAACGGTGGATGCGATCTCGCTGGCCCTCCACTCCGCTCTGGACCACTTGGACAACAAAAACTCATATGTCAGGCTGTTATTCATTGATTACAGCTCGGCATTTAATACTATCGTCCCCTCCAAGCTGGTTACCAAACTCGCAGAACTGGGTCTCTGCGCATCCCTCTGCAATTGGATCCTCGACTTCCTCATTCACAGACCACAGTCTGTTCGTATTGGTGGAAATGTGTCAGACTCGATAACAATCAGCACGGGAGCACCTCAAGGCTGTGTGCTCAGCCCCCTGCTGTACTCACTCTATACTCATGACTGCGTAGCCGGTCATAGCGCGAACTCCATCATCAAGTTCGCTGACGACACCACTGTTGCGGGATGTATCACTGATGGGGATGAGTCCGAGTATAGAAGAGAGATCGAGCAACTGTCCATATGGTGCCAGCACAACAACCTGGCCCTCAACACCAGCAAAACCAAGGAATTGGTTGTGGACTTTGGAAGGAGTAGGATGGGGACCCACAGTCCTGTTTATATCAACGGGTCGATGGTTGAAAGGGTCAAGAGCTTCAGATTCCTGGGCGTGCACATCTCTGAAGATCTTTCCTGGTCTGAGAACACTGATGCAATTATCAAGAAAGCACATCAGCGCCTCTACTTCCTGAGAAAATTACGGAGAGTCGGTCTATCAAGGAGGACTCTCTCTAACTTCTACAGGTGCACAATAGAGAGCTTGCTGACTGGTTGCATCGTGGCTTGGTTCGGCAACTTGAGCGCCCTGGAGAGGAAAAGACTACAAACAGTAGTAAACACTGCCCAGTCCATCATCGGCTCTGACCTTCCTTCCATCTAGGGGATTTATCGCAGTCGCTGCCTCAAAAAGGCTGGCAGTATCATCAAAGACCCACACCATCCTGGCCACACACTCATCTCCCTGCTACCTTCAGGTAGAAGGTACAGGAGCCTGAAGACTGCAACAACCAGGTTCAGGAATAGCTACTACCCCACAACCATCAGGCTATTAAACCTGGCTCAGACAAAACTCTGAACATTAATAACCCAGTATCTGTTATTTGCACTTGATCAGTTTATTCATTAATGTGTGTATATATTTATATAATGGTATATGGACACACTGATCTGTTCTGTAGTCATGCCTACTATGTTCTGTTGTGCTGAAGCAAAGCAAGATTTTCATTGTCCTATCAGGGACACATGACAATAAACTCTCTTGAACTTGAACTTGGTGAACTGTGGTTTCTTGCAGTCTGTTCCCATCTCACGTTGCCAGCGGCTTCACTCAGTCGTGGGCGCAGGTACTTGGCTATTTAGTTACTCTCTTTAATGAGCACGCATATTCCGAGTGCCTGCAACCGCAGTGCGCGCAGAGTCAAATTAATTGTAAATTTTATTCAGCAAGAGTTTGTGCTGCAAACAGATGCTGAAGGTGAAGCTCCAACTGAACTTCCTTTTGTTATAAAAACAGACAAAAGTGCTGGAGTAAAGGGCCTGTCCCACTTGGCTGTCATTTACGCGACAGGCCGGTAGTGACTGACGCGCGACGGTCGCGCACGTCATCATGCGTCCGCACAGCCATCTGGAGCGCATGACGTCATTTGAAGATGGACACAAAATGCTGGAGTAACTCAGCGGGACCGGCAGCATCTCTGGACAGAAGGGATGGATGATGTTTCGGGTCGAGACTCTTCTTCAGTCTGAAGAAGGGTCTCGCCCCAAAACGTCACCCATTGCTTCTCTCCAGAGATGCTGCTGGTCCCGCTGAGTTACTCCAGCATTTTGTGTCTATCTCCAATTGTCTTGGCCCTGCTCTGGGAGTAGGTGTGGGGGCGGATCCGGATCCGCAACGGCCGTGAGTCCCAGGCCAAGCTCGGCGATTGTTTGCCTGCTTCTGCTGATGTTGGAGGTGAGACGTTGCGTCACGCCAGAGTCTTGGGCCTGTCCCACTTTGGCCGACAGTTATGCGACAGGCCAGTGGCGTGCGAAGATTTAGTGCGGGATGAAGTCCATACACCTCCACGCCACTCCACACTCCTCCACACCACTCCATGCGCCCGTCCTGTTGACTGGAGGCGTAGTCAGGGGGTGGGGTGGGGTGGGGTGGGGGGGTGGGGGGAGGGAGGGGTGCAGTGGTAGTCTGATGTCACAACTCTCTGTCTGAGCTGGGAAACTACAGAACACTGCGAGTATGCAATGTACTTGAATAAATGATTTGTTAGCCCTTAATGAAAATGAAATTAGTTGTTTTGCCTGCCCTATGCTTGAAAGTGCAATGGCAATGGAAATGAAATGAAAATGCAATGAGCTGTTTGGCCCTGTGCTTGAAACTGCAATGGCAATGGAAATGAAATGAAAATGAAATGAGTTGTTTGGCCTGCCCTGTGCCTGAAATTGAAATTGAAATGGAAATGGAAATAAAATGAAATGAAATGAAATAAGTTGTTTGGCCTGCCTAAAACCACTAATTTCGGCCCACAAGGCCCCTATTAGCCGAGAAACTTGTCCCTTTTGCCCAAAATGGCCGTATTAGCCCAGGGGGAGCATATGTGGTGTGGCGGCACCTAATGGCAGCGGCTCATCTACAGTCGTCCGTCTTTTTAAAAAATTTTTGTCTTGTTAAATGTAGGTCTTGAGCTTAGTTTTAAATATTTTTTAGCTGTGTATATGTGGGGGGTGGAGGAGGGGGATGTAGGGGGAAACTGTTAGTCTCTTCCCTGTACGGGGACCCTACTTTTTCCCTGTCGGGTCTCCGGTGTCGTTGGGCCTAACATCTTGGAGCGGGCGGCGGCCTCCGGCCGGGACCAACCTGAGGACTCCAGTCGTGGAGCCTGTGGACCTGACATCGCAGAGCTGGCCGTCTTTGGAGCGGGGAGAGCTGTGGTGGCACTCGGCTGCGACCCGACTTTGGAGCTTCGGAAACTGCGGGAGCTGCAGGCCCAGTGGACAGGAACGTCGGGAGCTCCAGGTCCCTGGTGGGACACGGCTTTTCGGGGCTCCCGCAACGGCAACTTCTCCCGCTGGAATCGCGGGGTTTAAGGGACACGGAGCAGGGCCTAACATCGCCCAGCGAGGGTTAGCGGCCATGGAACTTACCATCGTCCGCCGGGGGCTCTATCATCGGAGCCCCAGTTCGCCTAGACGCTGCAGTTGGACTGCTGGACCGCGGGTTAGACTGCTTGAACTGCCACGGGGTTTACAGGACACGGAGCCGGGGCCAAACATCGCCCCGCGTGGCTTAATGGCTGCAGGATTTACCATCGTCCACCGGGGGCTTTAACATCGCAGCCCCAGTTCGCCTAGACGCTGCAGTTGGACTGCTGGACCGCGGGTGAAGAACAGGGGGAAGAGATAAGACTTTTGCCTTCCATCACAGTGAGGAGGTGTTGGTGACTCACTGTGATGGATGTCTGTGTAAATTGTGTTAAGTGTGGGTCTTGGGTTGTTTTGTAATGTAAAACAAAAACTGTAGAAAATGCAATTTTGTTCAAACTTGTTTGAATGACAATAAATAGCATTTTATTCTATTCTATTTGGCCCAGGAAAAGTCCAAAGAAAGTGGCTTTCACTGAGATTTCACTCCGATTTTTTTTTAAAGAGCCCCTTTGGCCCATCAGGCCTGTACTTGCCCAGTCGTCCCTTCAGCCCATCAGTAAGTATTCCCCCTGCAAGTATTAAACCTCACCCCAGTATTTTTCTCCCTCCCTTCATTTGCCCCCTGTGAGATCCAGGCCAGGATAGACTTTCCTCCGTCATTGCTGTGATCTGCAGAAAAAGATTAAAAAGGTCTAAAATTGATTCTCCACCCTCTCCCCCCTCTCTCACAGAGTCTCTCATCTGTTTTGGGCAGAATTTCTGGCAGTTTCTGAGCTGCCAGCCCACCAGGCCTGAGTATCTGAGCTGCCAGCCCACCAGGCCTGAGTGACTGAGTTGCCAGCCCACCAGGCCTGAGTGACTGAGCTGCCAGCCCACCAGGCCTGATCGACTGAGCTGCCAGGCCAAAAATCCATTCAGCCCACAATCTCCATACTAGCCCTCTGGAAACCAGTCCCTTCGACCCACAACACCCATACTAGTGCTCCAGAAAGCCCCCCACCCCACTGGCCAGCAATATTGGAATTGGTGGAGAGGTGGAATATTGCCTTTGGGGACCAGTCCTCCCGTGTGCACATGCAACCCAAAGGTTCCCACTTAGTCTAGTTCTTCTCTGTAATTGTAGTAGTATGGTGGACCACCAGGATGGAAATGTGCAAGCAACGGTGGTGAATATTGCTGCCAACTCCTATATTTTTACAATAATTTTCCAATATTGTGGCATTATTTTTGTTTTTATTCATTTTCTAGTTGGATTGACATCTTTTTTTCACTTGCTTTACAATATTGCCAAAGATCTTGCTGATGTACGGTAAATGACAGAAAGGCAATAAATCCAGTGGCTAAATACAAACAATGCTGAACTAAGTCTATCAGTACTAAATATATTATCATCAGCAGTTTCTCCATGTGGATGTACTGGAGCATACTTAATGACTAGCATAGCCACAAAACAGAAGTTCCAATTAATAATAACAAGCTCAGCATTTGGATAAAGGAAGTGACTTATACAAAGATAAAGAGGTTTCCTCTAAATATACAATTAGCAATTGAACTCTGTACTGTTCTGGATTTAACATGTCTTTTAAAACCTGTTAAAACCGGTTTTTAATAGTTAATAGTCATAGAGGCAGACAGCGTGGAAACAGCCCCTTCAACCCAACTTGCCCACACCGACCAACATGCCCCATTAACACTAGTCCCACTTGCCTGCATTTGCCCATATTCTTCTAAAGCTTTCATATCCATATACCTGTCCAAAGGTTTTTTTTTTAATGCTGTGATAGTACCTGCTTCAATGACCTCATTTGACAGCTCATTCCATATATCCACCATCCTATGTGTAATAAAGTTGCTCCTCAGGTTCCTATTGATTCTTTCCCTCACCTTAAACCATTGTCCTTTGCTTCTTAATTCCCCTACTCTGCGTAAAAGACTGTGCATTTCACCTATCTATTCCTCTCATGACCGTATACACTCTATAAGATCACCCATCATACCTCCGCACTCCAAGGAATACAGTCCGAGCCTGCTCAATCTCTCCCTATAGCTCAGGCCCTCGAGTTCTGGCAACATTTTCTTAAATCTTCCCTACACCATTTCCAGCTTACCAACATCTTTTCTATAACAGGGTGACCAAAACTGAACACAATACTCCAAATTACACAACTCACCAACTGATACAACTGCAAGATGACCTCCCGACTTCTATACTCAGTACTCTGACTGAGGAAGACCAATGTGCCAAAAGCCTTCTTGACCACCCTGTCTACCTGGGATAGTAATTTCAAGCACTTTGTGGGTGCTATAAAATAACAATATATATGATTAGTAAAAGTTATAAACTGTCCCACATATTGTAAGATTTTTTTTAACATGGGAATGCATTTTAAATATGTCAGTTAAACTTCTCAGGACCCACCAAAGTATTACTGGAGGTATTCCCTTTGAACAGGGAAGGTGGTCAGTTATTGTTTGTCACTAAGCTCAAGATCCTTGTGCATTCCCCGTTCATTTAATGAATCTGAGTATTTATTATTGTACAAACTTAAGTCACTCATTATTCTTTTAGCGCTGAAACCAAGATCTTGGGTCCATAAAGCTTTAGACAATAGACAATAGACAATAGGTGCAGGAGTAGGCCATTTGGCTCTTCGAGCCAGCACTGCCACTCAATGTGATCATGGCTGATCATCCCCACTCAGTGATAGTACCTGCTTCACTGAGAAGGGTCTCGACCCGAACGTCGCCTATCTCCTTCGCTCCTAAGATGCTGCACCTGCTGAGTTTCTCCAGCCTTTTGTGTACCCTCAATTCTCCAGCATCTGCAGTTCCTTCTTTAACACATCCCCAATCAGTACCCTGTTCCTGCCTTCTCCCCATATCCCCTGACTCCGCTATTTTTAAGAGCCCTATCTAGCTCTCTCTTAAAAGCATCCAGAGAACCTGCCTCCACCGCCCTCTGAGGCAGAGAATTCCACACTCACAACTCTCTGTGAGAAAATGTTCCTCATCTCCGTTCTAAAAGTTAATAGAGTCATAGAGCTTTGCATGAACATTGGTATTAGAATATTATTATCATGTCTACTGGGGTGCAGTGAGAAGTTTTTGTTTGCATACTATTCAATTAAATCATATAATACTATACATTAATACAATCAAAGCACACACAAGGAGCAAGGAGGAAAATACCAGAGTGCAAATAACATCAACAAACTAAACAATTTTAACAAATAACCAGGTTGTCAGGGAGTGCATAGCCACTATTTAAACAAAGAATACACAAGCACAAGTCAATGAAGTGAATGCACAAGGATCACAAGCTTAGTGACAAACAATAACTCTGATCACCTTCCCTGTTCCAGAAAGAAACCTTCATTTGGCCAGCCAGTGCTAGATGACGCATTGGCCTTGCAGGGTGGAATTTGGTTGTGGGACGGGGAGGAGTGATGGCATTTGAGCAGCGTGAAAACCTGCTGTATTTATTTACAAAATCTTTAATAAGCTTTTGCCAATTGGGGTCAGCCGAATTGAGAAACAGTTTAGTTTATTGCCAGGTAATAAATATAGTTTATTACAGTCACAAGCTTTTGTTGCATGCTAACCAGTCAGCAGAAAGACAACACATCTACTACAGTGCATAGATACATGATAAGGGAACAACGTTTAGTGCAAGGTAAAGCCAGAGTAAAATCCAATCAAGGATAGCCTAAGGGTCATCAAAGTGGTAGATAGTAGTTCAGCACTGCTCTCTGGTTCCGGTAGGATGAAGTAAGAGGCAGTGAGTTCAAAATGGAGGAAGTGTGCTCAAACACTGCATTAATCATTGAAGACACTCTGGAGTTTAGAAGGATGAGAGGGCATCTCATTGAAACATTTAAGATTGTTAAGGGTTTGGACACGCTAGAGGCAGGAAACATGTTCCCGATGTTGGGGGAGTCCAGAACCAGGGACCACAGTTTAAGAATAAGGAGTAAGCCATTTAGAATGGAGATGAGGAAACACTTTTTCACACAGAGAGTGGTGAGTCTGTGGAATTCTCAGCCTCAGAGGTCGGTGGAGGCGGGTTCTCTGGATGCTTTCAAGAGAGAGTTAGATAGGGCTCTTAAATATAGCGGAGTCAGGGATTATGGGGAGAAGGCAGGAACGGGGTACTGATTGGGGATGATCAGCCATGATCACGTTGAATGACGATACTGGCTTGAAGGGCTGAATGGCCTCCTCCTGCACCTATTGTCTATTGACCTGCATTCCAGAAAGACTTCCAGCACAGTTATCACCCTGGCATCTAACCATCAATATGGGACATTGTGCAGGCATGTGCCCGCTATAAAGTTGACCAAATCAGTGCTTTCTCAATCACGGACAAAGTGAGGGAAGCCATCAATGGCAGTCTAACAACTATTTACTACCTTCGGGTTTTGGCTGAGATCACCTGGTCCCAGACATCATTACAGCCTTGGTCCAAACAAGGATCTAATTGCAGAGGTAAATTGAGATCACCTCACACCGAGGCACTATTTAACCAAGTGTGGCACTAGTCCTAGTAAAACTCAGTCTTAGTAAAACTGAAGTTAATGGGCATCAACAGGAAAACAGTGGTCCACTGGTAAGAATCATACCTTCCACGAAGGAACATGTTAGCGGTTGTCAGAGGTAAATTATACCAGCCACAACACATCACGACAATGGGTCTGAAGAAAGGTTTCGGCCCGAAACGTTGCCTATTTCCTTCACTCCATAGATGCTGCTGCACCCGCTGAGTTTCTCCAGCACTTTTGTCTACAGGGCCTGTCCCACCAGCATGCGATTCCATTCGGTGAGCGCGACCAAACCAGCAGCGGGGGCCACGCGGAGGTTAGGTGATCCCTGTACAGGCCCCGTCCCACCAGCATGCGCCTGCATGCGGCAAGCGCGACCAAACTGGGGCCGCTCGGAGGTCGGGAGAGCGGCGCAATGCGGCGCAAAGTGAGGCGAGCTTGGAGCGAAGTCTTAAAAGTAAGTTCGCCAGAGAGGGACACACAGAGAGGGGCACGGAGGCACACACAGAGAGGGCCACGGAGCCACACACAGAGAGGGTCACGGAGGCACCTACAGATAGGTTCACGGAGGCACGACGTCGAGACGGTGCGAAATGCGTCGAGGTGACAGCGAGCCGACAAGCCGTTGCCGCGCGGAATTTTTGAACACGGTCAGTTTTTCGGGGTCCCGCGTGATGCTGGGACAAACTCCGCACAATTCCGCACGGCTCCGGCGATCAAAGTGGGACCGGCCCCGCGACGCCGGACGGCTCAAGTGACCATGTTAGGCCGTGCTTATCGCATAGAGTTGCATGCTGGTGGGACAGGCCCTTACCACACATCACGACAAGTATTCCTCAAGACTGTCTGTGGCTCAATTGGCTTCAGTCGATTCAGTCGGTAATGGAATGACATTCCTCCCATTACAGAGTCAAAAGGGAGTGGGGGTGGGGGTGGGAGTGGGGGTGGGGGTGGTAGTGGGGGTGGGGGGCGTTCATTGATGTCTGAACAATGTTTACTTACATTCTCAGCTCAACAGCTATTGAAACAACACACTGGGCTGATAAACAGCAAATAACATTAATATTGCAGAATTGCACGCCAAGACCATCTTCAACAACAACATGTCTAACCATCAATTTTTGACGTTGAATGTTATTACCATTTTTAAGTACATTATACTGGGGGTTACCATTGACAAGCAACTGAACTGGATCAATGACACAAATAACCATAGACACAAGAACTGGCCAACCTCTGGGTACCATGTGGTGTGTGACTCAGCTCCTGCCACCCCAAGGCTTTTCATCATCGACAATGCACAAGACAGGAGCATTTTGGAATACTTCACACTCATCTGAATGAATGCAGCACCAACAACTCTCAAAAGGTTTGGCATTGTCAAGAAAAAGCAGCCCGCTTATTTGCACTCCATCAAGCAAGCCAAAGGTTAATTGCCTCAATCGTCAGCAAACAGTGGCTGCTACGTGTACCATCTACAAAATTCATCACAGTTACTCATTCACCACCATTAGGGCGGCACGGTGGCGTAGCTACTGCTGCCAGCGCCAGGTTTTATCTTGACTACGGGTGCTTATCTGTACGGAATTTATACGTTCTCTGTGTGACCTGTGTGGGTTTTCTTCAAGATCTTGGTTTTCCTCCCACAATTAAAAGATGTACAGGCTGGTAGGTTACTTGGCTTGGTATAAATGTAAAAATGCCCCTGGTGCGCGTAGGGTTAGTGCTAATGTGCAGGGATTGGTGGTCGGTGCGGTCTTGGTGGGCCGAAGGGCCTGTTTCTGTGCTGTATTTCTAAACTAAACAAAATTTGTGACGTCTGCCATCAAGTTGACCTAAGGCAACTGATGCATGGGAACACCACTGTGTGTTTTTACGTCGAGTCAAACACTATATTGACTTGGAAAAATATTTCTGGTCTTACAGTGCCCACCATAATGTTTGGGACAAAGACCCATCATTTATTTATTTGCCTCTGTACTCCACAATTTGGGATTTGTAATAGAAAAAAATCACATGTGGTTAAAGTGCAAATTATCAGATCTTATTAAAGGGTATTTTTATACATGGTGGTTTCACCATGTAGAAATTACAGCTGCATTTATACAAAGTCCCCCCATTTCAGGGCACCGTAATGTTTGGGACACATGGCTTCACAGGTGTTTGTAATTGATCAGGTGTGTTTAAATGCCTTCTTAATGCAGGTATAAGAGAGTTCTCAGCACCTCGTCTTTCCTCCAGTCTTTCCATCACCTTTGGAAACTTTTATTGCTGTTTATCAACATGAGGACCAAAGTTGAGCCAATGAAAGTCAAAGAAGCCATTATTAGACTGAGAAACAAGAATAAAACTGTTAGAGACATCAGCCAAACCTTAGGCTTACCAAAAATCAACTGTTTGGAACATCATTAAGAAGAAAGAGAGCACTGGTGAGCTTACTAATCGCAAAGGGACTGGCAGGCCAAGGAAGACCTCCACAGCTGATGACAGAATAATTCTCTCTATAATAAAGAAAAATCCTCAGACACCTGTCCTGCAGATCAGAAATGTTTAAGTAAGAACTGCAGATGCTGGTAAAATCGAAGGTAGACACAAAATGCTGGAGAAACTCAAAGGGTCAGGCAGCATCTATGGAGAGAAGGAATTGGTGACATTTCGAGTTGAGGTCTATGTAATGGCGTCAAGTTGGGAAAAGGGGAAGAACAACGGGACCTGGGGGTCCTTGTACACCAGTCTATGAAAGTAAGCATGCAGGTACAGCAGGCAGTGAAGAAAGCGAATGGCATGTTGGCCTTTATAACAAGAGGAATCGAATATAGGAGCAAAGTGGTTCTTCTGCAGTTATACAGAGCCCTAGTGGGATCACATGGGACCCATAGAATGCTAGCTAACTGAAGAGAAAATTGGCTTCATGGAAGGAAGCAGAAGGTGATGGTGGAAGGTTGTTTTTCAGACTGAAGGCCCGTGACTAGTGGTGTACCTCAGGGATAACTGCTGGGCCCATTGCTGTTTGTGGTCTATACCAATGATTCTGATTTTGATGGGAATGTAGAACGAATGATTAGTACGTTTGTAGATGACACTAAAATGAGTGGCATCGAAGATAACATCGATGGTTATCAAACATTACAGCAGGATCTAGATCAGTTGGGTAAGTGGGCTGGGCAATGGTTAATCACCTTTAATACAGATAATACGAGATGATGCATTTTGGGACTTTCACAGTGAATGGCAGGGCCCTGGCTAGTGTTGTAGAGCAGAGAGATCTAGGAGTGCAGGTACGGAAATGTGGCATTACAGAAACATACAAAGATGTTGCCACGGCTCGAGGGCCTGAGTTACAGGGAGAGGTTGAGAAAGCTGGAACTTTATTCCTTGGTCTGCAGGAGCATGAGGGGTGATCTCAAAGAGGCGTATAAGACCGTGAGAGAATTAGATAGGGTAAATGCACACAGTATTTTAACCAGAGGAGGGTAATCGAGATCTAGAGGAAATAGGTTTAAGGTGAGGAGGGAAGGAGGGGGGGGGAGATTTAATAGCAACCTGAGGACAATTTTTTGTTACACAAAATAGCAATGTTACAAAATTTTGAGATTTTAAAAATCAAGTCTGCAATTTATCCCATCAGATAAAGCATAAAAAGAAGTTTAATTTGACACCTAATTCGCTTTCAAATCTTCAGTATTAAGAAAGTTATGACCATTTTCATACTCGGAAATTAGTATCTTGTTCCCCATTGTCTTTCAATTGACTTAACTCAAAAGCTGTGATCTAGAACAGTTAAAAGCCCATAATCTTCTTAAAAATTAAGAGAACTCAATGAAATTTTCAGTTATTATAGATTGAAGCATTCTGAAACAAATATGAAACAATCTTACTTGGATGACCTGAAATTAAAGCATATAATTAGTTAGTTATCTAATTGTAGCTAATTACAAAATTCAATGAGTAGATCTAAACATCTATCCATTTCTTAAGAAAAGATAAACTTTTTTTAAATTGCCTAAATGTCCAAATAACATTCACACAATAATCCACAATATAACATCATTTTCATTACTTTCTAGGCCAAATGAAGGAATTTAGTGTTTAATGCCTGTAAATTAATGGCCATTTAAATCAACTAGCGAGTGGGTTTTAGTGGAATGCGGTGGATTAGAACGTTGCGGTTTGCGGTGAAGTCGGTATGAAAAATACAGCCGGTTCATCCATTTTTTTGTCCCCTTTTCGCAACATGAAAATGTGATTAAAGCCTTCCTAAAAACCAAGTTTTTATGTAAAAATAAACTGTGTAGCTTCTTTTATCGCCTACCTTAGGTCCGTTCCGCTGTCACCGTTCACCGCTTTAGAAGATGATTTTTAAACTACTCTAGTTAATAAATA
Organism: Raja brachyura; assembly: GCA_963514005.1. The sequence goes on along the minus strand of OY740794.1, from coordinate 3,760,007 downwards.
ATCTAGCGTAGTTTAAAAATACCTTTATGAATGAAATGTCGGAGTGATTTCTCTTTAGCGACGAAATCGCCCGACATGGATCGATTTGGACTGCCTAGAAAAAATCGGCATTTTAAACCCGCCCCCCTCTGAAAGGCGCCAAAGTCACGCACACGGGGAGAGGCAGAACTGCAGCGCTGCTAAAGGTAGGTATTGTAACATACCTACACAAAAGGTGGGAGGTAGTTGGAACAAACTGCCGGAGGATGTTGAGGCAAGCACTATCACACCGTTGACAAAAAAATCTGGTTCTTGATTCCCCTACTCTGGGTAAAAGATTAGCATTCACCCTGCCTATTCCCCCATGATCTTATACACCTTTACAACATCTCCCCTCAGCCTCCAGCACTCCAGCTGTACTGAAAGGACACCTCCCTCAAGGCTCCAGTTCTTCTCAGTTCCCTTGAACTGCAGGTTTTGTGAGATCTAGAATAACTTTAAAGCCTCCAGTCGTTATAATATTATTAAAATACTCTAATGAGGAATTGCATTTTAAAACGGATTAATATCCAATTCTCCTAACCAAGTTGGCATTTGTGGGCACCCACATTCTTTCTAATTTGCCAGCCAATCAGGGGCTTACACTGTTACTCTCAATTGTTGCTCATCTTTCAAGGACTGTTACTACGTTAAGACATTTAGCAAAATATCATAAATTATTGTTCTCAGCTGTTGACAAATTCTGTTGTGAGCCCTTATGAAAAGAAATGGTGTTTGCTAGACCTGGATTGCCTTTTCTTATGATCTAGTTCACATTGAGAATTGGTTCCATGTGTCGGGGTAAATCCTAATGCCTCCTCCGTCCAATCGTACATCATTTATAAGGACAAAGAACATGTACAAAGGAATATATAAAAAGAGAGTTAGATTATAAAACTATAGTTTTCTACAAGCTAATAACCGCAGATAATTAGAAACATAGAAACATGGAAAATAGGTGCAGGAGTAGGCCATTCGGCCCTTCGAGCCAGCACTGCCATTCAATATGATCATGGCTGATCATCCAACATCAGTACCCCGTTCCGGCTTTTTCTCCATATCCCTTGATTCCCTTAACCCTGCGCTAAATCTAACTCTCTCTTCAAAACATCCAGTGAATTGGCCTCCACTGCCTTCTGTGGTAGAGAATTCCACAGATTCACAACCCTCTGGGTGAAAAGGTTTTTCCTCATCTCACTCCTAAATGGCCTACCCCTTACTCTTAAACTGTGACCCCTGGTTCTGGACTCCCCCAACATTGGGAACATTTTTCTTGCATCTACCCTGTCCAATTTAAAAAATATATGTTTTTTTATTAGAAGCATGTATACAAATAATAGTAAGCAACAAATTAATGACAGATTTCTTACATAGCTTCAGTTTTTTTTTAAAGAATAAAGATAAAGAGATAAAACTATAATCTAATAGAGAGAAAAAGAAGACACTACAAATAAAGAAATTACAAATAACAAGATTGTGGAGATAGATCCAGGAGATGTTGAGTATAAACTATTCATCCAATCCCATACTCAGGGTTCAACCCTGATTTTGTGTTAAACCAATTCACTAAATTAACAATTCAATAAACGGAGACCATATTCTAACAAGTAATTCCCATTTTTCAATTAAGACAAATCTTATTTTTTCCAAATGCATGGTCTCAGTCATTTCCGTAATCCACATTTTAATTGTGGGGGCTGCTGGTTTTTTCCAAAATTTTAGTATTAATTTTTTCGCAGTTATTAGACTGTAATCAAGAAAATGTCTCTGACTTATCATAAAGTTTGTAGTATGTTCTGATAGACCCTGTCCAATTTTATGTTTCTAGAAGATCCCCTCTCATCCGTCTAAATTCCAGCGAATATAAGCCCAGTCGACCCATTCTTTCATCAATGTCAGTCCCGCCATCCTGGGAATTAACCTGGTGAACCTACGCTGCACTCCCTCAATAGCAAGAATGTGCTTCCTCAAATTAGGGGACCAAAATTGCACACAATACTCCAGGTGCCGTCTCACCAGAGCCCTGTACAGGACCTCCTTGCTCCTAAACTCAAATACTCTCACAATGAAGGCCACCATGCCATTGGCTTTCTTCACTGTCTGCTGTACCTGCATACTTACTTTCAGTGATTGATGTACAAGCACACCTCTTGTTGCACCTCCCTTTATCCTAATCTGACACCATTCAGATAATAATCTGCCTTCTTGCCATCAAAGTGGATAACCTCACATTTATTTGCACACTCACCCAACCTATCCAAGTCACCCTGCAGCCTCATAGCATCCTCCTCGCAGCTCACACTGCCACCCAGCTTTGTGTCATCCGCAAACTTGGAGATTCCCTCTTCTAATTCGTTAATATATATTGTAAACAATATATAAACAATCTGTATAATACTGTATAATCTGTATAATATATTATATAATACAATATAATATACAGATTGTATAATCCAATATATTGTATAATACTATATATAAATTGTATGGTCCCAGCACTGAGCTTTGCAGCACCCCACGAGTCACTGCCTACCATTCTGAAAAGGACCCGTTAATTCCTACTCTTTGCTTCCTGTCTGCCACCCAGTTAATTGAGGGCTAATTGAGAACTAATATCAAATAATATAACTTTTGCATCACAAATATATATTTGTGATGCAAAAGTAATATGATTTAATATTAGCCCTCAATAAATATATATATAGATATATAAATTTATATATAAATTTATATATATCTCTCTCTCTCTATATATATATATAATATGTTAATGTGCAACGTATAGATATGTATATGTTAATGAGCAAGGTTCGCAGTCGGTGCGGACTCTGTGGGTCGAAGATGGTGCTAGGTGTAGCATCAAACCACTAAGTAGTAGAAATGTTGTAATTGAATTTATTTAATTGCTCAATAAAACTTTAGTTTTAAGGACATTTTCCTTCTTATTTCTGTTATTTCTGTATATTTGTTTCTCTTTAAATTTTGCAGTCTATCAGTAACTGCGTAATAAAAACACCTTTCTGTTTTGCAAGTCACCCTACTATTTTCTTTAAAATGAGCGCATTAAAGCAAACAGGCGGGCTATTACCAGAGCAAAACCAAGCTGCAGAGACATGCTTCAATATTCAAGAGAATGAGTTACGTTATAGAGAATATACCAGTCATTCCCCTCTTTGAACCTTGAGTTCAGAAACTGCTATCTATTTTAGTGAATGACACATATCACCATACAATATACTGTCTCATTTTGTATTGAGCTCATTTGCAGTTGAGAATTAATACCACATCATCTGACAGACTGGGGTAGATTTTGATCCATACGGTAATTTCTACAAACAAATCATCTGCTCCCAATAACAGAACTCCCTGATTTCCATTCCATTCCATTTAACAAAGTGAAAATGATGAAAGTTTACAAAGGGGGAGGTCTGCCTGCCAGCTCATGATCCTGCTGGTGAAAACAAAAGACTCCGCACAAATACTTGGAAGATACACAAAGCTTTGCCAGCTCTTAAATGTCAAACAGTACCTAACTGCATTTCACAACATGCATATTTTCAAAAGTGAAATTGCAGCTTCACATTTGCTGAGTTCAATATTGTTAAAGCGCACTGATGTTTGAAGAGAGGCAAATTCTCAACAATGTGCAACATTTATTGTCTGTATCTCAGAACAGCTACAAAGGAGATTAGCATAAAAGCCACAGTGATAATGACTGGTTACACAGTATATTTTGCAAGTGTCTGCACATAGCTCACAGGCCTTTCATCTGCTTCTTTCATGCACAAATTTCATCCTGACCGTAGGATAAATCCTATGCAGAAAATGATGGAAAAGATATCATAGCTAAACCTGACCCAAATTAGTTTAGTTTAGTGTAGAGATACAGTGCGGAAACAGGCCCTTCGACCCACTGAGCCCACACCGACCAACGATCCCTGCACATTAACACCACCTTACACACACTAGGGACAATTTTTACATTAACACCAAGCCAATTTATCTACAACCTGGGCGTCTTTGGAGCGTGGGATGAAACCAAAGATCTCAGAGTAAACCCACGCAGGTCACAAGGAGAACGTACAAACTCCATACAGACGGCACCCACAGTCAGGATCGAACCCAGGTATCTGGCGCTGTATCGCTGCGTCACCGTGCCGCCCACACCATTCAATTATTTGAATGAATTTTGGGGTATTTGGGGGAATTTCTGTCATCATATTTGCCGCTGTGCACTAGAGCCCATTCATAAAACTCCAAACAGCTGTTTACACAATCATCGTTCAAATCTTGAACTGGCTGGCAGTTACACATATGATCGGGGGATCATTCTACACAGAAACACTGATACTTACCTGCAAAGACCAACTTGTTGATAGTTTGCTGAATGTATTTATGTGTCAAGCACAAAAGAAACCTAGTGTCATGCATTAGGCATTCGCTGATGAGGAATAAACAAAAGTTTGGATTCCTATGCTTTATGTGGATTAAGATTCGTAAATGTTTACTTCAATGTCCAGTTCAGACCAATAACATTAATATTTCATTATTTAACCAATAAAAATGGCATATTTAAACATTATTAGGCAGTCTTAATTTCTAGTGAGTCAAAAAGTGTTTGTTAGTGTCATGGGTTCACACAGCAGACCCTTCAGCCCATTGAGTCCATGCCAATGAAGGTGAAGAAGGGTCTCGACCCGAAACGTTGCCTATCTCCTTCGCTCCTTAGATGCTGCTGCACCCGCTGAGTTTCTCCATCCCTTTGTGTAACCCCCGAGTCCATGCCAATCATGGGGCATCCATTTACACTAAACTCATGTTAATGCCCCCGCATTCAGATTCTTCACTCATCTACACAATTTACAGTTGGTGACTAACCTAATCATCATAGGTTGTGGGAAGAAACCGAGGCACCTGGGGGAAACCCGTATGGTGAGACATAGTGAGAATATCTTGATTAGAAAGGGTGTCGAGGGTTTTGGGGTGAAGGCAGGAAAATGGGATTAGGAGGCAGAGATCAGCCATGGGTGGGGTCAATGGGCCGAATGGCCTAATTCTACACCTATAACTTGTAAACTTGTGAATGCATCTTGTCCATGCGCTTAGCACCAGAGGTCAGGATCGAACCCAGATCGCTGGAGCTGTGAGGCAGCTGCTCGAGAAATATACGTATCTAGTAGCATTGTTTGGCACAAACCTGCACCGTATTTCCCCACGGTGAAGGGAGATACTGGGGTGTCAACTCGCATTAGAGAATGGTTGAGGAAGAGCTGCTAAAACATTACTCTGGAAACAACCCATGCAGTGGATGGCTTCTAACATTGGGTGCAAAATGAAATGTCTTTCATGAAAAAGAAATGTTCCTATTCAATTGCATAATTTACTCCCATACCATCTGCTGTAATTATATATTACACTTGTAATACGAAGAGTAAGCTGATGGGGTGAATGATGCAAACCTTTCCTTAGAGAAGGGTAGGAGATTGCATACTGTAGATTGATGTTGGATGATAACCAATCACACACCAGCCAGCATCTCTAACTCCACCCCACTGTAATACTTATACAAACACTGGTTTCCCAGCACGGACAGTTGGAGCAGCCGGGATGTACTGACAACTAATCATCCTCCATGCTGTCAAGTTTCAGTGCTGATTAAAGATGTATTGGGATCACGTACTGAGTCTAGAAGTCATTTACACATACCTTTAGCAGTTTTTTTTAGCGTACTCCCCAAAAATCAATGAATTAAAAGAATTAACCTGAGAATTTAGAGTTTCCGTTCTATTTTTAGAGAAGCAGCATGGAAACAGGCCCTTCGGCCCACCGAGTCCAGGCTGACTATCGGTTATCCGTTCACACTAGATCGATGTTCTCCCACCATCACACCCACTTACTACACACTCGGGGCAATTTTACAGAGGCTAATAAACCAACAAACCTGCACGTCTTTGAACTGTGGGAGGAAATCGGAGCACCCAGAGGAAACCCATGCGTACACATGGAGAATGTGCAAACTCCTCACAGACAGCACCTGAGGTCAGGGTCAAACGCAGATTTATGGTGCTGTGAGACAGCAGCTCCACCAGCTGCACCACTGTGCCACCCACGGTGTTGGTACTGAACGCAGAATGGATATAATACTCACGATAAAACTTACGAGGTGCAAACACACAGAGATTCATTTTATTCACATTTTCATGAGATAGAAACATAGAAAATAGGTGCAGGACCTATATCGAGCAAGCATTGCCATTCATTGTGATCATGGCTGATCGTCCCCTATCAATAACCCATTCAGACATAGGTGGAGACTATGTGACCCATTGTGTAACCTGCCGTCACTCATTAATCTCCCCTGATCTTCCTGTCACCCACACGGACTGCGGTAATTTACAGTGGCCAATTAATTTCCCAGAATATCTTTGGGGTCCAGGAGGAAACTGGGCCAACCCAAGCAACCAGTGAGAGAACCTGCAATCTCCACACTGTAAGCACTTGACCGCCAAGCGCTAATCCAGGTTGCTGAAATCATGTGGCAGCAGTACTACCTGTAGCTCCACTGTGCCATCCACTCAGCTATTCTTTGAAGTAATCACCTGATAAAATTGCAAATCTAGATTTGAGACACGCTTCCACGACTCCCCCCCCCCGCCCCCCCCACCGCCTCCCATTTTAATGCAGATGCTTATTTCCTGTGCGTAATTTAGCAAAATGCAACATTAATACAATGTATTACCTCTCTTTAGTCTGTTATTGGAGTTCTCTTCTTGCTTGTTCAGGTCTGAACTAGTTGGATCGCCCTTGTTGTCTTGTTGCTGTAAGGATGATTTCCTCATGTATCTGTGAGATAGAAGTTTGCAATTTACCGGAAGCTGAATATTGCAATTAACATCGGTTTAAAGTTGGCTACTTTGCTAGATCATCCACATGCTGGCCCGACAATCCTGATATTAGGAATCATAAAGATATTGATCCTGCTGGACTGACTCAGCCATTCACTCAGAAGATGAGGCAGAGATTCAGGTGCACTTTCTCAAACCTGGTCTATTGCAGTCTATGCATGTGTGATGTGGCCTCCCCTGCATCAACAAGACCAAATGTAGACTAGGTGACTATTTTGCAGAGCACCTGTCCGCAACATCTACCATGAACGTCCGGTTGCCTGTATTTTTGAACCCCTACCCATACCGACCTGTCTGTTCTCGACCTTCTTCACTTCCATGGTGGGGAAAAGACACTTTGGGCCTCCAGCCCAAAGGTATGAATTTTGGATTTTCAAATGTAGGTAACCCTCTCCCTTTCCTACTCTCTCCAGTGCACCCATGGTCTCTTTCTCCTTGTTCACCTTTTCCATGCCTCCCCCCTCTTCCTCCCATGCCTGGTTCCACTGGCCCATCACCCACATTCCTATCTACCTGGGTAGTTCTCCATTGGTTGACTTTCCCTATCCCATCATCATCCCTTATCGGCTTCAACATATCACGTACAAGCCTCAGCCTCTCTCTCCCCCCCCCCACCCCTTGCCTCAGCTGACTCCATCTGCCTATTTTATTTGTCCTCATCTGTTTCCACCTATTACCTGCCATCCTTTGTCCCAACATTTCCACCCCCAGCTGGCTCTAGATGCCCTTGACCCACCCCTCCCCCTCATCTGGTTCTCCCTACCACCTACCATCCTGCTCACCCCTCCCTTTCACTAGCTACCTCAGTCCAGACACAGGATTTTGACCTGAAATCTCGACCATGCCTTTGTGCCTACAGATACCTTGGCTCATTGAGTTCTTCCAGCGGATTGTTTTTTATCCAAATTCGTGCATCTGCAGTCTCTTATATCTCTATCACATCGAGGTTTCCACGTGGTCTCTGTTGTGGTTTATCATTTTATATGAACATACTGATTGCGTATGAACAAATTGCAGCCTTAACATTTACTCCAAAACATCCATTAGCTAACCAGTAGAGTATTCTCATTAATACTATAATGAATGAATGAATAAGCTTATTGGCCAAGTATTCACATACAAGGAATTTGCCTTGGTGCTCCGCCCGCTAGTGACACATGACATACAGTGACAGTTAGGAGTGACACATAAAACATTAAATATTTTTTAAACAAGAAATTGCAATATTATTGAAGGCGCAGAGTTCAAAAGCTGCACCTGACATTTCATGGAGTAGAATACTTGGGTTCAAAATACATGATTATTTTCCAATGAAAAGAATGAACAGAGAATGCATTGACACAAAATGCTGGCATAACTCAACGGAACAGGCAACATCACTGGATAGAAGGAATGAGTGACGATTCGGGACGAGACCCTTCTTCAGACTGACTTCAAGCTGAAGAAGGGTCTCGACCCGAAACATCACCCATTCATTTTGTGTCTATCTTTGGTGTAAACCAGCATCTGCACTTCCTTCGTGCACAAATGAAACACAAATAGCTGTCCAAATAAAGATGGTTTTGCAACAAGTTTCCGACCATTTTTATATGATTACTCAGGGAATAAGTGACTGGCACTGTAAGAGGAAACTCAAACATCTTTCTTCACAAAAATACATTGAGTGATGTTATTCCAAAGGCATCTGGAATTGTAATCCCATATTACATGCTGTCCTCGACAAATTTGATACCACAAGTGCCTTTTCGTCTTCAATAATCCTATGCTGTGGTATTGAATGTTGACAGAATTATGTCTAAGTGCAATTTACCCTTCCGTTCTGCATTGGGAGAATGGGGTGTACAGATACTTTGAAAAAAAAAGTACTTTTTATAATATACTAGACGACCCGTGGACGCGTTGGGTCCCCGTTGTGACGCCAGTCAAGTACACACGGAAGTATTAGATGAAAACGGCAATGTTTATTTTATGATTAAAAATAAATCTCACCGTTGGGTCCCTGTTGTGATGCCAGAGATTCACGAGACGTTCAGTTATTTCAAACTCCATCTCTTCATTCCTTCTGGGCGAGCCGTTGCTGGGCCTGGCAACCCTCCCCCAACAGCGCACGTGCGGATACGGGGCCCGGCAAGTGAGAGCCCACTGCGCAGGCGTGACTTGTCCCATTCACAGTATAAAGTTCGTTAAAGTTTATAAAGTGAATTACTTTGTAAAATATAATGAAACTTGATACTGCGCACCGCAGGTGAAAGGTGAATAAGGCACCCCTAAAATTGTGGCGCTGTCGTGTACCGTTTTGGTACATACATATATACAAGATGAGACTTTTAGTTATATACTAGACCAAGTGCAGAACCGTTGGGTCTGTTCCCTCAACGCACGTTTGCAGGCGGGGGGGGGGGGGGGGGGGGGGGAGGCATGCGTCACACAAACTAACTACCCCCACATACACACTAACTACCCCCCTTTATATTATTTTAATATTATTAATTTGCTCCTTTTACCCATAACCACCCTATCCACTGATGCATAGCCCCCAACTCGCAGGCGCGTCTAGAGAGGGAGGGGGGAGGGTGACAGTGAGGGCAGAGAGAGAATGGGGAGAGACAGAGAGAGGCAGAGACAGAAGGGCAAGAGACAGGGGGAGAGGGGGGTGGAGGGGAGGAGGAAAGGGAGGGAGGGTGAGGGTGGGGGAGGATGGGAGTGAGAGATGGGAGGAGAGAGAGGGGAGGAGAAGAGGGGGGAAAGGGGGGCTGAGAGGGGGGGAAGGGAAGGGGAAGGGGGAGGGGTGAAGGGAGGGGGAGAGGTGGAGGGAAGGGGTAGGGGAGGGGGTGGAGGGGAGAGGAAGGGGGGAGAGAGAGAGGGAGGGGGGGAGAGAGAGAGGAGAGAGGGGAGAGAGAGACAGGGGAGAGAGAGAGAGGGGAGAGAGTGAGAGCGAGGAGAGAGTGAGAGATAAAGGGGGGGAGAGAGGGGGGAGGGAGAGAGAGGAGATGGGGAAGAGATGGGGGAGAGAGGGGGGGAGAGATAGAGAGGAGAGGGACGGGGCAGCAGCATGGAGGCATGGAGCGATCTGAAGACAGTGAAAAGCAGCTGGGGGACCAGCCGATCGTGGCTTCCGCCAGCGTGACAGAGCGATGCCGGGCCGGGGGAGACAGACAATCAGGCAAAAATCCTATAGGATCTTTGGTAGAGAGGAGAGGGGAGAGAGGGAGGAAGGAGAGGGGAGGAGGTGAGAAGAGGGGAGCTGGGCGAGTGAGGGGGCTGCCAAATGAGGAGAGAGACAGAAGCGGCTTCTGACTCTGGAAACCCACAGCTGCAATGAACGGGCAGGCGGGCGGGGCTTCACGAGATCTGCAGATCAAAGATCCTATAGCGGAACTGTAGAATCTTTGTTCTGCAGAACTTTCTGCGCCTTTCTATGAACGGGGGGGATGGGTGGGCGAACGTACCTCGTGAAAAACTGCACATGCGTGTTGACAGCAGCTGAATTAATGCACAGCGGTGGGGGAGCAGGGCCAGGAGACAGGTGGGCCTGGATTGGTGGGCATTGTGACGTCAGCACCTGGCAAGCGGTGATTACTTTAGAAAACGTGGGTTTTGTGAACAACTTTATTCAAATCTGTGGAAATAATCGACCGAATTTAGTGGATTTATTAAATCATAAGTTAAGTCCCAACCAAAATTGTAAAAGTCTCTGCGTTTTTGTGTCTGGTTTTCGAGGAGATACGTTTCAAAGGCAAAATGACATCCACCCGCACACGAACACACACACACACTTTTAAAAGTATATAGATATATATATACTCTGAAAAAAATGGACACCCTTACCAATCTGTGTGTTTATTACATAGTTAGATGGCAAACTTATTTACATTTACTGAAAAATAAATAGAAACAATTCCAGAGATTTTCCAATTCTCAAAACAATTCATTTGATTTTGATTTGATTTGATTTTATTGCTTGTCATTCGAACCTCAGAGAGGCTCGAACGAAACTCCGTTTCTACAACCAGAACAATTCATAAAAAACACACAAACAATTCAATTGACACAAACATCCATCACAGTGAATCTCCTCCTCACTGTGATGGAAGGCAAAGTCTTCTCTCTCCCCCGCATTTAAGGTAAAACTCAAGACAAAATAATTTGTTTAAGTACAACAAAAACATCTTCTTAATTTGCTAAAGTATATTAATTGGGTCAAAAACAAACTGCTGGAAGAATTCAGCAGGTAAAGGCATCCTGATACAGGATCTCAACATTATAACATCTTTTGCCTTCCCAGATGCTGCTTTATATGCTGAGTTCTTCCAGCAATGTGTTATTTTGCTCCAGCCGCCAACCTCTGTAGTCTTTTGTGTGTATATATTCATTGGATGCTGGATGTTGTGGGAAGATTAAATGAGGAGATAAATAAGTACATCATGGCAAAAGGGGAGAACAGAATGGGCTATGCAATGAACTAAGAAGCTAATCACCACAGTGACTGGGAGCTAGCATTTGTCTCTCACGTTAATTATCTACGCCATTCCCCTCTTCTGTGGCTTCCTATGATGTTTCAATAAAATGCAACCCGAGCTTGCAAAACACGACCACTTCCGACACAGCACATTGCAACCTCAAATTCAACAATTTCAAATAATGAGCAAATCCGGTTTTTGGCTCTCATTTCTAGAGCTTTTGGCATCACTCCTCTTCTGGTACGTCAGCTACTTATAATCTTCCAATCACCACTGTTGTGATGAACTATCCCTATCACCCTCCTTCAGCCGGCAGCACCGTTTACCTTATTCAATCTTTCCCTGTCTTCACCTCTTCAGATTGTCCCTTCACTTCTCCTTGTAGTTCCCCACAGTTTCACTTCATCTTAAACCTACTGACTTCACTATTTCACTGTTTTAATTTGTAAATTCAAACAGATGGCAGTAATCTCTCTAATGTTAACAGAACATGCAAACTACCTGAAAACTACCTGAAAACTAGACTAGACCCGAGTTGTTTCAATGCCAGTCTTCTTAAATCTCATCCATCCATCGATCAAGCAATTATCCCACTTTATTTTGTCTAAATTAATGAAGCAACACAACATTAATTAATCTCAGTGCAGGCATTCAATGTACCATGTGCCAGAATACATTTGCTAATCCATTAGTTCGGGGACCGTGGTTTAGGTTTTATTTCAGATTCTTAAAAAGTATATGTGTGTTGTTTTTATATTCTGACATTCGCCCCAAATGTTTATTTTACTCATCATGGCTAGTTCAAGTTTGTAGATGCCAAGCAAAGAGTATTGCACTTTCAACTGAAAGGGAGAAGCTAAATTTAAAGATGGAAAAATGAGCAGTGGAGACCCATTCTTGCATCTATAACTGGTTGCAGAAAGCAGTGGGTGATAATCTGAAGGTGGGTGTCAGCCTGTTCACGTTCTTCCAATGGAATAGACTGATGGATGTTTGGCTATAAAATAAAAAAAAAATCAGGAATATCAAAAATACCCAAAGAGAAAAATATCATGTGTAGGAGGGAGTTGCAGATGCTGGTTTACACCAAAGATAGACACAAACAGGCCAGTTAAAGGTGCACTTAGATTTCCAGAAGACATTCGGTGAGGTGCCACATTAAACGTTACTTAACGGCTTGATGTTGGGGATAGGAATTGGCCGACTAACTGAAAATATGTAGCTGGGATAAACGATTTGTTTTCACATTGGCAGCCGTTAACTAAAGGGGAACCGCAGGGATAAAATAATCAAGAATTCAATGTATTGATGAAATCAAGATAAATGGGTGAATAACTAATTTGGAAGATGCAAACTTCTTCAATTGGTCGCAGATTTTGTGAAGAGGCAAGAACTTGCAAATGAGCATGATGAGGGGAAATGGGAGATGATTGAATTTGGAAGAAAGAGAGATAAAGCAAATTATTATATAAATAGAATGAGACTGCAAAATGATGTGGTATAAAAGTATCTGGAGATCTGGTGCATGAATCACAAGAAGTTAGCAATGCTGGAACATGAGGAAGTAGATTTGTTGCCCCTCATTGCATTGAAACATATGATTGTTAAGGGTTTGGACACGCTAGAGGCAGAATGTTCCAGATGTTGGGGCAGTCCTGAACCAGGGGCCACAGTTTAAGAATAAGGAGTAAGCCATTTAGAACGGAGACATGAAAACACTTTTTCTCGCAGAGGGTGGTGAATCTGTGGAATTCTCTGCCTCAGTGGGCAGTGGAGGCAGGTTCTCTGGATGCTTTCAAGAGAGAGCTAGATAAAGCTCTTAAAAATAGCAGTCAGGGGATATGGGGAGAAGGCAGGAACAGGGTACTGATTGGGGATGATCAGCAATGATCACATTGAATGGCGGTGCTTGCTTGAAGGGCCAAATGGCCTACTCCTGCACCTATTGTCTATTGTCTATTGAATACAGATTATAAAAGTAGGAATGATTTGATACAGTTTTACAGGCCACTGGTGAAGGAGGATTTGAAGAGCTGCATACAGTTTTGGCGGTCTCCATATTTATGGATGGATATACTTGCTTTGAAGATGGGTAGAAAATGCAAGTCAAGATAAATCACCTAGACAAGTCAAGAGTATTTAATTGTCATATGTATCCACAATGGAACAATGAAATTATTACTTGCTGTGGTTTAACAGGCCCATAAATATGTGGATGAATGTATTAATGAATGAATATTTTAATGAATATTGTCACATGTCACAGTGACATTCTTTGCTTGCAGACCCAAGGTATGCAAATAGTCGCCCATAAAGGGTGCTGATAGTTACAAAGTATAACAAGCAAGTATATATAAAAATCAAAAATACAAGTAATATTGTCGTGAACATAATGGTGTAAAAACTGAAGTCCATAGTTCAACCAAAGGCACAGAAGATGGTGTTATTGTTGTATAGTTCAAGCGCCTGATGGCTACTGAGAAGCTGTTCTTCAACCTGACGGCCATGGTTTTCCATACCATCTTCCCGAAGGAGACTTTGTTGAAATGCGTTAGTATTACAGTTATTAATTTATTGAATTTTCTGTATGCATTGTGTTTACAGGTCTAGTAAGTTGCTGCAAGTAAGCATTTCATTGTTCCATTGTCGGCACATACGACAATTAAACAACATGGGTCATTGATGATCAAGGCTGCCTTATAGATCCTTTCGATAGTGGGGAGGTCTGTATCTGTAATGGACTACCACTGTGGGCAGTGTCTAACACTCTCTGCAGTCGCTGACATTTCTGGGTGTTCAAGTTGCCAATCCAGGCCATGATGCAACTTGTCCGTGTACATCTGTAGATGTTTGACGGAGTATTCATCAACACACCAAATCTCCTCAATCTTCCAAGGAAGCAGAGATGTTGATGAGCTTTATTCGAAAGGAGACTGAGAATTGATGCTATTATGATATTTCCCCGATGGGCTTGCATAGAACTAGGGATCATGAATTCAAAATAAGGGAGATGGAGATGAGAAGGAATTTCGTCCTTTGGAGGGTCACGAATCTTTGATATTCTTTACCCCTGGCAGCAGTGGAGGTACAGTCATTGAATTGATTCAGAGAAATATTGACATTGTGATGAACCGGATTTGATAAGGGAACTCAATAGTCAATGGTCAGATTTATTCGTCACATACACAATGAAGTGCAGTGAATTTCCCAGCAGGCCGGCGGTCGGAGCTCTTCTCCAGGGATTCCCGGCGATGGATCCCGCTCCGGATGGTAAGTAAGTAACTCCCCGCTGCGCCCATGGCTAGAAGCACCGCAGACGGCGGCTGCAGGATATAACAGTCTGCAGGCCAGCGATCGGAGCACTCCCTTCTGGCGACGCCTGGCAAGGGCTCGCCCGCTCCCTGATGAAAAGTTCACGCTGCGCCCGCTGCTGAAGCTCCGGGCCCGTCTCCGGGAAAGGCCGCACCAATCCTTGGTTTAGGCCGCGAGAGAGGCGACATTGAAAAAGTCGCCTCTCCGTGGAGGAGGCGACTGAAAGTGGTTTCCCCCTTTACCCCCCCCCCCCCCCCCCCCCACCACCCCGCACGCAAGACACACCGAGAGACATTAAAACAAACATTTGGAAATACAAAAAAAACAAAAAAAGTAGAAATGACTAACATGCTGCTGGCAGGGCAGCTGGCTCGCAGCGCCCACATCGACTTGTCGATGAACTCAAGGTGAAGGAACCACGAGGAGGTAGTGACCACAATATAGTAAGATTTAACCTGCAATTTGAGAGGGAGATGGTGAAATTGGATGTGTCGGTATTACAGCTGAGCAAAGGTGATTACACAAGCACGAGGGAGGAGCTGGCTAATGTTGACTGGAAAGGCACCCTAGCAGAAATGACGGTGGAACAGCAATGGCAAGAATTTCTGGGAATAATTTGGAAGATGCAGGATCTTTTCATTCCTGAGAGGAAGAAAGATTCCAAGGGGGAGATTGAGGCGACTGTGGCTGACAAGGGAAGTCAAGGATAGTATAAAACTAAAAGAGAAGGCATATAACATTACAAAGATTAGTGGGAAGCTAGAGGATTGGGAAGCTTTTAAAGAATGACAGAAGGTAACCAAAAAGGCAATAAGGGGAGAAATACGAGGTAAGCTACAGTAGCTAATAATATAAAAGAGGATAGCAAGAGTTTCTAAAGAGCTATCTAAAGAGTAAGAAAGAGGCAAGAGTGGAAATGTTTAAGAAGGAACTGCAGATGCTGGAAAATCGAAGGTAGACAAAAATGCTGGAGAAACACAGCGGGTGAGGCAGCATCTATGGAGTGGAGGAAATAGGCAACTTTTCGGGTCGTGACCCTTCTCCAGACTGATCTGAAGAGTGGAAGTTGGGCCACTGGAAAATGATGCAGGAGAAGTGATAATGGGGAATAAATAAATGGCATAGGAGCTGAATAACTTTTTCACAGTGGAAGACACCAGCAATTTGACTGAAATTCAAGAGAGTCAATGGATTAAGAGAAGGTGCTTGGGAAGCTGAAAAGGCTGAAGGAGGATAAGTCACCCGGACTGGGTGGACTGCACCCTAGGGTTCTGAAAGAGGTGGTTTTAGAGATTGTGGAGGCATTTATAGTGATATTTCAGGAAGCACTAGAGTCAGGAGTGGTTCCAGAAGATTGGAAAACTTCCAATATTACCCTGCTCTACATGGAGGGAGCAAAGCAGATTAGTGGGAACTATAGGCCAATTAGTTTGACTTCAGTGGTTGGTAAGATTTTAGAGTCCATTATAAAGGATGAGGTTACGGTGTACTTATGAAGTTCACGATAAAATAGGCCAAAGTCAGCATGGCTTTGTGAAGGGGAGATCTTGCCTGACAAATCTGCTAGAATTCTTTGAAGAAGTAAATAGCAGGACAGACAAAGGAGAGTCAGTGGATGTTGTTTACCTAGATTTTCAGAAAGTCTTTGATAAATTGCCAGGCATGAGGCTGCTAAGGAAGATGAGAGGGGCAGATACCAGCATGGATAGCAGGTGGGCTGGACGGCAGAAGGCAAAGAGTAGCAATAAAGGGGGCCTTTTCTGGTTGGCTGCCAGTGACTAGTGGAGTTCCGCAGGGTTCAGTGCTGGGGCTGCTTTGTGGCCATGTTTGCGGATGATATGCAAATAGGTGGAGGGGCAGGTAGTGTAGAGAAAGCAGGGACTCTGCAGAAGGACTTGGACAGGTTGGGAGAGTGGGCAGAGAAGTGGCAGATGGAATATAGTGTAGCAAAGTGTGGAATCATGCATTTGGTAGTAGGAATAAACGCGTAGACTATTTTCTAAATGGGGAGAGAATCCAGAAATCGGAGGTGCAAAGGGACTTGGGAATGCTGGTGTAGGATTCCCAAAAAAGCACAGAACGCCACAGGAGATCCTTCTTCCCTGTGGCTATCAAACTGTACAACTCCTCCCTCTTCTGTCGTGGGGTGGACTCCCCTCCACCCCCACCCCCACCCCCAATCTTTGTACATCCCCAATCCTTTCCACTCGTCACTTTAATTTCATGTTTCATGCATTTTATGTTTCATGACTGTTGGCAGATCAATTTTCCCTCCTGGGATAAATAAAGTTCTATTGTATCGTGTCATATCATGTAAGGTTCAATGGACTGTGTGACATCCTTCTGCTCCTGTTTTTGTATCTGCTTACGTTCTCACGCATTAGTGGTGGTTAAAAGCATGGCATTTATCGTTCAGTTTGTAATTGGGTGGAGGGTTACACAAAAAGCTGGAGAAACTCAGCGGGTGCAGCAGCATCTAAGGAGCGAAGGAGATAGGCGACGTTTCGGGTCGAGACCCTTCTTCAGACTGATAGGCGACGTTTCGGGTCGAGACCCTTCTTCAGACTGGAATTGGGTGGAATTGTTTCTTTAACTCTGCTTTTATGCACTTTTAGTTCAAAGTCACCAGATCAAAGTTCTCTGTAATTGGTACAATTTAGCACACGCATGGTCGTTGTCAAAAGTGTTTTCGAACGTTATGCCAAATGATCCACTGGAATGTGGTAAAATCAGCTGACCGACGTCAACCGATTGAACTTTAACAGGAAGCAAAGAAGTACAGAGGAGATTTACTAGAATGTTGCCTGGGTTCCAGCAACTAAGTTACAGAGAAAGGTTGAACAAGTTAGGTCTTTATTCTTCGGAGCGCAGAAGGTTAAGGGGGGACTTGATTGAGGTCTTTAAAATGATGAAAGAGATAGACAGAGTTGACGTGGATAAGCTTTTCCCATTGAGGGTAGGGAAGATTCAAACAAGAGGGCATGACATGAGAATTAAGGGGCAGAAGTTTAGGGGTAACATGAGGGGGAACTTCTTTACTCAGAGAGTGGTGGCTGTATGGAATGAGCTTCCAGCAGAAGTGGAGGAGGCAGGATCGATTTTAACATTTAAAAGTAAAGTGGATAGGTATATGGACGGGAAGGGAATGGAGGGGTATGGTCTGAGTGCAGGTAGATGGGACTAGGGGAAAATAAATGGTCGGCACGGACTGGAAGGGCCGAGAAGGCCTGTTTCCGTGCTGTAATTGTTATATGGTTATATGGTTTTATATGGTCTGGTTTCTTTCAGAATTGGGATATTTGGGAAAATATAATGCTATTTATATACTAATCTTAAATACTGTAATGCTCTTATAAACTAATCATTATTACAAATACCATTCAGGACAAGAACTTATTTAACAATAAAAACCATGACCTTCCAGTTATGTCACCGACTGTATCACAGATTCACTAAAAATTTACTGCATGAAAGGAGACCATTTGACTTTTCAAGCTCCATGCAGAAGATGCCTAGTTAGTTTCGATCAGATGCCCTCTCCCAAAACCACTGCAAATATTCTCCACTGAAGCAATTCTCGAGCTTAATTTCCAAAGTCATGATCTAATCTTCATTATTAGTCCAGCCAATGCAATATAAACCCTAACTGGTCATTGTGTGTAAAAAACAAGTACGATTAAGGATAATGTGTGTAAGAAAGAACTGCAGATGCTGGTTTAAATCGAAGGTAGACACAAAATGCTGGAGTAACTTAGCGGGTGAGGCAGCATCTCGGGTGAGAAGGAATGGACGACATTTCGGGTCTTTAAGTTAACTTTACAGATCGATGAACAGATCGATGAACTGACATTGCTAATGGAAGCTATAAATGGCTGTTTATTTGAAATTGTCACTTTCGATGTTACATGTGTGTGTGGCAGATGAACTGCTGCTCCTCAGAAACACTTTTGGCTTTGGCGGAGCATTGCAAATTGCCAAACACGGGGAGCTCAGAATGGGATAGAGAGTTAAAGTAAAAAGCACCTGGAAGCTCGGGTGTCACACTTGTCAACTACACAGAGCTGAAGTGAAAGAGGCCACCAAATCTCCATTTGGTTTTCCTGCATAGAAGGGTTCACATTCTGGGAAGCAATTGCACTAGAATGGAAGAAGTTCAAGGACAAATATTGCACCCCCTGATTCCACCAATCTTTCCACCACCACGCACAAGAAGCGACAAGATGCACACCATTGTATGCAGATGCCGAGAAGTGTGTCCAGCTCTGGCTCAACAACTTCTAATCTTGTGTGTGGACTCGATAAGAAGACGACTGAAGACAGGCATAATCCTCCGACATTTTCACCACCTCCAACGGGATTCCACAGCTGTCACATCTTCCCATCTCCACCCCTCTCCCCCTTTTGCAGAGACCATTTCCTCCGCAACTTCCTGTTTCACTCAGTTCTATCAGAAAGGAGGGTGATGTGGGTGACAAGAAATTCTGAAATGCATCTTTTTAAAAAGGTCAATGAATGGCATTCTCATCAATTTTAAAAATATTATGGTTTTAGCAAAAATTATAGCAATCAACAGAGTAACAGAGTAGCTGCTTTGCAAAGTATGTAATTGGGTTCAAATAAGTAAATATACTGAACTCAAACTCATGCCCATTGGAAAAGGTGAAGCTTGGTATTTGACCAGGTTTGGAGGCAAAGATATATGAAATGCTACAGTCTTACTTCCTAAGCAAATACCTGTTGGGTGTGGTTAGTGGTGCTTGGTACACGTGTTCTTGTATCCTCTGGTTTAGCTGGCTTGCATCTGCCATGCACATAAAACAATAGTCAGCATACAGAAACTGTACTTTTCCACAAATGTTCTTGGCATCTTTTAGTTATGCTCACAATTTCCTGTTCTTGCATCTAATACTATTAAACAGCTCGGTGTGGAAGATAGAATGGAATTGAGCAGGATGCCTACCTCCATAAGGAAAGGATTTTGATTTTCTGCTTTAGACTGCAACAACTGGACACGCTTTGCAAGACTCCCCTCCCACTTTACATTGCCGCTATCACTGTGTCCATTAACATAGAAACATAGAAACATTGAAATTAGGTGCAGGAGTAGGTCATTTGGCCATTCGAGCCTGCACCGCCATTCAATGTGATCATGGCTGATCATCCAACTCAGTATCCTGTACCTGCCTTCTCTCCATACCCTCTGATCCCCTTAGCCACAAGGGCCACATCTAACTCCCTCTTAAATATAGCCAATGAACTGGCCTCAACTACCCTCTGTGGCAGAGAGTTCCAGAGACCCACCACTCTCTGTGTGAAAAAAGTCCTTCTCATCTCGGTCCTAAAGGATTTCCCCCTTATCCTTAAGCTGTGACCCCTTGTCCTGGACCTCCCCAACATCGGGAACAATCTTCCTGCATCTAGCCTGTCCAACCCCTTAAGAATTTTGTAAGTTTTTATAAGATCCCCTCTCAATCTCCTAAATTCTAGAGAGTATACACCGAGTCTATGCAGTCTTTGTTCATAAGACAGTCCTGACATCCCAGGAATCAGTCTGGTGAACCTTCTCTGCCCCCCCCTCTATGCAATAATGTCCTTCCTCAGATTTGGAGACCAGAACTGTACGCAATACTCCAGGTGTGGTCTCACCAAGACCCTATACAACTGAAGTAGAAGCTCCCTGCTCCTATACTCAAATCCTTTTGCTATGAAAGCTAACATACCATTCGCTTTCTTCACTGACTGCTGCACCTGCATGCCTACTTTCAATGACTGGTGTACCATGACACCCAGGTCACGCTGCATCTCCCCTTTTCCTAATCAGCCACCATTTAGATAATAGTCTGCTTTCCTATTTTTGCCACCAAAGTGGATAACCTCACATTTATCCACATTATACTGCATTATACTGCATTAATGATCCCAGGCACATCAAATCAACATATAAATGCTGATGTTTCAGTTAGATTGTGACAGTGAGACCTGAATGAAAAATCTTTGTTGTCTCAGTCACTTTTTGTTTTAGAGATACAGCATGGAAACAGGCCTTTCAGCCCTCCAGCTCCGCTCACACCAGTTATCCCACTAAACAGTAGCAGCAGTTTACAGGGGCCAATCAACCTGCAAACCTGCACGTCTTTGGGACGTGGGAGGAAACTGGAGCACCCGGAGAAAAGCCATACGGCCACAGGGAGGATGTACAAACTCCACACAATCAACATCCATGGTCAGTATCAAACGCGGGCGCAATGAGGCAGCAGCAACTCTACCAATGCACCACTTTAAAATGTGATGATGAATAATAAAAAAGGTTGGAAGAGACATGAGCTGTTATAAGGGTAACCAGAGATTGCACATTTGTAATTGTACATCAGAAGTCTCCATTACACTATTTTGTTTACCTCGGTAAGCTTGCAATTGCCCTGTCAGTACTTTCCGAATTTCAGAAACCCACAGATTCTTCAGTTCGACAGATGATGCCTGTAATCAGGTGGTCATTGCAAATTAAAGGCAAAGTCCAACATTAACACAAAACAAATGGTTTGAAAATTGTTCACAGGATTTTCTACCGAGTTGCACCAGTTTCATCATGCTTCTCCAGCAGATTGGGGCTGGGATCAGTTGGGACCTCTCTCGCAGCTGCCAGCCATTGACAGGGATATCCACACAAGTGATAATGGCACTAATATGGCCAGAGCTTAATACAACACAGTTCCTGACCTTCACATCCTATCAGCAGAACCTCCCCAATTTCCCATCAAATGACAGAGATGAGCAATTATTATTTAAGTACACAGAAGGTGTATGAGATTTTAACTTTTTTTCAAAAAAGAAGTCATTCAAACGGTTGAATATTAAAAAATTATAAAAATATGTCTGAAAAAGTGCCAACCAAAAAAGTCACTCATTTCTTCTCTCCAGAGATGCGGCCTGTCCCACTGAGTTGCTCCAGCATTTTTTGTTTAGTTTAGTTCAGAGATACAGCGTGGAAACAGGCCCTTCGGCCCACTGGGTCCGCGCCGACCAGCTATACTACACCAACTAGGGACAATTTTTACATTTACCAGGCCAATTAACACGCAAACCTGTACATCTTTGGAGTGTGGGAGGAAACCGAAGATCTCGGAGAAAACCCACGCAGGTCACGGGGAGAACGTACAAACTCCGTACAGACAGCACCCGTGGTCGGGATCGAATCCAGGTCTCTGGCGCTGCATTCGCTGTAAGGCAGCAACTCTACCGCTGCACTGAAGAATATTACCATATAACCATATAACCATATAACAATTACAGCACGGAAACAGGTCTTCTCGGCCCTTCCAGTCCGTGCCAACCATTTATTTTCCCCTAGTCCCATCTACCTGCACTCAGACCATACCCCTCCATTCCCTTCCCGTCCATATACCTATCCACTTTACTTTTAAAGTGGATAGTGCGAGGAGCATTCGTAATAAGGTGGATGAGTTGAAGGTGCAGATAGCGATTAATGACTATGCTATAGTTGGGATCACGGAGACATGGCTCCAGGATGACCAAGGCTGGGAGCTGAACATCCAGGGATATTCAATATTCAGGAGGGATAGACGAAAAGGAAAAGGAGGTGGGGTAGCGTTGCTGGTGAGAGAGGAGATTAATGCAATAGAAAGGAAGGACATTAGCGTGGAGGATGTGGAATCGATATGGGTAGAGCTGCGAAACTCTAAGGGGCAGAAAACGCTAGTGGGAGCTGTGTACAGGCCACCTAACAGTAGTATTGGCGTTGGGGATGGCATCAAACAGGAAATT
This sequence comes from Raja brachyura, assembly GCA_963514005.1. The sequence continues at coordinate 3,737,530 of OY740794.1, read as the reverse complement.
AGAAATGCGTGCAACAAGGGTAACACGGTTATAATGGGTGACTTCAATCTGCATATAGATTGGGTGAATCAAAGTGGCAGGGGTGCTGAGGAAGAGGATTTCCTGGAATGTATCCGGGATAGTTTTCTCAACCAACATGTGGAGGAACCAACGAGAGAGCAGGCTATTCTAGACTGGGTATTGAGTAATGAGGAAGGGTTAGTTAGCAGTCTTGTTGTGCGTGGCCCCTCGGGCAAGAGTGACCATAATATGGTTGAGTTCTTCATTAGGATGGAGAGTGGCAAAATTAAGTCAGAAACAAGGGTTCTGAACTTGAACAAAGGTAACTTTGAAGGTATGAGATGTGAATTGGCCAAGATAGACTGGCAGGTGATTCTTAAAGGGATGACAGTGGATGTGCAATGGAAGGTATTTAAAGACTGCATGGATGAAGTACAAAAGTTGTTCATACCAGTTTGGCAAAAGAATAAATCGGGGAAGGTGGTGCATCCATGGATAACAAGGGAAATCAGGGATAGTATAAAAACAAAAGATGAGGCATACAAATTTGCCAGAAAAAGCAGCCTACCGGAGGACTGGGAGAAATTCAGAATGCAGCAGAGGAGGACAAAGGGCTTAATTAGGAAAGGGAAAATAGATTATGAAAGGAAACTGGCAGGGAACATAAAAACTGACTGCAAAAGTTTTTATAGATATGTGAAGAGAAAGAGACTAGTTAAAACAAATGTTGGTCCCTTGCAGTCAGAAACAGGTGAATTGATCATGGGGAACAAGGACATGGCAGACCAATTGAATAACTACTTTGGTTCTGTCTTCACTAAGGAAGACATAAATAATCTGCCTGAAATAGCAGTGGAACGGGGGTCAAATAAGATTGAGGAACTGAGTGAAATCCAGGTTAGCCGGGAGGTGGTGTTGGGTAAATTGAACGGATTGAAGGCCGATAAATCCCCAGGGCCAGATAGTCTGCATCCCAGAGTACTCAAGGAGGTAGCCACAGAAATAGTGGATGCATTAGTGATAATTTTTCAAAATTCCTTAGATTCTGGAGTAGTTCCTGAGGATTGGAGGGTAGCTAATGTAACCCCACTTTTTAAAAAAGGAGGGAGAGAGAAAGCGGGGAATTACAGACCAGTTAGTCTAACATCGGTAGTGGGGAAACTGCTAGAGTCAGTTATTAAAGATGGGATAGCAGCGCATTTGGAAAGTGGTGAAATCATTGGACAAAGTCAGCATGGATTTACGAAAGGTAAATCATGTCTGACAAATCTGATAGAATTTTTCGAGGATGTAACTAGTAGCGTGGATAAGGGAGAACCAGTGGATGTGTTATATCTAGACTTTCAGAAGGCTTTCGACAAGGTCCCGCATAAGAGATTAGCATACAAACTTAAAGTACACGGTATTGGGGGTTCAGTATTGATGTGGATAGAGAACTGGCTAGCAGACAGGAGGCAAAGGGTAGGAGTAAACGGGTCCTTTTCAGAATGGCAAGCAGTGACTAGTGGGGTGCTGCAAGGCTCAGTGCTGGGACCCCAGCTATTTACAATATATATTAATGATTTGGACGAGGGAATTCAATGCAACATCTCCAAATTTGCAGATGATACCAAGCTGGGGGGTATAGTTAGGTGTGAGGAGGATGCTTGGAGGCTGCAGGGTGATTTGGATAGGCTGAGTGAATGGGCAGATGCATGGCAGATGCAGTATAATGTGGATAAATGTGAGGTTATCCACTTTGGTGGCAAAAACATGAGGGTAGACTATTATCTGAATGGTGGCAGATTAGGAAAGGGGGAGATGCAACGAGACCTGGGTGTCATGGTACACCAGTCATTGAAAGTAGGCATGCAGGTGCAGCAGGCAGTGAAGAAAGCAAATGGTATGTTAGCATTCATAGCGAAAGGATTTGAGTATAGGAGCAGGGAGGTTCTACTGCAGTTGTACAGGGTTTTGGTGAGGCCACACCTGGAGTATTGCGTACAGTTTTGGTCTCCAAATCTGAGGAAAGACATCCTTGCCATAGAGGGGGTACAGAGAAGATTCACCAGACTGATTCCTGGGATGTCAGGACTTTCATATGAGGAAAGATTGGATAGACTCGGCTTGTACTCGCTGGAATTTAGAAGATTGAGGGGGGATCTTATAGAAACTTACAAAATTCTTAAGGGGTTGGACAAGCTAGATGCTGGAAGATTGGTCCCGATGTTGGGGGAGTCCAGAACAAGGGGTCACAGTCTAAGGATAAGGGGGAATTCCTTTAGGACCGAAATGAGGAAAAGATTCTTTACACAGAGAGTGGTGAGTCTCTGGAATTCTCTGCCACAGAAGGTAGTTGAGGCCAGTTCATTGGCTATATTTAAGAGGGCGTTAGATGTGGCACTTGTGGCTAAAGGGATCAGGGGGTATGGAGAGAAGGCAGGTACGGGATACTGAGTTGGATGATCAGCCATGATCACATTGAATGGTGGTGCAGGCTCGAAGGGCCGAATGGCCTACTCCTGCACCTATTTTCTATGTTTCTATGTTTCTAAATGTTAAAATCGATCCTGCCTCCACCACTTCTGCTGGAAGATCATTCCACACAGCCACCACTCTCTGAGTAAAGAAGTTCCCCCTCATGTTACCCCTAAACCTCTGTCCCTTAATTCTCATGTCATGCCCTCTTGTTTGAATCTTCCCTACCCTCAATGGGAAAAGCTTGTCCACGTCAACTCTGTCTATCCCTTTCATCATTTTAAAGACCTCAATCAAGTCCCCCCTTAACCTTCTGCGCTCCAAAGAATAAATACCTAACTTGTTATTAATGTACTAAATAGGTTTATTTAAAAGCAAATATTACAACCTGACAATTGATTGATAGCAACTTGTAGCTGGCCACATTTTCACTCTCTCAGTTTATGCTTTATCAAGGCCAAGATGATCAGTATCCCTATTCCCTCTGCCTTGCTGTGCAACTCCCAAGGTTAAGCTGACAAACCTGAGGTAGTTGACACTGGTGTTGTGCACAAAATGCTGGATAACTCAGTAGGTCAGGCAGCAGCTCTGGAGAAAAGGAATAGGTTAAGACCCTATTTCAGGCAGAGAGTCAGGGGAAATGGGAATGAGAGATAAAGACGGTACTCATCCAAAAAAAGCAATTATGTAGGAACTGTGGGGCACACAATAGGCCATTGTTGGCTGTGGGATAGTGATAATGAATATCCAGATAGTGGGACTCAACATTAAAATGACTAGGGTGGGGGAGGGATGGAGGGAGAGGGGATGCAAGGGTTAATTGAAGTTAGGGAAATCAATATTCATACCGATAACTTCACCACTAACTTGCATCCAGCAGTCAAATACACCTGGACCATTTCCGGCATCTCCCTACCGTTTATAGACCGCACTATCTCCATCACAGGTAACAGACTACTGACCGACATCTACTATAAACCCACTGACTCCCATGGCTATCTGGACTACACTTCTTCCCATCCTGCTTCGTGTAAGGACTCTATCCCCTCCTCCCAATTCCTCCGTCTATGCCGCATCTGCTCCCAGGATGAGGTATTCCACACCAGGGCATTGGGGATGTCCTCATTCTTTAGGGAACGGGGGTTCCCCTCTTCCACTATAGACGAGGATCTCACCAGGGTCTCCTCTATATCCCGTAGCTCCGCTCTCACTCCCCATCCCCCCACTCGTAACAAGGACAGAGTCCCCCTTGTCCTCACCTTCCACCATACCAGCCGTCACGTACAACAAATAATCCTCCGACATTTTGCCACCTCCAATGGGATCCCACCACTGGCCACATCTTCCCATCTCCTCCCCTTTCAGCTTTCCGCAGAGACCACTCCCTCCGTAACTTCCTGGTCAATTTGTCCCTTCCCACCCGAACCACCCCCTCCCCTGGTACTTTCCCTTGTAACCACAGGAAATGCTACATTTGGCGCTTTACCTCCCCTACTAGTCTCCATTCAAGGACCCAAGCAGTATTTCCAGGTGACGCAGGGGTTCACCTGCACCTCCTCAAACCTCATCTGTTGTATCCGCTGCTCTAGGTGTCAGCTGCTCTACATCGGTGAGACCAAGCGCAGGCCTGGCGATCGCTTCGCCCAACACCTCCGCTCAGTTCCCAATAACCAACCTGATCTCCCGGTGGCTCAGCACTTCAACTCTCCCTCCCATTCTGAATCCGACCTTTCTGTCCTGGGCCTCCTCCATGACCACAGTGAGGCCCACCGTAAATTGGAAGAGCAGCACCTCATATTTCACTTGGGTAGTTTACACCCCAACGGTATGAACATTGACTTCTCCAATTTCAGGTAGTCCCTGCTTTCTCCTTCCTTCCCTCCCCTTCCCAGCTCTCCCACAGCCTACTGTCTCCGCCTCTTCCTTCCTTCTTCCCGCCCCCTCCACCCCCACATCAGTCTGAAGAAGGGTCTCGACCCGAAACATCGCCTATTCCCTTCACTCCATAGACACTGCCTCACCTGCTGAGTTTCTCCAGCATTTTTGTCTATCTTCATACCGCTGGGGTGAGTTCAAGAGAGAGTTAGATTTACCTCTTAGGGCTAAAGGAATCAAGGGATATGGGGAAAAAACAGGAACAGGGTACTGATTTTAGATGATCTGTCATGATAACATTGAAGGGCGGTGCTGTCTCAAAGGGCCGAATGGCCTAATCCTGCACCTATGTTTCTATGTTTTCTAAGCTGCCCAAGCAAAATATGAGATATTTTCCTCCAATTTACTCTGGGTCTCACTCTGACATCGGAGGAGGCCCAGGACAGAAAGGTCAGTGTGGGAATGGGAAGGGGACTTAAACAGTTTGGCAACCGGCATTGTCAATCTGTAACCAATTGAAGAGAATTGGATTCTAGTCCCTAATATCTTGCAAAAACTCATTTATTATAATAATCTCTTTTTTCTTCTCTAATATCATTTATCACAATTGGATAAGATGAAATGAGCCACCGCTGCATGCTATTTTTGATCACTACCCTATTTTTTGAGTGTGCAAGACACATCTGCCCGAGGGACATCACTAGAGTCAGCGTGATGCAATTTTGAGCTAAGGGGAGAGAACTTGTTGGAACTTTTCTGCTAGCTTTGATTGAGTGGATGTGAGAGGATGTTGCCATTAGTGGGAGAGTCCAGGACCAGAGGTCACAGCCTCAGAATAAAAGGACATTATTTTAGGAAGGAGGTGAGGACGAATTTCTTTAGTCAGAGGGTGGTGAATCTGTGGAATTCTTTGTCACAGAAGACCGCGGAGGCCAAGTCAATGGGTATTTTTAAGGCAGAGATAGATAGATTCTTGAGTAGTAAAGGTGCCAGGGGTTATGGGGAGAAGGCTATATTTAAGAGGGAGTTAGATGTGGCCCTTGTGGCTAAGGGGATCAGAGGGTATGGAGAGAAGGCAGGTACGGGATACTGAGTTGGATGATCAGCCATGATCATATTGAATGGCGGTGCAGGCTCGAAGGGCCGAATGGCCTACTCCTGCACCTAATTTCTATGTTTCTATGTTTCTAAGGCAGGAGAAAGCGGTTGAGGAGGAGAGATAGATGAGCCACGAATGAATGGCGGGGTAGACTTGATGGGCCGAATGGCATAGCTCTGCTCCTATCACTTATGAATGGTAAATTTGCAGCAAACGATTCCAGGGTCAGAAAAATGAACTGCGATTTTTTAAAGAATTGTCCCCTGGTGTGCTCGTTAGAGTGGGACTGTTCCTCCAAACAGAAGTAAATTAGTGCCCCTCCTGTCTCTCAACCATGCATGCCATCCGGTCACACTCATGCCTGAGGGCCAGTACTTCAGACCCCTGGAAATACACATGAGCCCCTCCAGACCCCATGTCCATTGCCTGCATACTCAGGTTCAAGCAGAGGGACAAATAGCAAGTACTTGGAAATTACCTTGGAAAATATCTATAATTTGAACAGCAAAGGACAGCACAGTGTTCAATGCATCTGAATCCCAATCATCCATTCTCTTTTGCTGTTGAAATTAGCATGGAAGCTATTTCCTACATCTAAACAATGCAACTTCAAAGAAAAAAAGCCCATTTCAACATCGTTCATTATTACCTGAATAATGTAAACTTCTTCTCTGCCATTGTACCAGATCTCAAATTTTTTTATGTCGCCCTTCACATTTTCTGTGATCCCAACAGCACTCATCTGAAAGCACAGCATGTACAGTATTAGTTGCAGGGTTAATCAAGTAATATAGTTATTGAGCGTTGAGACGGACGGCATGGAGACAAGCCTTTTCGGACTTGCCGACTTTGCCGACCAGGTGCCCATCTATGCCCATGTTTGACCAAGCTTGCCAAAGTCATGCCTGCATTATGATCTTTTTTTTAATGTTGTAATAATTGGAAGACATCAAACGTTTTGTAAATATTATTTCAGTCCAACATCTATTGTTTTGATTGAAGGGTCGTGACCAGAAAAGTCACCTATTCCTTCTCTCCAGAGATGCTGCTTGTGTCGTTGAGTTCCTCCAGCATTTTATGTCTATGTTCGGTTTAAACCAGCATCTGCAGTTCCTTCCTACACATCAATTGTACTTTTATGGGATCAGATGGATGGATCTGGTTAGCATATGGATCATGGACGGGAAGGAAATGGAGGGGTATGGTCTGAGTGCAGGTAGATGGGACTAGGGGAAAATGAATGGTCGGCACGGGCTAGAAGGGCCGAGAAGGCCTGTTTCCGTGCTGTAATTGTTATATGGTTATATGGTTATATATTGCATACTGTTATATGCATATGTTTTTTTCCATTCTAGGCCTGGGCAGCAGAAGACTTGGGCATTAAACAGGAGTTTGATATATAAAGCACTAACCTGTGCTTTAATCTTCCAGAATCCCCACCTTGGCATCTTTAGTCATAGGGTGGTTAATCTGTGGAATTCATCGCTACAGTAGGCTGTGGAGGCCATCAATGGATATTTTTAAGGCAGAGATAGATAGATTCTTGATTATTATGGGTGTCACGGGTTATGGGGAGAAGGCAGGAGAATGGGGTTAGGAGGGAGAGACAGATCAGCCATGATTGAATGGTGAAGTGGACTTGATGGGCTTCAGGTCTTAGATAGGCTTGATGGGCTTCAGGTCTAATTCTGCTCCTATCACATATGAACGTAAACTTTGGTGCTCTCTGACAGGAAGGATATCATGAGAAGAGACTTCAATGCTTGAAATGTCCTTTTTCTCCGATTGGAAACTTGCAACTGTCTAATAGAGCACGTGAAAGGAATGGCAGGAGCACAAACAGTTACATGCTTGTCCTTAAAGTCAAAGTCGAAGCCAAAGTCAATTTTATTCGTCACAGGAAGTCGTAGAGCTTTATATAATGAGCTGACAGCAGAAGGATGAATGTAGCATTAATTTTGCCCGGACTCTAATACTATTGTCTACCTTCAACGAATGTTTGAAGCTGTACGAGGGAGACTTCTCATGCCCATCCGCATTTTCCTCTCTTCTCTTGCAGAACAGCAGCAATTTTGTGTACAGGAATAAATGTCTTTGCATTGGTTTGAACCGTGCCAAATCCTTGACCTTGCTGTGAACCTTCTTGTGGTCTGTCCACACATTAAACGATCCTTGCATCAAGAGCTTCCCAAGATCATTTAAATTTCCCTGTAAAAATAATACATATCCAAAGCAGAAATAAGATCAAAACACCACAGGATATTACATGACAATATGGTCTTTATTCTTTGGAGCGCAGAAGGTTAAGGGGGGACTTGATTGAGGTCTTTAAAATGATGAAAGGGATAGACAGAGTTGACGTGGATAAGCTTTTCCCATTGAGGGTAGGGAAGATTCAAACAAGAGGGCATGACATGAGAATTAAGGGACAGAAGTTTAGGGGTAACATGAGGGGGAACTTCTTTACTCAGAGAGTGGTGGCTGTATGGAATGATCTTCCAGCAGAAGTGGTGGAGGCAGGATCGATTTTAACATTTAAAAGTAAAGTGGATAGGTATATGGACGGGAAGGGAATAGAGGGGTATGGTCTGAGTGCAGGTAGATGGGACTAGGGGAACATAAATGGTCGGCACGGACTGGAAGGGCCGAGAGGGCCTGTTTCCGTGCTGTAATTGTTATATGGTTATATGGTTATGACAACTTTATATAAAATCAAAATGAAAACTGCGGTAGTCTTCCATGATATTGCCAAGCACCAACTTCTGACAGGAAGGCAGAATTGAAAGAATCCTTGCAATTTTTCATGCATTTTTTAAGTAAACAACGACACATTAAAATAATTATCAATTAGCAAAGGATTAATATTTTGGGGGAAATCTTCAGTATGGATGGGAAGGGAATGGAGGGGTATGGTCTGAGTGCAGGTAGATGGGACTAGGGGAAAATAAATGGTCGGCACGGACTGGAAGGGCCGAGAAGGCCTGTTTCCGTGCTGTAATTGTTATATGGTTATATGGTTATATGCCATTAAAATAAGAATAACATTTGTGATGGCAGCAATTGATTTGGAGGGCAGAAGGGGAGAGAAAACATGGAAGTGATTATGGAGTTCAGCATAATAAATGTTCCCATCTATTTTGGATGAATAAATCTCTAGCAAATGTGGGAAATGGCAGTTTTGTTATACATAGAACATGGAACAGTACAGCGTCAGAACAGGCCCTTCGGCCCACAATGTCTGTGCCGTACATGATGCCCAGACCAGCTCCCACCTACTGCACATAATCCATACCTCTCCATTTCTTATAAACGTATACGCCTATCCAAAGGTCTCTTAAATGCCACTGTCATATCCGTTCCCACCACTACCCATGCCAGTGCATTCCAGGCTCCCACCACTGTCTGTGTAAAAAAACCTGTCCCACTCATTGCCTTTAAACTTTGCCCTCTCACCATAAAACTGAGCAAAGACTAAATGTCTTTCACATTTCCACCCGACAAAAATGCTTCTGACTGTCTGCCTCCCATAAGTTTATGTACTTCTATCAGGTCTCCCCTCAACCTCCGACATTCCAGAGAAAACAATCTAAGTCTGTCCAACCTCTCCTTGTAGCTAATACCCACTAATCCCGGCATCATTCTGGTAAACATCCACTGCACCCTTTCCAAAGCCACAACATCCTTCCTGCAATGGGACGACCAGAACAACACACAATGCTCCAAATGCAGGTTAACCAAAGAAATATAAAGTTGAATCATGAATTTCTGACTCATACCCAATGCCCTGCCCTGCCCTTGAAAGTAAGCAGACAATTTGCCTTTATTACCACTCTATCTACTTTTGTTGCCACTTTCAGGGAGTTATGGAATTGGATCCCAAAATCCTCTGTATATCAATATCATTAAGGGTCATGTTATTAACTGTATATTTTCCCCTTACATTGGACCCCTCAAATTGCAGCACCTCACATTGGCTCAGATTAAACTCCATCTGCCATTTGTCTGTGGTTGACCTATATCCTGCTGTATACTTTGACGATCTTCCTCACAGTCTATGACCCCTGCAATTTTGGCATCATCTGCAAACGTACTAGCCAACCCATCCACATTGATGTCCAATTCATAACACATGTGTCACATAAAACGGATCCAAACACAGATACCTGCAGAACTCACTGGTTACAGACTCCTACCCGAATATTATCCTTCCACCGCAATCCTCTGTCACCTATCAGTAAACCAGTTCTGAGTCCATATAACCATCTCACTGTTAATCCAGTGCGCCTTAATCTTCTAGATCAGTTTACCATGGGGCCTTTATCAAATGCTTTACTAAAATCCATGTAGACAACATCCACCAACCTACCCATATTGATCACCTTCATCACCTCCTCAAAAAACTCGATGAAATTAGTAAGACATGACCTGCCATGTACAAAGGCATGCTGACTGTCCCTAATTAACCCATTCCCTTCCAAACTGTAGTAAATCCTATCCTGAAGAACCCTCTCCAATAACTTGCCCACCACTGACATTAGTTCACTGGTCTTTAATTCCCGGATTCTCTCTTTGGAAAAGTGTTATTACAGGAACCAACACAACTGACCTATTGTTAAGCTGACTTAAAGTTGTCATTGCATGTGACATCCATTTAACATTAGGAAAGTATCTAAGGATTTTAATATCCACCTAAACATACACAATGCTGGACAGCAAGATTAATTAAGGTCGGTTTGAATGTGCATTTGTTTAAATAAGTATATTCACACATGGAGGTTTGCATCACATACCTACACCATCACGAACATGATTGGTTCCACAACATTGTTTGGCTGGACTCTAACCTCAAGGCATGCAATCAAACCACTAAAGCTGGCAATTCCTAGCCAACCTTCCTCATTCTATTGTTCATAGGTACGGCTTCATCTGAAAGAATGTTGCCCACAACCTAAGTCCTGTCATGTCCTTTGCATCTATCATTCCTGTGCTTAACTACACAGATAAATAATATCTTCATTTTAATGTTGTCATCCTGTTTGTTCATAAATTCCTCCATGTCATCACTCCCGTCTGTAACCTTGCCTAACTTGACAACCTTCAGAAATCCTCGAATTCTTGTCTTTTGATCATACTGAAATCTAGTTTTTCCACCAATTTTCAGAAGGGAACTTGATAATTTCTAAAACCGTTGGCGGCAGACTGGCACCAACTGGTTTGCAATTGCGTAGAACTAGTTGGGACTCAGAGGGTCAAATACCTTCCTCAACCATGCAACCATTCTATGCTTCTGCTATGTCGTGGAAAATATTTGAGTTATCCAATAATTTGAATAATTATGTAATGCAAATAACCTAATAAGCAAATATCAGGTGGAAGCTCAGCACTCACTGATATGAATTATCAGATGGTTCTAACAGTAAGTCCTAGAAACAGGCAACAAATACTAACAAATATTATAAAGTTTTATAGATGGCATTTTATGAATGAATGAACGTTTATTGGCCAAGTATTCACATACAAGGAATTTGCCTTGGTGCTCCGCCCACAAGGGACAACATCACATATAGTGACAGTTAGGAATGACACATAAAACATTAAATATTAAACCAAATAAATCATTACACATTAAACATACCAAATAAAAATCATTCGTTGTTATGTGAAGTAAAAAATATCCGTGATCAATCGAGAAAAGCAATTAGGGCAATGCTTAGGATTGCACTAAATGTTCAAAACTAAAATAGACTACATCATTTACTCTTACCTCAAATCCTGTAATGGCAATCTGATGCATGGAGTCATTGACTGATTTAATGATACTAATCATGGTCTCCAGTGCTTCCTCCAGTTCAGCAGTGCCTTCTGAATTCTTACTGCACTTCAGCATTTCCTGGTAGAATCAATCACTTAGACTTAATGGACAGTCATTACTGAGTGCACAGTGAGATGCATGTGAAATAAGAATATATGAGCATAAGACACAGGAGCTGATGCAGGCCATTTGGCATGGAGCTTGTTCCAGCATACTTCAGGATCATGGCTGATAGTTTAGAGATACAGCACTGAAAAAAGCCCCTTCGGCCCACCGAGTCCGCATCGACCAGCAATTCCCGCACATTACTACTACCCTACATACACCAGGGACAATTTCACATTTACACCGAGCTAATTAACCTGCATCTTTGCTGAAACCGAAGATCTCGGACAAAACCCACCCAGGTCACAGGGAGAACGTACAAATTCCGTACAGACAGCACTGGAAGTCAGGATCAAAGCTGGGTCTCTGGTGCTGTAAGGCAGCAACTCTACTGCTGCACCACCGTGCCGCCCTGATCTTCTATTCCAGTGTCATTTTCTTGCAATATCTTCACATCCATAAATCTACAAGAGGAATTTTCTCCTTACCAAGAATAAAATTTCCAGCATTTGGTAGTTGCACCTTTCACCATCAATTTTCCCCAAAGGCACTGGATAATTTCTTAAAGGATACAATTGCAGAGTTGGGGAAAGAGGGTGGGAGAGGCTTTCTTTTCTCGTTATTCAAGGATAAAGGAGGGTATCTATACGGAGTCGGAGGATGTAGGTGGAAGAGGTGCTAAACGAGTACTTCGCATCTGTATTCGCTGAGGAGAAGGACTTGGAGCAGAGCGAGAGCAGATCGAGGAGGAGATGGTGCAAAGGCTCTTGATGAGCATTAAGGTGGATGTCCCTAGCGTCTGATGGGATCTATCTCAGGCTATTGAGGGAGGCAAGATAGGAGATTGTGGAGGCTTTGACGAGTGGAGTCTTTGTTTCTTCAGTAGCCACAGATGAGCTCCCAGAGGACTGGAGAATGGCTCATGCTGTTTCTCTAGAGTGGTAAAGATGGCTTATGGTATGTTTGCCTCCATTGCTAGGTGAATTGAGCATCAGAGTCAGGGGGTCACGATGCAGCTCTATAAGATTTTGATTCGGCCGTCCCATTTTATTTGGAGTATTGTCTGCAGTTCTGGTCATCCCATTACAGGATGTGGAGGCTTTGAAGAGGTGCGGAGGATGTTTACCAGGATGCTGCATGGATTAGAGAGTTTCAGCTACAGGGAGAGGGTTGGATAAACTTGGATTGTTCCCCCAGGAACATTGGAGTTTAAGGAGAGACTTGATAGTAGTGTGTAAAATTATGAGAGGCATAGATAAGGTAGACAATCAGAACCTTTTCTCTCAGGTAGAAATATCTCATACCAGACAGTATAGCTATAAGGTGAGAGGGGGAATGTTTAACGATACCAGTACTAGTGGTGTGCCTCAGGGTTCGGTGCTGGGCCCGTTACTGTTTGTCATCTACTTCAATGATTTGGATGAGAACATACAGGGCAAGATTATCAAGTTTGCTGATGATACAAAAGTGGGTGGTTTTGCAGATAGTGAAGATGGTTGTGAAAGATTGCAGCAGGATCTGGATCGATTGGCCAGGTGGGCGGAGGAATGGTTGATGGAATTTAATACAAAGAAGTGTGAGGTGTTGCATTTTGGGACGTCGAACAAGGGCAGGACCTACACAGTAAATGGTGGGCCTCTGGGTAGTGTTGTAGAGCAGAGGGATCTAGGAGTACAGGTGCATGGTTCCTTGAAGGTCGAGTCGCAGGTAGATAAGGTGGTCAAAAAGGCTTTTGCCACTTTGGAAATCATCAGTCAGAGTATTGAGTATAGAAGTTGGGAGGTCATGTTGCAGTTGTATAAGACGTTGGTGAGGCCGCATTTAGAATATTGTTTTTAGTTCTGGGCTCCATGTTATAGGAAATATATTGTCAAGCTTGAAAGGGTTCAGAGAAGATTATAGCTATAATCTTCCCTATAGAAGCTATAGGGAGAGGTTGAGTAGGCTGGGTCTCTATTCCTTGGAGCACAGGAGGATGAGAGTGATCTTTTTCGAGGTGTACGAAATCATGAGAGGAATAGATCTGGTAGATGCACAGAGTCTCGTGCCCAGAGTAGGGGAATCGAGGATCAGGGGACATAGGTTCAAGATGAAGGGGAAAAGATTTAATAGGAATCTGAGAGGTAACTTTTTCACACAATGGGTGGTGGGTGTATGTAACAAGCTGCCAGAGGAGGTAGTTGAGGCTGGGGCTATCCCATAGTTTAAGAAACAGTTAGACAGGTACATGGATAGGGCAGGTTTGGAGGGATATGGACCAAGTGCAGGCAGGAGGGACTATTGTAGCTGGGACATTGTTGGCTGGTGTGGGCAAGGTGGGCCGAAGGGCCTGTTTCCACACTGTATCACTCTATGACTATGAGATGTGCGGAGCAAATTTTTAACACAGAGAGGAGTGGGGACTTGGAACACACTGCCAGAGGTGGTAGTGGAGGCAGATACGATTGTGGCATTTAAGAGGCATTGAGATAGGCCCATGGAAGTGCAAAGAATAGAGGGGTATGGATCATGGTGTAATCAGTTTAACTGCAAGATGTTTGGTGCCGACAAAGAGTGCTATACTCTTTGGTGGTCTATATTCTATCTCAATCCCATTGACCTATCCCTGATTCTGGAACAATAATACCTAGTTTTGGACTCCTCAGCCAGAGGAAGCATCCTCCATGCAATTAGTCTGTTGTGCCATGTCGGAATATTGTATGTTTCAATTAGACCTCCCATCATTTCGCTAAACTAAAATATGCAAACTTAATGTACTCAATCTTTCATTTGTCAAACCTGCTACCCTCTGGAACCAGTTAAATTAATATTTGTTGCATCCTCAATGGCAATATTTTTAGGAAAGGAGATCAAATTGCAGACAATACTGCAGGCAGCATCTCTGGAGAGAAGGATTGGGTGATGTTTTGGGTCGAGACCATTCTTCAGACCCGTCTGAATAAGTGTCTCGACTTAAAACGTTATCCAGTCTGAAGAGAGGTCTCCACCCGAAACGTCACCCGCTCCTTCTCTCTAGAGATGCTGCCTGTCCCGCTGAGTTACTCCACCATTTTGTTTCTATCTTCGGTGTAAACCAGCACTTGCAGTTCCTTCCTCGAGACAATATTCCAGGTACTCTCTCACTGAGGTCCTGTGTTATACATTGAGACATATTTCTCCTGTTCTTGAAATGTATAAAGGAAAACATTGCATTCCTCTTCTAAACACGTGATACACTTACACATTTGCTTTCAGTGGTTTATATACAGGAGTTTGAAGTCACTTTGAATATCAACTCCACCTAAATACTCGCCCATTAAAATTGCATTGCCAAGTGAATGACTTTATTTTTCCTAAATTATTTAGCACCTGCCATGCTCCTGTGCACCCACCTAGCTTGGCAATGTCCCTTTGAAGCCTCGCTATATACTCTTTGCTTTTCACAAACACGAAGATTATCAGCAGACTTTGAAATACAATCTTTGATATTTAATTTAGTTTAGTTTTAGTTTAGAGATACAGCGGGGAAACAGACCTAAGTCGGTGCCGACCAGCGATCCCCATGCATTAATGCTTATCCTACACCCACTGGGGACAATTTAAATTGATACCAAACTAATCAACCTACAAACCTGTACGTCTTTGGAGTGTGGGAGGGAACCGAAGATCTTGGAGAAAACCCACGCAGGTCATGGGGAAACATACAAACTACCTACAGACAAGCACCCATAGTCAGGATCGAACCCGGGTCTCTGGCGCTGTGAGGCAGCAACTCTACTGCTGCATCTCCGTGCCTCCCCAGTAAATATCGATTGTGAATTGTTGAGCCCGTGCCTTTCCCTGGGATACCTGCCAACCTGAGAAAAATCCACTTATTCCCACATTTTGCCGTCTGTTCAATAATCAATTCTCAATCTATGACAGTATATTACACACAAATAGTGTTGACCAATGTCTATTTTATGCACATTTTATAATACATATGTGATATAGTCATTTTATTCTTATTTTGCTTGGACATTGGACATTGGGCTTTCATCTACACATGATAGAAAAAGAAGCATAATAAGTACGGCCTCGCGGGGCCGGTCCCACTTCGATCGCCGGAGCCGTATGGAGTTGTGCGGAGCTGGTTCTGACATCGCGCGGCGCTCCGAAAAACTGACACTGTTCAAAATCCCGTGCGGCATCGGCCTGTTGGCCTGCAGCCGCATTGAGGCCGTACGCAACGTCTCGACGTTGTACGCAGCGTCTAGACGGCGTACACCTAGCGCATGGCGTTGCGCGATGACGTCACCGCCTGGCGTGCCGTTGCGTGATGACGTCACCGCCCAACGCCGTGTGATGTCCAAATTCACTCGGCCCACCTCCTGCCCAGCTGATTGGTGGGTATGATGTCGGGACCAGCCGTGCACAACTCCAGACGCCTCAGCGGTTCGAATTGGGACCGGCCCCGCGAGGCCGTACACCTCAAGCCACCACATTTGGTCGCGCTATACGCATGCAATCGCATGCTATTGGGACAGGCCCTTTAGGGCCAGGTGTGGCCAAATGGCTTAATAGTACCTGTGAACTTTATCTGATTGCCCCAGCACAAACATTAGCTCATCTAGGAGGAGTAGGTAACTCAGGCATTCGAGATATTTGTGAAGTGTTATTACAATTTTTCCATTGCAATAAAAGAAGTTAGTAATACAACTAATGGAAAATTAGGAAGATCCTTTTTTATTAAAGCAGTGGTTTGCACTGCAGGATGTGATTGAGGCAAATAGCTTAGATGCCTTCAATGGAAATTAGATGAGTACATTAGACTAAAAGGGGGAGGAAGTTGTGGTGACAAATCTGGGGCAAGGCATTTGGAGTGGGAGGAGTTTTATGAGCGTCATAAACATTTTTAAAATCTACATTAAAGGAAATACAAAGACAAAAGGCAACATTTTTTACAATCATTTTCTTTGTTGTTCATCAATGTGAAATGTATGTGTATTTGAAGCTGCATCAAAGACGCTAGCCGTTGAAGTACGAAAAACAGCAAGCAACCTTGTGTCCCTGGTTAATGCCTCTACCCGTCAATAATGCCGATTACCTTTAATAGAAGCTGATACTTTGTAATCCTCTGAACAGGTTTCAAAAGGTAGGCATCCAGTGAAAGTTTATGATCCAGTTTTTGCTGGCATTCCTGGAATCAAAATACAATATAATTAAGGCTTGAGGACCTGTCACTCTTTAAGCACCTCCTGTTGGATTTAAAACTGGCAAAGTTCTCATAAACGGAAATGGGAAATACGAATGAATCTAAATGGTGCTGTGGTCAGAATAAATGGAGCTGTGGTATGAATGTTGACCTCTAAAAGGGTGGTTTACACCCCAACGGTATGAACATTGACTTCTCGAACTTTTGATAGTCCTTGCTGTCTCTCTCCATCCCCTTCCCCTTCCCAGTTCTCCCACCAGTCTTACTGTCTACGCCTACATTCTATCTTTGTTTCTCCCCTGAAGAAGGGTCTCGGCCCGAAATGGCACCAATTCCTTCTCTCCATGGATGCTGCCTCACCCGCTGAGTTACTCAAGCTTTTTGTGCCTACATCAGAATAAGAAACAGTTGAAAGAGAAGTGAAGAGGGAATTACAATAAAGGCTACCGTGGTCAACTAGTCAGGTTTAAGGAGACAGGCAATTGCAAAGGTAAAAGGAATCAGGTACTTTGTATTTTGGACCATGTAGGAAGCTAGGGAGGAAATTGTGGAAGACCATGCAGAGATAATCATCAACTTGAGCCACAGGTGATATTCTGCAATAATGCAGGGTGGCTAATGTTGTACTGTTATTTAAGAAAGGCAGCAAAGCCAAACCAGGGATGTACAGGCTGGGATCTGCCAGCATTTGGACAGAACACAACATTATGGAGTAACTGAGCAGGACAGGCAGCCTTTCTGGAGAGAAGGCATGGGTGCTGTTTCGGGTCGACACCCTTCTTCATACCGATCTGAAATGTCACCCATTCCTTCTCTCCAGAGATGCCGCCTGTCCCACTCAGTTTCTCCAGAATTTTGTGTCTCTCTTCGGTTTAAACGGGCATCTACAGCTCCTTCCTACGCATTTGGATAGACATGGATTGATTCAGGATAGTCACGTTATTTAATTCCACTTCCCATTCCCACACTGACCTTTCTGTCTTAAGCCTCCTCCACTGTCAGAGTGAGGCCAGATGCAAATTGGAGGAACAGCACCTAATATTTCACTTAGGCAACTTTCTACCCGATGGTAGAGTATTAATTTCTCTAACTTCATGTAATTCTTGCATCCCCCCCTCTACATCCCTCCCCCACCTAAGTCGTACTGGTTTCAAAGTCATCTTGGTGAGTCTCATTGTCAGTAAGTCGTGTTCCATTAGCTCAGCTAACAATGGCCTGTTTCCTTTATTATCGTTACTTTTTTGCATATCATTCATTTGTTCTGTATCTATATCACCGTCTATATCTCAAGTTTCCCTTTCCCCGACACTCAGTCTGAAGGAGGGTCACCACCCACAGTGTTACCTACTTGCTTGGATGAGCGACTCAAAGAGTCGTGGTGGAGCATTGTTTTTCTGATTAGTGGCCCGTGACCAGTGGTATGCCACCATATCTGTTATCTACATTAACGATTTAGATGACAGTGTAGCTAACATTGTTAGTAGGTTTGCAGATGACACCAAAATTGGTAGCGCAGTGATGAGTGAGGAAGGATATCTAAATTTACTACAGGTTGAACACCGATTTTCTGGCTACTGATGGTCCGCGCACTCCTATAATCTGGACAAAATTAATAGAGGTCGGTTGAAATTCTCTGAGCGGCCACAGGGGGCATCGCGAGTGGCAACACTCATTCCGGTCGTGTCCCTCCATCGTGAAAGTGTTATTTGTTTACATCGAAATATCAAAATCCCTCCTTGGCCTCGTCTAATTCTATCTCTTGGCTTAATGTTTAAGTTTTTGTGTTTCAACTCTGCCCGGTCCCCACACACCATCCCACAGCCCCTCCTGCCACCATTCTGCTCAATTTACATCTTGCCCTCTGGAACTCTGAACTTTTGGTCAAGTCCTCTCTGATTTACTGGGCACCTTAAAAACGCTGCCTCCCAAGGTCCCTTTTCAACCATGGTCTCAATCTTCTCTCCTAACTGTTTCGCAAAGACAATACAGTAAACACTAATTTTAACGGACCCACTTATAACCAATGTTGGATATAGCGGATGCACCTGGCCACCCGTCCCTGGCTGTTCATAGCCCCGGCTTCTGACCCCAATCCTAACTCGCAAGGTTAATCAGGGACCCCTTGTTCACCCACCGCACGGTCCGGTGTCAAACCAGGGCATGACATTCACAGTAAATGGTAGTGTCCTGGAGAATGTTGCAGAGCAGAGCGATCAGGGAGTATAGGTGCATGGTTCCCTGAAAGTGGTGAGTCAGTGGACAGTACGATGAAGAAGACCTTTGGCTCGTTCGCCTTCATTGGGAAAGATATTAAGTACAAAAGCTGGGTCAACATGATGCAACTGTACAAGTCGTCGGTAGGATCACATTCGGAGTGTTGTGCGCAGTACTTGTTGCCCAACTATAGGAAGGCTCTCATTAAGTTGGAAAGGGTGCAGGAGAGATTCATCAATATGTTACCTGGACTTGTTAATTCTGGCCAAATTGGAGCTGCCAGGACATTAAAATTCTTCATTTTTATTATTTATTTATTTATTTATTTAAAAAAAAAAAAAAAAGTTTTCATTTTGTTTTCTTATATAATCATAATCAATATTATTTAATCACCATCTCCATTGATTATAGATCTATTCTTTCACTTCTTTACTTTCTAAAAAAAATAGAAGCTTATATAAATCATTTCGTAATATTTGCATAATTTTTGAAACAAGTTAAATGTGCATTTGAAAAACTGTTATATTGTTGGCAATATGCATTGCTTCTAATAAAAATATTTAAAAAAAGAAATCTGTTCTAGTAATCTTTATGAAATTCAAGTCCCTTATTCAAAGGCACAAAAAATATTGATACATTTTGAATCCAATATAAAATTCAATCCAATATCTAAACAATATTCACATAAACAAAGTGGCCCTTTGATGCAAAATATTGTGCAGACATTTTGAAGCACTATCAATAAACAGTTTAATAGAATCATGTACATATGTAGCACAGAAGTAGGCTCTTCTCCTATACTCATCCTTGCTGACCAAGATGTCTTCCTCAGCTAGTCCTATTTGTCAATATTTAGCTCAATATGTAGGCTCAACCAAGACCTCAATGGTGGACAGGTGGAGGACAATGGCTGACCTTAGTGGAGCATCACAACGGCTGGGAAGGCAGATGAAGGCTGCAGCAGAAAAAGGTCTCCGGTCGTCTTGGACTCCATGCCACTGGATCCCGACCCAGATCTGTCAAGGACCGTAGTGGGGTGGTTGTCTGTACACCAGTCTCCGTACCTTAAACAATGTCACGCACATGCGTCCTCCATATAGGGAATAGCACCCTGGAGACACCCATGGCCAGCCATGACCGAAGGCGGCCTAAGAAGGCTATGTACCTCAAAATATTTCCCATCCATTAAGTCTTTTAAACATGGTAAATGTACACGTTTCTATCATGTTCCATATATCCACTACCCTCTGTGTGAAAAATGTGCTCTTCACGTTCCCTTCAAAGTTTGCTCTTCTCGCCTTAAACCTATCCCCACTAACGTTCCATCAATTTCACAATATTCATAATTGAAAAGAAAATACGTTAGGATGATCCTTTCAGAAACATTATAACCAAAAGCTGATATCCGTGCTTCGGGTACAAGAAGTGACCTTTGATGTACAACAATGCATTAAAGCCTTTTAGAAATGTGATTGTCAATGAATGATATGATTCCTTCTTAAAGACCGAGACAAGAAAAGTTTTAAAATGGGGATCAAGGAAATGGAAAGAAAGAAGAAGAGAGATTTCTAAAGGGAATTCTAGACCTCTACTTGACCGCCAATAATGAAGATTATGGTGAAAATACACGCGGCTACAAGAATAGAGAGTTCAGGGAGATTACAGATTTTAAGGTATAATAGATGTAAAGGAGCAGTGATATGGTACAAAGGTTGGCTATAGAAATGTGGTGGAGCTGGCAAAACAGCTATACAATAGACAATAGACAATAGACAATAGGTGCAGGAGTAGGCCATTTGGCCCTTCGAGCCCGCACCGCCATTCAATGTGATCATGGCTGATCATCCCCAATCAGTACCCTGTTCCTGCCTTCTCCCCATATCCCCTGACTCTGCTATTTTTAAGAGCCCTATCTAGTTCTCTCTTGAAAGCATCCAGACAACCTGCCTCCACCATCCTCCGAGGCAGAGAATTCCACAGACTCACCATTATCTGTGAGAAAAAGTGTTTCCTCGACTCCGTTCTAAATGGCTTACTCCTTATTCTTAAACTGTGGCCCCTGGTTCTGGACTCCCCCAACATTGGGAACATGATTTCCTGTCTCTGGTGTGTCCAATCTTATAAGTTTCAATGAGATCCCCTCTCATCCTTCTACACCACAGAGTGTACAAGCCCAGCCGCTCCCTTCTCTCAGCATATGACAGTCCCGCCATCCCGGGAATGAACCTTGTAAACCTACGCAGCACTTCCTCAATAGCAAGAATCCGAGATAACCCCAGAATTTCTGGTTGCTATATACAACATAATACCCTACGTGCTATCATGAGTATGTTTCTATGTTTAAAAAAGGGAACAATAATGGCATGCAGACCTGAAAGAATTGGCAATCTCCGCACTGCCTCCAGAGTGCTTCTGAACGAGGCTTGTTTTGACAGTACTTCTCATAAATCTGTAACTCTTCTTTCTGCAAACAAAAACAAATTATTTATGATAAAAGCAGAGACAACTGTAAAATGAATAACTTGATTAATTAGTGAAGTACAATAACTTGGGTACTCAGGGCATTGACAACATAATTCGTTCACAAGAGGTCTGAGATTTGTGTGCCATCCTTCATCAGTTTTTCTTTGCTATCTTGAGGTGCATCTGGTGCCTATGATTAGGATGTAGTTCTGTAATCTTCACCCCCTACAATTGCAATCAAGTTTCAATTTGTTGTCATCCACTTAATGATTTAATGCAGACTTGTGCAATCTTTCCAAACTCTCTGGAGCCACAGGAGATTGCAAATGCTGAACCTAGAGCAAAAAGCAAACCACTGGTGGAACTCAGCGGACCGAACAGCATCTGTGGAGGGCAAGCAATTGTTGATGTTTTTGGTTGGGAGGGAGTGGGGAAGGAAGGTAGCTGGTGCAAAGAGGAGAAAGGGAGTGGTGAGACAGAGGAGAGAAGGTGAGAGGTGGACCAAGGATTGACGGGGAGATGGAGTCAGGTGTGGAATGGGAGTCAGAGGCAGGTGGGTAATAGGTGGAAGTGGACAAGGGGCAAAAAAGAGGGCAGATAGAGCCAGGTGAGGGCGTGTGAGTGTGGAGGTGGAGACGGAGGCTGCAAAGTAATAGGGCAGAGATACCTCTGATTAGAAAGGAAGGTGTTAATGAGAATTGTGTAGAGAGATGTGAAAGTGGAAAAGATAAGGGGAGGTGGCCAGATGGAGGTGATTTTAATGTTTGAGAGTTTTCCAGGTGATGGAAGCTGTAGGAGACCCATCCTTCTCCTCCTGCCAAGGATGTAGGGTGGATGGGGCTACAATGGGGACAATGGCTGCCATGCAAATATGCTCTGGACCTTGTTGTAGTAGGGCAGCTGGAAGAGATTAAGTCCCAAATATTACTGACAAAGATGCAAATAAAGAGTGCAAGAAATCCTGTTTTGTACTGCTGCTTATATTTTACAGATCCAGCTCTGACCGTGTGGATGTTTCAAGAGTCAAGAGTGTTTCATTGTCATGTGTCAATGAAATTCTTACTTGCCGCAGCACAACAGAATATGTGAATGTGTAAACATTGTATATAATGGGGGAGAAAAAGAAAAAGTTCAATAAATAACAAATATAGTGCAAATAACAAATAATAATATAGTCTTTGCAGTCCAGAGCTCAGAGCTTATTCGTTGTGTTTAATAGCCTGATGGCTGTAAACACAACGAATAAGCTCTGAGCTCTGGACTGCAAAAGACTATATTATTATTTGTTATTTGCACTATATTTGTTATTGAACCTGGACGTTAAAGTCTTCAATCTCCTGTACCTTCTTCCTGAGTGTCCAGGATGGTGTGGGTCCTTGATGATTTTGGCTGCCATTTTGAGTCAGTGACTGCGATCGATCCCTTCGATGGTGGGGAGGTCAAAGCCGGTGATGGACTGGGCAGTGGTCACAACTTTTTGCAGTCTTTTCCACTCCTGTATGTTCAAGTTGCCGGACCAGGCCACGATGCAACCGGTCAGAATGCTCTCTACCGTGCACCAGTAGAGGTTTAGGACAATCCCCTTCGACATGCTGAATCTCCGTAATCTTCTCAGGAAGTAGAGTTCTTTATAATTGCATCAGTGTGCTGGGTTCAGGAAAGATCTTCTGATATATGCACGCCCAGGAATTTAAAAATATTGACCCTCTCCACCATCGTCCCGTTGATATGAACAGGATTGTGGGTCCTCATCCTTCCCCTACCAAAGTCCACAATCAGTTCTTGGTCTTACTGATGTTGAGAGCTAGGATGTTGAGCTGGCACCATTTGGTCAGTGGGGTGGGAGATTGCAACCTACACGTGGTTCACCCTGTTTCGACGAATGCAATCACCCTGACGTGCACAAACGGAAGATCAAACAGAACAAGTTGTCCTACAACTTTAGGCTGTGCACGCCATACGCAAGAAGAAGACCATTTAGTCAGTCGGTCGATCTCACTTCTATACTCTGACTCGTTCCCATCTGTGATTCGTCCAACCACAGTGGTGTTTTCGACGAACTTGATGATGGAGTTCGCACTATGACCGGCTACGCAGTCATGGGTATAGAGTGAGTACAGCAGGGGGCTGAGCACGCAGCCTTGAGGTGCTCCCGTACTAATTGTTACTGAGGATGAAGTGGTTCCTCCAATTCAAACAGAGTGTGGTCTGTGGATGACAAAGTCGAGGATCCAATTGCAGAGGGATGCGCAGAGGCCCAGTTCCGTGAGCTTGGTAACCAGCTTGGAAAGGATGATGGTATCAAATGCTGAGCTGTAGTCCATAAACACCAGCCTGACGTAGGTGTTTTTATTGTCCAAGTGGACCACTGTGGAGTGGAAGGCCAGTGAAATTGCATCCTCCATTGCGAACTGTAGTTGGTTGAGATTCTTGTCAAGGTAGGAGTTGATATGCCCCATAACCAACCGCTCAAAGCACTTCCTCACCATAGACGTTGGTGCCACTGGTCGATAGTCATTGAAGCACGTCACCTTACTCTTCTTGGGCACCGGTATTATTGATGCCCTCTTAAAGCAGGTGGGAACCTCAGACCTCAGAAGTGAGAGGTTGCAAATGTCTGCAAAAACTCCTGCCGGTTGGTCTGCACAGGTCTTGAGATCCATATTCTGATATGGATATGGAAATGCAGCCAAATTGGAAATGGTTGTGAGCGTTAAATTCCTTGGAGTAGAAATTACCAACAATCTGTCGTGGATTAACCACATTAATGTCAAGAGGGAATTCTGGACTAATCTTGTGTCCCAAGGCAATGACATGTGTACTGTGGAAATTATTGCTTGCTAGAACGGGCTACAAAGCGAAGGCAGACCTATTTTGATGACAACAAGTCCTTCTGCAATGCGCTCACTGCATTCAATGCTCAATTCCAGCAACGTTGGTGGAGCGATGTCACCCGCCACATCAGTCTTGTGTGAGCTTTACTAACGATTACTGTGATAGATGCAAGATTGGCCTTCTAGAGAGTAAATGCATGGAAAACAACTAGCCCAGATAGGATCCTTCAGAACCAGCTGGTTGGGGTATGTACAGATAGCTTTAACTTAGTGAAAGGCCTGGATAGAGTGAATGTGGAGAGGATGTTTCCACTAGTGAGAGAGTTTAGGACCAGAGGCCATAGCCTCAGAATGCAAGGACATACATTTAAGGAGGAGATGAGGAGTTTATTTAGTCAGAGGGTGGTGAATCTGTGGAATTAATTGCCACAGACGGCTGTGGAGGCCAAGTCAATGGATATTTTTAAGGCGGAGATTGACAGATTTTTGATTAGTAAAGGGGTCTGGGATTATGGGGCGAAGACAGGAGAATGGGGTTGAGAGGGAAAGATAGATCAGTCATGATTGAATGGAGGAGTAGACTTCATGGGCCAAATGTCCTTATTCTGCTCCTAGAACTTATGATAATTTTTCTGCTCGATTGCGAGGTCCTCACCTGCTTTAAAAAGACCATTATGTATCCCAGTTCCAAAGATAAACAAGATAGGGTGCCTCAATGATGATCATCATGTGGCTCTGATAATAAACACCATCATTAAATACTTTTTGAGAGACTGGTGATGGTGCACATTAACCTCAGCCCCCCAGGCAGCCTTGATCCACTGCAGTTTGTCACGCAACAGGTCCACATCAGACCCCTTCTCCCTGGCTCTAAACTCATCCCTGTATTAGGACTTTGCCAACAAGGACCTATGTTACGGACTATAGCTCTGCCTTCAACTCCATAATGCCATCCAAGCTCATCTCTAAACTCCTGGATTTTGGGGTCAGCACCCCTCACTGCCAATGGATCCTTGACTTTCTGACCCACAAACCACAATCAGTGAGGATAGGTGACAACATCTCCTCCACATTCATTCACAATACCGCCAAGGATGAGTTCTCAGTCCCCTGCTATTCTCCCTGTACACTCACGATTGTCTCTAGCTCCATTTGCAAGTTTGCAGATCACACCACTGTGGTGGGCTGGATCGCATACGATGATGAGACGAAGTACAGGAATTAAATGGAGAACTGGGCAACGTGGTGTCAGGACAATAACCTCTCCCTCAACGTCAGCAGGGCGACGGACTGAGTTAGCAACATCCGGGAGCAAAATGAAGTACATGCCCCGATCAGCAGCAACAGTGCTGAAGTGGAAAGTGGCATCACGGGTGGATAGGGTGGTGGAGGTGGTTTTTGGCACGCTGCCTCCAACATTCAGGGAATTGAGAAAATAATGTGTAGTAGGGAACTGCAGATGCTGGTTGACAGCAAAGATAAACCCAAAGTGCTGGAGTAACTAAGCAGGGCAGGTAGCATCTCTGGAGAGATGGAATGGGTGATGTTTCTTCTCACTGAGAGTCAGGGGAGAGAGAGGCTAGAGATATGGAAGGGTAAGGTGGGGGGGAGGGAGGGGAGGGGGAGATAGAGGGGGGAGAAGGGAGGGGGAGAGAGGAATGGGGAGAGAGGAATGGGGAGAGAGGAGGGGGGGAGAGAGAGGAGGGGGAGACAGAGGAGGGGGGAGAGGAGTAGGGGGGAGAGAGGAGAGGGGTAGAGAGGAGGGTGAGAGAGGAGGGGGAGACAGAGGAGGGGGAGAGGGGAAAGTGGGAGGGGGGCAGAGGGGGGAGGGGGAGGGAGAGAGAGGAGGGGGAAGAGGGGGGTAGACGGGGGGGTAGAGGGATGGGGAAAGAAAGTAGAGGGGGGTAGAGGGGGCGGGGAGGGGAGTGGGGGAGAGAGGAGGGGAGAGAAAGGGGAGGGGGAGGGAGAGAGAGGAGGGGGAAGAGGGGCGTGGTGGAGGGTAGTGTGGAGGGAGGGAGAGGATGGAGGAGGGAGGGGGGGTAGAAGGGAGAGGGGGGAGGGGGGAGAAAGAGTAGAGGGGATAGAGAGGAGGGAGCGGGGAAGTGGATAGAGAGGGGGGGAGAGAGAGGGAGGGAGAAGAGGGAAGGGAGGAGAGGCGGGGAGAGGAGGAGGGGCGGAGAAGAGAAGGGGGAGAGGTGGAAGGGGGAAATGAGGTGGGGAGCTGGGCGAGTGAAGGTGCTGTGAAAAGTGGAGAGAGCCCAGGGAGAGAGAGAGAGAGAGAGAGAGAGAGAGAGAGCTCTAGTAAAAAACTCTCGTCAGCTCTAAGGAAAGCCGAGCTGAGGCTGACGTGTGTTGACCTCGGGAAGAACGCAGAAAGTCTTGGGAAACCCGAGCCGAGGCGCGAGCGTGCGTCGTGCATCGACCAAAGCTCTCTGCTGCTCTTGGGATTTCTCGGGAAAGCCGAGCCGAGGCTAGCATGCGTTGACCTCGGAAGCACTCGGAAAGTATCGGAAGTGCCTTCGGAAGCTGTCGGGATCTGTCGAGCCCACCCGCCCGTTCTTTCTGCGTCTTTTGGAGAACCAGTGGGGGGGGGAGGGAGAGGTAGGGTGGTGACGTCACTCCTGGAAAACAGTGCCCAGCAGGCAGCGCGTTGAAAACTCTGCGCAGCTTGCCGCGAGGATCAAAGGCATTATGACGTCATCCAGCTCGCTTCAGCACGTTAGATTTTTAAAAAAATGTCAGATTGGTGAACAATTTTTGTAAAAAACTCGGGAAATAATGAATCAAATTTTCAGATGAGGCGATTTTCGCCATCATGAGGTAAATCTCTACTGGAATATGTAAAATATAACCATTAGCGCATCAGATTTTTGAGAAGATGTGATTCACAAGCAAGCAAATATAATAACGATCAGAGTTTTATAAGTATACTAGACCAAGTGCAGACCCGTTGGGTCTGTTCCCTAATAGACGGTTGCGGGGGGGGGGGGGGGGGGGGGTGGGCGACATGTGGCGTCACACACGCTAACTACCCCCCTTGATATTATATTAATATTATTAATTTGCTCCTTTTACCCCACAACCGCCCTATCCACTGACGCATAGCCCCCAACTCGCAGACGCATCTAGAGAGGTGGGGGGGGGGGGGTAGAGAGTGAGGGCAGTGAGAGAAGGGGGAGATACAGAAAGAGGGGCAGAGACAGAGAGAGAGGGGCAAGAGACAGAGGGAGAGGGGGGTGGAGGGGAGGAGGTGAGGGGGGAGGGTGGGGGAGAGAGATGGGAGGAGAGAGAGAGGGGAGGAGAGAGAGGGAGGGGCTGAGTGGATGGGGGGAGGGGATGAGGAGAGGTGGGGAAGGGAGGGTGGGGAGGGACGGGAGTAGGGGAGGGGTGGAGGGGAGGGTGTGGAGGGCAGGAGAGAGAGAGACTGTTGTACAGGGCCCATTGTTGTACAGGGCCCTGGTGAGACCACACCAGGAGTATTGTGTGCAGTTTTCGTCTCCAAATTTGAGGAAGGACATTCTTGCTATTGAGGGAGTGCGGCTTACGTTCACGGGATGGCGGGACAATGTTGAAAGAATGAAGCGGCTGGGCTTGTATACACTGGAATTTAGAAGGATGAGAGGGGATATATTGAAACATATAAGGTTATTAAGGGATTGGACAAGCTAGAGGCAGGAAACATGTCCCCGATGTTAGGGGAGTGCAGAACCAGAGGCCACAGTTTAAGAATAAGGGGTAAGCCATTTAGAACGGAGATGAGGAAACACTTTTTCTCACAGAGAGTTGTGAATCTGTGGAATTCTCTGGATGCTTTCAAGAGAGAGTTACATAGAACTCTTAAAGATAGCGAAGTCAAGGGATATTGGGAGAAGAAAGGAATGGGGTACTGATTGTGGATGATCAGCCATGATCGCAGTGAAAGGCGGGCTCGAAGGGCGAATGGCCTACTCCTGTACCTATTGTCTATTTTCTATTGTGGGGTTCACCTTTCCTTGATCATCGATGCCATCTATGATTTGTGCTGTACCTTTTAATACTTCTAGTTTGCCTCTCCCCCGAGTATCAGTCTGAAGAAGGGTTCTGACCCAAACATCACCAATTCCTTCTCTCCAGAGATGCTGCCTGACCCGCTGAGTTACTCCAGCAGTTTGTGTCTACCTTTGGTGTAAACCAACATTTGGAGTTCCTTTCTACACATTTGAATCACATTGCTTTTTTTCCTGGACATTTCTAAGTAGAAAACACTACTCACAAAAACAATGCGAAATCTGAGAAAAGGTGAAAATTATCAATTTTTGAAGGAAACAAAATGGTATGATTTAATGGAAAGGAAAATCGTGCAGACTCCATACCAAGTGTTGTCCAGAGTAAAACTTGCATTCCTCATCTCATTAACATAATTATTGTAAAATTATCAGCTCAAAAGCAAAATGTTTCTCTTACCCGCTTTAAAAAACACGTTCCTACAAGCTCAGGATTCTCCACACAATTTTCAAGCTCCTTAAGAAATATCCTTAAAACGAATAAGAAACGTTAATGTATTAAAGATCATCAGTACAAAGGCTTCAGTTACATCCTAACCAGAGGGACATCATATTTGGGATGGAATAGGTACAATTAACCCAAAGATGGTCCATAACGTCATGAAAATATGCTTGTGTATTATGGAGACATTTCACATTATTTTAACTTTCTCTGCTCAAAGTTGACAAATCCACACGATACATTCATAGTCACAATTGTATTTATATTCTATGTCTGATGGGTGGAGCAGCCTCATTTTTCATGCATGCCTGCCTTGGCTTCAGAACAGAATAGAGGTACAGGTAAGATATATTATTAACTACTGTTCATTTACATACAATGCTTGGATCCTAGAATCAGAAGTAAATTTTCACAATTTGTAGACGAGAACAAATTATGCATATGATTAAAATTGAGAGGGATGGTTGTAAAATATAGTAGGTCGGCAAAAAACCGACAAATGCAACAATTTAATTTGTAATAAATATCAATATTTGATGGCTGTATACTTTTTGGAATAGAGAGAGTACAGAGGAGATTTACTAAAATGTTGCCTGGGTTCCAGCAACTAAGTTACAGAGAAAGGTTGAACAAGTTGGGTCTTTATTCTTTGGAGCGCAGAAGGTTAGGGGGGGACTTGATTGAGGTCTTTAAAATGATGAAAGGGATAGACAGAGTTGACGTGGATAAGATTTTCCCATTGAGGGTAGGGAAGATTCAAACAAGAGGGCATGACATGAGAATTAAGGGACAGAAGTTTAGGGGTAGCATGAGGGGGAACTTCTTTACTCAGAGAGTGGTGGCTGTGTGGAATGAGCTTCCAGCAGAAGTGGTGGAGGCAGAATCGATTTTAGCATTTAAAAGTAAAGTGGATAGGTATATGGACGGGAAGGGAATGGAGGGGTATGGTCTGAGTGCAGGTAGATGGGACTAGGGGAAAATGAATGGTTGGCACGGACTGGAAGGGCCGAGAAGACCTGTTTACATGCTGTAATTGTTATATGGTTATATGGATGAGTCCTTTTGGAGCAGGGTAATGAAGGGTTTGAGGATCACAAATTTTCAGAGAATAAGCTAATGAAAACCATTGGGTTTAATTCTGGAGGAAATGAACAGGGAATTTTGATAGAACCTAGGTTCAGCCAGTCTTGGCATGTTGTGTGCAGTATTAGTGTCCATATTACAAATGATACGTAGAAAGTGAAAAAAAAAAATAGACGGATGGGACCAGAAATTAGAAATTCCACATAAAGACAAAGATTTTGGCAGAGACAAAAGAGACAGCAGCTACTCAGATAAGAGAAAGGTGAAGGAAAAAATAGAAATTTGTAAGTTCAATGAAAGGAGTGTCTTCGCCTTAACTAAAAGTATAAATATAACATTGTCAAAAATAAATCAAATTGGGAATTTGGATAAAACAATTATACCCAAAGGTTGTGAAATTCACTCTCACAAGGAGGAATTGAGATACATGTCTTAAATGTATTCAAGGGATCGAATCACTCCTTGTCAGAGATAATCAGCAAGTGAAGAAGTGAAGAAGTGAATATGTGGGGAACGAAAGGAAAGGAAGGAAGGAAGAAAGAAAGAAAGAAAGAAAGGTAACATTTCAGGTCTTCGACCTTCCAATAGAACATATGTAGAACATAGAACAGCACAGGAACAGGCCTTGGGCCTTCATTGTTTCTGCCGAACATGTCACTGAGATAAACTAGTCTCATCTGAGATAAACTGGGACAGGTGAAAAAAAAACCTGCTTTTATATGAGATTAGGAAAGGGTTAAAAGAACAAAAAGAATGCCTGTGATATGGAGATCTCGCAAATGTAGAAGATATATCTGTTATTGTAGTTGTTGTGATCATCCAGGCAAATCAATTATGATTAAGGAGCCATTGCCATTTGTTCTCCTCAGATACTGCCTGATTTGATGAGTTTTTGTGAAATTATTTCACACTCAGTATCTTTTTAGTTTTTTTTGCTTTTAAATTACTGTATTTATGAGAAAGCTGGGAAAGCAAAAAGAAGGAGAAAAGTGCACAGGAGTATGCACACAGGAAGAGGTCATTGGCAATTTTATGGCTGAATGATATGTTTTTGTGCTGTACATTTAATGGAAAATGTGGTCATTGGTAAAATTGATTAACTTGCTATCCTGTGTTCTATTTTCTCCTGCGGCGATAAGCTTCCCTTTCAAGCTGCAGCACCTTTGTTGTGACTGGAATGTTTTATCGGTAATTGGCTCAGACTCACTGCCGATTAATTTGTAGCGCACCAACCTGGAACAAACATACTATTTCTTCAGTTGCTTAGCACCTGATGCATTGACGAACGAAAAACATAGTGTCGGTAGGTATATCTTAATTGTACATTGATAAGGGGCCGATGCAATGTGTCGTAAAATGCCTCCGAATTGTGTATGTAATTAATTTAATTTGATTTCAGTTTTGTGTATACAATGCTTCATCAGGTTTCCAGAAGGACTTCAGCCTATGGTTGTCTCAATACCTCAAATATTTACCTTCACTGTAATAGGTATAAATCAGAGAAGCTCATGTGGAATAAATTCATTTCCTCTGCTACAGAACTTATGCAGCAATCACAACAATGTGAGAGAAGAATAAATGCATTTATATTTTAAATTTATATAATGCATTTATGTATTTCTGCACGATATAATCACACGACAAACTGATTAAATGTCTTAATTCAGCATGACAGGAAAATATATGACAATTTGCGCCTCCAGTTTTAATTATTTTTAATATAAATTCTTATTATAAAGCCAACATTGTTGGTGTCATTGGTATTAGGGGTTATGGGGAGAAGGCAGGAGAATTGGGTTACATATAAATCAGCCATGATTGAATGGCAGAGTAGACTTGATGGGCCGAATGGCTTAATTCTACTATTCCTTATGAGCTTATGGCCATCTTACTTATACATATATCCTATTTCTGTCAATGAAGGTCTATAACTAATCTGAATAAATGTTATCACTCAGCGACACAGTATTAAGTGGCCAAAACACACATGCTTACAGGAGGAAGAGCTACTTCTGAGAAAGAGAATAGCAGAACAGGTTTCAAAAGAAAGTATGCATTGAAATATTCAGCAATTGTGATTCACGATTAGACCACTTTAAGACATCCTAGATGTAGTCCATAACAAGGCAAAAATATGTGGAGCCTTTCCCCAGGCCTTTTCATTTGGTAATCTCCTCCCCTCTTGAGGGAAAGTGTTTGACTTCCACTTCCTCATAGATAGACTCTGTGACTGACTGCTGTAGAACATTTAAATGTTTCTGTAGGGGCAGGTATTATCAAGGTAGAGGAAAATTCAGAACCAATAATTGATACATGGGATTAATATAGATGGTTACTTGATTGTTTGTCAACATGAAAATGGTGGCACTGTTTCTGTGCTTTATGACTCTGTGTCTAATAATTCAGTAACTGGATTCGTAAGGGCAGTTCTTTTTCATCCTCACCTATATCATAATATTTTTCAGTTCATTAACCTCTAAACTGTTTGTTTTTCAATGTTATGGCAGAACAACCAGCAATATTATACTACAACTAATGACAGAACCCACCACAGTGCAGCCAGATTTTGCCTTCTGTTTTGTTCTGAATGCACGTTTCGTATTGAAATATAATCAACTTTTATCATTGGGTTAGATATTTAAATACAATATGAAAGAAACATCACCTGTTATGAAAATCATAGATTTCTGGAAGATTTCCAAATAGGATTTCCTTTTTATTCTTAAGTGCAGCTGGGATCAGAGGAGCCAGCTCTTGATTGTTCATTTCAACAGCATAACCCTGCAAAGGAAACAAGGTAATGAAGTAATTGGCAATTTAAAGAGGATTACAGTGTGCAAAAGGCAGAGTTGCCTATAATATTGTACTAATTATCCGGTGGTTTGACGAAAGTCCCATCATGGAAATAATATCTGAGCCAGTTTCAAGACTCAAAACAAGCTATGTTCTGCAGAGAAGTAAATCTTAAACCTTTATCACCATAATGTCATAATATATAGCTCTTTTGATGTATTTAAATGCGAAGGCAATATGCAGGTGTGTTTTCACACAAAGTTTAACACTATGCCATGTAAAACGTGTGATAATCCTTGTTAGCACAGAGCGGTGGTATGTTTGGGTAAATACCTCCAATTATGGAAAATGGTGAAAATGGAGAGATGTGAAGAAGTTAAATATGCTGCGGTGTATAACATAGGAGGACCCTGTGGGGGGAACTGCTGCTGGGGGTGGGGCGAACATGTGTGGAATACTTTCTAACTATGTCTGCGCCCTTTATGTGGCTGCTCTTTGCATACCTTGGGTATGGAAAACAAACAATATCACATGTGACAATAAAGTATTAATTAATTAATTCATTCATTCGTTCATTCATTCCAAGGGATGGAATATGGTCTCATCGCCCGCCAGCTCCAATGATGATGTGCAAAGTAATACCTTGTTCAGAGGTGAGAAGGTTCAAGATAATTGGAGATCAGACTCTACACCACACACTTGGCATACAGTTATATGCAGACGCACACGTGCAATCCAAGTCCATAAAGAGAAGATCTGACAATAGACAATAGGTGCAGGAGTACGCCATTTGGCCCTTCGAGCCAACACCACCATTCAATGTGATTATGGCTGATCATCCTCAATCAGTACCCCATTCCTGCCTTCTCCCCATATCCCCTGACTCTGCTATTTTTAAGAGCCTTATCTAGCTCTCTCTAGAAAGTATCCAGAGAACCAGCCTCCACCGCCCTCTGAGGCAGAGAATTCCACAGACTCACAACTCTCTGTGAGAAAAAATGTTTCCTCGTCTCCGTTCTAAATGGCTTACCCCTTATTCTTAAACTGTTGCCCCTGGTTCTGGACTCCCACAACATCGGGAACATGTTTCCTGCCTCTAGCGTGTCCAAACCCTTAACAATCTTATATGTTTCAATAAGATCCATTTTCATCCCTCTAAACTCCAGAGTGTACAAGCCCAGCCGCTCCATTCTCTCAGCATACGACAGCCCCTCCATCCCGGGAATTAACCTTGTAAACCTACGCTGCACTCTCTCAATAGCAAGAATGTCCTTCCTCAAATTAGGGGACCAAAACTACACACAATACTCCAGGTGTGGTCTCACTTGGGCCCTAAACAACTGCAGAAGGACCTCTTTGCTCTTATGCTCGACTTCTCATATAAAGGCCAACATGCCATTTGCTTTCTTCACTGCCTGCTGTACCTGCATGCTTACTTTCACACACTGATGAACATGGACCCCCAGATCCCATTGTACTTCCACTTTTCCCAACATGATGCCACTTAGATAATAATCTGCCTTCCTGTTTTTGATACCAAAGTGGATAACCTCACATTTATCCACATTAAACTTCATCTGCCATGCATCAGCCCACCCCTCCAACCTGTTCAAGTCACTCTCATAGCATCCTCCTCACACTTCACACTGCCACACAGCTTTGTGTCATCTGCAAATTTGCTAATGTTACTTTGAATCCCTTCATCCAAATCATTGATGTATATTGTAAATAACTGCGGTCCCAGCACCGAGCCTTGCGGTACCCCACTAGTTACTGCCTGCCATTCTGAAAGGGACCCGTTAATCCGCACTCTACCCCCAATACCATATGCCCTAATTGTGCCCACTATTCTCCTATGTGGGACCTTATCAAATGCTTTCTGAAAGTCCAGGTACACTTCATCCACTGGCTCGCCCTCATCTTTTCTCCCCAAATTGTCATTTTAGTTATCTTCTGTTGCTCTTTAAACATTACCCAGTCCTCTTGCTTCCCGCTCATCTTTGCTACGTTGTACTTTTATTTTTATACTGTCCTTGACGTCCCTTGTCAGCCACAGTAGCCCCTTACTCCCCTTTGAATCTTTCTTCCTCTTTGGAATGAATTGATCCTGCACCTTCTGTATTATTCCCAGAAATCCCTGCCATTGTTGTTCCACTGTCACCCCTGCTAGGGTATCTTCCCAGTCAACTTTAGCCAGCTCCTCCCTCATGGCCCCAGAGTCCTCTTTATTCAACTGCAACACTGACACTTTCTCCCTGTCCAATTGTAGACCATATTACCTGACCAGTTCCTTTATCAAATCTGGTTCATTACATAACACTAAATCCAGAATTGTCTTCTCCCTGGGAGGCTCCAATACAAGTTGCTCTAAGAATCCATCACGAAGGCACTCTTTGTAAAGTCAATTTCTTGGGGTCCAGTACCAACCTGATTTTCCCAGTCTACTTCAGCCCTTCAGTCCTGCCAGTCTGCCAGCACTAGCATATGCAATTGCAAGCTACAATGTTGCTATCCCTATTTTTATATTTCTGGCAGCAAGTGTATTCCTGGCAGCATGGAGGGAGGGTGCATTTTAAAAAATATTTTAAAGTCATAGTACACTGAATTTTGAATAAGGCAAAATGAGCAACCCCAGCGCAGTTGGTGGCTATGGATGAATGCTGGAATATTGCTTTGCGGGAATGGGTTGCGTTGGGGAAACGGGTGAGTGGTGGAATATTGCCTTAGGGAACGGGTTGTGTGGGGGACCAGGCCTCACGTGGGGGCTATGGGTGAGTGGTGGAATATTGCCTAAAAGATTTATTTTAGATTTACTTGTCCTATATTGTAAATTACTCTACATATTTTATGACAGATCTAGCTGAACCAACCTGTGTTTAAATCCTATTCCTTCGCAACAAAGCAAAGCATAGAACATTTTTTACCCTTATTGATTCTATAACATGTTCATAGTTTGACAGATTATTAATGGTGGTAGGCTCGTTTAAAAAATAAAAAAAATTGGAGTCGCATATTTAGTTGCATTTAAATAGTATTTAAAAGATACACAATCAAGAACTTAAAATTTTAAAAACAGGGCAAGTATTATAGCTGAAAGAAAATAATTTTAAGCCAAAACACAATCGACTAGATATGGGTCAGCATCTGTAAAGATTTTTTAAATGTGCAGGAAGGAACTGCAGATGCTGGTTTAAACCAAAGACAGATACAAAAAGCTGGAGTAACTCAGCGGGCTAGACAGCATCTTTGGAGAAAAGGATAGGTGACGTTTTGGCTCGAGACACTTCTTCAGACTGACAGTCAGGGGAAAGATATAGACAGTGATATAGAGAGATATAGAACAAATGAATGAAAGATATGCAAAAAAGTACCAATGATAAAAGAAACAGGCCATTGTTTGCTGTGGCCAAGTTACAGAGAATGAGACTCAACAAGACGACTTTGAAGCTAGTACAATGACTTGAGTGGGGGAACAATGGAGAGAGAAGGAGAATGCAAGGCTTACTTGAAGTTAAAGAAATCAATATTTATACCACTGGGTTGTAAGCTGCCCAAGCTAAATGCTGTAGTCAGATTGTGACAAATCAACAAATGCCTAATTTCTGTCTGAAGAAGGGTCTCGACCCGAAACGTCGCCTATCTCCTTCGCTCCTTAGATGCTGCTGCACCCGCTGAGTTTCTCCAGCCTTTTGTGTACCCTAATTTCTGTACCTTCTGCTCAGTAATTAGAGTCATAGAGTGATACAGTGTGGAAACAGGCCCTTCGGCTCAACTAGCCCACACCAGCCAACATGTTCCAGCTACACTAGTCCCACCTGCCTGCGATGGTCGATATTCCTCCAAACCTGTTTTACTATGTACCTATCTAACTGTTTTATAAACTTTGGCCTCAACTACCTCTTCTGGCAGGGTTACACAAAAAGCTGGAGAAACTCAGCGGGTGCAGCAGCATCTAAGGAGCGAAGGAGATAGGCGATGTTTCGGGTCAAGACCCTTCTTCAGACTGGTCAGGGATCAGGGAAACGAGAGATATAAACAGTGATGTGGAGAGATAAGGAACAATGAGTGAAAGATATGCAAAAAAGTATTGGTGATAAAGGAAGCAGGCCATTGTAAGCTGTTTGTGGTGTGAAAATGAGAAGCTAGTGCGACTGGGGGGGGGAGATGGAGAAGGAATGTCAGGGCCAGAGGGCTGAGGGAGAGGTGGGGGAGAGGCAGTCTGGGTTAACAGAATTGAGAAAATTCAATGTTTAAGCCCAGAGGATGCAGACTCCCCAAGCGGAATATGAGGTGCTGTTCCTCCAACTTGCGGTGTTGATCACTCTGGCCGTGGAGGAGGCCCAGGACCGAGAGGTCGGATACGCAGTGGGAGGGGGAGTTGAAGTGCTGAGCCACCGGGAGGTCGGGTTGGTTATTGCGGACCGAGCGGAGGTGTTCGGCGAAACAATCGCCCAGCCTCCGCTTGGTCTCACCGATGTAGATCAGCTGGCATCTGGAGCAACGGATGCAGTAGATGAGGTTGGAGGAGCTGCATGGTAACTCAAATTTCACTGTACCAACTGGTGCATGTGAGAATAACTGTAAACTTGTAAATATAAACTTGATTTAACCTTCCAGAGCAGCCTATCAGCAAGTCCTAACAAATCATCTGTTGCTGGACAGGCCTTAATGTGAAGACTTTGCCATAGATCATGTCGTCAATGTAGACCAAATATGTTTTGTTCTTATTTTAAATTCTCCTGCATGCATGCCAGAATCAAAATGAAAGTGTAATAAGCAAATACTGATTGAAATCTTTTCATATTGAACCACACATGTTCCCTACCTCGATGATGCTCTGGAGTTCTTCGACGTATGCCCTTTCTGTGTCAATCAATTCATTCATGATGTGCCTGAGAAGTAGAGGATTAGCATTAAATTTCAATATTATCAGTCGTGAATCAAAAATGAAATACATAAAGTGCCGAAGTGACTCAGCGGATCAGGCAGCCTTTCTGTAGAACAAGGATAGGTGATATTTTTGGTTGGGATCCTTCTTCAGACTGATTGTAATTAGTGAGGTGGTACGACAAAGCCTGGCAAGTGATAGGTGGATACAGGTGAGGATTATTTCTTGACATAAGGTGTGAGATAAGGATAGAATGGTTGCAAATTGTGGAGCCTGAGGAAGAACTGCAGGGGGAAGGGGAGGGTGAGAGGAGAAATAGGTGCGAGTTCAGGTGGGACACGAGAGGAGTAGATTAGTTTGTTACCTAAAATGGGAGAATTCAATGTTCATATAATTAGGTTGTAAGCTACTCCAACGGAATACAAGGTGCTATTCCTCGAGTTTGCGTGTGGCTTCACTCTGGCAATGGAGGAGGCCCAGAACAGAAAGGTCAGTATGGGATTGGGAAGGGGCGGTTAAAATGTTTACCAACTGGGCGATCCTGTAGGCCTTGGCAGAACAACCGCAAGTGTTCAGCAAAACGGTTGCAAAGTCTGTGGTAGGTGTCGCCAATGTAAAGGGTGGCGTGCAGGGATCACGGATGCAGTATATGAGGTTAGAGGAGGAGCTCTGTCTCACCTGGAAGGACTGCTTGGATCCCTGGATAGATGTGAAGGAGGAGATATATGGACAGGCGTAAATTATCCTGTAGTCGCGGGGAAAGTACCAGGGGAGTGGTTAGTTTGGGTGGGAAGGGATGAAGGAACTAAGGAGTTGCTGAGGGAGCAGTCTCTGTGGAAGATGAAGAGGGGTGATGATGTGAAGGGTGGTGGGACATCTTCCTATCACAGTCACATCTTCCCATCCCCACCCCTTTCCGTAAACTGGAAGAGCAGCAGCTCATATTCCGCTTGGGTAGCTTACAACCTAATGGTGTAAACACTGAAGCCCCAAGTTTTAGGTGATTAACCATCCCTCCCTTCTCTCTTCTCTATGCCCCACCTGGACTCACACCTATTTCTTCCCTCTACCTCCTCTTCAACATTCATTAGTTCCCCTGGCTTCTTAATGCACAACTCTTCTATCCTTATTTCACACCTTTTGTGTTTTCATCTCTGGCCTTTGTCTAACCTGTAGACTAAGGGGACACATGTAAGGGCCTCATCTATGATGGAAGAGGGGAACACCCATTCCCTAAAGAATCAGGACATCTCAAATGTCCAGGTATGGAACACTTGCGGCGTATACAGAGGAATTGAGAGTAGGGGATACAGTCTTTGCAGGAGGCAAGGTGGGAATAGTGTAGTCTAGATAGCTGTAGGAGTCAGTAGGTTTACAAAATCATTATGTGGTCTGGCAGGGAAGATGTAGTATAGGAGCATAGGTCACAGTCTTAAACTAAAGAGCTAACAAGAAATTTCTTCATCCACGCAATAGAGAATTCTCTGCATAGGAAGGCTGTGCAGGCCAGGTACCCGACTAAATACATAAAATATTCACCATGTTTTTGGGCTTATTTAGGGAATTAAAGTACAGGTTATCCTCAGTTTACAAAGCCTGACATACACTGCTGGTACATAGGAATGAGTGTCTGGGAGGCCAGCAGTACGGGTTTGCTGGTCAGTATACAAAAACTCAGGTCAGGAGTGTTTAATTGTCATATACACCAGGACTGGAACAATGAAATTCTTACTTGCTGCAGCTTTACAAGCACATTCATGCAAAAACCCACAACAAATTAATATATATTAAACAATAATACAATAACTTTTCAGTTATAATAGTTATCCAGACCATAATACTGAAAGCTGAATCCTCACAGTAAGCAAAGCCCATGATAGTTCACTGCTGAGGTACGCTCCTGTACTTTCTTATGGATAGAAGCGGAGAGATACGATGTGACCAGAGTGGGGTGGGTCTTTGATGATATTATTTGTCTTCTTGAGGCAGTACTTTGTATACGTGGCCGCATTTCCGACATGCTTGCTATGCGAGTGGCAAAATACAATACAGTACAAAGACTTGTACATTATTATTACTTGGTTGTGTAGTTTAGATGGGTCATTTACACAATCATTTTTAACAAATTTGGTGTAAATAGAACAAGCCGGAGATAATCAATACTGATTGATTGATTACTGAAAGGCGTAAAAGCAGGAGGGCGGATGACCTGCTCCAGCTGCTATTTGATATGCAATCATCATCCTGCATACTAGCACCAGCCAGAGATGCTGGAGTAACTCAGCGGGACAGACAGGATCTCTAGAGAGAAGGAATGGGTGACGATTCGGATTGAGACCCTTCGTTAGACACGGCTGTTGTGCGGTAGTCCTAATTGTGGCTCTACGTGTCAGCCGCGTCGCCCCAGACCTCTTCCAGGGTGGTGAATCTGTGAAATTCTTTGCCACAGAAGGCTGTCGAGGCCAAGTCAATGGATATATTTAAGGCAGAGATAGATAGATTCTTGATTAGTACAGGTATCAGAGGTATGGGGAGAAGGCAGGGTTGGGAGGGAGAGATAGATCAGCCATGATTGAATGGCGGAGTAAACTTGATGGGTGAAATGGCCTAATTCTGCTCCTATCACTTATGACCTTATGATCTCTGCAGGCCGCGCCTCCCTGCCGGCCTCCCGCGACCAGACCGATCGAGCGCCCGGCGGACCGCGTGACCAGGGGCCTGAACGTCCGGCCAACCGCGTGACATGGGGCCTGAGTGCTCGGCGGACCACGTGACCAGGGGCCTTAGCGCCCGGCCGACTGCGTCACTGGCGGACCACGTGACCAGGGGCCTGAGCGCCCGGCCGACCGCGTGACCAGCGGCCTGAGCGCCCCGGCGGACCTCGTGACCAGGGGCCTGAGCGCCCCGGCGGACCTCGTGACCAGGGGCCTGAGCGCCCCGGCGGACCTCGTGACCAGGGGCCTGAGCGCCCCGGCGGACCTCGTGACCAGGGGCCTGAGCGCCCGGCGGACCGCGTCACTGGAGGACTGCGTGACCAGGGGCCCGAGCGCCCGTCGGACCCCGTCACTGGAGGACCGCGTGACCTGGGGCCCGAGCGCCCGGCGGATCACGTCACTGGAGGACCGCGTGACCAGGGGCCCGAGCGCCCGGCGGACCGCGTCACTGGAGGACCGCGTGACCAGGGGCCCGAGCGCCCGGCGGACCGCGTCACTGGAGGACCGCGTGACCAGGGGCCCGAGCGCCCGGCGGACCGCGTCACTGGAGGACCGCGTGACCAGGGGCCCGAGCGCCCGGCGGACCGCGTCACTGGAGGACCGCGTGACCAGGGGCGCTAGCGCCCGGCGGACCGCGTCACTGGAGGACCGCGTGACCAGGGGCCTGAGCGCCCGGCGGACCGCGTGACCTGGGGCCTGAGCGCCCGGCGGATCGCGTCACTGGAGGACCGCGTGACCTGGGGCCTGAGCGCCCGGCGGACCGCGTCACTGGAGGACCGCGTGACCTGGGGCCTGAGCGCCCGGCGGACCTCGTCACTGGAGGACCGCGTGACCTGGGGCCTGAGCGCCCGGCGGACCTCGCCACTGGAGGACCGCGTGACCTGGGGCCTGAGCGCCCGGCGGACCGCGTCACTGGAGGACCGCGTGACCTGGGGCCTGAGCGCCCGGCGGACCTCGCCACTGGAGGACCGCGTGACCAGGGGCCTGAGCGCCCGGCGGACCGCGTCACTGGAGGACCGCGTGACCTGGGGCCTGAGCGCCCGGCGGACCTCGCCACTGGAGGACCGCGTGACCTGGGGCCTGAGCGCCCGGCGGACCGCATCACTGGAGGACCGCGTGACCAGGGGCCTGAGCGCCCGGCGGACCGCATCACTGGAGGACACTCCCCCGCTCGTCCGCGCCCAACTGGCCGCTGGCGCGCATGCCCGGTCGGGGCTGGGGCCGGGGCCATTTTCCAGCAGCTCGCGCACGGTCAGTCACGTTTGGCGGGCGTCGCCGCCGCCGCCGCCGCTGCTGTTGTCTCTGTCTCTCCACAAGCCGCCGCTCCCTCACTCACTCTCCTCCTCGCCGCCGCCGCCACACACATCCTCTCCCCCTGCCCCTGCCCCAGACTCTTTCTCTCGCTCTCTCTCTCCCTCGGCGGCCAGAAGGAGCAGCGACTGAGCGCGTGTGTGGAAGTTTCGAGGTGACTGTTGCTGCATTGACTCCAGAGTTCAGGTGCGTCTCCCATTCACTATTCACTTTGTTATTGGGGGGTTTACGGGAACTTTGTGGTCGGTGGAGGCTGCAGTTATCCACCGTAAAATGCGGAACACTTTGGGTGCTACTTGTAACTGAGATACTTAGTTCGTGCTAACTTGTCAGCGGTCAAACTCTTGGTTGAAGCATTGCAGCCCTGGCGATTTGTTTGGAGACGGGGGAAAACACATTCCACCGCTATTGAAAGACTAGGTTAACCATTACGGTTGTAGCAGTATTAATGTCCATGAAAAACATAACGTAATCCCAACTGATAAATATAGCTCGAGGAAAGAAAATCTGCTGCCCTGAACT
This sequence comes from Raja brachyura, assembly GCA_963514005.1. The sequence continues at coordinate 3,695,702 of OY740794.1, read as the reverse complement.
TGATCTGGTTGTGTGGTCGAAACTCACGAAATGGAATTGCATTATCTTCTGATTTAATGCACAAGCAACTGTAATTGAACATGTAGACAACTGGCTAGGATGTTTTATACACCAGTGAATCGTATACAAAATTGTGTGGACTATATTACTTTAATCAGACTTTTGTATCGTATTAACGATATTGTTCCATTCTGTCAGCATCCATTCATGAAAATTACTGGGTAGAGCCTGTCTCACAGACCCAGTGTTGGATCTGCAATGGTTTGCAGATGTGATAGAATAGGAATGGTCCTCGGAGTTCTTAACATTGACTTCAGAGTCCATGATGTCTCAAGAATTAGTTCAAGACTGACCTCTATCCTATGATTCATTACCTCGGCTGCCTTAAAGTAGTGTTCAACATGAGATTCCGATTGAACCGTGTTTAGAGTTAGCAGCATCTATCAGTGAGAAGAATCTTTCTTATCAAAGTTGTTGAGTCTTGTATACAATGGCCTGACTGGGTCTGTGCAATGATGAGGGTTCCAATGTAAATTTTTTTTATCTAACCTCATTGTTGACAATTGATCTGAACTGTCTCAAATGCAATCTTTCCTAAAATAGAGGACCCAAAATTGTTTATTCTCTGGGTGGATAAAATAGAGATGGATAACTGCATGAGTACCCTGTACTGTTATTGTAAGGCTTTCTTGTTGGGGGGGGGGGGGGAGAGACGGGACAGCAGAAAATTGTTCACGTTTCCTGCCTGTTACCCAATCCTCCAACCATGCCAATATGTGGTTACTTTATTTTGTGAGGCATCTTGAACATTTAGTTTGAATGAGTGTGCAAAGATCTGGCAAATCAACCATTTTATGGGTAAATGTCAAAATACAAAGAAGCATATATTCTACACAGTACAAGCTTGCAAACTCTGAGGTGCAAAAGGATCTAGCTGTTTTGATGCATGGTTAGCAAAAAACCTGGTATGCAAGTTTGGAAAAGCTGAATAATGTTTGTTAAATTTACAGGTTATGCTTTAGTTATGTAGGTAATAACGGTAGTGCATCAGCAAACTAGAGTAATTGGTCATTATTTAAGGTAGTAAATAACTACATTGAAAATAGTTCAATGTAAGCATACAAGATTAACCACTGGAATAGGTAAATTGTCTTGGATAAATTAGGCTTTCATGTGCAGAAGTTACGAAGAATAAGAGGAGACGACTGAAAACATTTTGTATTTTTAGAGAACTTTACAGGGTGGATGTGGAAGAATCCTAAAATAGGGGTTACTTTTTAAATTAAGGGGTTATACATACGATGAAGTATAGGTTTGCTTCAGAGGGTTGCAAAGCTTTCTTCCTGAAAGGTTGTTGGAAGTAGATAGTCAGTCAATAAAGTCTAGAAATGTTACTGGACATGCTTGGAAATCTGGGGTTGAGGTTGCAATCAGATCAGCTTTGTTTTTGGTGAATGGCAGAGCAGTCCTTAAGGGTAAGTGGCTTAATCCTCTTCCTGTCAAATTTGAATATTTGTGAATTAATTTCCTGTACAACATCATCTCGTCTTTTGAAGTATTGCTACCTGAAAAGATTGGCTTTGAGATCCAATTCTTGCAGTCTATTTGCTGTTTCAGGATGGGTGGGTGTTTAGGAAGACTTAGTAGATTCTCCTCTTCTGAGTGGTGGTAGAGTTTGTGCTGGATGGCCTCGTTTGGAAGGTTTTTTGTTTACAAATATAAACGGAAGACTTGGGTCTTGTCGTGTTGTAATTTTATACTTAAAATATGAGGTGATTTGGCACATTATACCACAAGAGAACCATGGTGGCTCATAAATTAGTGCTGCTGTTTCAAAGCCCCAACAACCCAGATTTGATCTTGTCTTCCCATGCGTCTGACAAACAACATTCCTCCACCACTCTGTTTCATATCATGAAACCAATTCTGCATCCAGATTGTTAGCTCTGCCTTGACCCCATGTGATCTTAACTTCTCACTATGCGGAACATATCAAAGCTCTTGCTGAAGTCCATATACACTGCATCCAAGGCTCTGTCCTCTGCAATCTTTCTGGTTACTTCAAAGAACTCAGATCAAATTTATGAGAATCTCTTATGCACAAAACCATGACGACAAACCCTAATCAACCTCTGTCTTTCAAAAAGCATGTACTGTATGTGTTAACCCCCAGAATCCTCTGCAATAACTTGCCTACCACAGATGTTAGGCTTGCTTGTCTATAATTCCCAGGTTTTTCTTTGCAGCCCTTCATAAATGGAGGCACAGTATTAGTCACCCTCCAATCTTCTGGCCCCTCATCCATGTCTAATGATGATTCATTTAGCACAGGCAGGATTCCTGTGATTTCTTCTTTAGCTTCCCACAATGTCCTTTGATCTATCTGATCAGGCCTTGGAGATTTGTATCTCTTGCAATTGAGGACATCCAGCACCTCCTGGAACTATAGTACAGATGATTCTCAAGACGTCTTCATTAAATATCCCTAGTTCTCTAGTCATCTTCTGAAAATAGGGGACACGTATTCATTGAGGAACTTGTCCATCTCCTGCGGTTCTATTGCTCTATCCCAAAAGACTTAAATACATTTTCCATTGATACAGGAGTTTGGTCATTGAAAATATCTAACCAAATGCAGAGGACTTTCAAGTTATGTTATTGTGCTTGTTTCCAGGGAATATCATTGTGATTAATTGCACAGTTGTTAGCATAGAAAGCTTGTAATTAGATACAAGTTTGAGATTTATAGCAATGGGAGCCATGGTATAGCTGTGGAAATGTGGACATTTAACACAGTGCTAATTATATTTTCTACATGGAGAGGTGTATTAAATCAGTAAGAGTCAAGAGTGTTTTATTGTCATATGTCCCAGATAGAACAATTAAGTTCTTACTTGAGCATTTAATTAGGAAGGATGTGTAGGAAGGAACTGTAGACGCTGGTTTACACTGAAGATAGACACAAAATGCTGGAGGAACACAACGGGACAGGCAGCATCTCTGGATGGAAGGAAAGGGTGACATTTCGGGTCGAGACCCATCTTCAGACTGAAATATCACCCATTTCTTCTCTCCAGAGATGCTGCCTGTCCTGCTTTAAATTAGGAAGAACATTGCTTTGGATGAGAAAAATAATTGAGTTTACAGCAATTTGTATATAAATTAGGTAGGGTCCAGTTTGCACCAATATTTATTTTAAAACTAGTCGCTCAGTCAGTTTATGTTAGCAAATGGGATTAAACCTAGTGTCAACATTAATGTGGCTTCAGCAGGTTTGTTTATTTGGCCTTTGGATGTAAAATCACTTGACAAATGTTTTTTTTAATTAAAACCAGAAATGCATTTAGTAATCTTTCAGAAGTTGGATTATTGAGTTATGAATAACCAGTCAGAGTACTTTGTACTATAGCAATCCTCTCTGACACATTGCGTTATTGAAGTTGTCGAAGAACCTATAAATTCATATTACTCATGATGTCAGCTGGTATTTGCAAACATCTGTATATCATGAGTTCTCCTTTGTCACATTTAAGTCATCAACAAATGCAAACTCTGTGTCTTTTCATTTAAAAAACCCCAAAATCTTAGAATTCAATTCTTAACAAAGCTTAAAACTCTGGAGTTCTGTGATGATAGAGAATCTGACATGTTTTGGCATTAATTAATTTTAGTAATTTTTCATTGACCTATGCTTCATTATACAGGCTATTTATAACTGCAAGGAATGTTGACACACAAGACTGCAGATGCTGGAATCTTGAACAAAGTACAAAGTGTTAGGGGAACTAAACAGGTCGGGTAGCATCTTTGAGGGAATGGATAGGTGACATTTTAGGTTAGGGTTAGTCTTTGGACTGGAGTCTGAAGGGTCCCGACCTGAAACATTGACTAGCTGAGTTACTTCAAAAATTTGTTTTGCTGGATATGTTGTCCAACTATCTGTACTATTTTGGTTTGGTGGAATTTGAAGAAATCGGTTACTCCTAGTGGTTGTTTTTACTGCATGATGTAGGGGTTTGGACAGGCTAGATGCAGGAAGATTGTTCCCGATGTTGGGGAGGTCCAGGACAAGGGATCACAGCTTAAGGATAAGGGGGAAATCCTTTAGGACCGAGATGAGAAGGACTTTTTTCACACAGAGTGGTGGGTCTCTGGAACTCTCTGCCACAGAGGGTAGTTGAGGCCAGTTCATTGGCTATATTTAAGAGGGAGTTAGATGTGGCCCTTGTGGCTAAGGGGATCAGAGGGTATGGAGAGAAGGCAGGTACGGGATACTGAGTTGGATGATCAGCCCTGATCATATTGAATGGCGGTGCAGGCTCGAAAGGCCGAATGGCCTACTCCTGCACCTAATTTCTATGTTTCTATGTGACAAAAAATTGATTCTGTAATGGCACATTTACTGCTGTGCTTGTAGGCATAGTATTGTCTATTCTGAGGTTTCCAATAGGCACTAATTGAATGAGGCAGGGTTTTAGGAATGGGAAGGTGAGAGTTTGTACAGATGTTTACATGTACAGATGTTTACACATCTGTCGGTTTGATTTGCTCCTGGACTCTGGCGCTGCTGACTTCCCTAGTATAACACCAGGAAATTCCATCCAGGATCCTGCACCAATTTAAACCCAGTGCAAGGTCTGAAACCCCATGGAATTCAATGGGGAATTGTTTGGGTTCAATGTGAAACGGTGAAGGTAGGTTCCTTGAGATCAGTTTATTTGATTTTAATGACTTAATTGTAAACATAATTTTGCCGCCATTTGTTTGAAAGTCCAGTTAGAATAGCTAATGCTTGGACGCCCCAGTTTTAAAAACACGTGGGAGTCCATGCCCCTGTGAATGATAGGTGATGCAGCATCTGATATGTGAAAGGGAAGATGATGTCAGTCGTGCAGGGATTCCCCCCGATTATCCTGGGGAATTGTCTCCTGGATCTTGTTTGTGAGATTGGCACGATCTGAGACCCTTATGATTTCAATGGGGATTCTAGGCCTGTAGTTGAAGAGGCAAAGGAGAGGTTCTCATTATTGTATTCTACTTTAATGTTTCTAATTATTTGTTTTCTTACTTGACTTTTAATTTAATTCAATTTTAGTAGGCTATTTCTGAACGTTGGGGTAATCAACCAGATATTAAAATGTCTTGCAGCTTTCATAGCTGCACCACAGTTTTGCTGGCTTTGAAAGTCTATTGGGAATGACATCCACATACTACAGTCCAGTCACTATCCAGGCAATGCGTCTGGTTGCAGAGACACAGCAAGATATGCCCTTTTTTCGAGCTTAGTTAAGTATAGGTATTACAGCCTGTTATTCCAGTGAATTAGCCCAATCTAACGATCCAGACCCTATTCAAACCAAAAAGTAGTTGTAATGTAAAGTTGAATTAAATAACGCTTTTGAATATCAGATTGCCTTCACATTAAATCTAATTTAAATTGCATTTTTCATCTGACCTCCAGTCTGCCAGTCTCTGCTGAATTCTGCTACAATGTGGCTCACTGTGCTGCTTAGCTTTGTACAATTTGCAAACTGCAAATTTTACTCTGTCCAACTACAGGTTATTTGGAAAAGTTTACACTTAAAATGTATGAGCTTGTCCATAAATTTTCTGGATTGGAGAATCAAAGTCTTCGGGAAGGAGGAAATGAAAAAAGTTGCAGTAGCTGAATTTAGTGCGTTTTTCAAACAAGTCTGGTTTAAATTAGATCAGCCAATAGTCGGAAAATAATACCCATATCATGGGTAATACACTTGACTACCTATCCAATCTGTGCCTCTCTCTACACAATCTTAAATACTTCAGGTCCCCCTTTAGCCTCATTTGTTCGTGGGGAAAATGAGTCTGTCTTATCTAGTGTCTCCCCATAACTAAATGTCTCCAATCCAAGCAACATCCTGGTGAATCTTCTCTGAATTCACATAAATGCACATAATACTCCAAGTGTAGCCTAACCAGCATTTTATAAAGTTGTAACATCTTCTATTCAGCTCTTGTATCCTGTATTGCCACTATTAGGGAATTATTAACTTGACCCTAGTGCATTAACTCTGTGCATACCACTTTATATCTCCTAACCCTGGATGCATTGCTTTGTATTTGTCAGGATTAAATTCTGCTGCCAACTATTCTCAAGTTTTCACCTTTATCCAACTGTGGCTTTATAAAACCTTCCTTGCCATCACCACAACACTACAATTCTTGCGTCATCCAAAAAAAGTTTGTTATCCAGCAGTTTGTTACATATTTCTGACCTGCACAATTTTGAGAGAACTGGTCAAAACAGAGATGTAATGCTGAGGCTCTATAAGGCGCTGGTCAGGCCGCATTTGAAGTACTGTGAGTAAATTTGGGCCCCATATCTGAGGAAGGATGTGCTGGTTTACAAGAATGATTCCAGGAATGAGTGGGTAATCATGTGATGAACATTTGACGGTACTGGGCCTCTGCTCGCTGGAGGTTGAAGGGGGACATTAAGTCTAGGACCAGAGGCTATAGCCTCAATTAAAGGGTGCTCTTTTAGAAAGGAGGTGAGGAGCCACTTCTTTAGTCAGAGGGTTGTTAATGTGTGGAACTCATTGCCACAGAGATCTGTGGAGGCCAAGTCAGTGGATATTTTTAAGGCAGAGATAGACAAATTCTTGATTAGAACGGGTGTTCAGGGTTATGCGGAGAAGGCAGGAAAATGGGATTGGGGGCAGAGATCAGCCATGATTGAATTGTGGAGTAGACTCGATGGGCCGAATGGCCTAATTCTACTCCTATAACTTGTGAACTTGTGAAAGCAATACAAAAACTGCTGTCAGAAAATGAATCACTGAACTTGTGAAGTAAAATATAGATTGTATCCAGTGCAAATGGATGTTGGTGCGTTACATTTGAAAGGGATTTGTCAAGAAATGTTGGCATAATATTCCAAACTAATTCACAGCCTTGTAAATTGGGTGTAATTTTATTAACGATTTGAGAATGGAAGTTTAGTTGTGCAAAATAACTGCGAAATATCAGTACTTTTTTGTGAATCTAAACTTTTCAACATATTAATAGAAAAAGAATACTGGAATTCCTTCGCTCCATAGATGCTGCCTCGCCCGCTGAGTTTCTCCAGCATTTTTGTCTACCTTCGATTTTCCAGCATCTGCAGTTCCTTCTTAAACAATACTGGAAATATGTGGCTACACCTACGGCAAGAAAAACTTAAGGCTATCAGAATTGATAAAAGTTAGAAATTGTGCTATGTTCAAACCACAGAAGGGATGGGGCTGAAGCAACATGGGTATATAAGGTAATGAACATGGCATAAGCTTGTACTTACCAACCAAAGCCTCGAGTACCAGACTTGGGACATATCAATGATACAAATTGTTGGTTAGGCCACATTTGGAGTATTGTGTGCAGATGAATTGCCACACTACATGAAAACTGATTAAGGTAGAGAGGGTACAATTCATAGTTACATGGTTGCTGTCAGGATTGAGTCTTCAGGAGTGATTCTTACAGGCTTGTGAGTGTTGATGTTAATTTTGTTTCCTCTGGCTGGGTTGTCATGAACCAGGGGTCACCATTGCAAAATAATGCTGTTGGACTCTCAGGAATGAATTGCTTCACACAAAAGGATAGTGAATCTTTGAAATTCTCCATCCAAGGGGTTCAGTTGCTGTGTATATTTAACATAGTTTGATAGATTTATTTTTGAGGGATATGATGCTACTGCAGAATATGTAGTAAAAAATCTTATTGAATGAATGGACCAGGAATTAAGGGGCAAATTGTGGTGTAGGATTCAGTCATTCAATTTGCATTGATGTCGCTGAGTAAGTAATTTTTCTATCGCAATAATAGCCTGTATCATTTCAAAAATATGCATAGTGCACCAGCAATTGTGTTGGTGATAAATGGAGCTATTGAATAGGCTGTTCATAATACTCATTTTATAAGACCTTGGAATAAACTTATTTATTTTCCTCTTGACATTTCTGGTCAGGCTGGTACTCATTGATCACTTCTACTTTGGAGGTTAGTGTTTCAATAGTGTGCTTTATTTATGATCATATGGTAAATTCTCATTCTGTCTAAGGCAAAGGGGTGATGGAACAATAAGGTGCAGAGGTATGTAACTTGAAGCTAATGCTGTTTCCATGCTTTTTAGTCCTTGCTCCTATCAGGTAGTGTTGATTGTGAGATGTTTTTGAAGAATTCTTGCCAAGTTGCATCAGTAAATAATGCACACTGCAGCCACGGTGTTCTGGTGTCACAGTCCTACAGCGTGGATATGGGACTCCAGAGATTTGTTCCTGAGGAAATAATTAACCATGCTCACTTTTGTTAGCTCTTAGATTCTGATGAATTTATCACTCCCAAACTATTTTGTCCATGAAGTCACTCAAAATGCAGTGCGTGATGTGACACTCCACTCACCCATTTCCTTTTGCTAATCTGTAATGGCTCCTAATTAAGGCCAACTGCATCTAATCTCCATCAACTTTATGTCCAGTGGAACTGCGTTTGCAGCCACATTTCCGATGTGAACCATGTAGGTTATAGGGAACGGAATACTGCCATAACCAGAGGTGGCCCGACAAAGTGTTGTTTAGGGACTGAGATGAGGAATTTTTTTCACCCAGAGAGTTGTGAATCTGTGGAATTCTCTGCCACAGAAGGCAGTGGAGGCCAATTCACTGGATGTTTTCAAGAGAGAGTTGGATAAAGCTCTTGGGGCTGATGGAATCAAGGGCTATGGGGTGAAAGCAGGAACGGGGTACTGATTCTGGCTCAAAGGGCCAAATGGCCTACTCTTGCAGCTATTTTATGTTTCTATGTTTAGTATTTGTTATCTTCATTGGGTTGCTGCCTAACTTCTTGTGGTTCGGGTATGTTCTTCTGCATTCCTATTTATCATTGGTGTCTATGTTAATGATCAGTGAGGCTGTGTCGTTATGTGCAAGCAGATATGGAAATTGTGGCGGGATGCAATTCTGCTGATTCACTGCCTGATGGTTGTATTGAACTCTATCTGATAACCTATTGCATTACGGCTGGACTTGTGAGGAAATGTATTCACTCTTGCCAACAGCCATGGATAGATACATCTGCTACAGCAACTTGAGTTCACGATTAAGTGAAATATTCCATCAGTTTTGTTCTTTTGTAAACTGGAAAGTCCAGTCAGGCAGCTAGCTATGTTCAGGACTCTGAGTGACAGTTGATGAATATGGAATATGTTCCCCAGAAATATTCACTATATCTACTTCCTTCTGGTTTGAGTACTGAATTACTGCCTTAGAGGGTGGTGTGCGTTAATTATCATGAAGGCCAAATCAGTGCATTTATTTGAGGGGGGGGGGTCCAAATTCAATGTTTCGAACTTCTATCAGAACATATCAATGTAGTGATTTTGGTTATCCCGAGTGGAGAGACCCATCCAAGGATGTGTGATGGATGAGCATACAACATTGGCATTTGTTCCTTTTTCTTCCTTTCAAAATTGTCATTACACTGCAGTTTTCCACGGATTTTGCATCCTATTGCTTTCATGGTACCTCCAGACTATGAAAAATGCAATCCAATTGTTTCAGCAACACCTGCCGAACAATTCCAGGTAAATCGGTGTGGACACAATTTCTTGTGTATTGCGTGTTTTATGTACACGCACTTGCCGTGTTAAAACTCAAATCATCTTGATTTAACAATGCTCTTTAAGGATAAATATTCAAAGTATTTCTGTACAGTGCAACATTTTGGATTAATGCAAGAACAATACCCCATGCAGTACAATATTGAAATTTAACTGTCACCACATGGATTTCCAGGAAATCCTGATAGTAAAAGGGAGAGAAAAGCTCTGTTGGCTCAGAGTCAAATGGTGTTTTCATAACTTGTAAACAGTAGGGAAAGGACAGCTCACCCGAGCCCCTCAAGGAAGCTGTGCTCTTCCAATCAACCCTCTCAAAACTACGGTGGGGGAGCAAAGTGACTGTTTCCCAGAGAAGGACCAACTACCATCCAATACAATCACTCTACCCTTCTAAATCTTTTTTGTTCCATTGTATTCGAGTTTGGACTGATAGTGCTCATGTATGGTATGTCTGATCTGTTTGGATAGCATGCAGAAGAAAGCTTTTCACTGAACCTCAGTACATGTGACAATAATAAACCTAAACCAAAATGACTAGAAACCAATGGGCTGGATCAAACCCGCAGTGACCTGGCGGAACAGCAAAGTAGTGGATGATCTACCATGATCACATTGTAGTACAGCAGGGCCTAATGTTCATCTTTTTTTAAAAAATGTTATTTTCTACAATGCTTGTTAGTGTGATCTAAATTATCAGAAGCGTTTTTTAACTTTGTCGCGATTTTGAAAAGGATGCTTGAATTGGACAGATGTTTAATCTAATGAATTTGTGTTAATTGTGTTTTTGACAGGTTCCATTAGGTGTTCAAATAATTACGAAGCGGAATGATATAATTAAAAAATGGAATTGAAGATGAAGTCTATGGATTCAACTATTTTTTGATTTCTCCCTACCACTGCCCCATTAGTTTCTGGGAATAGGCACTGGATTTTTCAATCTGCTATAAATAAAACGGGAAAAGGTGCCTCATTGATTTATATTACTCAAACATCTAATTTATGTATTGGAAAATATTCTACCACAGAAGATCCATTTGGTTATATCGGCTATGCAAGAGGGCACCAACATCTCGAAACAAAGCACAAATCATAAATCCTGCTTGACTGTCAAATAAAAACGAAATTTTCAAGATGACTACTTTGTACAGAAGACGAAAACGTCAGTTTCTCCAGTTAGTTATCACTTGTTTTTCCTGCTGCTTTATCCTCGTATATTGGGAGCAGCTGGATGCAAATGTCATCAGTCATTTGAAGTCTTATTCCTACAGATATCTCATCAATAGGTATAGTTTTTTAAATGACAGCTTGACTCTGAACAAGGAGACGGCAGCGAGCCTCCACAGTTACCGGTACCTGATCACCCATGAAAACAAATGCAAAAATGAGGATGTATTGCTCCTTTTGTTTGTGAAAACCTCTCCTGAAAACCGTCTTCGGCGGGATGCAATTCGTCAGACTTGGGGCAATGAAGAATATATAAATTCAGAGTTAAAGGTCACCATTAAGGTGATTTTTGTTTTGGGAGTACATAAAGATCAATCGCAAAGAGACATTGTACAGCATAAGTTATTTCTAGAAGATCAACAGCATTCTGACCTTATCCAACAGGATTTCTATGATGATTTTCACAATCTTACACTGAAACTAATCTTCCAGTTCACGTGGGCAAATACTTACTGCCCAAATGCTAAATTTGTCATGTCCTCTGATGATGATGTTTTTGTACATACTCCAAACCTTGCAAACTACTTGCAACAGCTAGATAAAGAAACAAGTAATTTTTGGATAGGTCGAGTGCACAGGGGTGCACCCCCTGTAAGAAACAAAGAAAGCAAATACTATGTTCCGTATGAAATGTATCAGTGGCCTGCTTATCCAGATTATACAGCAGGTGCTGCATATGTTGTGTCCCAAGATGTTGCAGTGAAAGTATACGAGGCCTTAATGACCCTAAATAGCAGCCTCTATATAGATGATGTTTTTATGGGCATTTGTGCCAAAAAGATGGGAGTTCCACCGCAACACCATGTATATTTTGCTGGTGAAGGAAAAGCTCCATATCATCCATGTATTTATAACCAAATGATGACCTCTCATGGACATGTAGAAGATATCCACCATTTGTGGAGGGAGGCCACACATGCAAAAGTGACTTCTCTCACCTCTGGATTCTGGGGACAACTGTACTGTCGACTGATCAAAGTGTTCCTTCTCTGCAAACCATACTATGTAGACACATATCCTTGTGTTGCTGCATTTTCCTAGTGCACTATTTACATGAAGAAAAAAACAGCACTGAATTTATTACTTTGGTTTGGTGGAGGAAAGAGGGTAAATAAATCAGAAACATCAAATGGAGCAGTTTAATTGAGAACGTTGACCTTTAACTACTCTTAACTATTTTTGTCTGTTTGTATAGATTTTTTTCAATTAAGTGAAAGATACTAAGTATCAAAAGTTTACAAAATGGAAAACCAAATGATTCGAGTCAAGTAAATGGAGACTTATGCCAGTGTCTGCTGGTGCAATTCTCCAGAAGCTGTGTCTTTTATGGTCTAGTTGGAGAAAATGGTGAGCAGTGATCAAATGAGGTGCAATAATAATAGCAATATCTAGCTAGCCCGATTATTCCTGCCTTGAAGCATTTTGCCAGCTAGTCCACAGATACATTTTAACTGATTTAATTAAAATTTGATATTGTTTAAAGTAAATAATGGCCAAATATAACATTTGGCTCTTGTTATGTTGTGTGCTGGTAGCAGTATACTAAGCAGTAACTATTCTGTTATCAATTAACATTAAGATTTACATCCTGAAAATTTTTCTTGCATGACTTTTACACACATCTCCTTTTGGGACTAAAATTTACATGGGGACAAAATTTCTCATCTGCCCCACGCTCTTGTTTTTTTTCAACTGTGTTGGAACCTTGTAAAACTAAAATCTGGTAACTTTTTCTGAAAGTCAAATTTAATAAATGTTCATCCAGGTACTCTGGTCTGCATCTTATATAGAAAAACATGCAATTGAAAGTTATGTTCAAACTAATTCCATAGCATGCACAAATCAGTGCTTTAAAGAAACCAAAAAATGTATGAACAGTATGCTACTCAGTTTGTTACTCAAGCTAAATACTTCTCTTTGTAAATTTGAGCCAGTTGTGTGTGTGTATAGTTTCCTCTTGCCACTTAAATTAGCTTTTTTTAAATGAGTGAAGAAGGGAGCATTCTGTTAACTGCTAATTTTCCCTCATCATATTACTGATCTCTCCTCACTGAAGAGCAAATGTCATTCATTTCATCACCTACACTGCAATGAATGATGGCAGAAGAGTTGCAGTTTGAAGTGAGCCAGCTTTTGTTCATATTGACGACAGCGTGAGCCATCCCAGAAATGTGAAATGGTTTAAAAAAAATTAAAAAATCTGTGTTTGGTGTGGAAGTTGTTGAGCCAGCTTGCCTAGTTTATTGTATTGCCTCTGACATAGCTTCTCTTGATTTAAGCTTTTATCATTTTTCCCTTCACTTTGTGCAAATGGAAATAACTTGATGCTTACTTTACATCAAGCAAACTGATTTAAAAAATGATATTTTAAAGTAATGTAATTGCACAAGTTGATAACTTCTGATTTAAAAACCCTTGTTCTAATTTTATTATACTTTTGTGCAACATATATAGATCCACATTAACTAATCTTAACTTTCCACCATCACTAAGATCTATAATTTTGGATTTTTGTTGAGCAGTTAAATAATAAAATCTTCTATCAGCGGGTATCTCTTTCTGCTTATAATAATAAATACATCTTCCTTCCCATTTACCCCATTCTCTGTCATTGCTTTTACTACAGATTTTTGCCGTTTAATTTCAATGGGGAAGTTCACTGTGGTGGAATGGCTTGGAAGGAAAAATCAGCTTGGAATTCAGCTATTTAAAAAAACTAACAAACTTAATATAAATATTTACATTAATTCAGAGCTTGAAATAAACTAAGCATTACTGATTCACCAAAAAAAAATCCAAGTTTGCAATCCTCAACATCTTTCTCAATGAATTTTATCCTAGAAGTTAGTGTTACTTTTACGTAGCTCTGTCATGGGAGCATCAGAAATTTGAACTAAATGATATTCTCCTTTAGGCACGTGTTCTGCTGCACCTATGGATTTCAACCAGTATCTTGATGCTAAATACTGTATTTAATGCTAACTTGACAATTAAAGAAAATTGCAACTTTCCTTGTTGGCCTGACAGTCTGATTTGGCTCTGTCTGATTGTCACAATTAGTTATGTGAAGTTGAGTTTGGCGATCCAACACAGCACAGCAGAATAATTGGTTCACTGCTATGTATTTGTACACCTGGAAGAATGATGTGCAGTTTGCTTGCTTAACAAACTTGACTTCATCAGGACACTTATTTTAGTTCCAGGAGAGCAATCCATTGTATTTATATTATGGGGCTTGGCTTTTTAATTGCAGCATCAGCTTCATGTACAACCCAAATATTAATTGGCATACGCCTACTGTAAGCAGAGAAAATACTTGGCAGTTTAAATGCTTAGAGTTGATTTTCTGGAATTAAAATAACGATATAGTTTAAAAAGAGCTATTTATCAGTTAAGTTATCTATTTTATGTGCAGATTAATTGTGCAGTAAATTAAAATGAGAATTAGGACCTGCTAGCCACTGGCATTTGGATTATCTGCAATTGATAATGATATTTCATGCTATTATAGTGGGAAAAGTTAAAGGAGGGAAGGTATATGTAGGGTCCCCCCTCAAATATCTGATTTTTTGAAGTACTATATTTGTTTTAAAAGCTATATGATGGATTTAGAAATTTGAGCTATGCACCTGTCTAAAGAACATACAACATTTGTATTTAAAATATTTGGATGTGGGTTCCTAAAGTTTGGATGGTAGTGCAGAGGAAAAATTTCACCCATGTCCGGTTTTGTGTCTCAGTTTTTTGTGAACATCTGTTCAACATGCTTGGCTGTGATATTCAAGTTAAAGTCTATATCTCTGCTTCACTTTGAAATCTATTGCAGTTTTAAAGGTTGCTTAAACTCTGTATTGGATTAATTTATTGTATCTGGTGACAATGTTGTAGAAATTATAGCCATTTGTTGTTTTTTTTTAAATAACCATGCCAGTTGCAATTTTTCTTTCCTTTACCAAGAAATTATTTAAAAAAATAGGCGTGCATTTTTTGTGAATATAACATTCATTTTCTCAATGATTAAAACAAACATCTTACATGGCCAGCTACAATTCTTTTAAGGAAATTTGTGTAATGAAAATGTTTGTTCTAATTAACTTGGGCAGGCTACACCCAGTTCTTCTACAGCAATTCATTCCCACAAGATTGATTATTTGAATATAAAATGACACTGTGTGGGATATAGGAAAACTCATTAATTTGTAATGGATTAACTTTTTGTTGAGTTGGGCAGTTTTGAGGGAATGTTGCAGTTTATCTTCGCTACGTTGCATCATAGCAGTTTGAGTGGCCAGAAGTGGGGAAACGTGTTCCATTCTTCAGTTATTTATGCATCTGAAACATAGAAAATAGGTGCGGGAGGAGGCCATTTGGCCCTTCGAGCCAGCACCGCCATTCATTGTGATCATGGCTGGTGACCGATACATTATTATTTCCCACATCTAACCCCCAATTGCCAAATATCACAACAATGTTCCCATGTTCAAGGTGGCACGGAGGTAGATTGTAAATTCATCACTGAAGAAGAATTTTTAAATGCTATCAGGATGGTATCCTGTTTTTTCTCATTCATTAAGTTAAAGGATTTCTTAACAAACATTTTAATATGAATAAAACTGAGCCACATTAAATTAGTGACAATTTTAGCATTTTCTAATTTTTTTAATTTAAATTAAATTAACTAAACCGTTGAACACTTTCTCCAAAAAGGCTTAAAGGTCTTGAATGCTTGCAGTTGGCATCTTGCTGTTACCATTTTCTGTGCCATAAGCTGTTTACCAGCAGCTGGCAAAGGTTAGAGGTTTGCACTAATGGTAGTCGATTATCCTCTCCGTTTAGCACTTGTGACCCATGTCTCACAAGCTTTAATAATTCAATGTATTTAATGAACAAGTTTGAGTTTTATTTCAAACCAGAACTGCTTTGTAGTCACTTAAAAATGAACTGAAATGCAGTGACATAATTTGAAAGTGGAATTGTGTACTTTACCTCACACTGAATTTTTACTCCATTATAAACCTTGTAGATGTATTTATGAAAGGGTTTGATGTTTTGTTACATACTTGTGTTGGAAGCCTCATGCTAGTTTTGCACCTGTTTAAATTTTCTGGTTCTGCTGGAAAATATATATTTTTGTATTTTGACATTTTTCAAGTATGTTCTGGATAACTTGTCCAAAAAAATAAAAGTTGTATGAAGTATAAAATTTTGTATCTGCTAAATGTTTAAAGCATTGAAGTTCTCCACTAAAGAATAATGTTCAAGTCAAATACATTTTAAAAAAAACATTCACAAAAAATACACCCCAAATATTTTCAGTTTAAAGTTAAGGGTTCAAGCGAGGGAATGACATGAGAATTAAGGGACAGAAGTTTAGGGGTAACATGAGGGGGAACTTCTTTACTCAGATAGTGGTGGCAATGTAGAATGATCTTCCAGCAGAAGTGGTGGAGGCAGGATCGATTTTAACATTTAAAAGTAAAGTGGATAGTTATATGGAGGGGTGTGGTCTGAGTGCAGGTAGATGGGACTAGGGGAAAATAAATGTTCGGCACGGACTGGAAGGGCCGAGAACGCCTGTTTCCGTGCTGTAATTGTTATATGGTTAATGTACACAAAGAAAATGCATGGTTCATGATGGGGATGGGAAGGCTGGCAAATGGTTGGAATCTTTGAAGGCAGGGAATAAAGGGAAAGCAGTATTTGCGGAAATTTGGGGGGACAACTTGAGAACCTGGATTGTACAAAGAGGGTTACACAAAAAGCTGGAGAAACTCAGCGGGTGCAGCAGCATCTAAGGAGCGAAGGAGATAGGCGACGTTTCGGGTCGAGACCCTTCAGACTGGTCAGGGATCAGGGAAACGAGAGATATAAACAGTGATGTGGAGCGATAAGGAACAATGAGTGAAAGATATGCAAAAAAGTATTGGTGATAAAGGAAGCAGGCCATTGTAAGCTGTTTGTGGTGTGAAAATGAGAAGCTAGTGCGACTGGGGGGGGGGGAGAGATGGAGAAGGAATGTCAGGGCCAGAGGGCTGAGGGAGAGGTGGGGGGGGGGGGAGGCAGTCTGGGTTAACAGAATTGAGAAAATTCAATGTTTAAGCCCAGAGGATGCAGACTCCCCAAGCGGAATATGAGGTGCTGTTCCTCCAACTTGCGGTGTTGATCACTCTGGCTGTGGAGGAGGCCCAGGACCGAGAGGTCGGATATGGAGTGGGAGGGGGAGTTGAAGTGCTGAGCCACCGGGAGGTCGGGTTGGTTATTGCGGACCGAGCGGAGGTGTTCGGCGAAACGATCGCCCAGCCTCCGCTTGGTCTCACCGATGTAGATCAGCTGGCATCTGGAGCAACGGATGCAGTAGATGAGGTTGGAGGAGGTGCAGGTGAACCTCTGTCGGACTTGGAATGACTGCTTGGGTCCCTGAAAGGAGTGGATGGGGGAGGTGAAGGGACAAGTGTAGCATCTCTTGCAGTTGCAAGGGAAAGTGCCCGGGGAAGGAGTGGAGCGGGAGGGAAGGGAAGAATTGACAAGGGAGTTGCGGAGGGAGCGGTCTTTGCGGAAGGCAGACGGGGGGAGATGGGAAGATGTGGCGAGTGGAGGGGTCGCGTTGGAGGTGACGAAACTGGCGGAGGACTATTTGTTGTATGCGCTGGCTGGTGGGGTGAAAGGTGAGGACCAGGGGGACTCGGCCCTTGTTGTGAGTGGGGGAATGGGGAGAGAGGGCAGTGTTGCGGGGTATGGAGGAGACCCTGGTGCGAGCCTCATCTATAGTGGGGGAGGGGAAACCCCGTTCTCTGAAGAACGAGGACATTTGCGATGACCTGGTGTGGAACACGTCATCCTGGGAGCAGATGCGGCGTAGACGGAGGAATTGGGAATAGGGGATGGAGTCCTTACAGGAAGCAGGGTGGGAGGAAGAGTAGTCCAGGTAGCTGTGGGAGTCAGTTGGTTTGTAGTGGATGTCGGTCAGGAGTGTATCACCTGCAATAGAGATGGTGAGGTCAAGGAATGGTAGGGAAATGTCGGAAATGGTCCAAGTATATTTGAGTGCCGGATGGAAGTTGGTGGTGAAATGGATGAAGTCAGTCAGTTCTGCGTGGGTGCAGGAGGTGACACCAAAGCAGTCGTCAATGTAACGGAGGTAAAGGTCGGGGGTGGGGCCCTGGTACGCCGAGAACAAAGATTGTTCGACGTGCCCGACAAAGAGGCAGGCGTAGCTAGGGCCCCTGCGTGTGCCCATAGCTACGCCTTGTTTTTGGAGGAAATGGGAGGAGTCAAAAGAGAAGTTGTTGAGGGTAAGGACCAACTCCGCTAGGCGGAGGAGGATGTCAGTGGATGGGTATGGGTTGCTCCTCTGGTCGAGGAAGTGCCGGAGGGCTTTGAGACCATCCTGGTGGGGGATGCAGGT
This sequence comes from Raja brachyura, assembly GCA_963514005.1. Next base: position 3,677,439 of record OY740794.1, on the reverse strand, counting down.
GTATAGTGACTGGACGTCCATGGTGAAGATGAGAGGATGGGGGCCTGGACAACGGAATGTGCGGAGCCGACGGAGAGGCAGTAACAGAAATAAGACCTGTATGTTGTGGTTGTTAATGTGGAAACTGACCATGCACTGTGGGTTCTTTAATAAAGGGCAATGTAACTGAGGAGGAGGGAATATTTGATTACCCTCTCTGTTTAGTACTTGTGACCTATATCTCACAAGCTTTATTTCATAATTCAAATTATTTAAGTGAACAAATTTAAGTTTTATTTAAAACCAGGATTGCTTTTGTAATCACTTAAATTGTCAAATGTAGTGGCTGGATTCAAAAGTAGAATGTGTACTTTACTTCAAACTGAATTTTTACTCCAGTATAAAGCTTGTACATGCATTTATGAAAGACTACTCAAACTGCAAGCACATGGACAATGTCATTACCGGCTGTAAGTGGATCCTTTCAGAAAACTGCCCCTGTGCTGTGTCAATAACAATGCTTATACATTTGTCACCATTCTTCATTGCTGTAGCTAATCAAAGGGCAGAAAGAAAGGCTTGTATTTCACCTTTTTGATTTCACTGCCCCAAGGCACTCCACAGCCAATGAAAATAGTTCACTTGTATGTATTACTAACTGTAGAAAACATAGCTGTCTGTTCAAACAGACGACATAAAAATAGCAATATGATAGTGATCAGATCTCCTGTTGCTTTGGACATGAAAAATCAGTTGGGATACCAAAGATAATTCTATTGTGTTGAAATGATCCTGGATCACAAACGACTGTCTATATTCAATCTCAATTTAAAAATCAGATCTCTGCAGCACTGGTTAATTAATACGCCTGCGCATTTGCCAACATTCCAATATCATCATAGCTGAACCTATTATTCAACAATTTTCCTGCTCTCTCCCCAGGCTGCTTAATATCTAGAAACCCATACATCTCAAATATATTCAATGACTTGGCCTCCACAGCCTTGTCGTACGGCATTCCACACGTCCACTGTCCTGAGTGAAGACATCTCTGCTGTTGTAAATGTTATTCCATGTTCTTACACTGACTCCCCCAACATCACCACTAAGTTCTAGATACTTAAGCTTGGAAAAGCTTCCCCCCTGCAGCCAGTTTGCCTTTCAATGAGGGCTCTTATTGATCTAAGCTATAATGAATGCAGGCCTAGTCTAACGTCGTCTCTCATTGTCTCATAATCCTGTCATTCAGGAATCGGTCTGGTGAACCTTTGAACTCTGTGGCAAGTTTGAAGAAAGATGTGGGGAATTCCTGAAGAACAATGAGCAGGCATCTTACCCCCTCCTTGTAGACAGGTTTTCTTCACTTTCAGCTGTCACTTGGATGGGACTGGATCCCCCCTGACTGGCTTCAAGCATCACTTCAATCTAAAATGGAGGGAGTGGGAAGACATAAAGCAGCTGCATCTGTGACTTATGTGCAAAGACTTTCAATGCAGTAATACCAAACAAATATCTTGTCATAAAGTTCAATTAATGTCATGCTGTTCTTGAAATTAAGGTAGAAAACTGCCTAAGATCAGGTCACAGATCATCATGCCAGATAATTTTTGCACATACATTCAAAGTTTTTCATTTTTATTTAGTTTAGAGATATAGCGTGGGAACACTTCCTTTGGCCCACTGAGTCCGAGCTGTACTAGCCGAGTCACAGAGGCAAACACTAGGTTCAATCCTGACCTCGAATGCTGTCTGTGTGGAGTTTGCACATTCTTCCTGTGACATTGTAGGTTTCCTCTAGGTCCGCCGGTTTTCTTCCACTTCTCAAAGGACGTGTAGGTTAATTAGCCATTGTAAATTGACCTCAGTGTGCAAGCAGTAGATGTGAAAGTGGGAAAACATGGAACTAGTGTGAACGAGTGATCAATGGGCGGTGTGGAATCTGCGCCAATTTTTTCAATCAATTCAAACCGCACCAGATGTTTTTCAAATGTTCTGAATGTTGATGATGATGTACTATTAGAGTCATATAGAATCATAAAGCATGGAGACAGACCCTTCAGCCCTATGAGGCCATGCCGACCAGAGTACCCCATCTACACTAGTTCCATATACCTGCATTTGGCCCATATCCCTGGAGACCTTTCCTATCCATATACCTGCCCAAATGCCTTTAAAAGTTATGATTTCTCCGTCAACCACCTCCTGCAGCCAATTCCATGTACCCACCGCTCTTGGTGTTTCAAAAAAAAAGTTGCTCCTCAGATTTCTATTAAATGTTTCCCTTTTTAACAAACCCATGTCATTTACTTCTTGATTCCCCTACTCTGGGTAAAATATAACAACCCCCCTCACAATCTTATACACCTCTGTAAGATTACATCAGTCTCCTATGTTCCAAGGAACAGTCCTAGCCTGCCAAGCTCTTCACATAGCTCAGGCCTTCAAGTCCTGGCGACATCCTCAAATCTTCCCTGCTCTCTTTCCAGTTTAATAACATATTTTCCATATCGGTAACCAAAACTGAACACAATATTCCATCTGTAGCCTCACCAACATCATATACACCAGCAACATGACTTCCCAACTTCTGTAATCAATACCCTGACTGATGAACACCAATGTGCTGAATGCACTCTTCACCAGTGCCGCCACTTTCAAGGGATTATGTCTCTGCACTCTGAGATCCCTCTGCTCGACAACACACCCTAGAACCTTCCATTTATTGAGGGTCCTGCTGTGTTTTGATTTCCTAAATGCAACACCTAATATTTTTCGGCATTAAACTCTATTAACCATTCCTCTGTCCACTTGCCCAAATGATCTAGATCCTGCTGTAACCATTGATGACAGTTTTTGCTATCTACAATGCTAGCCATTTTAGTGTCATCTGCAAACTTACTAATCATGCCTTGTCTAAATAGTTGATATAGATGACAAACAGCAATGGGCCCAGCACCGAACACTGAGGCACACCAGTAATCAATCGCAGGCCTCCAGTCTGAAAAATAACCTCCAACCATCTCCTGCTTCTTTCCATGAAGCCAATTTGCTGCCCAGTCAGCTATCTCTCCTTGGATCCCATGCGATCTAACTCTCCAGCGCAGCCTACCATGAGGACCCTTGTCGAATGTCTTGCTGACATTTGTGTCGATAGCATCCAAAGCTCTGCCCTCATCAACCTTTTTGGTCATATCTTCAAAAGCCTCAATCAGATTTGTGAGACACGATCACCCATGTACAAAACCTAATCAGGCCTTGTCTATCTAAAGTAACTTTCCAACCATGGCTGTTAGACTCACTGGCCTATAGATCCCAGGCTTTTCCTTGCAGCCCTTCTTAAATAGAAGCACAACATTTGCCACCCTGCAGTCTGCCACATATCACCTTTCATTAATGATGTCTCATAAATCTGCCAGGCACCTGTAATTTCTTTAGCTTCCTACAATGTCCTCGGATCGATCTGATCAGTCCCAGGACATTTGTCTGCCTTCATATGCATTAGGATGTTCTACCGTAATACTGACTGCCCTCAACACTTCCATTGACCGGTCCTCGTGTCTTTCTGCATGGTAAAAACAAAGGAGAAATATTCATAAAGGATCTTGTCCATCTCCTGCAGTTCTACACTGAAATGACCGCTTTGATTCCTGAGGGTCCCCATTCTCTCTCTAGTTACCATTTTCCACCCCGAGATACACTTGATCCCAGCTGCCTACACCTGACCCATGCCTCCTTATTCTTGAACCAGAGGCTCAATTTCTCCCATCATCCAAGCTTCAGTACGTCCACCTGCCTTGCTCTTCACTCCAACAGGAACACGCAGGCCGGAGCAGTTGTCAGAGACACTTTTTAAAAAAAAATCCCACTTTCCAGATGTTGCTTTCCCTGCAAACAACTGGCTCCAATCAACCCGATGAGTTCCTGTCTAATACCTTAAGTTGGCCTTGCTGCAATTTAGAATTTTAATTTGCAGGCCCACCCTGTCTCTAACCAGAACATATTTAGTTATACTCTTCACTCAAACAGCTGGGCAAAATGCCCAGAGACTTCATTTAGTCCGAAGAAGGGTCTCGACCCGAAACGTCGCCTATTTCCTTCGCTCCATAGATGCTGCCTCACCCGCTGAGTTTCTCCAGCATTTTTGTCTACCTTCGATTTTCCAGCATCCACAGTTCCTTCTTAAACATAGAGACTTAATTTACCTCAGCCTTGCAGAGAACTGAGGGCGAGTTCTGATTTTATTATATCTGTTCATCTGTGGTGTAAAACTAAATGACAAGTCACAGAGCTAAAGGAACCAAATGAATGGCAAAGGCAATCGCTGTTAAAGAAATGGTTCCAGATTAAGAGTTGGTGAGTTTTTAAGTAAAGTATAATATTTAGTTAATTTTAGCGCATCTGGCAAGTTCATCTGCATATTATAAGCAATAGATAAACTAGAGTTTGTTTACCTTTAAGTTTCCTTTTGGTTTCTTCATATTTCTTTTCTTTGCTAATTCTGTCTCTGTTGGCAGCTTTGCATTGCTAATGTTATCTAAACTCCTTCTACTGGGAGCTGCAAAATGATAAAAACAAAGTGTTGATGGTTAGTAAGGAGCATGTTGTACTTGCTGTGACCAAAAACATAACCTGTCCATAATTGGTCTTTATCTAATACATTAGCACATATAATAGGTATGAATAAAATATAGGCAAGAAAATTGGTGTTATTTTTCCAGCATTAACAAGTCATTGGTATCGAAAGCCATTTCAAAAAAATTCTTAGAAAAAGTGGCAAAAATGTCAGGTTGAAAACTATGGTAATGCACTGCCTTATATTTCTCAAAGAGTAGGCATTGGTGTTGAATCAACTGAATTCGTAACCACTTTCCTCAATGCTAATCTAAAGAATTAGGCTTTTAAAGATCAGTCTGCAATGCAACCAACTAATGGGTTATTGAGTGGATGCTCGAGTGTAGGAGGCAGAGGTCCTGTGGGTTCAGGGACAGCGTGGATTGTGCAGAGTGGTGAAGTAACTATGACAACAGAGGCAGGGGAAGGAGATGTGTAGCAAAGGCCAGCCCACCTTAAAATAATTTGTGCAGTGATGCCTTCCACCCATCAGAACCGAAGTGAAAGCAAGTCATCTTTGACCATCGCAAACTGCCTAAGGAACATGCAACAATGTGGAAGACAGTAGCAGAATCCTCTCGGAGCTAAATGAATCGGGGTATGTTTCTGCAGAATGGTGCATGCAGGTGCCAATTTCCTCGTGCAAAGAATGCTCATCGCGGGGAACTGCCTGCAGGGCAATGAGTGCCTTTGTACACTTTTGGGGGCCTTGCATTCCAGCCAATTGCTCCTCCCATTCTTAATGCTTTATTTCATTGTTTTAGCTTTTTTTTGCCATGGAAGAATGACCAGCAGAGTTGGCGTGCGAGGATCATTTGCCAAGGTTTCTGAGATTGAGGATGACTCTGGCTTTTGCTTCCGTGCAATGTATTTGGTTGTGTTTGGTTGCTAGGCAAAACCTCCAGTAGCAACCAAATACAATGGCCTCCACCGCTCTCAAACTCTGTCACCTTTTCACTGGACTCTTGGCTCGGGATTCTTGCAATCTGCCCCTGCTAGTATACATCATGTGTGCCACTTTGCTCTGCAGGAGTCAAGGAAAGCTCTACCAGCTAGGTAGAAATGTCTGGTTTTAACAATTGAATATTAGTAATTAAAGTGAGCGTCGACCATTTGGCTTCTTGTGTGTCAGTTCCATTATTCAAGAAGGTGGTGGGCGATCTTTTATCTTGCAATTATTTTCCTGCACAGCCCTTGATTTTCTTAATCATTAAACATCTTGTTAATCTTTATCTTTACTCAGCAGCCGTCCGCAGCCCTGATTCCAATGATTCATCACCCTCTGAAATTTCTCACCCCTGTCCTGAATGGTTGACCCTTTTTTTGAGTGTGTAGTCCTAGATATGGACTCCAACCAAGGAAGCATTAACACTGCATAAACTGTACCTTGTTGAAATCCTGGAGTATTTTTGTATATTTAATGAAATTACTACTTATAAATTCCCTCCGCATGCCACAAAATTACCATCCCATGAATCGGTTTGATGAAGCTTTGCTGCTCGTGATTTTTTTTTTCCATTCACGACAGGAAAAGGCACTAAGCTGATGCCTCCCAAAAATGTAGGCATTTGGAGAAAGCACTTGTGGGTTTATAAACACTTCACTGACAAGTCTGAAGAAGGGTCTCGACCCGAAACGTCACTCATTCCTTCTCTCCAGAGATGCTGCCTGTCCCGCCGAGTTACTCCAGCTTTTTGTGTCTATTTTCGGCATCTGCAGTTCCTTCTTAAGCAACTAGTTCTGAAAACTCTATTTTGAATTTAGCTTACATTATTCCATCAGTGTTGGCTTTGCCATAAAACAGCTGGTTATATTGTAATTAAGATTATTTAGATACGAGTGCAGGCCCACCACCGATTTTCTGGCAGCTTTGATTCCAGAGTCTTTCTGGATTATCTATTTTATATAGGTCCAACTCCGCCTAGTCTGCCAAGGAGCTGAGATACTGGCCTTCAAAGTGGGCCTCTAAAGTTGGCTTTGGGAACAGATCTGCTGGCTTCGGACAAGCCGGAGTTCCAGAGCCCTGGCCGCATGGGACAAATCCCACCCGCCCATCGGCAGCAGAACACATCTAAGGAATGGATCTACCTGCTCTGGTTAGACCAAATCTCTGGAGCTACAACCGCAGGGCGCTAAATTCAACCCGCTGATGGGCCACGGATGTCAGCTGTGGGGACAGAACTGCTTGCTCAGGCTGGGCCGGCGTTCCTTCCTGAGCCCTGCCCAAGGGGGGCAAATCCGGGGGGGATTTTATCGCGGTGCGCTCTCGTAATTTTGTCTGGATTAAAGGAGGTGGAAATACAGGTCCCCCAGTTGCCAGAGAATCGGTGGAGGATCTGTATTTAAAAAAATAAACCTTAGAATGTGATCTCAACCATATCAATTTATTTTTGAACCAGGAAATAAAATTCTTAAGAATTTTCATAATAGACAATAGACAATAGCCATTCGGTCCTACAAGCCAGCACCGCCATTCAATGTGATCATGGCTGATCATCCACAATCAGTACCCCGTTCCTGCCTTCTCCCCATATGCCCCGACTCTATGCCGCTATTTTTAAGAGCCTTATCTAGCTCTATCTTGAAAGCATCCAGAGAAACTGCCTCCACTGCCCTCTGAGGCAGAGATTTCCACAGACTCTCCACTCTCTGTGAGAAAAAGTGTTTCCTCGTCTCTGTTCTAAATGGCTTACTCCTTATTCTTAAACTGTGGCCCCAGGTTCTGGACTCCCCCAACATCAGGAACGTGTTTCCTGCCTCTAGGGTGTCCAAGCCCTTAACAGTCTTATATGTTTCAATGAGATATCCTCTCATCCTTCTAAACTCCAGAGTGTACAAGCCCAGCTGCTCCATTCTCTCAGCATATGACAGTCCCGCCATCCCAGGAATTAACCTTGTAAACCTACGCTGCACTCCCTCAATAGCAAGAATGTCCTTCCTCAAATTAGGGGACCTTCCTCAAAAGCTGCACACAATACTCCAGGTGTGGTCTCACATAGACTGATGTACAAGGACCCCCAGATCCCGTCGTACTTCCTTTTCCCAACTTTACGCCATTTAGATAGTAATCTGCCTTCCTGTTTTTGCTACCAAAGTGGATAACCTCACATTTATCCGCATTAGACTTCATCTGCCATACATCTGCCCACACCCCCAACCTGTCCAAGTCACCCTGCATTCTCATAGCATCCTCCTCACAGTTCACACTGCCACCCAGCTTTGTGTCATCTGCAAATTTGCTAATGCTACTTTGAATCCCTTCATCCAAATCATTGATGTATATTGTAAATAGCTACGGTCCCAGCACCGAGCCTTGCGGTACCCCACTAGTCACTGCCTGCCATTTTGAAAGGGACCCGTTAATCCCTACTCTTTGATTCCTGTCTGTAACCACTTCTCTATCCATGTCAGCACTCTACCCCGAATACCATGTGCCCACTAATCTCCAATGTGGGACCTTATCAAATGCTTTCTGGAAGTCCAGGTACACTACATCCACTGGCTTTCCCTTGTCCATTCTCCTAGTTACATCTTCAAAAATTTCTAGAAGATTAGTCAAGCATGATTTCCCCTTCGTAAATCCATGCTGACTCGGACAGATCGTGTTACTGATATCCAAATGTGCAGCTATCTCATCTTTTATAATTGACTCCAGCATCTTCCCCACCACTGATGTCAGGCTAACTGGTCTATAATTCCCTGTTTTCTCTCTCCCGCCTTTCTTAATAAGTGGGATAACATTAGCTACCCTCCAATCCACAGGAACTGATCCTGAGTCTATAGAACATTGGAAAATTATCACCACTGCATACACGATTTCTGGAACCACTTCCTTAAGTACCCTGGGATGCAGACCATCAAGCCCTGGGGATTTATCAGCCTTCAGTCTCATCAGTCTATCCAACACCATTCCCTGTCTAATGTGGATTTCCTTCAGTTCCTCCGTCACCCCAGATCCTCTGGCCACTATTATATCAGGAAGATTGTTTGTGTCCTCCTTCGTGAAGACAGATCCAAAGTACCTGTTCAACTCATCTGCCATCTCCTTGTTCCCCATAATAAATTCACCTTTTTCGGTCTTCAAGGGTCCAACTTTGGTCTTAACTAATTTTTTCATCTTCACATAACTAAAGAAGCTTTTACTATCCTGCTCTATTTTCTTGGGCAGCTTACCTTCATACCTCATCTTTTCTCCCCGTATTGTCTTTTTGGTTATCTTCTGTTGCTCTTTAAACATGACCAATCCTCTTGCTTCCCGCTCATCTTTGCTATGTTGTACTTCTTCGCTTTAATTTTTATACTGCCCCTGACGTTCCTTGTCAGCCACGGTCGTCCATTTCTCCCCTTCTTCCTCCTAGGAATTAACTGATCCTGCATCTTCTGTATTATTCCCAGAAACACGTGCTATTTTTGTTCCACTGTCATCCCTGCTAGTGTATCTTTCCAGTCAACTTTGGCCAGCTCCCCCCTCATGGCCCCATAGTCCCCTTTATTCAACTGTAACACTGACACCTCCGATCTACCCTTCTCCCTCTCCAATTGTAGATTAAACCTGATCATATTATGGTCACTACCTCCTAATGGCTCATTAACCTCGAGGTCCTTTATCAAATCTGGTTCATTACATAACACTAAATCCAGAATTGCCTTCTCCTTGGTAGGCTCCAATACAAGTTGCTCTAAGAATCCATCACGAAGGCACTATACAAAGTCCCTTTCTTGGGGTCCAGTACCAACCTGATTTTCCCAGTCTACCTGCATGTTGAAATCTCCCATAACAACCACAGCATTACTTTTGCTACATGCCAATTTTAACTCCTGATTCAACTTGTGCTCTATGTCCAGGCTACTGTTTGGGGGCCTGTAGATTAGTCCCATTAGGGTATTTTTACCCTTACACTTCCTTAGTTCAGTCCATACTGACTCCACATCTCCTGTCCAGGATCCTCTTGTTTTCCCGGATGGCCCTGAGGTCATCCAGCTGCTTCTCCAGTGCCTCAACACGGTCCTACAGGAGCTGAAGCTGGACACACTTGCCACAGTTGTAGCAACAGAGGCTCCATCTGTGTCCCTGGGCTCCCACATTCTGCAATTCTCACACTGCCTCATCTGCCCCGACATGTGTTCACCACGTTCCGTCCTCTGGCACTTTATGTGTAGCCTCCTCACCGATGACTCAAGCCAAAGACTCACACTTTACTCACAAACACTTCCCTCACAAGGCCATTCCCTCACTACCGCTCCCTAAGAGCCGTCCTGCTTATATTGACTGATAAATTGGCTAATTTACCAATTTACAAACCAAATTCCTCAGTTTTAAACTGTTTTCCCCCTCTGACTCACTTCTAACTCTCCTCCCACTTGGGCTAGAGTCAATCAGTGCTTTCCCCGCTTCTCTTTGTTGCTGTTCAAAATCCACGGGAGCTCTGAGTTAAGTCTGCCTGTGCTTTGCCTCTCCTTTTCAACTGTTTTCCCCCTCTGACTCACTTCTAACTCTCCTCCCACTCAGCCTAGAGCCAATCAGTGCTTTCTCCTGTTTCTCTTTGTTGCTGTTGCTTCAAAATCCATTGGAGCTCTGAGTAATAATAATTATGTAATGCCTGGTAAAATATTCCCTAAAACTTTAACATGATAAAATGTCTAATGGATGCTCTCAACAGTTTAGGAAATAATACTTTATCAAATATAGCTATTTTGCATGTAACCTAACTCTCAACATGAAGATGAAATATTATTTATGGTCACAGTAAATAATTATTTAGTTTAGCCTGATAGTTGACCCACTTTGTCCTTGTACAACTTTGAACACCTGTTCTAACATAGTTCTAATTGTTTAAAGATTAACGTCTGTAAATATGCTTTTATAACGGGACGACATTCATTCCTCAATCTAATACCATTTCTGTTTAATTTATTATGATGGGTCTAAAATTTCAGGGCATGGGTTAAAGATGAGAGACAGTAAATGTAAAGAGGATCTATGGGGCAAACCTTTCAGAAGGTGGTGCATAAATGGAACTAGCTGCCAAAGGATGTGGCAGAGGTGGGTACTATTATATTTAAAAGGCGTTTGGACAGGGTCATAGTTAAAGGTTTGGAGGGATATGGACCAGGCCCAGTCAAGTGCGATTGGTTTGACTGAATGACATGATACAATACGATAGAACTTTATTTATCCCAGGAGGAAATTTGACCTGCCAACGTCATAAAACACAAGGTACATGAAATTAATGTGAGGAGTTGAAAGGATTGACTCCAGATCAGAAGGCTGCGTGGTCAGATCACGTCGGGGTCACCAATTGTGTTGGGGACTGGCAGGAGTCCAGCCAAAAATTAGTCGGACACAAGTTGTGTGCTCTAGACGTGTTTATTCTTCTGCGTACAGCTCCCTACTCCTCACCTGACACAGGCGTTGCCCGGCCTTGAATAACTCAGATACCGACCCCGTGACTCGCGCCTCCCCTACCAAGACGCCGCCATCTAGAGCCAATGGTTCGTCGTGACCTTGGGTTGCTATCAGGTGCCGCCACATGGGATGTGAAAATATTAGTGAGGGGAAAGTGGAGTCCATCTACCCCACGGCTAAAGGGAGAGGAGTTGTACAGTTTGTTAGCCCCAGGGAAGAAGGATCTCCTGTGGCGTTCTGTGCTGCATCTTGGTGGAACCAGTCTGTTGCTGAAGGTGCTCCTCAGGTTGACTAGTGTGTCATGGGACGGCGGGGGAGGGGGGTGAGCTGTATTTGTCCAAGATGCTCCAAAGTTTGAGGAGCATCCGCCCCTCCAAGACCACCTCCCTGATGAGTTGGGACGAAGGTCCTGCATTAATCTGACTCTAATATTAACATGTCTCAGTACTCAAAAATAACGAAGTTATGGAATATTGATCATACAAGTTAGGCGGTTATAGGTGCTACTATAATATTCACAGTAAGGATTTAATGGTTGATCCAAATGACATTGCAATATAACCGTTACAAATCAAAATTAAAAATGCAAAATGCTGTAATCACACGGCACGTTAGGCTGTTTCTGCGGAATGAGAAACAAAGGTAAAATTTCTGGACAAGAACTGGAAAGGAGATCATCAGAACTAGGAAGGAGATGTGTGAAAAAACGCTAATCACAAAATGCTGGAGCAACTCTGGAGAGAAGGAATGGGTGACGTTTTGGGTCAACACCCTTCTTCAGACGAGTTAAGGGCCTGTCCTACAAGCATGCAACTCTATGCGATTAGCGCGACCTAACGTGGTCGCTTGAGCCGTCCGGAGTCGAGGGGCTGGTCCCACTTCGATCGCCGGAGCCGTGCGGAATTGTGCGGAGTTCGTCCCGACATCGCGCGGGGCTCCGAAAAACTGACTATGTTCAAAAATTCCGCGCGGCAAAGGCTTGTCGGCTCGCAGTCGCCTCGACGCATTACACACCGCCCCGAAATCGTGCCTCCATGACCCTCTGTGTAGGTGCCTCCGTGACCCTCTATGTGTGGCTCCGTGGACCTCTGTGTGTGCCTCTGTGCCCCTCTCTGTGTGCCCCTCTCTGTCCTGGCGAACTTACCTTAGACTTCGCTCCAAGTTTGCCTCACTTCGCGCCGTGTTGCGCCACTCACCCGACCTCCGCGCGGCCCCCGCTTCTAGTTTGATCGCGTTCATCGCATAGAGTTGCATGCTGGTGGGACAGGCCCTTAAGTCAAAGTTAGTGTAAAACTGTGGGGAAGGTGGAGTGAGGCAGCCAGTCTGTAAATGCAGTTCCTGGTTAGTAAAGTGTTGTCCATAAGTCAGAAAATACAGAACGGTCATTTGATATGGGAGCCATACTTCCACAATGCACGATTGAATGGCATCAGGACTGATATAAAGAATAGTTACTAAAAATATGGAGAGACAAAGCTATTTTCCACCGTCACTGAAACATGCGTACTGTATGCACATGTGGCAGACATTGGAATTGTAATATCGTGGCAGCGTGTGCGTTGAAGGAGTGTTCATAAGCCCAGTTAATAACCCAGGATGGCCTGAATAGAATGATGGAATCTCTCGGAGAGGGTGATGCCAGAGTTACCTTGGAGAATCAGCTGTAAATGAAGTTACCTGGTTGTGGATTAATGGGGACAGATACGGAGGGAAATCATGATCCTGCTGAAGGTCCTGATGTGTATGAAGGTAGATAAATCTCTCAGCTGCTCTGGAAGTTTATATCGTTTGGGTATCAAGGAGAGAGAGATCGCTGAATGGATTGAAAATTGGCTTTGTGGAAGGAAGCAGAGGGTGATGGTGAAAGGTTGCTTCTCAGACTAGAGGCCTGTGACTAGTGATGTCCTTCAGGGGTCGTGCTGGGCATGTTACTGTTTGTCAGCTACATCAATGATTTGGATGAGAACTTACAGGGCAAGATTAGCAAGTTTGCTGATGACACTAAAGTGGGTGGTATTGTAGATAGTGAAGATGGTTGTCAAACATTGTAGCAGGATCCTGCCCCAGTAAAGATGGTTGTGAAAGATTGCAGCAGGATCTGGATTGATTGGCCAGGTGGGCGGAGGAATGTTGATGGAATTTAATACAGAGAATTGTGAGGTGTTGCATTTTGGGACGTCGAACAGGGGCAGGACCTACACAGGAAATGGTGGGCCTTTGGGTAGTGTTGTGGAGCAGAGGGATCGAGGAGTACAGGTGTATTGTTCCTTGAAGGTCGAGTCGCAGGTAGCTAAGGTGGTCAAAAAGGCTTTTGGCACAATGGCCTTCATCAGTCAGAGTATTGAGTATAGAAGTTGGGAGGTCATGTTGCAGTTGTATAAGATGCTGGTGAGACCACATTTAGAATATTGTGTTCAGTTCTGGGCTCCATGTTATAGGAAAGGTATTGTCAAGCTTGAAAGCATTCAGAGAAGATTTATGAGGATGTTGACTACGGGGTGTGAGCTATAGTGAAAGGTAGGGTAGGCTGGGTCTCTATTCCATGGAGCGCAGGAGGATAAGGGGTGATCTTATTGAGGTGTATAAAATCATGAGAGGAAAAGATCGGGTAGATACAGTACACAGAGTCTCTTGCCCAGAGTAAGGAAATTGAGGACCAGAGGACATAGGTTCAAGGTGAAGGGGAAAAGATTGACCATATAACCATATAACAATTACAGCACGGAAACAGGCCTTCTCGGCCCTTCCAGTCCGTGCCGACCATTTATTTTCCCCTAGTCCCACCTACCTGCACTCAGACCACACCCCTCCATTCCCTTCCCATCCATATACCTATCCACTTTAAATATTTAATTCCACACAGCCACGACTCTCTGAGTAAAGAAGTTCCCCCTCATTTTACCCCTAAACCTCTGTCCCTTACTTCTCATGTCATGCCCTCTTCTTTGAATCTTCCCTACCCTCAATGGGAAAAGCTTATCCACGTCAACTCTGTCTATCCCTTTCATCATTTTAAAGACCTCAATCAAGTCCCCCCTTAACCTTCTGCGCTCCAAAGAATAAAGACCTAACTTGTTCAACCTTTCTCTGTAACTTAGTTGCTGGAACCCAGGCAACATTCTAGTAAATCTCCTCTGTACTCTGTAAGGGGCAACCTTTTCATACAAAGGGTGGTGGGTGCATGGAACAAGCTGCCAGAGGAGGTAGTTGAGGCTCGGACTATCCCATTGTTTAAGAAACAGTTAGACAGGTACATGGATAGGACAGGTTTAGAGGGATATGGACCAAGTGCAGGCAAGTGGGACTAGTGTAGCTGGGACATTGTTGGCCGGTATGAGCAAGTTGGGCCGAAGGGCCTGTTTCCACACTATCACTCTATGACTTTTTGTATCTATGATCCTGATTGGTCCAACAGGTTGGCTGAGGAATGGTTGATGGAATTTAATACAGATGTGTTGGGTGTTGGGTGGCATCACAGGTCGATAGGAAGGTCCGAAATGCATTCGCACATTGGCCTACATTTGTTAGAATACTGAGTACAGAAGTTGGGAGTTCATATTTCACAGGTGTGTAAGACATTGGCGAGGCCACATTTAGAATATTATGTTCAGTGTTGGTCACCATGTTGTCAAGCTAGAAAGGGTGCAGAGATGATTTACAAGAATGTTGCCAGGACAAGAGCCTGAGCTGTAGGGAGAGATTGAGCAGACTAGGATTTTAATCCTTGGAGTGTGGGTGGATGAAGGGCGATCTCAGACTGTACAAGATCATGAGGGGAATGGGGAATAGAGCGGGTTAATGCACAGTCTTTTGCCCAGAGTAGGGAAATTGAGAACCAGAAGACATAAGTATAAGGTGAGGGGGGAGGGGATTTAATAGGAACCTGAGAGGCTGATGGAAGTAGTTAAGATGGGTACTATCATATCGTTTACGAGACATTTGGGCTGGTACAGGGATAGAATAGGTTTAGAGGGTAGACAAAATTTCTGGAGAAACTCAGCGGGTGCGGCAGCATCTATGGAGCGAAGGAAATAGGCAACGTTTCGGGCCAAACCCCTTCTTTAGACTGAAGGGTTCCGGCCCGAAACGTTGCCTATTTCCTTCGCTCCATAGATGCTGCCGCACCCGCTGAGTTTCTCCAGCACTTTTTTCTACCTTCGATTTTCTGCAGTTCTTTCTTGAACATAGGTTTAGAGGGTTATGAGCCAAGCTAGGCCAGGTGGGGCTAAGGGAGATGGAGCATGTTGGTCGGCATGGGCAATTTGGGCCGAAAGGCCTATTTCCATGCTCTAGGACTAGAAAAGCTACAGAATTAGTATAGTTAGAGTGAGAACACAAACAATGTAAGAGTTCTGAAATGCCGGCATGTAGAACATGGCCAGCAGGTTGGGCTGCACCTACAGAGAGGGAAAGACTCAGCCACTATGACAGATGGATGACTCGTTCCTTTCTGGTGTAAACAGAGAAAGCGAGTTATGTAAATTTGCACAATTTTATAGGGAGTTCCGAATGCTACCAGATGGAAGATGAGAAGCTGTTCTTCAAACTTGTGTTGGGTTTTATTATAACAGTGCAGAGGCCACAAACAGATCTGAGTGGGATGGAGTATTAAATGGGAAGGCAGCAGGAAGCTTGGGATCATCCCAGCAGACTGAACCCGCATGCCCCACAGAGAGTCATCCCATCTACATTTGATTTCACCATTGTGGAGGAGACCACATTGAACACCAAATACATTGTGCCAGAATGGAAGAACAGCTGAATGCTGTTGAATTCACCAGCTGAAGGTAATGCTCTTCCCTGTGTGTATCAGAATGGACAACATCACCCATGTATGATATTGACATAGAGCATTTTCTCTCCATTAGCACAGACTAGTTTGCCTGTAGTGTGCCTTTAGTATCATGTTCTCTCTCTCACTCTAACTGCCCCCTTTAAGCTATTGACCAAATGGCCTTGCTTACAGCTTATCCCCGGGTAACATGGCCCTCGCCCAATATTTGATACTTATTTTGTCCTATCCGAGCCCCATTGCTCTGCAAATTAGTTTGTTGAGTAAAATAACTAGATACATTGTAACATTAACTTTTTCTTTCCCCTTTCAGTCACCTTCCACCCCATCAGCCGTCACATACTGATCATATTCCAACATTTCTGCCACCTCCAACGGGATCCCACCACTTGCCACATTCTCCTATCTCCACCCCTTTCCAACTTCCGCAGAGACCTCTCCCTCCGTAACTCCCTGGGCAACTCGTCCCTTCCCACGCAGACCACTCCCTCCCCAGGTACTTTCCCCTGCAACCGCAGGAGATGCAATACCTGTCCCTATACCTCCTCCCTCGACTCTGTCCAGGGACCCCGACAATCCTTTTAGATGAGCCAGAGGTTCACATGCACCTCCTCCAACATCATCTACTGTGTCCACTGTTCCAGGTGTGGACTCCTATGTATCGGCGAGACCAAGCGCAGGCTCAACAGTCGTTTCGCTGAGCTCCTCCGCTCAGTCCGCCTCAACCTTCCTGGTTGCTAAACACTTTAACACCCCTCCCATTCCCACACTGACCTTTCTGTCCTGGGCCTCCTCCACTGTCAGAGTGAGGTCCAGTGCAAATTGAAGCAACTGCACTTCATATTTCCCTTGGGCAGCTTACACCTCAACGGTATGAACATTGACTTCCCTAACTCCAAGTAACCCTGGCTTTGCCTCTCTCTCCATCCATCCCAGTTCTCCGGCCAGTCTGACTGCCCCCAGTTACATTATCTCTGTTTGCTTTGCTGCTACCTTCTCCTAGCTAACAATGATTTATTCTACAGTTTCCTTGATCTCCATACGCTTTGATGTCTCGTTTTCACACCTTCCCCTTCCTTATCTCTGTGCCTCTCCCCTGACTCTCAGTCTGAAGAAGGGTCTGGACTGGAAACGTCACCCATTCCTTCTCTCCAGAGACGCTGCCTGTCCCGCTGAATTACTGCAGCATTTTGTGTCTATCTTCGATTTAAACCAACATCTGCCGTTCCTCCCTACACAACCTACTAACCTGTACTCCAGCATTGTGTGGCTATCTTTAGTATTGATAACTTGTTGGATCATATCCTTGTATTGAATACAACCGTTACGATGCCTGGAGATGTGAAATCAATCGCTGATTCATTGAAATTTCATCAAACGGGGGAATCAGACGTCATAATAGTTGATATCCATGAAATAAGCCTCTTGGAAAGACACAAAGCTGCAATAACAAAGTGGGATTTGTAGCATTTCTGGATAGAAAGGTTGGGTGACATTTCGGGTCAAGACCCTTCCTCTAACTTAACCCGGTTTTCGACCCGAAATGTCACCCATTCCTGCTCTCGAGATGCTTTTTGTGTCTATCTTCGGTTTAAACCAGCATCTGCAGTTCTTTCCTCCAAATAAGCCTCTTGTTCATCCTATTTTGACGTCTGCACAATTACATCACGGTCTCTTTGCAATGTCCTGAGCCATGAGAAAAAGTTCATTAGCTACTTACTGAGGACTGGTGCTTTGACTGGCTTTGGAGAGGAGCGATTTGGAGATGATTCAGGTCGCGGGGCAACAGGTTGAACTGGACGTGTCTGTTTCGCTGCTAATTTCTTTAAACTAGCTTGACGTTTTTCAATCATTTCGTAAACATTTTCAAGCTTTTGAAGAATTGTTTGAATCTTGGCCTGGAACAGAAATGAAGTATTAGACGTGTTGCCTTTGCTTTCGTCTTAGAGTTTTCTGCCCGACCCATACTTAGCTTTTCTTCCTGTACTCCGTATTTTCAATTTGCTACCATTCCAATTCTTTTTTCCCCCAAGTCCTCAGAAAACTAATTTACACTAACAGTGTCCCCAGCATTTCAGTTAGTTGACTCTTAATTCCATCCACAGGCTCTCAAAGACTCAGCCTACAAAATAAATCATTCTCCCATGTTTCCTTCGCTACTGTTAACAAGTATTTATTTAGTTCTGCTTTCTTTCCACACTTCTACATTAGACAATAGACACTAGGTGCAGGAGTAGGCCATTTGGCCCTTCGAGCCAACACCGCCTTTCAATGTGATCATGGCTGATCATCCACAATCAGTACCCCGTTCCTGCCTTCTCCCCATATCCCCTGACTCCGCTATCTTTAAGAGCCCTATCTAGCTCTCTCTTGAAAGCATCCAGAGAACCTGCCCACCGCCCTCTGAGGCAGAGAATTCCACAGGCTCGCTACTCTCTGTGAGAAAAAGTGTTTCCTCGACTCCATTCTAAATGGCTTCTCCGTATTTTTAAACTGTGGCCCCTGGTTCTGGACTCTCCTAACATCGGGAACATGTTTCCTGCCTCTAGCGTGTCCAAGCCCTTAACAATCTTATATGTTTCAATGAGATCCCCTCTCATCCTTCTAAACTCCAGAGTGTACAAGCCCAGCTGCTCCATTCTCTCAGCATATGACAGTCCCGCCATCCCGGGAATTAACCTTGTAAACCTACACTGCACTCCCTCAATAGCAAGAATGTCCTTCCTCAAATTAGGGGACCAAAACTGTGCACAATACTCCAGGTGTGGTCTCACTAGGGCTCTGTACAACTGCAGAAGGACCTCTTTGCTCTTATATTCGATTCCTCTTGTTATAACTATAGTTCTAACCTCTTGCTATAACATAGTTACAACTGTGCCTGATGGTTGCCACTCCTCCTTGCCACAGTCCCAATGATTATTTCCCTTTGTCTTTTACGTCTTCATCACCAGTAAACACATCAACACACATGTTAATTCTCTAGTTTTAGTTTAGAGATACAGTGCGGAAACAGGCCCTTTGGCCCACCGAGTCCACACCGCCAAGCAATCCCTGCATATTAACACCATCCTACACGCACTAGGGACAACTTACAGTTTTACCAAGCCAATTGACCTACAAACCTGGACGTCTTTGGAGTGTGGGAGGAAACCAAAGCTCCCAGATTAAACCCATGCAGGTCACGGGTGGAATTCTCTTGGGATAAAGTCAAAATGTAATGTGAATTGCCCCTTGTCTAGATTCATAGCCAAAAAAGGTCAAAAGGGAATAAATAGATGGGTGCGTGTGAGAAAGAATAAATGGCAGGTGCATAGGCAAATGGGAGAGAAATAGGAGGTTGGGCAAACTGCAATTGTTTTTGCTGGAGCTTTGGGAAGCTGAGGGGGGATTAAATAGAAGTTGTAAACATTGAGAAGTGCTGATATGGTAGACAATCAGAACCTTTTCCCCTAGGGTGGAAATTACAAAAACTAGTGGGCATAGCATTAAAATGAGAGGGGGAAAGTTTGAAGGTAATATGTGGGGCATGTCTTTTTCCACAGAGAATGGTGGGTCCCTGGGATGTGCTGGAAGCTACTGGTGTATAAGAGACTTTTGGGTGGATGCAGGTAATGGAGGGATATGGATCACATGGCGGCAGAAGTGATTCGCTTAAGTTGGCATCATGTTTCACACAGACGTTGTGGGCCAAAGACCTGTTCCGATGTGGTCCTGGTCTATGTAACAGAATTACTGCGCTGGGAGCACTCGTGACCTCAATGGGCTGAATGGCTTCCTGTGTCATTCATAAATTGTTGTCATTCATACATTTAACAACATCTGGCTGGGCTCTACCAGGTTTTACTGGGCTCCTTTCCACTAACACAGGATCTATTCTATTCTTGAAATTAATATCGGTGCAAGATTCAACCCTGAGCTGCATAAATCTGGTTACACTTGCTCAACACACATCTCCCAGAGGCAGTACTGGCTTATTTCTTGCTCTGGTCTCATATTGTTGACTTGCAATTTCACTGCATGTTAATTCATTCATAGATTAACATTGGAAATGTCATCAGTCAGTCAGTTATGTTGTTAAAATGACTACAGAAATTTGCACAGGCCCCTAAAGACAAAATCACAGTGGGGTTCACTATAGATGAGCTGCATGTATCTGATATTCAGTTTTAGTTTAGAGATAGAGCACAGAAACAGGCCCTTCGACCCACCTAGTCCGTGCCGAACAGCAATCCCCTACACTAGCACTATCCTACACACAAGGGACAATTTCAATTTTTACCAAAGCCAATTAACCTTCAAACCTGTACGTCTTTGGAGTGTGGGGGGAAACCGGAGTAACCAGAGAAAACCCACATGATCACGGGGAGAACATACAAACTCCATACCAAATATAACCATATAACAATTACAGCACGGAAACAGGCAACATTCTAGTAAATCTCCTCTGTACTCTCTCTACAGACAGCACCCGCAGTCAGGATCGAACCCAGGTCTCTGGTTGCGTAAGGCAGCGACTCTACCTCGGAATGTTTTCCCAAACAGCGACTAGGAGTTATGGTGGAGCAAATTTTTTCCCCAAATGCCCGTACACTAAAAGCGTGTATACATGTATAAAAAAAAGCCAATGTGATAGTGTTTATTTATGATTTAAAAATCAGATTGTGAATGCAAGGAAGTGATGTTTCATTTTGTACTGAGGTTTGCCACTGTTCAACTATCCACGACTGCTTATGAGAAGTCTATGAAAGAAATTAAGTAGCATAGTTTATAATCAAACGCACAAAATATCCTATTGATTTGTACTCTGTTAAACATTATGTATTCAAAACTAAGGTAGCTTTACCCCAGATTAATTTACAGCAATGCTTAGAAGCAAATATTCCCTTTTTGGACAAAATAGTTTGTTATCATTAATAGATGACTCTGGAGAAAATGATATATCCTGTTTTGCATTGTTTAACTCAAGTGAATTGAGTTTACCCTAATCTCTGAGGTAAGGAACAGTTCAAATTGTTTATGGAACTCCTCAGGGTTGGTGAGCTTGTGGTGTGCGGCAGTTTCGAGGAAGCCCTCGATATCTAGGAGAGCAGCTTCTGCTCCTTCCTGAGACTGGCATTTATCCACTGCCTGAGATGCCAGGAGATAGATCCCTGCTTCGCACCACTCCTTGGCCTTGAAAGAAAAGAAAAGTAAATAATTAATGAAGGAATATTATTAAACAATCAATCATCTGTTTAATTGTTGAAGATTAGAACCAGTAAGTTACGCTATCCAGCTGTCTGTGGACTTCAAGTGATTTTCCAAGCACGTCATTCCTTTTCTTCATTTCATTGATAAAATCGTCACATATTCGCCGGAGTTCATTGCACTTTGGTCGGATGGAATCGATGGCATAGTGGTTGCTTTGGATAAGCTGGTCCCCAAGTAGAGCTAAAGATTGTGCCTTTCCTAAGGATTCCTGCAAAGATGTGCAACATATAAAGTAACAGTCACAAGATGCAAGATAGACAATAGACAATAGGTGCAGGAGTAGGCCATTCAGCCCTTCAATGCAGACTTAAATTGTTTCAACGGATATGCAGTTTTTTTTTTGAAGCCATGTGTTAGAAATTAAAATCTGTTGCCTGTACGCTTCATGTTTTATGATACTAATTTCACCATTAAAATGAAGGATTTCTAGAATAACACTCACCAGTAAGTAAGAATACCTGAAATTATGCAAACTATGGATTTATTTACCTGTTAATGGTATCTTTATTTTTAACGTGCACATGGTAGAAATCTCTTCCTAGAATATTGCAATTTGCATTTTATATTTGTTTTGGTAAAAGACTTTCATTTTTGTTTGCAAATAACCAGTAGGGTTTCCGCACTGTAACCATATAACAATTACAGCACGGAAACAGGCCCTCTCGGCCCTTCCAGTCCGTGCCGACCATTTATTTTCCCCTAGTCCCATCTACCTGCACTCAGACCATACCCCTCCATTCCCTTCCCGTCCATATACCTATCCACTTTACTTTTAAATGTTACACTCGATCCTGCCTCCACCACTTCTGCTGGAAGATCATTCCACACAGCCACCACTCTCTGAGTAAAGAAGTTCCCCCTCATGTTACCCCTAAACCTCTGTCCCTTAATTCTCATGTCATGCCCTCTTATTTGAATCTTCCCTACCCTCAATGGGAAAAGCTTATCCACGTCAACTCTGTCTATCCCTTTCATCATTTTAAAGACCTCAATCAAGTCCCCCCTTAACCTTCTGCGCTCCAAAGAATAAAGACCTAACTTGTTCAACCTTTCTCTGTAACTTAGTTGCTGGAACCCAGGCAACATTCTAGTAAATCTCCTCTGTGCTCTCTCTATTTTGTTGACTTCCTTCCTATAATTAGGCGACCATCACAAGTTAAAGGGAACTTTTTCATTCCAGTTCTGGCAATCTGGTTATTATGCTGGGAAGAAGAACGTTTGGGAAACATCTCCAAACACAATGGCTGTGGGTGGGATTTATATTTGAAAAGGCATAATTGGAAGACTAAAGACCACAACTTTATTTCTGAAAAGGATTCAAATGAGATATGTAAAAGGAATGGAAAATGATAGATTTATTGCATGGCAGTTGTGCATTTTAATACAGTATGTGTAAGAAGTATATAGACTGCTAATCAGTATTTCAAATATTCAACCTGCTAACACAACTATTTTTGTTCAAGTATAAACTTAAATTTCCTTTCAGATGAAAGTAATTATGAATCTAGGACATGTATACGATGTTATTGATGAGACCTTCTTTTATCATAAAGGTTTTGGCAAGTTTGAAATTAATGCTCACAATATTGTGTGTAGGAAGGAACTGCAGATGCTGCTTTAAACCGAAGATAGACACAAAAAGCTGGAGTAACTCAGTGGGACAGGCAGCGTTTTGGGTCAAGACCCTTCTTCAGACCAGACCTCTTCACATTATTATGCTGGTGATGTTTCTATGTGGGATTTTACTTCGGAGTCACGTGAGTGACTACGTGAAGAACCCCCGCCAGAGCGCCTGCGCGTCATCACGTCCGACGCATTTGGCGCACCGACAGGCTGGAGACGCAGCTCCACCAGCGGTAAGTATAGCACCCGCACGTACGTGTTTTAAACTTGCTGTGGTTTACTTGGTCCCGTAAGGCTGGTTACAGGAGCCAGCAGGGACACTTTCCTAAGGGGAGAAATTTAAATAATGAAAATAAAGCAAGTCTGTCACCTATAGAGTAAAACCTACCTGCGGTCAGTCCGCATGGGGAGGTGGATAGGGGTTGAAGAGAAGGCATCCCGGGTCCGTTCTGCTGCTACACTGTAGATGATATGTGTGTATACCTTTAAATATAGTGACATATCCACCACTAACCACTCCCCTTACCATTCAGTATAATTGTGACCTTCCCACCCTTGCCTCTCTCTCTAGCATCCGTGACAGACCACGTACAGCTAGGGCTGCAATGTATTTGACTAGTGAATAAAATAGTAGTAAAGACTCTGTGTGTAAGAGACAATTCTTTACATGGTGTCAGAAGTGGCCTGCCCTGCACCTCCTGTTTACCGTTTTTGTTTCTTTAGTCCCAGTTCCCCCTTCCCTTTGCTACCATGTCTTCTGCCTGCCACAAACCTGATGTTTTGGTTTTTCATTCTGACATCGCCCACCGCTGGAGCATCTTCAGGTGCGACTTTGAACATTATGTTATGGTCGCGCATCCTGCAGTAACCCCTGCGGTCAAGGCTTCTCTCCTACTCAACTTGGCCGGTCTTGAAGCCCTGGAACGTTCGGAGTCCTTCGTCTACGGGGACAACGAAAGTGCCCAGGACCCGGTATGTCTGCTTGCCAAGTTCACTGCGTTGTGTGACATCCCTACCAATTGCATTTTGGAACGGTTCAAACTGTTCGGGCACCGCCAAAACCTGGTTCAGTCGGTCGACAATTTCGTCACCGCGCTGCGGCACTTGGCTCGCCGCTGCAGCCTTGACACGCTGACACCTGAAACTGTCACCCGTGACATTTTAGTTTATGGTCTCCGGGATGAGAAACTGAGGGCTGAGCTTCTTCGCAAGCCCGACCTGACTTTTAACGAGGCGCTGCATGCCTCCCGCCTGGCAGAGGCTGTCACCTCAGCGGTGTCGCCTCCTGATCATGACGTTCGTGCGGCTAGCGTTACCAGCCATCAGTGCTCAACACAGCAGCGATGACGGGGAAACCCCCCGCCCGGGACCAGGACCCCTCAATGTTGCCAGAACTGTATCTTTGCTTCCCATCGTTTTAATGTGTGCCCCGCTCTGGGTAAAACTTACAATTCCTGCCATAAGCAGAACCACTTTTCCGCAGCATGCCGTTCCCATGGGAAGCCTGCACAGCGTAACTTCTCTAACTACCTGGTACATGCTGATACCATGTCTGGTTCACATCACCAGTGTGAAGAACTCCCTCTGTCCGACTCCAGCTCTTCCCAAAGTGAGCTCAGCATGTTTTCTCTGAAGGATACACCTGCGCTGATAACGGACCCTACCGTTCAAGTCACAGTCAATGGAACGATCTTCTCTGCTAAAGTCGACACGGGCACGGCTGCCAATGTTATGTCAACAAGCTTGTTCAAGAAGATTTTAAATAATGAGCTTGTTACCACTGACCGCTCTTGTCTTGCATGCCTATGGGGGAGGTGTTCTCGTTCCAGTGGGGAGGGCCACTCTCCACTGCAACGTACTGAAGGTCTCTCGGCCCCTCTCTTTCTTTCTGCTAGACAGCAAATGCACGCCCCTGCTGGGCATCCGGGCATGCCAGGACCTCGGCCTGGTCAACTTCCACTGTGACATTCACCTGGTGCAGTCCCCCCTAGACCCGCTGGCCGAGTACCCAGACCGTTTCAATGATGAGCTTGGCAGGCTCCCCTGCAGCTACAAGATTGCCCTCGATTCAGACATCGAACCCGTTATCCGCCCACCGCACCGGGTTTCTTTCGCGATGAAGGACAAAGTGGAGTCTACCCTCCGCGACATGGTGACCATGGGCATCCTGAAGGAGGTCAGCGAGCCCACCATGTATTTGACTAGTGAATAAAGCAGTAGTAAAGAATCTGTGTGTAAGAGACCATTCTTGACATACACTGCCTGCGTGTGATGCAAGGATGGGAAGAAGTAGCCAGCTTTCCCAGACAGCAAGCTGACAGAGCAAGGGTTCACTGTGTCCCCTCAACAATGGGTGAGAGATATCCCCGCTAGCCATCTGCTCCACCCCGGATCCGCAAACACTGAGCATTATTCTACGCTCACAAAGGGATTTTTATTTCACTTAGACTGCTGTACAAATGTAAGAAAATTACATTCTATGCAAAATTATTCCGAACTCCTGAGCTACAACTGGGAGCCTGGTTCAAAAAACTGGAGGCGGCGCTGGAGTAATTGCGAGGGTGTGCGGATGGTGCAAGGAGTCCAGTCCAGACATCGAAAGGCAAAGTCCCCTCTTGAAAAATTTGCTCGGGGACGTGACCGACCGCCGGCGAAGTTTGCCCGTCGTCCCGCCGATGAACACATCGTCGCTGGACAGACCCAGCATCCAGTAATTACCCTTGCCAGGGTCATCGTAATGTCAAGACATTTTGACGAAACAACAACTTATTAAGGCTGAGGTTGTGGCGGATGGAGTTCTGCCAGCCTTGCTTGTTCTCAAAAGTAGGGGAAATTCCTCATAGAAACATAGAAACATAGAAATTAGGTGCAGGAGTAGGCCATTCGGCCCTTCGAGCCTGCACCGCCATTCAATATGATCATGGCTGATCATCCAACTCAGTATCCCGTACCTGCCTTCTCTCCATACCCTCTGATCCCCTTAGCCACAAGGGCCACATCTAACTCCCTCTTAAATATAGCCAATGAACTGGCCTCAACTACCCTCTGTGGCAGAGAGTTCCAGAGACCCACCACTCTCTGTGCGAAAAAAGTCCTTCTCATCTCGGTCCTAAAGGATTTCCCCCTTATCCTTAAGCTGTGACCCCTTGTCCTGGACCTCCCCAACATCGAGAACAATCTTCCTGCATCTAGCCTATCCAACCCCTTAAGAATTTTGTAAGTTTCTATAAGATCGCCTCTCAATCTCCTAAATTCTAGAGAGTATAAACCGAGTCTATGCAGTCTTTGTTCATAAGACAGTCCTGACATCCCAGGAATCAGTCTGGTGAACCTTCTCTGCACTCCCTCTATGGCAATAATGTCCTTCCTCAGATTTGGAGACCAGAACTGTACGCAATACTCCAGGTGTGGTCTCACCAAGACCCTATACAACTGAAGTAGAACCTCCCTGCTCCTATACTCAAATCCTTTTGCCATGAAAGCTAACATACCATTCGCTTTCTTCACTGCCTGCTGCACCTGCATGCCTACTTTCAATGACTGGTGTACCATGACACCCAGGTCGCGCTGCATCTCCCCTTTTCCTAATCGGCCTCCATTTAGATAATAGTCTGTTTTCCTATTTTTGCCACCAAAAGTGGGTAACCTCACATTTATCCACATTATACTGCATCTGCCAAACATTTGCCCACTCACATTTGCCCACTCACCCAAGTCACCTTGCAGTCTCCTAGCATCCACCTCACAGCTAACACTGCCCCCCAGCTTAGTGTCATCTGCAAACTTGGAGATATTGCCTTCAATTCCCTCATCCAGATCATTAATGTATATTGTAAATAGCTGGGGTCCCAGCACTGAGCCTTGCGGTACCCCACTAGTCACTGCCTGCCATTGTGAAAACGACCCATTTACTCCTACTCTTTGCTTCCTGTTTGCCAGCCAGTTCTCTATCCACATCAATACTGAACCCCCAATACTGTGTGCTTTAAGTTTATATACTAATCTCTTTCGACAAGGTCCCACATAAGGATGAACTCCTAGCTGCGGTCAGCGGATGACGACGTCTTTTGAGAAGCCGACTTTATAGCCGCCGGCAGTTCAGCCAGCAGCAGCAACTCCGGTGCTTTAAAGCACTGTGGCCACTCCTGTCGGGAGGCAGGCCAAGAGTAAATTGTCCAGGCCTGTCAACTCTGATGAGTGAGGCCAGAAGACTTTTCCCTCCAAAAATGAACATTGGGGATGTCTGGACAACGTGGAACACCTCTTAGCTGAAATGGTAGCAACCAGGAGGTGTTCCAGCCGGGGTTATACCCCAGGGTCCACAGCAGCTTTCAGCAGCAACCTCTAGCAGAGGTCCGTTAAGCAGAAGAGCTGTACACATATGAAGGATAATATGCCTACGAGTCTGCATGGGGACCCATAACAGCAGTACCTTGTTTAGGGCTGCATGTTACCTCCCGTGAGCAGGAGTCGGGAGAAGCCAGGGCAGTATGAATCTGACCCTGAAGTTTGGTGTCACTGTTTATGCGCATACACCAAAGCACATGAGCTATGCTCTGGGTGTGGCGGATGTGGCCAGCAATTTGCCAGACAGGCGGGAACTGGTGAAGCCATGGATGACAATTTAATTATATGGCCTCTCACCAGTTCCAGGACTCCATAATGGAGGAAACTTCACAAGACATATCAAACACCTGTTAACTGTGCATCTCTCCAAAGGAGCACATCATGAGGGCGCATGAGTTAAAGCTGCAGAAGTCCTAAAAAGCTGGTTGGAGCAGGAATAATGGCATTGGGCAAATGGTACAAGGGCACCACTATCTAAACACAGCAGGATATGGACCCTGCTGTGTAATGCCCATTTTTTAGAATTAATTATTCACGAATAACCATCCAGCCTACGCTCAACCCACGGTTCACAGCCTTGCGCAGATCCTCTAATATCCAGGGAAAAACCAGGACGATGAGACAAAAACAATCGGCCTCATCAAAACTCGTCCTGAGACCAGGATGCCACCTCAAAAACCATACCCTTTCAGAACAGCAAGGGGTAATTGAAAATCCAGGATATATCCTCTAGAGATCAGTCGGGGGTAGGTAGCAATTGTTCTATGATACATGATGCTGCATAAACATCAGATCTATTCATACTGGACTGTATCCAGGGGCCTTGAATAAGGTATCTCTTAATTACATCCACCCGTACAAAATACACCTAGTCGGGTATTGGGGTTTTCAATACCACTAACTCTATAGGTGAATGATGAAATTGGTATTTTTATTCAAAAAAAGGGGTAATTGAAAGGACGGCATATCAGCCTTAACAATTTGTGTCCAATATTCCCCAGCCAAAAGAACCATGGTGGGTGTCGAGTCATTCCGGGCCTAACCAGACTTAACTCTTAAGGTCCAGTATAAATGGTTTAAAATGAACAATTTCAGTATTGCAATTGG
Organism: Raja brachyura; assembly: GCA_963514005.1. The sequence goes on along the minus strand of OY740794.1, from coordinate 3,649,324 downwards.
TATCAAAAGGGTGGTATATGGCAACCACAGGTCTGAAAGATGCATAATATTCAGCTACCAAACACCTGTTGAGAGGTTAGGTTCCTCACCCATCTAATTAAATTCAAATTTAGAATGATTGTACTCGCTTGATTGTGTCGGCTTGTACTCGCTGGAATTTAGAAGATTGAGGGGGGATCTTATAGAAACTTACAAAATTCTTAAGGGGTTGGACAGGTTAGATGCTGGAAGATTGTTCCCGATGTTGGGGGACTCCAGAACAAGGGGTCACAGTCTAAGGATAAGGGGGAATTCCTTTAGGACCGAGATGAGGAAAACATTCTTTACACAGAGAGTGGTGAGTCTCTGGAATTCTCTGCCACAGAAGGTAGTTGAGGCCAGTTCATTGGCTATATTTAAGAGGGCGTTAGATGTGGCACTTGTGGCTAAAGGGATCAGGGGGTGTGGAGAGAAGGCAGGTACGGGATACTGAGTTGGATGATCAGCCATGATCACATTGAATGGCCTATTCCTGCACCTATTTTTCTATGTTTTTATGATTGGCTATTTGGGGTTCATCATTGATTTAACTAACATGTTACTTTGCCTACGGCCAAAACTGTAACTAATGTCTTGCGATGTACTAGAGACATTCTGACTCAATAATCTTTAGTTTACAAACTGATGTGAGCGCTTCGGGATGGGGAGCCACTGATATCGAGTCTGGCTGTGGCGGCAGATAGAATGTGAAAGAGGCATTAATCCTGCAGAGGCATGGGGTAAACAACGCAAAATTGCTGGGTGCATTCTATGGCCTAAAGCATTCTGCTCAACAATGCATGATTTGCATGTGCAGCTTCAGATTGATAATACCACAGCTGTTGCATATCAATCACATGGGTGGAATTACGTCATTATTCTGTGACAATATGGCTAAGCTCATCTGTCACTGGTGCATTACGAGAAACATCTAGGTCTCACATATCTACCTACCAGGTGGAGATAACGTGAAAGTGGCAGACACCAGGCCACGTAAATTCAATGACAACACAGAATGGATGATGAATCCGAAAGTTTCAAAATTATTGTCAGCCGGTATGGATTGCCAGACATAGATCTGTTGCATCCGGGTTAAATCACCAGTTACAAAAATACGTCATGGGAACCGGATCCAGGGGCAGTAGCGGAGGATACATTCTCGCTACGTTGGGGACATAGGTTCTTACGCTTTTCCCCATTCTGCCTCATTAGTCAATGTCTCACCAAAATAGAGCACGACTATGCTTAGGCATCTGGTAGTTCCTAACTGGTCCACATAGCCATGGTTCCCATTGGTTCTGAGACTGATGACACAGCCATTCATGATTATCCCCAATTGCAGCAGCTTGTTGGTTCACAATGGGACAGGAGGAGAGTTCCCCTTTACATGAGCGTGTTAATCTGTTGATTTGTATCTTCTGACCAGACTGTTCCAGGGACTTGGACTATCGAGTAGGACCGTCGATGTCATTACGGTGGCCTGGAGAGATAATACTAAAAAACGATATGTGTCTCATATTAAGAAATGGGAGTTGTTCTGTTTATAGTCAAATATATCTTATCATGTTGCAGGCATACCAGATGGAGTTCCTTGCTACATTGCATTTTTGATGAGCAGTTAACCTATAGTGCCATTTATAGTGCTCGAAGTGCTTTGTCCTCTTATTTAGGGCAAGAGTCCGGACAACACTCTGTCGGATCTCATCTATTGGTGGCCCGATTCATAAGAGTTATTTTAACAAAACTCTCCCGGACCTAGATATACGGAAATCTGGGATGTGGGTATACTTCTCACACTGCTTTGGCAATGGGCTCCAATTACATTTCTGCCTTTCCATAAGTTAACGCTCAAAGTGGTCATGCTCATGGTGCTAGTGTCAGCGCAATGGGTCTAGATATTGCAAAAGTTACGACTGGACAGCATGCATTCTTCCGTAGATAAAATAACGTTTTATTTATATGATCTAATCAAACAAAGCAGGCCAGGGATGGCTGGAACCAAAATAAGCTTAAAATATACCCATTGACCTAAGACTATGTGTAGTTACGCACCTGAGCCAATACATCAAGATCACCAAGTCTCAGAGGCTCTGAAACAGCGATGCTCATCAGCCACAAAAAAACCTCATAGAAAGGTGTCAGTACAAACTATTTCTAGATGGCTGAAACAGGATTGCATTATGCTGGAGTAGACACTGATGTATTTAAATCACTCCACCAGGGCGGCGTCAACGTACGCAGCAAATTCACAGGACGTGCCATTAGACCAAATCGTCGCCGTGGGATGGTCCAGTGAAGGAACCTTTTTCACGATTTATGAGAAACCTCTCCTTGCAATGCACAGATTTGGGCATGCTGTTTTGGGTTCTGTTTGAGTTCTCCTTTGTAATTTCCCCTGCGAAAGAGGGGTTATTACTGTTCTTTTATTGTTTAAAACGTTCATTGTATAATTTAAACAATGTTCAATACATTATATGTTTATCCTGTGTCAACCAAGGCTGTGTGTCGTATGGAACTGTATCTACGGCATGAAATCACAGAGCTTTGAAATCTTCACGTAGTCACTCACGTGACTCCGAAGTAAAATAGTAAGATTAAACGAGAACTTACCAGTTTGAAGTTTAATCTTTATTTTATGGGGAGTTACGATGAGGGATTACGTGTCCTCCGCTCCCGACCCTCAGAATTGCAAAGATCATCTGGTAGTTCTAGTCTTCTGAGTCTTACTATATCACTTCGACTGTAGTTACTGTGTTTTCACGCCGCTGCTTTGAAGTATGACGCGCATGCGCCTGGCAGGGCTTCTTCATGTAATCCCTCATCGTAACTCCTCATAAAATAAGGATCAAACTTCGAACTGGTAAATTCTCGTTTAATCTTACTATTCTAGACTACTAACTGAGGAAATAACTGGAATATGAAATAAGCACATTTTAACCTGGGATGGATGGACATGTGAATGGTTAATTAGTGATGCAATGCCTATTTTACTTCGGAGTCACGTGAGTGACTACGCGAAGAAGCCCTGCCAGGCGCATGCGCGTCATTACTTCGACATGTGTCGCACCGACAGGCTGGAGAGCGCAGCCCCACCAACGGGTAAGAAGTAACCCGCAGGTAAGTGAATGTTAAACCTTTCCTGCGAGTGTTTTTTAAACTCTGTAAGTCTGGCTCGCAGAGCCAGCTAGAGTTGCTAATATATATAGATAATATAAACTGCGGTAATGGAGTGGAACGCGCGGGGACCGTGGTTACAGCTTATAGATCGGGTCGGAAGATGACGGCTGCTCTAAAGCCGGCTCCCGCGACTACCGCTATTTAGATCGGGTTTGGAGATAACGGCTGCACTAATGCCGGCTCCAATACCCGCTACTGTTCTACTGGCAGCTAAAATGAAATGAAATGAAATAAAATTAGATATACTAACTTTCTTTCCCAACTGCCTCCATCAATTTCCAGTGCTTCAAGGCACTCAGAAATACCAAACTAAAGTACTCTCAGGCTCATTTGTCTCATGAGTCTGGTGATATGGAAGACTCCCTCCTTTTAATTTAAAGGTATGGGGATGGCTCAACCAAATAGGGGAAAATGCTCCAAATTTAACGAGCCATGGGGGAAAAAATTTCAATTGGGGTCGAATGCCCTAGGATTCCCACACAGTCTCTCGCAGAGGTCCATGCAGCAATGAAGAAAACATCGCTTATGGATAACAGTGGGAATCATCCTCTCCAGCACCTTGTTTAGGGCTGGATGAGACCTCCCTAGAGCATAACTCGAGGGAAGCAGGGCAGGAGGAATCTGACCCTGAAGCTGGTGTCACTGCTTATGGGCACACACCAGCGCACATGAGCCATGCTGCAGGTGTCCCAGACATAGCGTTAAACTTCGCTAAACCCAGAAGGGACTGGAGAGGCTATCGCGAAAACTCTAGCCGCTAATGTAAATTACATGGCTTCTCTCCAGCTCCAGGATACGTTCATGGAGACTGCCACAAGTTACAAAACACCTGTAAACTGTGCTTCACTCAAAATGCCCACCGTGAACTTGGCAAGGGCACAAATGCGTGCAACGATGCGGAGACAAGAAGTGAGATTTCAACGCATCCTCAAGTTGTTGGCAGCAGGCATTCGGAGAAGGTCCAGGGGGCACCGATGTCTGGTATTCAACAAGATATGCTGGCCCTGTTCTGCAATGCCTATGTTGAATCCGAAGTTTGCAGCTCTATGTAGGTCCATCTACATAGAGCCCCAAGCCCAGATTATTTATTTGGGTGAACCTCCTCAAACAAGTCAAGGACCTGGAGGAACATGCCAAAACAATCCATCTCAGGAAGACATACGTTCCTTCTGCCAGGATGCCACCTCGCAGGTCGTTTCAGCGTGAAAGGTGACGGATCCAGCGACAGGGCCAAGCAGAGTGGGGCCAGTGGGACGACGGTATTACTCATCTGTGTATCCCAGCTACAACCCCAATATGGGCAGAAGGAGTAAAGGCCGACTGCAGAGGTACAGGTGATTCATTCTGTCCAGGATAAGTTTCTGGGACCTCCGGTTGGGGGTAGGCTGCAATTGGTTAAGATGAAGGTTGCTGCATAACATCTCATGAGTTTATACTACACACTGTCCCAAGCTCGAATACAGTTTATGTCAGGAATTGATCCGCCTGTACAGAATATGCCTAATAAAGTATTGGGGGTTTCTGCACAAACTCAGCAGATAAAAGAAGAAATTACGGGTTTGTCACAAAAAAGGGGAATTGAGAGGACGATAAACCATCCTCAACAATTTGTATCCAATATATTCCCCAGACGGAGAAAAGATGGGGATGTAGAGGCATTCTGGACCTAAATCAGTTAAATTCCCATGTTCAGTATAGGCATTTTTAAAATAGACACCTTCAATACTGCGAAATGGCTGATATCACAAGGCTGTTATATGGCAACTATAGATCTGAAAGATGCATATTATTCAGTACCAATTCATCATCAGTATCAGAGATACTTGAAATTTAGTTGGATGGGACAGCTGCGGCAATTTAAAGCATTACCAATGAGTTAACCTCAGTTCTAGGCTGTTCAAGAAATTGTGGGAACCAGTGCTGGCACTACTTTGGGCCAAGAATCACATGGTAATGGCTTATCTAGATGATATTTTAATCATAAGCAACACTCAGGAGACAGCTGAGGAATCGGTTTCATCAACCAAAGGTTAGGGTTCCTGGTCCATCCAACCAAATCCAAGTTAGAGCCATCCTAAAAAAATGTTTATTTGGGATTTGTCATTCATTCAGTTGATATGTCAGTGACTTTGCCTACAGCCAAGGCAGTGGAGATCAGAGAGGTCTGTACCAGTCTCGCTGAAAAACAATATCCCTCCATCCGGGAAGTAGCTACTGTTATTGGTAAATTGGTGGCAGTTTTCCGTGTAGTGCAGATGGAGTGGAAACTAGTGGTTATGGAAAGTGCTGGGAGAGAGTCTGTTCGCAGGAAACGCGGGGCGCACAGCAATGCGGTTCCATCTCAGCGATCCAGTCGGGAGCTAAGTGCGGTAACGCCGGCTCTGATACCAACGGCCGTTCCCCCGGTGATTGAACAGCCTCCAGCTGCTCCAGTGTCGCAGGGCACTGAGGCCACGGCAACAAGCAAAAAAGCAAAACAAAAGTCTGTCAGACCCGTTTTATCTGACGGGTCTGAGGAAGAAGAGGACTCCCCTCCACATCGCAAGAAAATGTGGGGGAGACTATATCAAATGGAGCAAATACTCCACACCCTAATCAGCCAGGGGTCCAAGGCCCCAGTGATTCCCCAGGCAACCTCTCAGGGAGTTCCATATGCAGAATATGGTGCCTGTCCACATTGGGAATCTTTGTCTCCAGCACCTTGTTTAGGTCTGGATGAGGTCTCCCTTGAGCAGGACTCGGGAGTGCCAGGGCAGGAAGAGTCTGACCCTGAAGCTGGTGTCCCTGCTTATGTGCACACACCAGAGCACAAGGGCCACGATATAAAACACCTGTCGATTGTGCTTCACTCAGTGTGCCCACCGTAAACTCAGCAATCTGGGCACCCATGAGTGCAACGATGCGAGGACAGGAAGTGCGCTTTCAGTGTGTCCTCAAGTTGGTGGCAGCAGGCACTGCGTTCGGGAAGATGGTCAAGGGGTCACCAATGTCAAAAACCCAACAAGATATGCTAGCACTACTTTGCAAAGCCTACTTCAAGCTGAATTGCATGAGGAAGATCGCCATTCGACCAACCTTAAACCCGACGTTTGCTGGCCTGTGTAGCGCTAGCAACATTCAAGCACCGGATTACTTGTTCGGCAACGACCTCATCAAGAACATTAGGGACATTGACGATGATGCAAAGACAATTGGGCTTATGAAACTATTCATCCCTGCTCCCAGGACTTCATCTAAACAGTCAGGTTCGATGCGCAGGGGGTCGGATCCCGGGGCAGTGCCCAGCAGATGGAAGGCCGATGGGGTGAAGACATTACCCACCAGTGCAGCCCAACAACAACATCAATATTGGGAGAAGGAGACCTTCCAGGCCAATTGTCGAGGGCGGCATCAACATCCGCAGCGAAGGCGCAGGACGTGCCGCTAGACCAAATCCGCGGGGCCGCAGGATGGTCTAAGGAATCGACATTTTCTACGTTTTATGATAAACTTGTTCTTACAGTGCCAGGGTTGGGCATGCTGTGTTGGGTTCCGTACAGGGTTTAAAGCATACCCTGTTGACCAAAGGTTATGTGTAGTTAAGCACCTGAGTCAATATATCGAGGTAACTTAGAATCTCAGAGGCTCTGAGACAGCAATGCTCACCAGTCACAAAAAACCTCATAAAAGGTATCAGTATAAACTATTTCTAGATGGTAAAACAGGTTTTGGATTCCGCTGGAGTAGACACTCATGTGTTTAAATCTCACTCCACCAGGGCGGCATCAACATCCGCAGCAAGGCCGCAGGATGGTCTAAGGGATCAACTTTCTAAAATTATGATAAACCTGTCCTGACAGTGCCAGGGCTTGGGCATGCTGTTTTGGGTTCCGTTTGATTTGATTTGCTTTGTCTTTATAAGTTTCATTTGTAATTTCCCCTGGGATAGAGGGGTTATTACTGTATTGTTATTTAAAAAATGATTATTGGATAATTTGAAGCAATGTTCAATACATTATTTATTCACTACTGAGTCAACTGAAGCAGTGTGTTGTATGGAGTGCATTTACGGCATGAAATCGCAGAGCTTTGAAATCTTCACGTAATCACTCACGTGACTCTGAAGTAAAATAGTAAGATTAAATGAGAACTTACCAGTTCGAAGTTTGATCCTTATTTTATGAGGAATTACGATGAGGGATTACGTGCCCTCTGCTCCCAACCCTCATAATCGAAAGGATCATCTGATAGTTCTAGTCTTCTAAAGCCTTACTATGTTACTTCGGCTATCGGTTTCTGTGTTTTCACGGCGCTGCTTTGAAGTATGACGCACATGCGCCTGGCAGGGCTTCTTCACGTAATACCTCATCGTAACTCCTCATAAAATAAGGATCAAACTTCGAACTGGTAAGTTCTTATTTAATCTTACTATTCTGCAGTGTAAAACAGAATGTTGTTGCGATTTGCTATGGGATTAGAACATTTCAATGGAGTAAATATGCGGAAGCTCATGCATAAAATTTGAAGGTTGTATTAATATTGTTTACCTGCGCTTTCTCTTCATGAAGTGTTAGTTCCTTTAGGAGGTGTTCCACACATGCTGTACTGTCGCCAATGTCAGTCAATAAAGCCTGGGTTTCCATCAGACAATCCAGAATGATCTTCACCTGCAAGCAGACAAAACGTGTATCCAAATTCCTACCCTTTTCTGCAATTTTGTCAGAATATTTCAAAACCATATTTGATTTTTCAGTGGCCATTAATTGAGATCTCCAACCTTTGAGTTAGACAAAATATGTTCAGTATTCCAACAATATTATATGATTAGGTAAGATTGAATCGCATTTTAATACTAATACCATAACTTGCCAATAAAACTGAAGTTGCAATGATGGAAATGGCCAGGAGAAAAGATTGCATTATGAAAGTTTAGCATTTTACCTAAGGATGGATTTTCCAATGTGTTGTAATAAAAATACAAAATGTATTTATTTTTAATAAATCTATTTTTCTAATACTCCATTGATACTCTACAGAATACGTCTAATAACATCTCTAGGATGTTATTATCCTAATATTATTATCTGCACAAGCAGCCCATTTATGTCTAGAATTGTGCATTTTTATTTGGGCTTCCCAGAACTTATTGAAATGGCAAAAACACTAGCATGGGGTAAATATTTGGGTGCTGATAATTCTCGGCTGATTGTTAGCCTGGCCACTGAAAAACACCTTTGTTTTTGAAATAATGAAACTGACTGAGGTCCAAGTCCAAAACTCCCAGAAAATGGCAACACGTGTTGATAGAGTGGTGAAGAAGGCATTGCCTTTGTTGGTTGGTTGGGGCATTGAGTGTGAGCCAGGAAGTCATGGCGCACTTTGGTTGGGCCGAATTTGTAGTATTGCGTGCAGTTCAGGTCACCCCTACATAGGATGGCTTTGGAAAGGGTACCGAGGAGGTTTACCAGAATAATGCCTGGATTAGGAGGTATTTGCCACAGCGAGAGGTTGGACAGACTTGGATTGTTTTCTCAGAAGGTTGTGGAATCCCATTAAAATTATATAAAATTATGAGAGCCATGGGGTGGACAGTCAGAAAATATTTCCCAGGATGGAAATATCAAATACTTGAGGGCATAGCTGTAAGATGACAGTGGCAACGTTTAAAGGAGATATGCAGGGCATATTTTTTTTTAGAAGTTGGTGGGCGCTCAGAATGTGCTGGCAGGGGTGGTGGTGCAGGTGGAGGCAAATATAATAGTAGAGTTTCAGAGGCTTTTGGATCAGCACATGGAGAGACAGAGAATTGAGGAATATGGATCATATGCAGGCCGATTAGAATTTGTCTTGACATCAAGTGCAGCACAGGTATTGTGGGCCTAAGGGCCTTATCTATGTTGAATCATGTCCTTGGATAATTCTTGACTGTTCAGAGTCACTTTCTTTTCATGTTTGTAGGATGGTTGATGTCCTTATTGCATTGATGGATTATATTAATTAGGAAGGAAATGTGAGAGTAGCTTTAATACTCCTCGAACAAAGACAATTGGTGACAAAAAGACCACCTGAAACTTTAAATGTTCATATCTTGTGATAACTTGAAAGCACACACATTTTCATTAATTGCAGTAATTAGTTAAGCGCCATTCAGAATAAAGGAAAACTGTAATTCATTTGTATAAAACCAAAACTGGAACAGGAGAATATAACAAAATGTCCATGGCAAGAGATTAGTGGACAGGTGTACTTTGTTTCTTTATCTGTTGTTAAATATTTCTTTTTTGAAATCTTTGCCTTCTGCATTCTAAAATAACTGTGAACAAATGTGGGCCCCATATCTGAGGAAGGATGGGCTGGCTCTGGAGAGGGTCCAGAGGAGGTTTACAAGAATGATCCCAGTGGGTTGGCATATGACCAGCACTTGACAGCACTGGGCCTGTACTTGCTGGAGTTTAGAAGGTTGCGAGAGGACCTCATTGAAACATACAGAATAATGAAAGGCATCGATAGAGTGGATGTGGAAAGGATGTTTCCACTGGTGGGAGAGTCTAGGACCAGGGGTCATAGCCTCAGAATTAAAGGTCGCTCTTTTAGAAAGAAGGTGAGGAGGAACATCATTAGTCAGAGGATGGTTAATCCATGGAACTCATTGCCACAGAGGGCTGCGGAGGCCAAGTCAATGGATATTTTTAAGGCAGAGGTACACAAACTCTTGATTAGAACGGGTGTCAAGGGTTATGGGAAGAAGACAGGAAAATTGCATTAGGAGGCAGAGATCAGCCATGATTGAATGGCAGAGTAGACTCGATGGGCCAAATGGCCTAATTCTACTCCAATAACTTGTGAACTTATCAAAGCAGAATCCTTGCGAATACACCAAGTGCTTTTGACAAAAATTTCAATATAGAGGAAGGGGCTGCACGCATTGGCTATTAATTGCTGAGCCAACATGCAAGCAATTTGTTTTGATCCAGCCAATTAAATATCCTTATCAAAGGAAATATTGGTGTTGTGATATCTATTCTCTTTGCTCGGTAAAATTCTAATTACTGCATAAGGTCTTTGCAATTTGATGCTTGTTGATTCTTGTTTTATTTGCATTCTGCCCAGCTGCCTAAGCAACATTACTTCCTTGTTTTATCCTACAACTCAAAGAGCCTATTTGTTGTCCTGGAAGCACTTACTGAAATGTGATAGCTCACAATGAACTGCTGCATAAGGTTTAACAATTGAATATCGTCAGTTATTGACATTGAATTTTTACAGGAAATTGTGAACAAAAAAAATCACAATGTGTACGGCTAAACGTAAATGATATGTAGTATAATAAGTTTGAACTTAACACCAATTTTACTGGTCTACGGGTTTCATCGCACATTTGCAGATGGAATGTAGATGGAATTGACCTGAAAAATAATAGCCTTTAGAAAAAGATTATTAAATTTTCAACGTGCTTTAGCTGGAAATGTGATACTTTCACTCAAGTTCATCATAGAAAATCTTTTGGAGTCGGTGAGAAACGCCACAGGATTCGTAGCCTCCAACTAACTATTGAAGCCTCATACTTACGTGGCTAATCAATCTATGTTTCTGATAATCGTAACCCCAGGCCGTTGACGATGGAGCAGATGGTGATGCCACTGAACATCAAATGGAGATAGTTAGATCCTTTCTTTGCAGGAGGCAGTAGGAGGTCAGGTCGCATTAAGCGTATTGTGAGCAATTTTGGGCCCCACATCTGAGGAAGGATGTGCTGGTTCTGGAGAGGGTCCAGAGGAGATTTACGAGAATTATCCCAGGAATGAGTGGGTTAGCATATGATGAGTGTTTGATGGCACTGGGCCTGTACTTGCTGTCGTTTAGAAGGATGAGGGGGGGCCTCATTGAAGCTCACCGAATAGAGAAAGGCTTGGATAAAGTGGACGTGGAGAGGGTGTTTCCACTAGTGGCAGAGTCTAGAGGTCATAGCCTCAGAATTAAAGGACATTTTTTTTAGGAAGGAGATGAGGAGGAATTTCTTTAGTCAGAGGGTGGTGAATCTGTGGAATTCATTGCCACTGATGGCTGTGGACGGCGTCAGTGGATATTTTTAAGGCAGAGATTGATAGATTCTTGATCAGTACGGGTGTCAGGGGTTATGGGGAGAAGGCAGGAGAATGGGGTTTGGAGGAAGAGATAGATCAGCCATGATTGAATGGTGTAGGTGGGCCAAATGGCCTAATTCTGCTCCTATCATATGAAGTATTTAAAGGAAGGTTCAATGGTGGTGCAGCATTCTGGGCCAAGGGATTTCCTGGAGAGCATATGAGTGCCCTTTAACCATTTTTACTAGAATGTTGCTTGGGTTCCAGTAACTAAGTTACAGAGAAAGGTTGAACAAGTTAGGTCTTTATTCTTTGGAGCGCAGAAGGTTAAGGTGGGGACTTGATTGAGGTCTTTAAAATGATGAAAGGGATAGACAGAGTAGACGTGGATAAGCTTTTCCCATTGGGGGTAGGGAAGATTCAAACAAGAGGGCATGACATGAGAATTAAGGGACAGAAGTTTAGGGGTAACATGAGGGGGAACTTCTTTACTCAGAGAGTGGTAGCTGTGTGGAATGATCTTCCTGCAGAAGTGGTGGAGGCAGGATCAATTTTAACATTTAAAAGTAAAGTGGATAGGTATATGGACGGGAATGGAATGGAGGGGTATGGTCTGAGTGCAGGTAGATGGGCCTAGGGGAAAATAAATGGTTGGCACGGACTGGAAGGGCCGAGAAGGCCTGTTTCCGTGCTGTAATTGTTATATGGTTATATGGTTATTTCAAACATCTTCCTTTGAGCCACACAATACCACAACCAGTTGAGACTTTTCCCCTTGAGTATTGTCAACTTTGATGTTTTGATAGTAAGGGAAGACATTTTCATCACCTACTTTGAAATCTGGTATTTGGTTAACATTTGAATGTTAATTGAGGGATAAAGACAATTTACCTTTCTTTAAAAAAAACTATGATATATTTTGTGACTACATGAGAGAGTAGAAATTACTTTCATTTAATTTCTCATCCAACTTGGTTGGTTCCCAGCAGTACCTTCCATGATGCGTGGGCCTGCAGTCCACACCTCAAGACTCGGATCATAAGGACTGAAAGTGACAACCTTATGACTTATAAGTGGTTCATTCCTGCCATTTCACTTGAGATTTGGTTTAGTTTAGGGATACAGTGTGGAAACAGGCCCTTCGGCCCACCCAGTCCACACTGACAAGTGATCCCGCACATGAACACTACCCTACCCACACTAGAGACAACTTTACATTTATACCAATCCAATGAACCTACAAACCTGTATGTCTTTGGAGTGTGGGAGGAAACCAAAGATCTCAGAGACTATAGACAATAGGTGCAGGAGTAGACCATTTGGCCCTTCGAGCCAGCACCGTCATTCACTGTGATCATGGCTGATCATCCACAATCAGTACCCCGTTCCTGCCTTCTCCCAAGATCATTTCAACATCTGCAGTTCCTTCTGCAGATGACTCACGCAGGTCACAGGGAGAACGTACAAACTTCGTACAGACAGCACCCATAGTCAGGATTGGACCCAGGTCTCTGGCACTGTAAGGCAGTAGCTCCACCACTACGCCACCATGCCTCCTGAGATAATGTGAGTAATTTGATATTTGAAATCTGAATGAAGCACAAAATAATAAATTTGCATGCTGATAGGCACCTCACGGAAGTCTTGTTCAAAATCCCGAAGCTGTAGACATTGTTCAAGTTTGAGATGGTGTTTGGACCAAAACTGGTCAAAGGCATTTTCAGTTTCATCCAGCTGTATGAGTAACCTATCACACAGAATGATGCATTACAAAAACATTACATCTTGAACAGCAAGAGGCACTGAAGATAAAATAAACAGTGAATTATTACATACTTTCAAACTACAGGTTAAAATGAAGTTTCCAATATAAAATAATATATAAATTAATATATATATAATAATTTAATATCATTAAAAGCATTTAATATCATTTAATATCATTAAAAGCATTTAATATCATTTAATATCATTAAAAGCAATTAAATGGTAGCAAAAACACCATATTTCTGTCATCCAGCCAAACTGCCCTGGGTTTTATCAATGACCTTAGGGCGCATCTAAAGCACCATGTGTGTAGGAAGGAACTGCAGATGCTGGTTTACACCGAAGAAAGATACACAAAATGCTGGAGTAACTCAGCGGGACAGGCAGCATCACTGGAGAGAAGGAATGGGAGAGGTTTTGGGTCGAGACCATTCTTCAGACAGAGTCAGGGGAGAGGGAGTCTAGAGCTATGGAAGGGAAAGGTGTGAAGGCACAGTTTAATTGATCTAAGCACATGAGTGGTGAGGTTGGGGTGTGGCGCGGTGGGAATTCATCCAAATATTTGCAGGTAATCACAGCCTATGATCTGCTGGAAAGCACGCATGAACACCTGTTTGATAAACAGCAGGATCATTTCTGCCTTATATTGTTTGAGATGCCAATTAAAATACACCATCTGGCATTACATATCATGACCATTCCATCTTGACTTGCTGGCTGATATTACTTGCCAGTTGTAAATTGATTTTTAAAATAAAATTGTGCCAACTAAACCAATTTCCACCAATAGTTTATGTTTTTAAATGAGGAGAGAAATATATTTTCTTTTAAAAGAATGGAGTATGTTCTGCTGAGCCTGTGTGGTGTCGGGAAAATCTGACCTGGTTTAATATTATCAACGAGTGGCATGCAGAGAGCATCATTTAATTTTCATCCTGTCATTACTCCCTGCATTGAATCTCTCTATTATTGAGATTCCATTATCGTTCTTTTGTACATTATTTTCCCCGAGATTTCGCAAGGCCTCTGCTCTCAGTTTTCACCATGCTGCACTGAGGAATCTTTAAGGTGCAATTAGTAGGTATGTTGCAAAACTTACCTTTAGCGGCGCTGCAGTTCTGCCGCTCCCCGTGTGCGCGACTTTGGCGCCTTTCAGAGGGGGGCGGGCTTAAAGTGCCGTTTTTCGACAGACTGGGATAATCGATCAATGTCGGGCGATTTTGTTGCGGAAGAAAAATCGCACCGACATTTCATCAATGAAGGTATTTTTAAATTACTCTAAATTATTTATTAACTAGAGTAATTTAAAAATCACCTTCAAAAGCCGTGAGCACCGACAACCGGAAGGATTTTCCGTAGGGGAGAAAAAAAGATAAATAGCTTATTTTTATATTAAAAGTTGGTTTTTCGGGAGGCTTTAATAATATTTTAATGTTGCGTAACGGGGTCCCAAAAAATGTATGAACAAACAGTATTTTTCCCCCCGACTTCATCACTAACCGAAACGTTCCAATCCACCGCATTCCACTAAAACCCACTCGCTAGATGATTTAAATGGCCATTAATTTACAGGAATCAAACACTAAATTCCTTCCATTTGGCCCAGAAATTCATGAAAATGAGATTTAAAAATTATGTTATATTGTGGATTATTGTGTGAATGTTATTTGGACACTTAGGCAATTTAAAAAAAGTCTATTCAATTCAATTCAATTCAATTCAAGTTTAATGTCATTGCACAAATACAAGTATAGGTACAACGAAATGCAGTTTAGCGTCGTTCTTAGTGATAGCGATATGAAAAAATAAATACAGAGTGCAGTGGTAGCAATATGGAAAATAAATAAATACAGGGTACAGACAAATCTATCAGCTGGGCTCCGAGTTCAGCAGTCGGATGGTGTAGTTGAAGAAGCTGTTCTTCGTCCTACTGGTGCGGGACCTGAGGCTCCTGTACCGCCTCCCTGATGGGAGGAGGGCAAACAGTCCATGATTAGGGTGTGAGGGGTCCTTGATGATCTTCCCGGCCCGCTTCAGGCACCGTTTTCGGTGGAGGGCATCCAAGGCAGGGAGCGGGGCACCGATGATGTACTGGGCGGTTTTCACCACCTGTTGTAGTGCCTTCCTGTCTGCCACGGTGCAACTGCTGTACCATACCGTAAAGCAGGTGGTCAGGATGCTTTTGATGGTGCAGCGGTAGAAGTTCGTCAGGATCTGGGGGGACAGGTGGGCTTTTTTGAGCCTCCTCAGAAAGTAAAGGCGCTGCTGTGCCTTTTTGATTAGCTTTGAGGTGTTGAGGGACCAGGACAGATCCTCCGAGATGTGTACCCCGAGGAATTTGTAGTTGGAGACCCGCTCCACCTCAGTCCCGTTTATATGGATGGGGGTGTGTCTGCCCCCTCTGTTCTTCCGAAAGTCAACAATTATTTCCTTCGTCTTCTGGGAGTTGAGGACGAGGTTATTGTTGGCACACCAGGTAGTCAGGTGCTGGACCTCCTCCCTGTAGGCTGATTCGTCATTATCACTGATCAGTCCTACCACCGTGGTGTCATCGGCAAATTTTATGATGGCGTTGGAGCCATACTTGGGGATGCAGTCATGCGTGAAGAGGGAGTAGAGGAGAGGGCTGAGCACACAGCCCTGTGGCACGCCGGTGTTCAGTGTTATAGTGGAGGAGGTGAGGTTGTTGGCCCTAACAGACTGTGGTCTGTTAGTGAGGAAATCCAGTGTCCAATTGCAGAGGGAGGTGGAGATGCCAAGACCGCTGAGTTTGGTGATCAAGCTAGCGGGTATGACAGTGTTAAAGGCAGAGCTGAAGTCAATAAACAGCAGCCTGATGTAGGTGTTGTTGCTGTCCAGGTGGGTCAGGGCAGAGTGTAGGGCCGTCCTCTGTAGACCTGTTTGACCGGTAGGCAAATTGGTGGGAGTCCAGTGTGGGGGGGAGGCTGGCTTTGAGGTGAGCCAGGATCAGCCGCTCAAAGCACTTAGCGATGACAGGGGTGAGTGCCACTGGCCAGTAGTCGTTGAGACTCCCTGTCGCTGATTGTTTGGGCACTGGCACAATGGTAGATGTCTTGAGGCAAGTGGGGACGACACCCTGGGCCAGTGACAGATTGAAAATGTCAGTGAGGACCAGGGATAGTTGTCCGGCACATGCCCTGAGCACCCGCCCGGGGATGCCATCGGGGCCGGCAGCTTTGTGCTCATTCACCTTGCTCAGTGCGTCTTGTACAGCAGAGGTGGAGAGACTGAGGGGTTGTTCATTCGGGGGTGGAGCAACTTTGATGGCGGGAGTTTTGTTGTCTTTTCTTAAGAGATGGATAGATGTTTAGATCTACTCATTGAATTTTGTAATTAGCTACAATTAGATAACTAACTAATTATATGCTTTAATTTCAGGTAATCCAAGTAAGATTGTTTTATATTTGTTTCAGAATGCTTCAATCTATAATAACTGAAAATTTCATTGAGTTCTCTTAATTTTTAAGAAAGTTATGGGCTTTTAACTTTTCCATATCACAGCTTTTGAGTTAAGTCAATTGAAAGGCAATGGCGAGCAAGATGCTAATTTCCGAGTATGAAAATGGCCATAACTTTCTTAATACTGAAGATATGAAAGTAAATTAGGTGTCAAATTAAACTTTTTATGCTTTATCTGGTGGGATAAATTGCAGACTTGATTTTTTAAATCTCAAAATTTTGTAACATTGCTACAATTAGCAAAACTCCACATTTGCAAATTAATTTGAAAGTTACATTTTATTTTCAACCATGCGTTTTGTAAAGTACCATGCTGTACCTATGATTTCATTTGTCTCCAAAACAAATGATTCATATTTATTACATCTCAGGCAAGTTATATCCACATCACTAGCAGTCGCATAGTAATAGGGATGATAAAATAATAAATCTTTGTCTTTTTGTTTTGTACTTCCCATGCGACAGTGGAACAAAGCTCTTATATATTACTATAATTCAATATAAAATATAGCTTTCAATTTCTGATGGTGATTCATTAAACTGAACTCAATACAACTTTGTTATTAATTGTCAATTTATAGAACTGTCAAATACAGTTAATATTAACATAGTTTTGGACATTGTTCAATTTCAGATTTGGCTAAAACAGTAGTGGCAGGCGTCCAATTTCATAATTTGTCAGTTCTCAGCTTGGAATTGATATGAAAGTTCTCAATTAGTCAGTGAAATAATGAACAGACAATGCACAAATTCATAAGATGAAGTCTTCAATGTTGACATGTGTCTGTCTTGTTTTTTCTGGTATGGAATTATTAGAGGAATTGAGGAATGCTGTAGAACAGAGGGATCTAGGAATAACTGTGCATAGTTCCCTGAAGGTGGAATCACATGTAGATAGGGTGGTAAAGAAAGCTTTTGGTGTGCTGGCCTTTATAAATCAGAGCATTGAATAAAGGAGTAGGGAAGTAATGTTAAAATTGTACAAGGCATTGGTGTGACCAATTCTGGAGTATGGTGTACAATTTTGGTCGCCTAATTATTGGAAGGATGTCAACAAAATAGAGAGAGTACAGAGGAGGTTTACTAGAATGTTGCCTGGGTTCCAGCAACTAAGTTACAGAGAAAGGTTGAACAAGTTGGGCCTATATTCTTTGGAGCGCAGAAGGTTAAGGGGGGACTTGATTGAGGTCTTTAAAATGATGAAAGGGATAGACAGAGTTGACGTGGATGCTTTTCCCATTGTGGGTACGGAAGATTCAAACAAGAGGGCATGACATGAGAATTAAGGGACAGAAGTTTAGGGGTAACATGAGAGGGAACTTCTTTACTCAGAGAGTGGTGGCTGTGTGGAATGAGCTTCCAGCAGAAGTGGTGGAGGCAGGATCGATTTTAACATTTAAAAGTAAAGTGGATAGGTATATGGACGGGAAGGGAATTGAGGGGTATGGTCTGAGTGCAGGTAGATGGGACTAGAGGAAAATAAATGGTCGGCACGGACTGGAAGGGCCGAGAAGGCCTGTTTCCGTGCTGTAATTGTTATATGGTTAGAGGCATCTTGATTATTTAATTGCATTTGTAAAGTATTTTGTATTCTTAAACACAATGGTGACAGTGTCAGTGGTGGCACCATTAATGTTTTAGTTATGAAATTATGCTGTAAAGAAATTAAAGTCTGATGTGAAGACTCCCACTAACCTTTCAACAGTGGCCATATTTTCCAGTTCATCGGAATTCAGAGTATAAGTAGGATTTTTAGTAAGTGGCTCCTTAATGCACACTAGTAACGTATTGCCTTCTGTAACTGCCAATTTCAGTTTATCCTGTGAAAATAAAGCAAGAAGCGTCACTTTAAATAACATCTGAAACCTTAAATTATGAGCATTTGCAATAAAAGAAAGATGTTACACATCACTTGAATGAATAAACATTCTTTGCAGATTTTGTAATGAGAATAATGGAATGTAACTTATGTGATACTGAACACAATAACAAATTGTTACAAACCACTTCCTTTGGAATTATTGATTCATAAGTTGCACAAAGATAACAGATTTAATTACTTTAAGACATGCCTTCTCATGGAGTGACCTGTGATGTGAGACAAACATCTGCAAATATAGTATTTAGTTATGGAAAGCAATAATTGTGCCAAACCTTCTAAGAAAATGTAATCAGTCTTGCAATGCAAGGCTTATCTCTGTGTCATGACCTCTGTTTAAATGAGAATGAAACATGAGGATTGCATTTGGCTGAGTATATATTTAGCTCCAGATCTTCACTGTGTTAAATTATCCTGATATGGTCACAAACAACATTTAATCAGTCCCAGAGCCATACATTGCAGAACATTGTAGGAAGGAATTGCAGATGCTAGTTTAGACCGAAGATAGACACAAAATGCTGGAGTAACTCAGCGGGACAGGCAGCATCTCTGGAGAGAAGGAATGTGTGACATTTCGGGTTGAGACCCTGCTTCAGACTGAAACATCACCCATTCCTTCAATCCAGAGATGCTGCCAGTTACCGAGCTACTCCAGTATTCCGTGTCTATCATTGCAGAACAGTGTTAGATGAGAAGTTTGCTTGCTGATCATGGACAGATTCCTAATTGTGGTCACCATAACTGGTAAAAGAACCCTATGTCTACACTGGGGATAAAAAGTCACTGGATCCTAATCTTCCACCAACTTCTGCTTCATTAGTTGATTCTGAGAGGAACAGGAAAGAAGGACAAAGACGTATTCTCCAAAGCAGGACATCCTGATGACCCTAATGCATTGCCTTGGCCTGAATTTGGAACAATGGTAAGCACAGAAAATCCTCAGAGACTGGAACAATTAGATAACTGCTGGCTTTTGAGTTAAGTCGCAGTGATCCTGCTTCTAAAGGAATGGAGCTAACAGTTGGATGGAAAGCAATGCCTGAAGGATGCGATAACATTAAACCTAATCTATAGCGCCTGTGTGCTGAGCTATGATACTAAATTGATTTTGATTGGGATATTAACAAGTTTTACAAGCTAAGAATTGTTTGAGAAATGTTTTCCAATGATTTCAGGAAACCAGGTTTTTGTTTCATCTTTGGCTTATTCATTTATGCAGGGGAAAAGAAAACACAATGAGGGCATTTTTAATGAATAAGTGTTTCATTAATGACAAATATTTATTGACAATCTACCTTTGTAAGGTTTTGTTGCATCCTGTATAAATGAATGACCATTAATTAAATCTCCCGTTATTAAAAAAAAAGTGTTTGACCTGTTAATCGGGTCCAAACAGTATAGCTACCGTGTTATTCTCTGGATTGTAATATTTCCTGGAATACTGAAGCATATCCATGAAATGTCAAATAGAACCACAAAGGACTTAAAACCCCACTGCTTCATTGAGGACATTAATACTAGTCGTCTTATTTTTCAACATTAAAATCAAACATATCACTAAATACAGTGTTATCAAGCACATTATTTAATGCCTCATGTATTGATGACATATTGTTTAACAGGAGCCTTAATAAATAAAACTGATCCACAGAAATGTATGAGGCCAGAGTTGTGCATTTCCTCGACTCTCTGAAAACCAGTGTAAGGTGAGAATGCCAGAGTTTGGAACCATGAGAGCTGAAATTATCATCAGTAGTGGATAAGTCACATTGGGGGATTGCAACATTGAACTGAATTACCAATGTGCAGAAGTCTCAATGCAAAGTCATCCACTTTGCTCCTTCAAACAAGAAGGCAGAGTATTTTTAAATGATGACACATTGCGAAATGCTTTTATTCAAAGGAACCCCTGCAATTGATGTCCAGGAAAGAACGGTCAATAGATGACACCATCTCTCTTGCTCAACATCCTTCCTTGGATCACTTTGACAATAATAGCTGGGTGGCGATGCTGTTCATTGACTACAGCTCATATTTCAACACTATAATACTGAATAAGCGCATCCCTAAACTTCTGTCAGCTGTTCTTGGGGGTTCCAGCTGCAATTGGTTTATGGATATTTTGATAAGAAAACCTCAGTTGGTCAAAATGGTCGTAACATTTCCTCCACAGTGATCCTCAACACTGGTGTTCCTCAGGGCTACGTGATCTACGCCCTGTACATCCATGACCAAACGGTCTAGCATCACCCTAACTCAATCTTTAGGTCACTGTTGCAGAGGTTAGATCGGCCTTCCTGAGGATGAACTCACAGAAAGCAACTGGCCAAGACGGTGTTCCTGGCCGTGTCCTTAGTAGCTGCTCGGACCAGCTAGTGTGAGCGTTCACAATATCTTTAATCTCTCCCTACTCCATTCTGAGGTACCCAAATGCCAAACATCATCCCATTGGCGAAGAAATGCAAGACCTCATGCCTAAATCGACTACCGTCCAATGGCCTTGGCATCCACCGTCATGAAATGTTTTGAGAGGCTAATTATGGAACGCATTAAATCCAGTCTAGCCAGCGGCCTTGACCCACTGCAGTTCGTCCACCACCACAACAGGTCCACGGACGATGCCATCGGCCTCGCCCTACACTCATCCCTGGGACACGTGGATAAGGGAGACACCGACTGCATGTCAGACTCCTATTCATACACCACAGCTCTGCCTTTAACACTATTATACCCTCCAAGCTTATCACCAAACGCATGGGACTGGGTGTCAGCACTCATCTCTGCAACTGGATCCTCAACTTCCTGACCAACAGGTGCTTACATGTTTTGTAATCTGCTTATTAAATTTTGTAAGGCGTCCTTGATAGTCTTTGAAAGGCGCCCATAAGTATAATGTTAATAATAATAAAACAGACCCCAATCAGTGAGGATAGGGGACAAGTCATCCGCTACGATAATCCTCAACGCTGGTGCTCCACAAGCATGCATTCTCAGCCCCCTTCTTTACTCCTTGTACACCCACGACTGTGCAGACAAGTACAAATCTAATTCAATTTACAGATTCACAGATGACACCACCATTGTGGGCCAGATATCAAATAATGATGAGATGGAGTAGAGGGAGGAGATTGAGAACCTCGTGTCCTGGTGTTGAGACAACAACCTTCCTCTCAATGTCAGCAAGACAAAGGGGATAGTGATTGACTTCAGGAAGTGAAGTGGTTCACACACCCCAGTTTGCATTGATGGCGCTGAAGTAGAGATGGCTGAAAACTTCAAATTCCTCGGAGTCAATATCACCTCCTGAACCACCCATATTGAAGCAACGACCAAGAAAGCACACCAACGCTTCTACTCCTTAGAAGGCATAGGCAGTTTGTCATGTCCCCGACAACTCTCACCAACTTCTATAGATGCACCACAGAAAGCATTTTATCGCGATGCATCACAGCTTGCTTTTTGGAACAGCTCCATCCAAGACCAGAGAAATTGCAGAGAATTGTGGACGCAGCCCAGACCATCACACAAACCAACCTCCCTTCCATTGACTCCATTTATACCTCACGCTGCCTTGGCAAGGCCAGCAGCATCATCAAGGATGAGTCGCACCCTGGCCACTCCCTCTTCTCTCCTCGCCCATCAGGCAAAAATGATAGAAATGAGAAAACACACACCTCAAGATTCAGGGACAGTTTCTTCCCAGCTGTTATCAGGCATCTGAATGATCCTACCACAACTAGAGAGCAGTCCTGAACTACCATCTACCGCATTGGAGACCCTTGGACTATTTGGATTGGACTTTACTGACTTTATCTTACCTTAAACGTTATTCACGTTATTCCCTTTATCATGGATCTATACACTGTAAATGGCTCGATTGTAATCATGTATTGTCTTTCTGCTGACTGGTTAGCACGCAACAAAGGCTTTTCACTGTGCCTCGGTACACGTGACAATAATCTAAACACAAAGTCAAACTCAGGTTTGCCTTTGATCTACAAGGGGCCAGAGTGCAGGAACGAGATGAAGAACTTTGTGTCAGGACAACAACCTAGCACTTAACGTCAGCAAGATGAAAGAGTTGATTGTTGACCAACGGAAGCGAGAAGTTGACCACGACCATATCCCTCAAGTTACTAAGCATCCATGTCACCAAACCTGGTCTGTTTCACACTGATGTGATGATCATTAAATCAATCAGTGTATGTACATTCTAGCTGGTGAGAAGATTCGGCATATGCTTTTACACATGTAGTGAGGGAAGAGACAGGAAGATGGGATAGATTAATGTGTGGCTGTGGATTTGGTGGAGGGGGAAGCAATTCTGATTTTTTGACCAGTGGGATCTCTTCTGAGCAGAGGTACAAGAGGGATGGCTTGTACCTGAACTGGTCAGGAACCAATATCCTGCTCACCACTTCAACACCCCCTCTCATTCCGTATCCGACCTCTCGGTCCTGGGCCTCCTCCACGGCCAGAGTGAGCAACACCGCAAACTGGAGGAACAGCACCTCATATTCCGCTTGGGGAGTCTGCATCCTCTGGTCTTGAACATTGAATTTTCTCAATTCTGTTAACCCTTGCTGTCTCCTCCCCTTCCCACTCCCCCAGCCCTCGGGCTCCTCCTCCTTATTCCTTGCTTCTCCCCCCCCCCCCCCCCCACCCCGCACCTCCCATCAGTCTGAAGAAGGGTTTTGGCCTGAAACGTTGCCTATCTCCTTAGATGCTGCTGCACCCGCTGAGTTTTTCCAGCCTTTTGTGTATCCTGGCAGGCAAGTTAGCTAGTGCTACACGGATGGTTTTAAACTAAATTAGTGAGGGGGGCAGCGAGGCAGGATCCAATGCAGGACTGACACAGGTGAGAGGCTGGAAGTCAGTATCGATAATGATGAAAGAAAGTTCAGTGGACAGAATAGGCTGGAGCATGGTAGGGAGTGAGGAAGGAATGTTGGATTGAATTGCATTTATTTTCATGTGGGGCCTGACGGGTAAGACCGATGAACTCAGGGTGTGGATAGGTACGTGCGGCATGGGAAGTTGTACCCATTACAGAAACCTGGTCAAGAGAGGGACAGCACTGGCAGCTTAATGTTTCAGGGCACAGATGCTGTAGGAGAGATAGAGATCGGAGTAAAAGAGGAGGGGATGCTACTTTGTGTAGAAAGGAACTGCAGATGCTGGTTTAAATGGAAGGTAGACACCAAATGCTGGAGTAACTCAGCGGGACAGGCAGCATCTCTGGAGAGAAGGATGAACAAGTTAGGTCTTTATTCTTTGGAACGCAGAAGGTTAAGGGGGGACTTGATTGAGGTCTTTAAAATGATGAAAGGGATAGACAGAGTTGACGTGGATAAGCTTTTCCCATTGAGGGTAGGGAAGATTCAAACAAGAGGGCATAACATGAGAATTAAGGGACAGAAGTTTAGGGGTAACATGAGGGGGAACTTCTTTACTCAGAGAGTGGTGGCTGTGTGGAATGATCTTCCAGCAGAAGTGGTGGAGGCAGGATTGATTTTAACATTTAAAAGTAATGTAGATAGGTATATGGATGGGAAGGGAATGGAGGGGTATGGTCTGAGTGCAGGTAGATGGGGCTAGGGGAAAATAAATGGTCGGCACGGACTGGAAGGGCCGAGAAGGCCTGTTTCCGTGCTGTAATTGTTATATGGTTATATGATTATATGGTTATATCCCGACAATGTATTATATTATATAAGACATGTTTTGGTACATGAGCAAGGTATTAGAAAGTCTACTTTTATAGATCTAGACTTACCACAATAATAAAGGTAGACAAAGATGCTGGAGAATTTCTCCAGCATTTTTGTCTACCTTCGATTTTCCAGCATCTGCAGTTCCTTCTTAAACAAGAATAAAGATATCAATGTTTACACTGCTGTACATTTTTGGTTTTGTTCTTGTTGTAAGGCATGCACGGTATTGTAAGCTCTTCTACATTTAAGATAAATGGACCTATTAGAGGAACAATGAATCTTCAATATACATGTCTCTCCCCACCCCTGAAAACACTTGCATTAAAGTGACATATCATCCATTCTGCAGTTATGTAGTTATAATCAGATTTGTTCTTATGTTAATTCTATATGATATTTTACTGTAATGTCAGATGTTGACAGTGGGTCCAGAATACTCGTTGATAAGATCTCTTACACCGAACTACGAGTACTTGTCAAAGAACTGCCATCTTTGTTCTGAACACCCTGTATATCTCACCCATAAAACAATAAATTATGTAAATCTTACCATAAATGACAGAAATAAAAAGTGTTGTCCTTGTTTATGAATTTTGATGTAGAATGATTTAAAATTGAGTGGATTGATGCAATATACTGCTAACCCACAAATGTTTAGTTATGAGATATTCACATTTAAAAACTCACTCAGTAGCTCGGGTGGGTGCGAGCGGCCGCCGGGACCAGACAGCGGAACCGCAGCTGGACCCAGGGCTCGCAGGTGACCTGGGAACTGCAGCTAGTCCCGGAGTGTCCTGGCCCCTATGCAAAAAAGGCTGCAGACCACTGGACTAAACCAAACCCTTGATTCTGTCCCGCCATCCTTTTTTCAAAATTTACCAACTCAAATGGTGGTGCGTCTTCATTGTCGGGAAATACGGTAACTCATTTCCCTCAAATATATGTTAGATTTTCCTCAAATATGTGTTAAATTAAAAACTAAACTATGGTAGCAATGCACAGTATTCATGTCTAAAGCTCGCACTTCTGCATCAATGTAGGTATGTATACACTATATTTCTTTACACTAATATAGAATGAACAAAATATCTTGGCATGTGTTCATTTATATTTTATTCACAATATTAGGATTTCAGAGAGAGGTTGAATAAAAGAATAAAAAGTTCAACACAATTAGAGATCCCAAGAAAGATATTAGAGAAATATACATATGTGCGTGTTATATATTTATATACATATATATCACATATATACGCATCATATATATATAATGATTATATGTGTTTATATATATATATATATAAGAAACTATAGAAATATGTATGTGTTATATAATTATACACATCAATATCACATTTATATATGTGTGTATCATATATATATAATATATATGTGTTTATAATATATAAATATAGGCAAATATATTGGCTTATGGCTTATGTTCCTTATATCTTATAGGCAAAACAATAAAGGCAAATATAATTGTCTTTGTGGCATGTACATCGTGAGTTGCTTTAAATCAAAGTTGCTTCTGATCCATGAGGAACTTTGAAATCTATTATCTCTATCTTGCCTCTCACACACAGAAGCACACACATACCGTTCCCCCACAACACTGATTAAACCAAAGATCATGGAATGCATATGGTCCAGAGAACCTTCATTGCGCATTGTCGCCCATTTTATTCGCAGTTTCCCATTTACATAGAAACATAGAAATTAGGTGCAGGAGAAGGCCATTCGGCCCTTCGAGCCTGCACCGCCATTCAATATGATCATGGCTGATCATCCAACTCAGTATCCCGTACCTGCCTTCTCTCCATACCCTCTGATCCCCTTAGCCACAAGGGCCACATCTAACTCCCTCTTAAATATAGCCAATGAACTGGCCTCAACTACCCTCTGTGGCAGAGAGTTCCAGAGACCCACCACTCTCTGTGTGAAAAAAGTCCTTCTCATCTCGGTCCCAAAGGATTTCCCCCTTATCCTTAAGCTGTGACCCCTTGTCCTGGACCTCCCCAACATCAGGAACAATCTTCCTGCATCTAGCCTGTTCAACCCCTTAAGAATTTTGTAAGTTTCTATAAGATCCCCTCTCAATCTCCTAAATTCTAGAGAGTATAAACCGAGTCTATGCAGTCTTTGTTCATAAGACAGTCCTGACATCCCAGGTATCAGTCTGATGAACCTTCTCTGCACTCCCTCTATGGCAATAATGTCCTTCCTCAGATTTGGAGACCAGAACTGTACGCAATACTCCAGGTGTGGTCTCACCAAGACCCTATACAACTGAAGTAGAACCTCCCTGCTCCTATACTCAAATCCTTTTGCTATGAAAGCTAACATACCATTCGCTTTCTTCACTGCCTGCTGCACCTGCATGCCTACTTTCAATGACTGGTGTACCATGACACCCAGGTCGCGCTGCATCTCCCCTTTTCCTAATCGGCCACCATCGGCTTCATCTCCGTTCTAATTGGCTTACCCCTTATCATTAAACTTTGGCCTCTGGTTCTGGACTCCCCCAACATCGGGAACATGTTTCCTGCCTCTAACGTGTCCAAACCCGTAATAATCTTACATGTTTCAATAAGATCCCCTCTCATCCTTCTAAACTCCAGAGTATACAAGCCCAGCCTCTCAGCATATGTCCCGCCATCCCGGGAATTAACCTAGTGAACCCAAGCTGCACTCCCTCAATAGCAAGAATGTCCTTCCTCAGATTTGTTCCTCTTTGCTCCTATACTCTTGTTATGAAGACCAACATACTATTTGCTTTCTTCACTGCCTGCTTACTTTCAGTAATACATGATACATAGAAGGCACCAGAATATTAATTCTGAAGAACGGTCTCGACCCGAAACATCACCCATCCCCTCTACTGCAGTGTTTTGTGTCTGCCTTTTATTTGAACCAGCATCTGCAGTTCTTTCCCTCCACAATATCACCTACCTTTAGATCAGTGTGTTTTTCTGTGTGAGTGGTGAGGAGCACTCTTGTACACTGGGCATCGTTTGGTAATTCGGTTTCAGCAAGTTCAGTGCCAAATGACTGCAACAGCTGTGTTGTTGCCTTTACCGTCATGGCAAAATTTTCAATGGCCTGGAAAAAAAACATTTGACATTTAGTAAAATCATAAACCTAGACATAAACATAGAACATCGAAGAGTACGGCACAAGAACAGGCACAAGGTTTGAGCAGAACATTGTCACATGTGCCTGTACATGATCCACATCCCTGTATTCCCTGCACTTCCATATCCTATCTAAATGTCTCCCAAACGCCACTGCCATATCTGCCTCCACTCACTCGGCGATGCATTCCAGGCCCCCACCACACTGTGCATAAGACCTTCACCACGTTAAACTTTCCCCCCTCACCTTATAGCTACGTCCTCTAGTGTTGGAAATTTCCACCCTGGGCAAAGGTTCATACTGTCTACCCTATCTATGCCTCTCATATACTTCTATCAAGTCTCCCCTCGTCCTCTGATATTCCAGAGAAATCCTTCAAAGCCTATCCGCCCTCTCCCCATGGCTGAAACCCTCTAATCCAGGCATCATTCTGGTAAAATCCCCCTGCACCCACTCCAAAGCCATCTCATCTTTCCTGTGCGGGGTGGATCAGAACTGCATGCAATACCTCAAATGTGGCCAAACCGCAGGCCTACAGAGCTGCACCATGACTTATAACCATATAACAATTACAGCACGGAAACAGGCCTTCTCGGCCGTTCCAGTCCGTGCCGACCATTTATTTTCCCCTAGTCCCATCTACCTGCACTCAGACCATACCCCTCAATTCCCTTCCCGTCCATATACCTATCCACTTTACTTTTAAATGTTAAAATCGATCCTGCCTCCACCACTTCTGCAGGAAGATCATTCCACACAGCCACCACTCTCTGAGTAAAGAAGTTCCCCCTCATGTTACCCCTAAACTTCTGTCCCTTAATTCTCATGTCATGCCCTCTTGTTTGAATCTTCCCTACCCTCAATGGGAAAAGCTTATCCACGTCAACTCTGTCTATCGCTTTCATCATTTTAAAGACCTCAATCAAGTCCCCCCTTAACCTTCTGCGCTCCAAAGAATAAAGACCCAACTTGTTCAACCTTTCTCTGTAACTTAGTTGCTGGAACCCAGGCAACATTCTAGTAAATCTCCTCTGTACTCTCTCTATTTTGTTGACATCCTTCCTATAATTAGGCGACCAAAACTGTACACTAATCTCCAGAATTGGTCTCACCAATGCCTTGTACAATTTTAACATTACTTCCCTACTCCTATACTTCCTTACTCTTATGTTCAATGCCCTTTGCAATGAAGGCAAGCACCTCCTTTACCACCCTATCTACTTGTGCTGCCACCTGCAGTGAGCTATGAACCGCGACTCCTGTGCACATCATTGCTGTTGAGGGTCTTGTCATTAACTGTATACTCTCCCTTACATTCAACCGCCCAAAGTGCAACAACTCACACGTGCTCGAGTTAAACTCCATCTGCCATTTCTCTGCCCATTTCTGCAGCTGATCTCCACCCCATGGTATCTCCTGACTCTCTGTCTGCAACTTCTCCAAAGTTGGTGTTGTCAGCTAACGTAGTCACCAACCCATCTATACACAAAACCCCGACGATATGGGGGGGAAGTGTGTCCATTATTGCCGATTGTCTGTCATAAACGGGAAAGGAATTCTCATTGTATCGAGTCATAGAGTGATACAGTATGGAAGCAGGCCGTTCGGCCCAACTTGCCCACACCGGCCAACTTGTCCCAGCTCCTCTAGTCCCACCTGCCTGTGCTTGGTCCATATCCCTCCAAACCTGTAGAATTCATGTACCTGTCTAACTGTTTCTTAAACATTGGGATAGTCCCAACCTCAACTACTTCATCTGGCAGCTTGTTCCATACATCCACCACCCTTTGTGTGAAAATGGTAACCCTCAAATTCCTATTAAATCTTCTCCCCTTCCTATGTCCTATGTCCCCTGGTCTTCAGTTCCCCTACTCTGGAAAGAGACTCTGTTCATCTACCCGATCTAGTCAACTCATGATTTTGTACACCTCTATATGATCGCCCCTCACCCGCCTGCGCTCCAAGGAATAGAGACCCAGCCTACTCAACCTCTCCCTCTATTTCACACACTAGACCTGGCAACATCATCTTAAATCTTCTCTGAACCCTTTCAAGATTAACAATATCTTTCCTATAACATGGTGCCTAGAAATGAATATAAAATTCTACAATGCGGTCTCACCAACATCTTATACAACTGCAACATGACCTTCCATGCCACATGCAACAAAACGCTGGAGTAACTCAGCGGGACAGGCAGCATCTCTGGAGAGAAGGAATGGGTGACATTTAGGGTCGAGATCCTTCGTCAGACTCCCATCTTCTATACTCAATACTCTGACTGATGAAGGCCATTGTGCCAAAAGCCTTATTAAACACCTTCTCTACCTGCGACTCGACCTTCAAGGAACCATACACCCGCACTCCTAGATCCCTCTGCTCTACATCACTGCCCAGAGGCCTACCATTTACTGTGTAGGTCCTGCCCTTGTTCGACGTCCCAAAATACAACACCTCACACTTCTCTGTATTAAATTCCATCAACCATTCCTCCGCCCACCTGGCCAATCGATCCAGATCCTGCTGCAATCTTTCCATCTTCACTATCTGCAAAACCACCCACTTTTGTATCATCAGCAAAGTTGCTAATCTTGCCCTGTTTGTTCTCATCCAAATCATTGATGTGGATGAAAAACAGTAACGGGCCCAGCACCGAACCCTGAGGCACACCACTAGTCACTAGTCACAGGCATCCAGGCCAAGAAGCAACCTTCCACCATCACCCTCTGCTTCCTTCCATGGAGCCAATTTGCTATCCATTCAGATATCTCTCCTTGGATCCCATGTGATTTAACCTTCCAGAGCAGCCTACCATGCAGAAACTTGTCATGTTGTTGAAACAAAGAACTGCAGATGATGGTTAACAAACAAAAGTGCTGGAGTAACTCAGCGGGTCAGGCAGCATCTCTGGAGAACATGGAGAGGTGACGTTGGGACCCATCTTCAGATTTATTCAGTCTGCTGAGTTACTCCAGCACTATGTATCTTTTTATCTTAAAACCAGTATCCGATGCCACTGGTCTGCACCAGCGAGCCCTTCCTCACGGATAAAGCCATCGCTGATAGCAAGAAGCAGCAGCTAGTGAAAGGGGAGGGAGCCGCACGGTATCCTATCATTGGCAGCGCCCTGAAGAAAGCACTGTCCCAGGGGCTACATAGAGAGTCACAACAACAGCCATGCCATGAGACCATGCTGTGGGTGAACATGGGCTCGCTGGTGCACCTTGCGAGTCAGGAGTGGGATCGGAAGCCAGAGCTCAAAACCGCCGGGTAGACGGTGCGAGCTGGATGTGGCATCGGCAGGTGTGTCCGCTATATCCAAAATCATTATAAAGGGGTCCATTAAAACAAGGGTTTACTGTATTTATGTATAGGTCATTTAACAACATCATGTTATCTATATTACTAAAAATAAGATCTTGACCGCCTTTGGCTCGCTGTGCTTTGATTTCCGAGAGAACGCCGCCATGTACGGCGGTCATTTTTGGCCACCTCGCTCAGAGCCCCCCTCTGCCTGCCTGGACCAGAGGATCTTTCCCATTGATGAAAAATCAGAGAGATATTAATGTTTTTTAAAACTTCCCCATTCTCTCTGCTGCCCCCGCTGGCGGCAGGGGGGAGGTTGTGGGGAGATGCACTGAATGTGTTGGGGGAGGGGAATGGCAAGGAGCAGAGTGGGGGGTGGTGAAGGGAGCAGGGGTGACTGAGTGAACTGCCAGCGTACTAGGCGTGAGTGACTGCACTGCCAGCCCACCAGCCATGAGTAGGTGAACTGCCAGCCCACCAGCCGGAAGTGAGTGAACTGCCAGCCAAATCTTCCATTCAGTCCACCCTCTCCCCCTTCTCTCTCACAGTCTCTCACGTGTTTTGGGCAGAATTTCTGGCAGTTTCTCAGGTCTGAGTGACTGTACTGCCAGGCCTCAGGGACTGAGCTGCCAGCCCAACAATCCATTCGGCCCACAACGTCTGTACTAGCCCTCTGGAAACCAGAACCTTCGGCCCACAACACCCATAGTAGCGCAACAGAAAGCCCCCTCCCCCCCACTGGTGAGCAATATTGGAATTGGTGGAGAGGTGCAATATTGCGTTGGGTGACCAGCCCTCCCGTGTGATGCTGGGACCCGACGGATCCCACTTAGTCTAGTATCATATGTAGTTCACAAAGTGCTAGAGTAACTCAGCAGGACAGGCAGCATCTCTGGAGTGGGCGATGTTTCGGGTCGAGACCCTTCTTCAGACTGATGTCAGGGGAGTGGGTAGGACAGAGATAGAATGTAGTCGGAGACAGTAAGCCTGGTCGGAGTACTGGGAAGGGGGAGGGGATGGATAGGGAAAGCAAGGGCTATTTGAAGTTAGAGAAGTCAATGTACATATTGCTGGGGTGTAAGCTGTACAAGCGAAATATGAGGTGCTGTTCCTCCAATTTGCGCTGGGCCTCACCCTGACAATGGGGGAGGCCCAGGACAGAAATGCAACACTTGTCCCTTTACCTCCCCCCTCGACTCCATCTAAGGGCCCCGACAGTCTTTCCAGGTGAGGCAGAGGTTCACTTGCACCTCCTCCAACCTCATCTATTGTATCCGCTGTTCCAGGTGTCAACGTCTCTACATCGGCGAGACCAAACGCAGGCTTGGCGATCGTTTCGCTGAACACGTCCGCTCAGTCCGTCTTAACCTACCTGATCTTCCGGTGGCTCAGCACTTCAACTCCCCTTCCCATTCCCAATCTGCCCTTTCTGTCCTGGACCTCCTCCATGGTCAGAGTGAGGCCCAGCGCAAATTGGAGAACCAGCGCCTCATATTTTGCTTGGGTAGTTTGCTCTAACTTCAAATAGCCCTTGCTTTCCCTCTCTCTCCATCCCCTCCCCATTCACATTTCTCCCACCAATCGTGCTGTCTCCAACTGCATTCTATCTCGGTCCCACCCACTCCCCTGACATCAGTCTGAAGAAGGGCTGGACCCAAAACGTCACCCATTCCTTCTCTCCAGAGATGCTCCCTGTCTCACTGAGTTACTCCAGCATTTTGTGATCTACCTTCGATTTAAACCAGCATCTGCAGTTCTTTCCTACACATGTTATATCATATAAATGTGGTCCCAGCACAGATCTCTGCAGAACTCCACTGGTCAGAGACCTCCAGCCAGATATCTACCTTCCACCACATCCCTCTGTCTTCTATGAATAAGCCAGTCCTGAATCTATCTAACCAAACATCATGAACCCCATACATATTAATCTTCTGGATTGTTAGTAAATATCAATAAATAATAACCTTATAAATATTGAAAAATGCGTAAATACATGTGCCTTTAACACTGCAGGCCAACTGCCTAACAACTCTCATTAGCTAAATAATAATGCCGGTAACTAAACATGTTGTAGCAACCAAGTTAAAACAAGATACAGAATAATAAATATCAAAATGATCTGGGATTTTGCTGCACAGCTGATGCAATTGCCAAGAGCAAAGTGACTAAGTCTTGCCCAGGAGGGGATCATCAAGGCTAGTGTCTGCCAATATTCTGCTATGTAAAATGACACATCACCTCGAATGATGGCTGAACACTGATTGGGAAATGTAAACAAACTGTTATTCTCCCACTATCCAATTTGCAAAGTGTGTGTGCGACATGGAGTCATAGAGTGTGGATACAGCCCTTTGGCTCACACAGGCCGACATGTCCCAGCTACACTAGTCCCACCTGCTCGCCTTTGGACCATACCCCTCCAAACCTGTTCTATCCATGTACCTGTCTAACCACTTCTTAAATCTTGGGATAGTCCCTGCCTCAACTTGTTCCATACACCCACCACCCTTTGTGTGAAGATTTTTCCTCTCAGATTCCTATGAAATCTTTTCCCCTTCACCTTAAACCTACGTATGTCCTCTGCTCCTCGATTCACTTAATCTGGGTAGGAGACTCTGTGCATCTACCCGATCTATTCCTCTCATGATTATATACCATATAACCATATAACAATTACAGCACGGAAACAGGCCTTCTCAGCCCTTCCAGTCCGTGCCGACCATTTATTTTCCCCTAGTCCCATCTACCTGCACTCAGACCATACCCCTCCGTTCCCTTCCCATCCATATACCTATCCACTTTACTTTTAAATGTTAAAATCGATCCTGCCTCCACCACTTCTGCTGGAAGCTCATTCCACACAGCCACCACTCTCTGAGTAAAGAAATTCCCCCTCATGTTACCCCTAAACTTCTGTCCCTTAATTCTCAAGTCATGCCCTCTTGTTTGAATCTTCCCTACCCTCAATGGGAAAAGCTTATCCACGTCAACTCTGTCTATCCCTTTCATCATTTTAAAGACCTCAATCAAGTCCCCCCTTAACCTTCTGCGCTCCAAAGAATAAAGACCTAACTTGTTTCCCCTAGTTGCAGGAACCCAGGCAACATTCTGCACTCCAAAGAATAAAGACCTAGCTTGTTCAACCTCTACAAGATCACCCCTCATCCTCCTGCGCTCCAAGGAATAGAGACCCAGCCTGCTTAACCTCTCCCTGTAGCTCAGACCCTCTAGTCCTGGCAAAATCGTCATAAATTGACATCGAACTGAACTGAGCAGAAACAGACCCTTCAACCTACAATCTTTGTGCCAAACATGATACCAAGTTAAATTGACCTCTGCCTGCACATGCATATATATATATATATATTTATTTATCATTGTTACTGTATATTTAAATCCTCTTTGTAATTTTCTATAACATCTCTCAGGAAATTCAATATCTAGCCACAATTTGGCATGAATAGGACCATTGGTTGTTGATATTATTTATTTTTAACTTCAGATACGTACAGTCAAAGGTAAATATTCTGAAAATTGTGCTGAAATACTGCACTCCATCAGTTTCACAAAAATGGCACCTTGCTCCCTTATTTTGAGCAAATGACTACATCAGCCTGGTGTTTGCCCATTAACCTTGCAGCAAATTAAGATCTGTGGCGTTGCAATGCAAAGTATGTTAAACTCAGACCAATCAAATGTTCTGACATTGAAAATTAGCTGATAACATTGGTGAATCTTAATTTTCCATATGTGTGTGTGATGAATTTGTAGATAACTGTACAATTTAGTGTTAATTGGACGTTATAGTGACTTGTTAAAAACAAACAAAACTGTTAAGAACTCTAATCTTTGGCAAGCTGTTGTCATATTTCTTAATGATCTGATATTTCTATCTATGCTGCTTGACACATTAGGGATGTCAATTAGAAAATATATGCCATGTACCCAACTGGCAAAATACATAATTAGTACAGATTTAATAAAAACATTTGGAATTTGTTTTAATTAATGTACAGGTGAGAATATTCTCAGGTACTAACACGAAAGAGTTGATAGGGAGCAGATTTAGTGCTTTATGCTTTGCCTGCCAAATTGATTAGTATGAAATGTGTGGAATCCTTAGCATGGAGTTTCTGGTGGTGCTGTTGAAACCAGTGGGCCTGAAACAAAAGACAGAGGAAGTCCAGTACTGGATTGCAAGTTGAAGGCTGTAATGCAATCATCCTTCCTTACGAGGCTGGCTGGTACATGGAATGAGCTACCAGAGGAGACACAATAACAACTTTTTAAAGACACTTGGACAGGTACATTGATAGGAAAGGTTTAGAGGGATATGGACCAACTGTGGGCAAAGGGGTTTAGATGGGCCATTTTGGTCAGCATGGATGGAATGTTTCTATGCTATGTGACTCTGATTCTATATATTAGGAAGCCCATCAACGCCGCTATTTGTTTAGAAGATTGAGGGGATTCGGTATGTCAACAAATAGTCTCCTGGACTTCCACAGATGCACAGCACAGAGCATCTTGACAGGTTGCATCACGGCATGGTTTAGCAACTCGAACGCCCAGGGACGAAGAAGCTGCAAAAAGTGGTGAACATTGCCCAGCCCATCACGGGTACTGACCTCCCCAATATCGAAGGGTTCTACAAGTGTCACTGTCTCAATAAGGCAGCCAGCATCATCAGAGACCCCCAACACCCTGGTCACGCTTTCATTTCACTCCTACCATCAGGAAGAAGGTACAGGAGCCTGAAAAATGTAACATACAAGTTCAGGGGCAACTTTGTCCTAACAAACATCAAGCTATAAAACACTACAACCTCCAAATAGGCTCTAAAATATATATAGACGGGGGCATTATTTTTGACTTTGCACTATTATTGCTTATTTATTTATGTTTTTTTTAAATATATATAACAAATGTTGTTGTTGTTTATTATGGGTTTTACAGAGTTATATGTTTACAAATCCGTTGTGCTGCTGCAAGTAAGAATTTCATTGTTCTGTTTTGGGAAATATGACAATGAAACACTTGACTCGTGGATTCTGTTCACAGAATTGCTACTGGAAATTTAATGCCTCAAATTTGAAAATCAATGCCATAGATATCTAACAGGTGGAATGAAAGGTTATGAGAATTATGTTCTTGCACTCACAGTTCGGTGGTGAATCCACTGATTGTGACAATACTCCAGAGTACCTCCTAAGTCTTTTGTTAACTGACTTTTTTCAATGTAGTTGTGCAGGTCCGTTATGGTGTTTAACATAATTATCTGGAACAGATGGAACAAATCGTTTTTTGAGCTGACAAAACATATTTATCTGTAGCCAGGATATCGTTACAATGCATAGTCAATGGAACTGTCAAAATTCACTATTGGATTTCGTACAAATATAATAATGAATTATAAACTGAACTAGATATTATAGACCAGCAGTTCTACTTTAGGAATATACAGGAAATCACAAACATTTGTCCACATGTATGAAAGATAAAATATACAAGATACAAATGGACAGGCGTCACATTTTACTTGATTTATTATTGTTTCCAAATATTACAACAGGTCCATGTGTATAATATGGACCAGTCATGTCCTTAGATTACATTAGTGTAGTTTAGAGGTACAGCACAGAAACAGGCCCTTTGGCCCACCGAGTCTTAGCCAACCAGTGATCCCTGCACATTAACACTATCCTACACACACTGGAGACGAGTTTACATTTATACCAAGCCAATTAACCTACAAACCTGTACGTCTTTGGAGGGTGGGAGGAAACCGAAGACCTCGGGGAAAACCCATGCGGTCATGGGGAGAACGTACGAACTCCGTACAGACAGCACCCGTAGTCGGGATCGAACCCGGGTCTCTGGCGCTGCATCGTATGTTTCCACAATTGGACATGTGATTTACAATTTACAAATGCCAAGGAATTTTGAATCAGAGTTCCATTTCATATCTTGGATTCTGAAATATATTGTTCACCGTATAATTCTGAGAAGGAAGTTGTAACTGTTGGAGTTTCGAGCCGTAGTTATTTGAGTAATTTTCTGATGAACATGACGGGCTTCTGACAAGAATGGCATTCATTGCCGTCCTACTTATTCTGGAAAGTTGGTGGTGCTTCCTTTCTTGAACTGCTGACGGGATATACGGTAAGATTCTCACCAATGCAGTGAATTGTGGACGCAGCCCAGACCATCACACAAACCAACCTCCCTTCTATTCATACCTCACGCTGCCTCGGCAAGGGCAGCAGCATAATTAAGGACGAGTCGCAACCTGGCCACTCCCTCTTCTACCCTCTCCCATCGGGCAAAACGTAAGGAAGTGTGGAAATGCACATCTCCAGATTCAGGGACAGTTTTTTCCCAGCTGTTATCAGGCAAAAGAAACATCCTACCACAACCAGAGAGCAGTGCTGAACTACTATCTACCTCATTGGTGACCTTATTTGTGATCGGACTTTGCTGGCTTTACCTTGCACTAAACGTTATTCCCTTATCATGTATCCGTACACTGTAATGACTCGATTGTAATCATGTATTGTCTTTCTGCTGTCTGGTCAGCACGCAACAAAAGCTTTGCACAATATAATAAACTGAAATTGAAACAGAAATTGCTGTTGGTTGCAAAGTTCGGAAGATATGATCCAGATGCCATGAACGGATGGCATGGTATATCCAAGCCAGGCTGGTACGTAAGATTGCTTGCAATTTGATAGGTGGTAGTGTGCCCTTGTTGCCCTTTGCAGTTTCTTTCCTGTATTCCTCTTTGTAAAATATAGTTTATGGCTTGGAGATCCTTGCAGAAGAAGACTACTGGATTAGTGCAACAAGCTCTATAGATAATATAGTGTCGTTATGATATAGTGTACTGATGGTACCCGAGATGGAGTAATAGATACAGTGTGGAAACAGGCCCTTTAGCCCAACACGCCCACACTGGCCAACAATGTCCCAGCTACCCTGGTCCCACTTGCCTGCGCTTGGTCCATAACCCTCCAAACCTGTCCTACCATTGTACCTGTCCAGCTGTTTCTTAAATGAAGGGATAGTCCCAGTCTCAACTACCTCCTCTGGCAGGTTATTCCACACACCCACCACCCTCTGTGTGAACAAGTTGTTCAGAATTGTGAATGTTGATCAGTAAGTACAGTAGCAACAAGGAAATGCAGATGCTGTTGAATGAATAAATGAACACAAGTGCTGGAGCACTTCAGGCAGCATCTCTGGAAAACATGGAAAGGTGATGTTTCAAGATGAGACCCTTCTTCAGAAACTTCTTAAGCACAGTATGTGGAACTGCTGGGGAGATGATAGAAAATGGAACATCTCAGCTGAACATGATGCCGACCAACTCTTATCTGCCTGCATAAAATCCATGTCCCACCATTCCCTGCATATCCATATTCCGATGCAAAAGGCTCTTGAATGCCACTTTCATATCTGCCGCAACCACCACTCCTGGCAGCATGTTCCAAGCACTCATCACCCTCTGTGTAAAAATATGTGCCCAACACATCATATCATATCTATCTATCTATCTACTATTAAAAGTCTGATCTTGTATGTGGATGTATTTGTGTGTGTGTGGGTTTGTTTGTGTACAATCACATCTTCTCGAAAAAACGATGCGGTAACGGTACATTTTTACATATTCCGGTAGACATTTTTCCCGTGGAGTCCAAAATCACCTTATCGGAAAATTCCATGCTTTATTTCTCGAGCTATTACTGAAAATGTTCAAAAATCTGACAAAACTTTGAATTTAAAAACAACTGTCTTTTGCTGATGACGTCACAATGGGTCTGCTCCGCACGCTGTGTTCCACGCGTTGCGAGTGATGTCAACCCCCCCCCCCACCTCCCTCCCCCCCTCCATTATTCAAAAGACGCAGCCAGAGATGAAGTCGGGCCGTTGACTGAGGACCAAAGATCATAGCTGAAGACTGCGCGGTCCTTTGGTCGACACTCGCCCGCCCGCGTCTCGGCTCGGGTCCCCGGCTCAGCTTCTCCCTCTCTGTCCCCCTCCCTCTCTAGAGAGAGGTGAGTATTGGTACCTATGGGTGAGTGGTGGAGTGGTGCCCCCTCCTCTCTCCTGCCCTGTCTCTGTCTCTGCCTCTGCCCTCTCTCTGCCTCTGTCCTCTCTCTGCCTCTGTCCTCTGCCCTCTCTGCCCTCTGCTTCTCTGCCCTCTGAGACAGAGAGGGCTGAAGCCACTGAACACACAGTGATTTGGTTGGGCTTCCAAGGGCTTCCAAGGGCTTCAGAGGTCCCGCGAGGTCTTGCAAGGTCCGGAGCGCTACTGAGGTCTGCCCGCTCACAGTCCGCCTCGCCCGCTCACAGTCCGCGTCGCCCGCTCACCGAGTTCAAGTATGCCCTCCCCATCTCTCTCCCACCCCCCGCCGGCCCATAAGAGTATCTAAACGGTTTTAGTGTCAAAACTGTTTAACTAACAATCTAAACTGTCTTTCGTCTCTTTCCCTTTTGCTCTTATCTAAGATCCGCAGAAAGACACAGTTTGTTATCTAGCTATAGTTTCTGTTTTTTATACTTTCTGTTTGTTGTATGATCAGTGCTGAGGAGACCAATGGTCATTATATTAATGAAAATATGGAATGTTTTAATATATAATGATGAGACAGCTGAGGCCGCCTTCTTCAGTCACTTTTATAAATTATGGGAAACTACATGGATAGGACAGGTCTGGAGAGGTATGGGTCAAATGCAGCATTCTGTATTTACTGAGACTAGCAGTCCAACATGGGCTGTGCAGGAAGGTGTTTAAGTGCATCCCATTGTAGGATCCATGTGAGTATTGAAGAGAGAATGGGCAGTTCATGGCCTTCAATCCTTCAACATCAGCCTGCCTGAACCATCATCAGACACTGAGGAATACAGGTGAACAGGTCGAGTGTGAAGTACCCATGTAAATGCAGAATGCTGCGTTTGACCCATATCTCTCCAAACCTCTCCTATCCATGTATTTTCCCATAATTTAAAAAGTGACTGATGACCAGTTGTCCAATCATTATAATTTTAAATCTTATGAATCTTTTATGATTATAACGACCATTGGTCTCCTCAGCACTGATCAAACAACAAACATAACGTATAGCTAGATAACAAACTGTGCCTTTCTGGGGAACGTGGATAAGAGCAAAAGGGAAAGAGACAAGAGACAGGTTTAGATATCGAGTGGCACTGGTTCAGTGAAGCATCGTCACAGATACAGATGTGTGGCACAGTGCTGGCACAGTGCTGGAGCTACTGCCTTGCAGTGCCAGAGCCCCGGGTTCGATGCCCACTACGGGTGCTGTCTGTACTGAGTTTGTACGTTCTCCCCATGACTGCATGGGATTTCTCCGAGATCATTGGTTTCCTCCCACACTCCAAAGAAGTACAGGTTGTAGATTTAATGGGGGGGTTACACAAAAAGCTGGAGAAACTCAGCGGGTGCAGCAGCATCTAAGGAGCGAAGGAGATAGGCGACGTTTCGGGTCGAGACCCTTCTTCAGACTGGTCAGGGATCAGGGAAACGAGAGATATAGACGGTGATGTGGAGAGATAAAGAACAATGAATGAAAGAAATGCAAAAAAGTATCGATGATAAAGGAAGCAGGCCATTGTAAGCTGTTTGTAGTGTGAAAATGAGAAGCTAGTGCGACTTGGTTGGGGGAGAGATAGAGAGAGAGAAGGAATGCCAAGGCCCGGGAGCTGAGGGAGAGGTGGGAAGGGGAGGAGGCAGCCAGGGTTAACAGAATTGAGAAAATTCAATGTTTAAGCCCAGAGGATGCAGACTCCCCAAGCGGAATATGAGGTGCTGTTCCTCCAACTTGCGGTGTTGCTCACTCTGGCCGTGGAGGAGACCCAGGACCGAGAGGTCGGATACGGAATAGGAGGGGGAGTTGGTGCTGAGCCACCGGGAGGTCGGGTTGGTTATTGCGGACCGAGCGGAGGTGTTCGGCGAAACGATCGCCCAGCCTCCGCTTGGTAGATTTAATGGCTTGTTATAAATGTAAGTGTAGTGTGTGTAGGGTAGTGTTAGTGTGCGGGGATCGCTGGTTGGTGCGGACTCGGTGGGTTGAAGGGCCTGTTTCCGCGCTGTATCGCTAAACTAAACTAAAGTGGTCCAAGTGGCCGAGGTATGTGTTGTACATACTCTATGATTCTCTGCAACACCTCTGACTGTCATTGGAATCAAACTGATGACTTGATAAGAATGCAACATAAAAGCAATGCTTACCGGTACCTTCATTTTAAAGTCATCTCGTTGAAGCTTGATGCCTATATATGAGATGGTCCGCTGGATAAACCGTGAAGGCCGCAGCACAAACACAAGCTGCAGGTTGCCTGGAAATGCTCCCTAGAGGAATAAGAGACAGACAATAAAATCACAACCATCGTATCCTTAGGAATGGCAAATGTCAAAGTGTAGGTATAGGCCAGCATTTGCCGATCAACTCAATAAAACAAGGTCCATGTGGATGCCACGACTCCACGTGTCCTCAATGCAAGTCTCAATAAAGTCGATTCATGAGTTTACTACCAGCACAATTTCTCACAAGAGAAGGGATTCTTGCTGTCAAAATCAATACATGAGCAGACATTAATGGTGTCTATTATTGCCAATTGTCCACAATGACCAAGTATGGTATTATCATTGTGTGTAGTAGATCTGTAGTTTACACTCCAGTGGTACGAACATTGACTTCTCTAATTTCAGGTAGTCCTTGCTATCTCCCTCCTTCCCCTCCCGCTTCCCAGCTCTCCCACAAGCCTGCTGTCTCCGCCTCTTCCTTCCTTTTTCTCCCCTTCCCCTCCCCGACATCAGTCTGAAGAAGAGTCTCGATCTGAAACGTCGCCTATTCCTCCAGCATTTTCGTCTACCAAAGGTCTGCATGTGATGGTTACTGGACAAAGGACACAAAATTCTGGAGTAACACAGAAATTTAACATAGAAACATAGAAATTAGGTGCAGGAGTAGGCCATTTGGCCCTTTGAGCCTGCACCGCCATTCAATATGATCGTGGCTGATCATCCAACTCAGTATCCCGTACCTGCCTTCTCTCCGTACACTCTGATCCCCTTAGCCACAAGGGCCACATCTAACTCCCTCTTAAATATAGCCTATTAACTGGCCTCAACTACCCTCTGTGGCAGAGAGTTCCAGAGACCCACCACTCTCTGTGTGAAAAAAGTCCTTCTCATCTCGGTCCTAAAGGATTTCCCCCTTATCCTTAAGCTGTGAACCCTTGTCCCGGACCTCCTCAACATCGGGAACAATCTTCCTGCATCTAGCCTGTCCAACCCCTTAAGAATTTCTAAAAGTTTCTAAACATTAGTAAGTTTCTAAAAGATCCCCTCTCAATCTCCTAAATTCTAGAGAGTATAAACCGAGTCTGTCCAGTCTTTCGTCATAAGACAGTCCTGACATCCCAGGAATCAGTCTGGTGACCTTTTCGCACTCCCTCTATGGCAATAACGTCCTTCCTCAGATTTGGAGACCAGAACTGTACGCAATACTCCAGGTGTGGTCTCACCAAGACCCTACACAACTGAAGTAGAACCTCCCTGCTCCTATACTCAAATCCTTTTGCTATGAAAGCTAACATACCATTCACTTTCTTCACTGCCTCAGCGGGTCAGGTAGCCTCTTTGGAGAAAAAGGATGGGTGACATTTTGAGTCAGGACTTGAAGTTAGAGAAAGCCCGGCATTCAAGTAACCTCGGCATTCCTTCTCTCTCCATCCCTCTCCCACCCCCAGTCACACCAGCTTTTTATTCTCACCTTGCAAACAGCTACAATGACCTGTTTCGTTTATCATCGTTACTTTTTTGCATATCTTTCATTCATTGTTCTTTATCTCTCTACATCATCGTCTATATCTCTCGTTTCCCTTCAGTCTGAAGGGGGGGGGGGGGGGGGGAGGTTAAAATGGAGCTGAGGGGCAACTAGAATCCATTTACCACTGAAACCTTCACCCATCTTGCCCAACATCCCAGCCTTTGCTGATGGCTCCAAGTGTGTGTCCAAATGGTGGTGGTGATGCGTCTGGGTGGTTGCATGGTAACGCTGCAGTGTGGTAGCATCGTGCTAGTGCTTGTGTTAATACTTGTGTTAGTGCTTGTGCGAGTGCTTGTCAGTGCTGTCGCCCCTCGCTGTCCTCTCCACCACTGCGGCGATTGTCGACACTGGGCCTGTACTCGCTGGAGTTTAGAAGAATGAGGGGGGGGGCCTCATTGAATCATACAGGATAATGAAAGGCCTGGAAAGAGTGGATGTGGAGAGGATGTTTCCACTAGTGGGAGAGTCGAGGACTAGAGGTCATAGCTTCAGAATTAAAGGACGCTCTTTTAGGAAGGAGATGAGGAGGAATTTCTTTAGCCATAGGGTGGTGAATCTGTGGATTTTTTTGATACAGAAGACTGTGGAGGCCAATGGATATTTTTAAGGCAGAGATAGATAGATTCTTGATTAGTATGAGTGTCAGGGGTTATGGGGAGAAGGCAGGAGAATGGGGTTAGGAGGGAGAGATAGATCAGCCAGGATTGGATGGCGGAGTAGACTTGATGGGCCAAATGGCCTAATTCTTTTCCTATCACATGATCTATGATCTTATACTTTCTTCTGGAAAGGCAAGGAACTGGAGGAACCACATCTGTATGGTGTAGGGTTCGCTAACATGCCCCTGGCATCAGTAGAGCCTGCTACAGGTGACACAGAGCGTTTCTGGCGCCTGGCCACGCCAGAAGGGCCATCAACATCATCAGCATTTATGCCCCTACTTTGAGTGCAGCCGAAGAAGCTAAGAACAAGTTCTACGATGGGCTTGACAAACTGATTGCAGTGATTGCAACAACTGAGCCCCAGGTCCTCCTGAGAGATTTCAACGCTAGGGTCGGGGCAGACCACCTGCCGTGGGCCTCATGCAATGGTCACCATGGCACTGGGAAGTG
Source organism: Raja brachyura (assembly GCA_963514005.1). The sequence continues at coordinate 3,605,812 of OY740794.1, read as the reverse complement.
GAACGACAGGCTGTTGGAGCTGTGTTCTTATCATGGCCTCTGTATCACCAACACCTTCTTTCAAAGCAAACACCACCACAAAGTGTCATGGAAGCACCTCAGATCCCACCATCGGCACCAACTGGGTCCCATCATCACAAGGCGATGGGTGTTGGGCATTGTATTAACAGCTAGCACAGTGCTGACTGCGTTACTGGCCATGCCCTAGTGCGAATTCAGCTGCCTAAGCTGCACCCAGCTAAACATTAGTGTTGTTCTCACAGCAACATTGTCAATAAGGAAAACGTAAAGAGTCGTAACGCTGTAACAGTCTACACTCGCCTAAAGTCGTAAAGTTTTTCTGGTCGCCGCTGGATTTTGGAATGTTCAAAACATTTTGGCGACTGTGAGCTTGACGTAGCTTGTCTTCTCCGGACTAGGTGCTGTCGCAGGTTGGCGCCAGGTGGCGTGGGCTGTCTTCGGGTGCTGGCTTCGGTGAATTCCATTGGAGACTGCCTACATCAACCTATGTCAACCGGCGACAGAACTGTCTTCAGTTGTCGCCGACAGGGTTGCTTGTTGCGGCTAATTTTGGTTGTCGAATGTTGTCACCTGTGTGGTCGTAGGTTGTCGTAGGTGTGGTCGTAGGTGGACGTCCTAATGGGTCGCCGGTTATCGTACCTTGACGTCGACTAGGTGGTAGGTCGTCGTAGTTTGTCGTAGAGTCAGTCGCCGCTTATTTGGTGACCTGCTATGACTGTGACAGGGCCGGACAAATCGCCCAAGTGGGACAAGCCATTTACTCTCCAGTACACAGTCACAGTCTGTCTCCACTAGTGGCCGCACCACCCGACTGTCTTCCAGATTAATATTACTGATTGTATGCCTCCTTGCCACCTTCCCTTCAGCTAACAATGATCCTTGAGCTTTGTCCTCTTTGATCTCTCATTTTCACACCTTACCCTTCCCTATCTCTATGTCATCCTCTCCCTTGACTCTCTGTTTGAAGAAGGGTCTCGACCCTGAAACGTCACCCATTCCTTCTCTCCAGAGATGCTGCCTGTCCCGCTGAGTTACTCCAGCATTTTGTGTCTATCTTCAATGTAAACCAGCATCTGCAGTTCCTCCCTATACAGAAACATGCAGAAACACACTCTGACCACATTTTAACCCAAGTATCGTTACAGGAAATTGACATTTTGAAATATACGACAGCTTCATTCCCTTTATCTTTCATCATTTCCAAAAGTGTTAATCAGCTGCAATTATGATGAATGTTCATATAATTTATGAAATATTTAACAATTAATGGTCATAAAATGATGGATAGGAAGAATAATTAAGTTTATCTGTATGAGGTTTGAATTAAAACAGAGTAGTAGCCAATGTTATATCTCATTATCACCATCAACTTGACTGTCAAAGCCTCTTGGCAACAAAAGTCATGAATTCTATTTTCATTTCTTAAGCTGCCAAAAAATAGTTTAAATCTTTAGCTTAATAGTTTAACTAGTCTAAGTAGTTTAAGAGCGGCATAGCTGCTTGCTGCCTTATAGTGCAGACCTGGGTTTGATCCTGACTACGGGTGCTGTCTGTACGGAGTTTGTACGTTCTCCCCGTGACCTGCGTGGGTTTTCTCCAAGATCTTCAGTTTCCTCACACATTCCAAAAATGTACAGGTTTGCAGGTTAATTGGCTTGGTATAAATGTAAAATTGGCGCTAGTGTGTGTAGGCTGGTGTTAATGTGCGGGATCGCCGGTCGGTATGGACTTGGTGGGCCAAAGGGCCTGTTGCCGAGCTGTATCTCTAAACTAAACTAAATCTGTTTCTCACTGCTATGTGGAATAGAATATGTGGATATTTTCTCTTATCAATTATATTATCAGTTGGATCAAACTGTACAAGGGATTCACGTAACCACTTACCTATGGTTATATGTATCATATTAGCTGGTTGATGAATAAATATACCAATATGTATAGCTTTTATTACACTGTAGTGTGCCTGAAATGTCTTAATTCTGAATGTTGCACAAAATAAAACGTTCCTTAAGATAACGAATTGCTTAGCAGATGATCATTAGCTTATTTCTGACAAAAAGGCAAGTATCCAAAGAACTGGAGTTCTACTCACTGCTATACGCATTAAAGATGCTTTAACTGAGCTCCATTTGTCTTTTCTTCTGTCTATAATTATGATAAATCCAATGCTGGCAGCATCCAGACTGGAACAAAACAGTCACAAAGGATCAGAGTCAACACAGGCCTTTAAATGATACAATGCAAAACCACTTTATTTATCCCAGAGGGAAATTGGTTTGCCATCAGTCAAAAGATGCAGTCACAAGGCATTGAACGTGCCATGCCCATTATTATAATAATAATAATAACATTTAAGTGACCAGTTATTGCACATAAGTAATGTTGCACAAACATGAAATTAAATTACTGAGTGGAAAAGTCCAGGATGAGGGATGTGTCAAAGGGGTGGGGGGGGGGGGGGGGGGGGGAGTCAGTCTACCCCACGACTGAAGGGTGTGGAGCTTTAAGGGCCTGTCCCACCAGCATGCAACTCTATGCAATGAGCGCGACCTAACGTGGTCGCTTGAGCCGTCCGGCGTTGCGGGGCCGGTCCCACTTCGATCGCCAGAGCCGTGCGGAATTGTGCGGAGTTCGTTCCGACATCGTGCGGGGCTCCGAAAAACTGACCATGTTCAAAAATTCCGCGCGGCAACGGCTTGTCGGCTCGCAGTTGCCTCGACGCATTGCACACCGCCTCAACGTCGTGTCTCCGTGACCCTCTCTGTTGGTGCCTCCGTGACCCTCTGTGTGTGTGGCTCCGTAGCCCTCTGTGTGTGTGCCTCTGTGCCCCTCTCTGTGTGCCCCTCTCTGTCCTGGCGAACTTACCTTTAAGACTTCGCTCCAAGTTCGCCTCACTTTGCGCCGCGTTGCGCCACTCACCCGACCTCCGCGCGGCCCTCGCTGCCGGTTTGGTCGCGCTTGCCGCATGCAGGCGCATGCTGTTGGGAACGGCCCTGTACAGGGATCACCCGACCTCCGCACGGCCCCTGCTTCTAGTTTGATTGCGCTCATCGCATGGAGTCGGATGCTGGTAGGACAGGCCCTGTACAGTTTGATAGCCACAGGGAAAAAGGATCTATTGTGGCGTTCTGTGCTGCATCTTGGTGGAACCAATCTGTTGCTGTAGGTGCTCCTCAGGTTGACCAGTGTTAAATTGTATTGTTCAAGATGTATGTGTCCAAGATAAACGTGAATTAAATATAAATTTCAAAAACTTTTAAAATATTTAAAAATAATAAGCATTTAATGAAATATCAAGAGTCAATACAGCTGAAGATATGAGATTGGGGATTATCCAAAAACAGAATTCAATATTGATGCACAGAACACCTTCTCCAGAGCAATTCCGATTTAAACAAAATAGAATGGTTAACCACATCTTCGTTTTCCTGTCAATTGTCTCCTCTGCTCTCACTCTCTCCTTTCCTGAAGAAATGGGAACTTGTTGGGACTGAAGATAGACACAAAAAGCTGGAGTAACTCAGCGGGACAGGCAGCATCTCTGGAGAGAAGGAATGGGCGACGTTTTGTGTCGAGACCCTTCTTCAGTCTGATCTCAGGGGAGAGGGAGATACATAGATAAGGAAGTGTAATGTGTGAAAATAGGACAAATGGGATGAAACTCAAGGAAAATGCAGAGTAGATCAGTGCTAGTTGGGAGAAGGTAACAACAAAGCAAACACAGATAATGTAGTCGGAGACAGTAAGGCTGGTCACAGAACTGGGAAGGGGAGGGATGGAGACGGAAAGGGTCCTATTTTCACACATAACCCTTGCTTTCCCTCTTCCATCCCTCTCCTTTCCCTGTTCTCCAGCATTTTGTGTCTATCTTAGGTTGGTGTCGTTTAGCCTTTTCATTTTACTCAAAGCCGCACCTTGAATATTTTTTAAATTTTATTTAAATAATTGAAATCATGAATTTAATAAAATTGTCAGCCTAATTTCTACACATTTGACAGCACATTCTGATAAAAATTATAATGACATAAGTTCAGATTTAATTAATGTTCTTAGTGCTTTGCAACACGGGAGGGATTAAACCGGAGAGGCAGGTGGGAACCAGAGGCTGCGGTCAGTGATGAGAAGGTGGAGGTTAGGATCAGTAGGACTCAAAGGAAGGACAGGCACGAAGAGATGGAGGAACACTGGCGGTGAAGTGGGTGGACTGTTTATTTCAATGCAAGAAGTATTGTGGAGGAAGCAGATGAACTCACAGCCTGGATCAGTGCCAGGGACTAAGATGTTGTGGCCATTGCGGAAACATGGTTATGAGATGGACAAGACTGGCAGCTCGATGTCCCGAAGTTTCAGACGTGATCAAGAGGGAGGAGTTGTTCCCCTAATCAGTGTCTGAACAAGGGTCTCGTTCCAAGACGTCACCTATTCCTTTTCTCCAGAGACGCTGTCTGACCCGCTGAGTTACTCCAGTTTTTTAGTGTCTATCTACTAATCATAAAAAGTGAAAACATTTCCCTTGATTGCAATATTTATACATTACCAGTGAGCTGTCATCAATCCCTATTGGTTTCTACTGTGTTGTCACCATTCTCTTTTCTTATTAATTGCTCTTAATTATGGTTCCATTCTGAGTGAGAACCTGAGACTAAGATGGGCTTGCTTGTGTTTATGACCAGATGTGACTGGCCTGTTGAGGTGTACTTTCTGGATTTTAATTAACAGAATGAACAGGTACATCCAGCTGTGGTATCCACTCTCACCACCTCCTCAAATGGAGATTAGCAATTGAAGAGCCAGGAGCAACAACCTTCAATCGTTTTGCAATTGAAAGTGTCAATTCCAAAACTACAACAAAGCGTTGTAGGGAGGCAGGTCTCCAATTACTGCACATTGGAATGTATAAACGTTAAAGACTAAAATGGCTGTACGTCAATGTTTTTGAAATGTGATCATGTTACGGTTAAGTTATTTTTTTGGTACTGTAATTCTGTGTAATATGACTCTCAAATCTGCTCAGCCATTTAAAAAGACTGTGGTTGACATGAATGTAATCACAACTCTGCATTCCTGACTGCAACTGGTAAATTTCCCCTTTAAATTATCAAGCATCCATCTACCTCTACCATCAAAGATTCAGAAATAATAGTAAGATTAAATAAGAACTTACCAGTTTGAAGTTTGATCTTTAATTTATGAGGAGTTACGATGAGGGATTACATGAAGACCCCGCCAGCATGCATGCGTGACATTCTTCAAAGCAGTGGTGTGAAATCACAGATACTAAAGTAGACTAATATAGTAAGATAAGAGAGAACTTTCATACCAGTTGAACTTTATAATAGAGGGTTTTGGGAGCGGAAGGCACGTAATCCCTCATCGCAACTCCTCATAAAATAAAGATCAAACTTCAAACTGGTAAGTTCTCATTTAATCTTACTATTTTACTTTGGAGTCACGTGAGCGACTACGTGAAGATTTCAAAGCTCTGTGATTTAATGCCCTGGAAACGAGTCCATGCTCACACACTGCCATGCTGGGAAAAAGGAGGATGAACATATTTCAGACATGACACTGTGCTGAAAAACAAAGTAGGTATTTATTCATACCAAAATAATATATCCCCACATTGGGTAATTTATTTTGCAGAACTCAAAAATGTCCCTGCAAATGTGTCAGGAGTGGCCACGGGTTTATTATAGAAACGTTGGAAAGTCTTTTCATTGCTCCAACCCACTGTGGCCAGGATGTGGTCCATAGGAACTTCCATCATCCTAGCCGCCGATGTAGATGCAGCCCTAGTGGAGTGAGATTTGAAAACATTAGTGTTCACCCCCGCTGTATCTAACACCATCCTTAACCATCTTGATATGGTTTGCACCGTGACTTTGTGGTGAGGCCATTTATGGCTTATAAGTGAAGCTCTCTCCGTGCCCCTTAGAGTCTTAGTGACTTCTATATATTGCAAGATAAGTGTGACGATGCAGAGTCGAGTATCTGTAGGATAGGCCTGAAATTCTAATATTTGGCCAGATGAACCGGGTCGGTCTTGTTTTAATAATCCCTGTATGAGAAAGGTTATCTTGCCATTGGTAATATACATGGCGTCCATACTTAATTTGTGTAAGGACTGGACCCGTTGTGCTGTTACAAGTGCCATAATCATAACCATCTTATATGCGAGTTTGTCCAAGGTGAGCCCCGTATTGGGTGTCCATCCTCATAACTTAGTCAAGACTATGCTTATGTCCCACGTATGGTTGTATCTGGGCCTAGGGGGATTGGAGTTAAATATTCCCCTCATAAACTTAGACACTAGTGGGTGTGATCCTATTGCCAGATGATCACTCCCTCTGCCCAGATAATTTGATAGAGCACTCCTTGCACAATTAATAGCACTGTAACTTAATCCTTCATCGAAATGAAGGGTAGCCAGAAACTCCAGCACTTCCGTGATGGTGGCTGTGTCATAAGTAGTGTTCGTCCTGGTACAGAACACTTCCCATTTCCTGACATACGTCAGGTACTGTCTTCTGGTGGACTCCCTGCACGACGCTGAGATGGCATTTATCGTTCTGTCGGAGAGTCCGTATCCCAGAAATGGCCTTTTCAGAATCTGCAAATTAATAAATCCATGCGGTCATGACACAGATACTATCCCCTGTAACGGGATGTACCAACAAACTCGGCCGTTTGTTTATCCGGATGCAGGGTTCTGTGGCCATCTTCTGTACTGCTGGGAACCATGGTTGGGTAGGCCAGTCGGGAACAACCAAAATACCCGTTGCGGAGTCTTGTTTAATTTTCTGTAAGACCCGACTGATGAGGCAGAAGGGGGGAAATGCATAGCAAAACAAATCCCCCCAATGCAGCGTGAAAGTGTCCATCGCTACTGCCCCTGGGTCTGGTTCCCAAGCAACATATGTTGGCAGTTGGTGATTTAGTCTGGATGCAAAAAGATCAATATCTGGTGTCCCATAACGTTCTATAATATCTGTAAACACTTTCCGATCCAACATCCATTCTATGTTAGTCGTTGAATTTACGTGACCTGGTGTCTGCCACTATATTTAGCTTAAATGGAAGTAAGTGAGATCCAAATCTCTCTATCTAGACACCAGCGCCAGATATTATTAGCAAATTCATCACATGAAATCGACTTTATTCCACCCATATGATTAATATAGGCCACCACTGTGGTATTGTCAATTTGTGATCGTACATTCAACTGGTGCATATCTGAACAGTAAGCCCTGAGCCCATGAAATGCTCCCAGCATTTCTAAATAATTAATCCCTAGTGTTTTGAAAAGGGTTAATTCTTGTGCACTCCATCTGCCACCACAACTTGTGGTGGTATTAGTTGCTCCCCAACCTTTAGCACTGGCATCAGTCTGTAATGTAACCGAGGGATTCATGATAGTGATGGGGTTAGAACAAAGCTGAGCATTTTCTATCCACCAATTTAATTCTGATTTTGCCTTCCCTGGTAGTTTCATAGGCCTATCAAAATGGCCTGCATGGTTTTTGAGAGCTAAGATTTTTGCTCTTTGAAGGTTTTGATAATGGAGTGGTCCAAATTGTGCTGCTGGGAATGCAGCCGCTAATTTCCCAATCACTCTGGCTACAATCACTGGCATCATGTTCCCTGATGCCAGTGAGGCTTCCGGATGCTTCTATCAAGTCCACCACTCTGTTAGGTGGCAAGGTGATAGACATTTGCACAGAGTCAATAGTGAACCCCAAATAATCCATGGTAGTGGAGGGTTCCAATTTTGATTTATCTGGATCTATGATAAATCCCAGCTTTTGAAAAAGATGTTTTGTGGCTGAAACTGCCAATGTAGCCATCTCCAAATTCTCACCTACAATGAGGATATCATCAAGGTAGGCCATAACAATATGGTTATGTTCCCTTAAATAAGCTAAAGCTGGTTTTAATATTTTTGTAAATAGTCTGTGTGCTGATGACAGCCCATTGGGTAAGGCTTTGTACTGCCATAACTGTCCCATCCAGATAAATTTTAGGTATTTCCGATGATCCTTGTGTATAGGTACTGAATAGTACGCATCTTTAAGATTGATGCAAGCCATGTAGTACCTTTCAGATATTAGCTGTTTAGCTGTGACAAACGTGTCCATCTTGAAATGGGCATACTGAACGGAAGTATTTAGTTTGTCAAATCTATAATGATGCGGCAACTGCCATCTTTTTTATTTTTTGTAAATATATTTGATACGAACTCTTGAGATTCTCTGATAGTCTTCTCAATTACCCCTTTATTGTTTAGTCTTAATAGTTCAGCATGGCCTGCCGTTCTTTCTTTTTGTGAAAGTATGAACTTCCGGCTAGGCGAATGCTGAACTGGGGTAGGGAGTTCGTGTATAAATTCAATTTTGTAACCCTGAATACTTCCGAGTATGTAAGGATCAGAGGTAAAAGTGCACCATACATGATGAAACAAGTGCAACCGGCCACCAACATTTGATGAATTTAGACATGCAATGTTCCTGAGGGAACCAGACCCTCCTACCTCCATGGTTACCGCCGGTGTTGCGGTCTCTGCCCTTGTTTCTTCTGTTGCTGTGTTGCTGCGTTGTGGGGTTGGCGCATTTTCCAGGAAGGCCGGGCTGGGCCATGGTCTAAAAAAGACCGTTGTGCAGGTGGGCCGGCCTTCGAGCTTTCACCACCAGATGGTCTGTCATAGTACCGTTGTCTGGTGGATGTGTAGGGGTGCTGCCGCTGCTGGTAATGGGTTCTTGAGGTACTTGGTACCTTGATCAGGCCTATAGCCTTGGCCTCCTCATCCAGGTCTTTCACCTGCTTCGGGAGGTTGTCCCCAAACAGCAGATTAGGCGGCTGGGTGTTACCGGACCTGCATAATCCCGCGAATTTGGGATTGAGTGCAGGCTTGATGATGCTCTTCCTGTAGCTGTTGATCTCAAACTGTGTGTTTCACAGTAACGCTAGAGCATCTTGTAGTTCTTCTGGTAACTCAACCCCAACAGCAGTCCTGGTCACTGCTGTGATTCCAGCAGCCAACAGTTTCAGAATCCTCTGGAGCTTTACCTCCTGGCCTCTTATGGAAGGGCTCATGTTGCCCCAGATAGGGTTGTTGACTGCCGGTACATTGAGCGAGCTGCAATTCTCTGGAGCGAGGTATTTCTCAGCCGTGGTATTAATGGCTTGCTCCTGCAGCTGGTTTGTGGCCATGTAGTTTATACTGGCTGTCAGCTTTGGGTGAATTGGCAGTCCTTTTTGTGTTGGAACTGCATGCTTATTAACCATGCCCAACAATTCTTCTGGCACCCCTAACACTGCTGGTTGTTCAGCCATAACCCCCTCTTCAGGGTCAGCCCAGCTCTGACCCCTAATGCTCCCCTGCGAAGAGGGTGAGACATTTAGCAGTCCATGATAGGATCCTGCCATGGGTCTGCTAGGAGACCCACCGTGACTCTGCCCCTGCCTTAGCAGGTCACGCTGGAGCAACTGCTCCACCATCCGCTCCATGCGGGAAAGACGCCCGCCGTCGCTATCCACGAACGGGGTGTCTTCGGGTCCGGACCCAGCCGAATCAACGGTCCCGTCCGACTTCCGGGTGGATTTGCCGCCCGACCGCGGCGCACCTGCGGTCTTAATCGGCGAGAAGTCGGGAGCTGCTGGTAACACCTGCAGCTCTGGAGTAGCGGCACGCTGCTGGCTGCTTTCCACAGCAGCGGATTTTGCCGCTGCTCTCTTCGATTTGCGTGACTCCATTGTGATTTTCTGTAGACACAAGAAAAACACCCAGTCGCATACGCTCACCACTACTAAGTGAGACTTACCTTCCGTAAGTTTTTAAACTTACGCTGGAGGAGCGACGCTTCTCCCGACTGTCACTTCCGCAATGTGTTTGACGATATGTCGCGCATGCGTGCTGGCGGGGTCTTCACATAGTCACTCACGTGCCCCCGAGTAAAATTGCTTTGTGGATGACTGTTGTCTTGTTTCTGGCCTATAGCATTTGAGAAGTATCTTGGAATGAAGCCAACCTTCCTGTTCATCGCAGTGTGTGTCTGTATCACCTTGGCTTTGCACCGTGTGAATTTCAGATAGCGTTCTCCCCGCTTCCCCTGGCTCCCACATACGGACAGAATGCAATGGATCCAGTAGCCTTGAAAATCAATAACATCATGGCTTGGATAGAGTGCTGCAAGAAATTCACTGTTCCCATGCTAGTGGTTACATTCTGAGGTTCTACCCTCACATCTCTGATATTGCCGTAAAACCACAACAAGCTGTCGACTCTGCGACTGGGAAATGCAAAGTTCATCACTAGAAACCAAGAGGAAGTGAAACCAGGGGCGAGAGAAAAGTTGCTGCAGTGGAAAAAATCTAGAAAATAAAAGTTTTTCAGAAACAATGGTGTTTGCTGCTAGAATGGCCACTGCCGAGGACTTGGCTAGTGACATAGCTGATGATAGTCATTGAAGATGGCTGCATCTTCAAGTCCCCCAATCCCACACTGCTTCTCCCCCTTACCCAGGATTCACAAAGAGGACTATCCTAGTCAACTCAATGTCAATGCATGCTCATGCTCCACCAAACATATGCAGACACAGAATGCTGGATAAACTCAGCAGGTCAGGCAGCATCTATGGAGAGAAGGAATTGGTGACGTTTCGGGTCGAGACCCTTCTTCAGACTGATGTCAGGGGAGGGGATAGGACAAAGAAAGAATGTCGGCAGAGACAGTGGGACTAGTGGGAGAACTGGGAAGGCGGGAATTAAGTGAGTGTGCAAGGGCTACCTTAAGTTAGAGAAGTCAATGTTCATACCGCTGAGGTGTAAACTACCCAAGTAAAATATGAAGTGCTGGGCCTCACTCTGACAATGGAGGAGGCCCAGGTCAGAAAAGTCAGATTGGGAATGGGAGGGGGAGCTGAAGTGCTGGGCCACTGGGAGATCAGGTTGGTTAAGACGGACTGAGCAGAGGTGTTCAGCCAAAAGATGAGCGATCTCTTCATATATCAACTCTGTCCTGTCTCTCCATTGATCAGCTCACTCCCACCCACACCCAGTGCACCTCTCATACCCGTCATCATCTTGAGAACTTCCAATTCCCCAGTCCCATGTCTTGCCTCTACTATGGACATCCCATCTTTCCCACCTTTATCAGCCATCAGGAAAGTCCTAGGGTCCTCCAATTATTTGTGGAACAATGACAGCCAGTTCCGCTTCCCTCTCAGCTGGTGGCAGAACTTATCCTCGCCCTCATAAACTTCTCTGTTGATCCGTTCCAATATCTACACATCGGAGGTGCAGCCATCCCTTCCCCCACTATCTAACTTTATTTCCCCAGATCTGCTTTCACCCGCCATCTCACAGCCCCATTCTCAACACTGTCTCCTTCATCTCCACACTTAGCTCCATCTGCACGTCATGTACTGGCCTCTGCCTCAGGCCTTCCTCTCACCTCCACACACTGCCTGTCTCCCCTGTCCACTCTTAGTCCCGATGCTGGCTCTCAACCAGGACATCAGCCATCTCCTTGCCTCCACATGTGCTGCTTGTCCCGCTGAGTTCTTCCTGAAGTTTTGCTCTGCATTCCCAGTCCTTTTCCCACATTACCACTTCCTCTTCAATCCACACTCTTCTGTTTAGGGGATAAGATGCAGAGGCTTACTTACTTTACCCCTCTCTCCACTACCATAGGGCAACATTTGTCCCCATTTTAATTAAGCCAACCATGAACTGCAGTCCAGCCTTGGCAATGTAGGTAAGACCAGAAAACATTGTTGGACGCACCACATGGTAACTAGACAGGGTTGGAGTTGGAATCCGCTGTTCAAGGCGTGGACTCCTGTATATCGGCGAGACCAAGCGCAGGTTCGGCGATCGTTTCGCTGAACACCTCCGCTCAGTCTGCCTAAACCTATCTGATCTCCCGGTTGCTAAACACTTTAACTCCCCCTCCCATTCCCACACTGACCTTTCTGTCCTGGGCCTCTTCCGTTGTCAGAGTGAGGCCTAGCACAAATTGGAGGAACAGCGCCTCATATTTCACTTGGGCAGTTTACACCACAGTGGTATGAACATTGACTTCTCTAACTTCAAGTAACCCTTGCTTTCCCTCTCTCCATCCCTCCTCTCCCCAGTTCTCCAACCAATCTGACTGTCCCTGATTACATGTTGTCTTAGTTTGTTTTTGTTGTAATCTCCTAGCAAACAATGATCTATTTTACATTTCCCTTGATCTCCACCCCCTTTGATGTCTCGTTCTCACACCTTACCCTTCCCTTTCTCTAGCTTCCCTCTCCCCTGACTCTCAGTCTGAAGAAGGGTCTCAACCCAACATTCCTTCCGTCCAGAGACGCTGCCCATCCCACTGAGTTACTCCAGCATTTTGCGTCTAATATAGTATCTAGAGCTCATTGGCTCGGAAACTACCAACTGCCCATTATCTGATGTTTGGCAGAGGCGAGTAAACTGTTTGTGGTAAGCAAAATGGTGTGAATATCCTACATCTGTCATGGGTAGAAAATAATGCGTCAATGCCCCATATCCTGGCAGCACAAACTATGCCTTCATTTCACAATTCATGCCGTGCCGACTGGATTCCACCAGGCATGGCAAACCATAGGATGATGCCCAGCAGTAAAGGTTTTCACGGCTACACAGCTGATGATCCCAGTGTGCAGTCAATTCACATGTTCAAAGATTAGAAACAGAGTTAAGGGCCTGTCCTACCAGCATCTGACTCCATGCGATGAACGCGATCAAACTAGAAGCGGGGGCCGGGCGGAGGTCGGGTGATCCCCTGTACAGGGCCGTTCCCACCAGCATGCGCCTGCATGCGGCAAGCGCGACCAAACCAGCAGCGAGGGCCGCGCGGAGGTCGGGTGACTGGCGCAACGCGGTGCAAAGTGAGGCGAACTTGGAGCGAAGTCTTAAGGTAAGTTCGCCAGGACAGAGAGCGGCACACAGGGAGGGGCACAGAGGCACACACAGAGGGCCACGGAGCCACACACAGAGAGGGTCATGGAGGCACCTACAGAGAGGGTCACGGAGGCACGATGTCGAGGCGGTGTGTAATGCGTCGAGGCGACTGCGAGCCGACAAGCCGTTGCCGCGCGGAATTTTCGAACATAGTCAGTTTTTCGGAGCCCCGCGCGATGCCGGGACGAACTCCGCACAATTCCGCACGGCTCTGGCGATCGAAGTGGGACCGGCCCCGCGACGCCGGACGGCTCAAGCGACCACGTTAGGTCGCGCTCATCGCATAGAGTTGCGTGCTGGTGGGACAGGCCCTTTAAATGAAGCAGCAATTATAGTCACAAAGCATGCAAACAGGCCCTTCGGCCCAATGGGCCATGCCGTGCAAGATGCCCTTTCTATGTTGTGCCAATTGGACTGTTGTTGAGGAGCACCGCAGTACTTAGGAGGGCAGCTGGCCAAAGTTGCAGTGGTCTGGCATATGATTCATAACCTTGGCATTAAGAGGGGTAGCTCTGGCCACCAGCTTTAGATGAAGCAGCTGAAGATAAGGAGCAACAGAAAAGTACAATCCTGTAGTATAATAAAACATGTGTTAACTATACGCTATCATTTAACATTTTGTGAATTACAAGTATTAAAAACATGTTTACAGCACAGCTCACCTTGGGATGCTCGTCAAGTACGTTACAACATTCAGAAAATCCTCATCAGAAAGGTCCCCAAAGGTAGCGTGTTCTGAAAAAGTGATGATTGGTGCCCCATCTCTGCTTCGTCCCCCTGTGTTAAACATATCTGAGTTAAAGATATCTGCCAGAATAAACTCTGGAACAATTTACAATAATAACACTTGAGATAAACACTTTTAACCATATAACCATATAACAATTACATTTTCCCCTAGTCCCATCTACCTGCACTCAGACCATACCCCTCCATTCCCTTCCCGTCCATATACCTATCCACTTTACTTTTAAAAGTTCAAATTGATCCTGCCTCCACCACTTCTGCTGGAAGATCATTCCACACAGCCACCACTCTCTGAGTAAAGAAGTTCCCCCTCATGTTACCCCTAAACTTCTGTCCCTTAATTCTCATGTCATGCCCTCTTGTTTGAATCTTCCCTACCCTCAATGGGAAAAGCTTATCCACGTCAACTCTGTCTATCTCTTCTCATAAGGATTGACTAGTAGGTGCATGACAGAGGACTAAACTACACAGATCAGGAGAATACGTGTTCAGCCTATTAGTTCATCTCAGCAGGAACTTCAGCAAATCTCTATTCATTGGCCTTAGGGTTAGAAATGTGAACATTAGTCAGTGTCTCCGTTCATATTCCCATCACTCGGCCAAAGTTGAAAATGTAAAATTTGGTTTTAATATTCCCCTTTGTTGAATATCATGCCTCAGGCAGCAAATCTAAAGAAGAAGGGTCTCGACCCGAAAAGTCGCCTATCTCCTTCGCTCCTTAGATGCTGCTGCACCCGCTGAGTTTCTCCAGCTTTTTGTGTAACCCTCGATTCTCCAGCATCTGCAGTTCCTTCTTTAACACAAATCTAAAGAGCTGCTGCCCACACACAAAAAAAAAGTGTGATCTGCAGTTGGGTTTTCCTGCTTCAGAACTGCTATTTGTAGACTCCCGCACCAAATGACTGAAACACTACAACTAACTGAAGTTGAAGTGAACAAACTCACCGAGCTGGAAAGGGTGCAGAGAAGATTTACGAGGATGTTGCCAGGACTTGAGGGTGTGAGGAATGGGGAGAGGTTAAGTAGGCTGGGACGAGAGCAGGAGAATGAGGGGTGATTTTATAGAGGTGTATGCTATCATGAGAAGAATTGATCGGGTAGATGCACAAAGTCTCTTGCCCAGAGTAGGTGAATCAAGGATCAGAGGACACAGGTTGAAGGTGAAGGAGAAAAGATTTAATAGGAATCTGAGGGGTGACTTTTTCACACGAAGGCTGGTGGGGTTATGCCAGAGGAGGTAGTTAAGGCATGGACTATCTCAACATTTAAGAAACAGTTAGACAGGTACATGGATAGGACAGGCTTGGAGGGATATGGACCAAACGCGGGCAGGTGGGACTAGTGTAGCTGGGACATGTTGGCCATGGGGAAGTTGGGCCGAAGGGCCTGTTTCTACACTGTATTTCCATATGATACAAAGTGCTCAAGTAACTCAGCCTGTCAGGCAGCATCTCTGGAGAACGTGGATGTGACATTTTGGGTCAGAACCCTTCTTCAGACTGACTGTAGGTGGGGGGGGGGGGAGATGGCAAAAAAGCTGGACGAGAGGGCAAAGCTTGACAGGTAGATGGACGCAGGTGAGGGTTTTTTCTTGATAGGCAGATGGTTGGACAAAAGCCAGAGGTGAAAAGACAGAAGGTGTGGAACAAAAGGATGGAAGAGTTGGGAGTTATGAAGCTACAGGAAGCAATGTCGGTGGTAAACCCACCAAATACAAAGCTCTTCAGAAGGGGACACACTCCCTCTACACCATTATCCACATACACACCCGACAAGCATGTTTTTAGTGAATGAGATACTGGATGGCAACCGACAATCACACAACAGTGCTTAATGTGAGTCTTTGACACAGCTGGGAGTAAAATAGAAGGGCAGACAGCATATGTAATATTTGTGGTAGTACCCTGATAGACATGGGCAAGGGTAAAAAGCTTTTGTTTGTGTGCTATCCAGTCAAAGAAAAGTGATGCATCCTTACAATGGCATAGACACAGGTTCGATCCCGACTACAGATGCTGTCTGTGTGGAGTTTGTACATTCTCCCAGTGACCTTATGGGTTTTCTCCGGGTGCACCAGCTTCCTCCCACATTCCAAAGACGTGCAGGTTTGCAGTGTCAATGGCATCTGTAAATTGACATTGGTGTGTGTAGGATAGAACTGCTGTATGGATGATCGTTGGTTGGCACATGCATGATGAGCGGAAGGGCCTTTTCCCACACTATCTCTAAACCAAGGTAAACAAAAGACGACGTATGATTGCCATGGAGATGTCCTTAGTGTACAGATAAAGGGTAAAAGGTACAACATTTAGTGCACGATAAACTTTGATTAAAGATAGTTCAAAGGACTCCAACGAGGTAGATGGGAGTTCAGCACAGCACTCCAGCTGATGAGAGGACAATAGAGTTAAAGAAGGAACTGCAGATGCTGGAGAATCGAGGGTTACACAAAAAGCTGGAGAAACTCAGCGGGTGCAGCAGCATCTAAGGAGCGAAGGAGATAGGCGACGTTTCGGCTCGAGACCCTTCTTCAGACCCCATAGGCCAATAGAGTTGCCTGATTACAACTGGGAAGAATCTGTTCCAGGTTATTGGGGGTAGGGAATTGACATCAGAATTGGAATCAGAATCACACTTTATTCGCCAAGTATGTTTTTCAACATACGAGGAATTTATTTATTTTTATTTTTATATATTTTTTAAACTAGAATAATGTACAATAGTATAAACCAAAAATAACACAATACATTTCATGTACCACTTCTTGTTTTAAACTTTAATAATAGAAAAGTGGCAGAATGAAGAAAAAGAGAAATAGAGAAAGTTAGATAAGATAGTGACGTTAATAGTACGTGTAAAAGTGGAAAGAAAGAGCCCATAAAGATGTGGAGCACGAGAAAGAGTAAAAGGAAGAGAAATAAAAATTAAAAAAGGAAAATATAAAGAAAATAAGATAAAAGGGATGTACCTGCTTCATATCTTTACACACCCCTCACCAGGTCCTGAAACCGTTCATTTCCAGAGTTGTGTTGCACCCTATGCTTGTAATGTCGCTAAATGGAGACCAAATCTTTAAGAATTGGTCAGATTTGCCTGCTAGGACGAATCTCAAGTCTTCGAGGTGTAACATTTCGGACATAACATATAACATATAACATATAACCATATAACAATTACAGCACGGAAACAGGCCCTCTCGGCCCTTCCAGTCCGTGCCAACCATTTATTTTCCCCTAGTCCCATCTACCTGCACTCAGACCATACCCCTCCATTCCCTTCCCGTCCATATACCTATCCACTTTACTTTTAAATGTTAAAATCGATCCTGCCTCCACAACTTCTGCAGGAAGATCATTCCACACAGCCACCACTCTATGAGTAAAGAAGTTTCCCCTCGTGTTACCCCTAAACGTCTGTCCCTTAATTCTCATGTCATGCCCTCTTGTTTGAATCTTCCCTACCCTCAATGGGAAAAGCTTATCCACGTCAACTCTGTCTATCCCTTTCATCATATTAAAGACCTCAATCAAGTCCCCCCTTAACCTTCTGCGCTCCAAAGAATAAAGACCTAATTTGTTCAACCTTTCTCTGTAACTTAGTTGCTGGAAACCAAGCAACATTCTAGTAAATCTCCTCTGTACTCTCACTATTTTGTTGACATCCTTCCTATAATTAGGCAACCAAAATTGTACACCATACTCCAGAATTGGTCACACTAATGCCTTGTACAATTTTAACATTACTTCCCTACTCCTATATTCAATGCTCTGATTTATAAAGGCCAGCACACCAAAAGCTTTCTTTACCACCCTATCTACTTGTGATTCCACCTTCAGGGAACTATGCACAGTTATTCCTAGATCCCTCTGTTCCACAGCATTCCTCAATTCCCTACCATTTACCATGTACGTTCTATTTTGGTTTGTCCTGCCAAGATGTAGCACCTCACACTTATCAGCATTAAACTCCATTTGCCATCTTTCAGCCCACTCTTCTAAATGGCCCAAATCCCTCTGTAGTCTTTGAAAATCTACTTCATTATCCACAGCACCCCCTATCTTGGTATCATCTGCATACTTACTTATCCAATTTTCCACCCCATCATCTAGATCATTGATATACATGACAAACAACAGTGGACCCAACACAGATCCCTGAGGCACCCCACTGGTCACCGGCTTCCAACCTGACAAACAGACATCCACCATTACTCTCTGGCATCTCCCTTTCAGCCACTGTTGAATCCATCTTGCTACTCCGCCATTAACACCCAAAGATTGAACCTTCTTAACCAACCTTCCATGGGGAACCTTGTCAAAGGCCTTACTGAAATCTATATAGACACCATCCACTGCTTTACCCTCATCAATTTCCCTAGTAACCTCTTCATAAAATTCAAGAAGGTTTGTCAAACATGACCTTCCAGGCACAAATCCATGTTGACTGTTCCTGATCAGACCCTGTTTATCCAGATGCTTACGCAAATTACACAATTAAAAAAATGAATTTTTTTATGGGTCAGGCAGCGTCTGTGAAGGGAATGGTTAGGCGACGTTTCAGGTCGGGTCCCTTCTTAAGACTAATTATAATAGGAGGAGAAAGCTGAAAAAGCTGGACAATGTGTGGGAAGTGATAGGTGGATACAAGTGAGGGGGATGTAATTGCAGTTAGTTTGGTAATTGGCAAAGGCTAGAGATGAAATTGAGACAAATGGGCGCCAGAAATGGATAAGGGGCGAGCAAAATGTACATCAGCCTCCTTTTAATCGGTGAAACCAAGCATAGATTGAACTACCATTTCACCAAACACTTGAGCCTGGTCCACCAAGACCTGCTGGATCTCCCGGTTGCTAACCATTTTAACTCCACATCCCATTCCCATACTGGCCTTCCTGCCCTGGGTCTCCTCCACTGCTAAAATTAGGCCACATGCAAATGAACAACACACAGACGTGTTTTACCTGGGTGGCTTACAACCCAATGGTATGAACACTGAATTCTCCAATTTTCCCCACCTCTTTTCTGTGTCCTCTTCATTCTTCCACTATTCTGCCCTCATCCCCCTTCCCTCATCAGTCTATTACCTTCCTCCGGCCTTACATTTCACTGCTCTTCTCTACACCCTGTTGTCTCCTATTCATGTCCAGCCTTTGTTCACCGTCTGCCAATCAAGCCCCCTTCACCTGTATCCACCAATCTCTCGCCGGTCTTTGTCCCGCCTCCACCACTTTTCTAGCTGTCTGCTCCCACATACGCCCCACAGTCAGCCTGTCTGCCTGTGACGCCATTTTCAAGGAAGTATGTAGCTGTACTCCTAGATGCCTTGCTGAGGTCCATATAGACAAATGCCTTGCTGAGGTCCATATAGACAATATCTACAGCTTGCCTTCATCAACCTCTTTGGTTACTTCTTCAAATAACTGAATCAGATTGGCAAGATACAATCTCCCAGTTTTGAGCCGTTGGGATCTGCAATCCCTCGGTGAGTATTGGAAGGCAATCAGGGGGCTAAAGGAATACCTGAAATGCATCTGCCAGGTAAGATAAATAAAAATCTTCAGAGATTCCCATGTACAAAACCATCTTGACTATCCCTGTCTATCCAAATGCATATTTATCTTATCCCTCAGAATACTCTCCGGTAACTTCAAGTTCAAGTTCTTATTTATTGTCACTTAACCAATTAAGGTACAGTGACATTTTAGTTACAATACAGCCATACTAAGTGAAAAGAGCACTGTAAATGGTACATGGTAATGGTACACTTGGTAAATGGTAGGGAATTGAGGAATGCTGTGGAACAGAGGGATCTAGGAATAACTGTGCATAGTTCCCTGAAGGTGGAATCGCATGTAGATAGGGTGGTAAAGAAAGCTTTTGATGTGCTGGCCTTTATAAATCAGAGCATTGAATATAGGAGTAGGGAAGTCATGTTAAAATTGTACAAGGCATTGGTGAGACCAATTCTGGAGTATGGTGTACAATTTTGGTCGCCTAATTATAGGAAGGATGTCAACAAAATAGAGAGAGTACAGAGGAGATTTACTAGAATGTTGCCTGGGTTCCAGCAACTAAGTTACAGAGAAAGGTTGAACAAGTTGGATCTTTATTCTTTGGAGCGCAGAAGGTTAAGGGGGGACTTGATTGAGGTCTTTAAAATGATGAAAGGGATAGCAGAGTTGACGTGGATAAGCTTTTCCCATTGAGGGTAGGGAAGATTCAAACAAGAGGGCATGACATGAGAATTAAGGGACAGAAGTTTAGGGGTAACATGAGGGGGAACTTCTTTACTCAGAGACTGGTGGCTGTGTGGAAGTGGTGGAGGCAGGATCGATTGTAACATTTAAAAGTAAAGTGGATAGGTATATGGATGGGAATGGAGGGGTATGGTCTGAGTGCAGGTAGATGGGACTAGGGGAAAAATGAATGGTCGGCACGGACTGGAAGGGCTGAGAAGGCCTGTTTCCATGCTGTAATTGTCATATGGTTATTTATGGTTATTTATGGTTATATGGTTAAATAAGCAATTCACATACTCTTGAAGTGTATAACATCTTTAATAATAGCACAGGGTATAACACACGTCAGCAAGCACTGGTTACATTCTTCTACTGAACTGTACCCAGGGAGGGGAAAGCGTTATGATTGATGTTAACTAAGGCGGGGTTAATGGTACTGAGGTAGCTATATTATTGGTTGCATGCATAAACCATCTACATCCTTCCCCTTAGAAAATCAAAACAGATTGGAAGCCATGACAACAGAATTAAACAAAATCGCCATAACGGACAGGTGGCCTACTAATCCGACCCGAGCGCGTACATGTCTCTCCCCCTTCCCCCGAAAGATCAGAAGTGGATGATATCCTGGTCTATGGGAAGGACATTGCTGAGCACGACCTGAACCTCCGCTGCGTCCTGGATCGGGCGCGAAAGGCCAACCTGAAACTGAACCCCAAGAAGTGCCGCTTTCGTGTCTCAGAAGTCACGAATGTTGGACACGTTTTCACCTCTAACGGACTAAAACCCGCCCCTTTGAAGGCGGCTGCCATCTCCAAGATGGTAGCCCCCACCGATGTGCCAAGTCTGCAACGCTTCCTGGGCATGGTGAATTACCTTGGGAAGTTTATACCAAATCTCAGTGAGCTGAGTGCACCCCTGCGGCAGCTGACAAAACAGGTAATAGGTAATGAGTTGGCTATATTATTGGTAGCATGCATAAACCATCTACAAACACAATACACACATAAAATAACATTTAACATAAACATCCACCACAGTGGAATCCACTTTCCTCACTGTAATGGAAGGCAATAAAGTTCAGTCATCTTCCTCCTTAGTTCATCCGTGGCCTTTGAACCCTCCGCTGTTCGCCGCTACAGACGGTCTGATGTTCAGGCCCACTCATCGGGATGGTCAAAACTCCAACGTCGGGACGGATGGGAACACGAGATGGGAGCAAGGAGTTCCCGAGTCGGCCGCTTCTTACCGGAGACCGCGGCTTCACGGTGATCCTCCGTTTTAACATTTACATCAAGCCAATTAACCTAATAAACCTGCATGTCTTTGGAATGTGGGAGGAAACTGAAGAAACTGTTTTTATGAGTAGGATCAACCAGCATTTGGATAGGTAAGCAATGATTAAGAATCGTTAGCATGGCTTTAAGCATGAGAAATCCAATCTCATAAATCTAACAGAGATTTTTGAAGAAGTCGATTGGGAGATGTATGGAGCAAGTTTTTTGTTTAACATAGAGTGGTGGGTGCCTAGAACAAAGTACCCGGAGCAGCAGTGGAGGTAGATACAATAGTGGTATTTAAGAGCCTTTTAGATAGGCTCGTGGATATGCAGGGAATGGAACGATGTGGAATCATGTGCAGGCAGCTTAGTTTAACCTGACATCATGTCCAACACAGACATTATGGGCTGAAGGGCCTATTATGCTGCCGTATTGTTGTATGTTTTTTCTAAATAACCAAGAGGATTGATGCAGGCAGGGGAGTACACATTGTCCAAATGGACTTTAGCAAGGCCGTTAACAAGACCCCACACAGTAGGCTCGTCTGGAAGTTTGTATCACATGGAATCCAAGGTGAATTATCCAACTGGATTCATAATAGGCTTGCAGGACGGAGTCAAAGGGTTATTGTGGCAGACAGTTTCTCTTATAGGATATCTGTTACTTGTGGTGTGTCAGTACTGGGTGCATGGTTGTGTAAATTAATTATTTGGATGATAATAATATAATTAACATTGATAGTAATTTTGGACATCACAGCAAACTGGTGGTTTAATGGATAGTGTGGGACGATATCTAGTTTATACTAGGGACATGATCAGTTGGGAACAGTGGGCCAAGGAATGGCAAATGGAATGTAACTGACATATGAAGATGCGACGGACTTTGTTACAGGGTAGAGCCTACACAAGAAATGATAGAGCGACGGAAAGTGGAGAAGAACAGAGAGTTCTGGGAGTGTATTGTTTGCTAAAGGTGAACTGGGTAATGGAGAAGGTATTTGACACGTCTGCCTTCATTGAGAGGGATAGTGAGTACAAAGGTTGGCACATTATTATGTAGCTGTACATCATTGAGAGGTGCACATGTGGAGTATTGCATGCAGATCTGGTTGCCCAGCAATAAGAAGGATGTCACTAATTTGCAACGGGTAGGGAAAAAATTCAACTGGATGTTTTCTGGACGTGGTCTTGAGTTATAGGGAGATGCTGGATAGGCTGGGACTCGTTCATTTGGAGCATAAGAGGCGGTGACCTTATTGAAATATACAATATCATGAGGTACATGCATAAAGTGAATAGTCATAGTGAAAAGCGTGGAAACAGGCCCTTCGGCCCAACTTGCCCACGCCGGCTGACATGTCCCAGCTACACTAGTCCCACCTGC
Source organism: Raja brachyura (assembly GCA_963514005.1). Next base: position 3,583,168 of record OY740794.1, on the reverse strand, counting down.
TCGCATTTGGTCAATATTCCTCCAAACCTGTCCTATCCATGTACCTGTCTAACTGTTTCTTAAATGTTGCGATAGTCCCAGCCTCAACTACCTCCTCCGGCAGCTTGTTCCATACACACTCCTCCCTTTGTGTGAAAACGTTACCCCTCAGATTCCTATTAAATATTTTCCCCTTCACCTTAAACCTATGTCCTCTGGTCCTCGATTCCCCTAGTCTGGGCAAGAGACTCTGTGCATCTACCCGATCTATTCCTCTCATGATTTTATACACGTCTATAAGATCACCCCTCATCCTCCTGTGCCCCATGGAATAGTGTCCCAGCCTACTCAAACTCTCCCGATAGTTCAGACACTCTAGCCCTGGCAACATCCTTGTAAATCTTCTCTGCACCCTTTCCTACAACATGGTGCCCAGAACAGAACACAATATTCTAAATGTGGCCTCACCAACATCTTATACAATTGCAATATGACCTCCCAACTTCTATACTCAATACTCTGACTGATGGAAGCCAATGTGCCAAAAGCCTTTTAGACCACCTTATCTACCTGCGGCTCGACCTTCAAGGAACATGTACCTGAACCCTAGATCCCTCTGCTCTACAACACTCCCCCGAGCCCTACCATTCCTGGCCATGTTAGACCTCCCAAAATGCAACACCTCACTCCTCTCTGTATGCTCTCTGTATGATGACAGACTTTTTCCCCAGGGTAGAGTATTCCAAATTTAGAGGGCATAGGCTTAACGTGAGTGAGGAAAGATTTAAGGGGAACCTTTAGGTGGTGTCCATATTTGGAACAAAGGGCCAGAGGAAGCAATATAAGCTATGCGATTGCAAACAGAAACAGGACCCGTTTCCATGGTTTGTAGCTCTACCACTCCAAGGGATATGGGGTTGGTATAGAAAAGTGTAGTTGAAATGGTGTAGCAGGCATGACAGGCTGAGTGGCCTATTTCATTTCTTATGTAGAATAAGGATTTCAGCAGTAGTTAAGTTGAGGCAATAGATAATAGACAATTGGTGCAGGAGGCCATATGGCCTTTCGAGCCAGCACCGCCATTCAATGTGATCATGGCTGATCATTCACAATCAGTTCCTGCCTTCTCCCCATATCCCCTGGCTCTGCTATCTTCAAGAGTCCTATCTAGCTCTCTCTTGAAAGTTTCCAGAGTACCGGCCTCCACTGCCCTCTGCCCTCTGCCTGAATTCCACAGACTCACAACTCTCTGTGTGAAAACGTGTTTCCTCATCTCCATTCCAAACTGCATACCCCTTATTCTCAAAGGCAAGGGAAAAGTTTGAAAATGCCAAGTCCAAGGAAGGAGGACAACGTCAGTACAGTGTAGATGTTTTATTATTTATAAACAGGGTATCCCTGACAAATTGGAGGAACAGCATCTCATATTTCGTTTGGGCAGCTTATAACGCAGTAGTTTATACAGGATAAACAAATAATGTATTGAACATTGTTTGATTTCTCTAACTTCAAGTAACCTTTGCTTTCCCTCTCTCTCTGCCCTTCCCTCATCCTAGTTCTCCGACTAGTTTCAAAGGTCAGTTTATTGTCATGTGTTCCGATTAAGGTACAGTGATATTCAATTTAACATAGAGCCATACTAAAAAAAAAAGCAGCATGACACACATCTACATAAAAATTAACATAAACATCCGCCACAGTGGATTCCTCACAGTGATAGAAGTCAATAAAGTCTAATCTTCTTCCTCTTTAATCCCTTGCGGTCGGGGCAATCGAAGTTCGCATGTTAGGGTGATTGAAGATCCCGCGTCGGGGCGGTCGAAGCTCCTGCGGCTCGGAGCTCCCAAAGTTGGTCGCTAACCAGGGGCCGCAAGCTCCACGATGTTAAAGTCCGCAGGCTCCCGCAGTTGGAGCTCAGAGGTCGACCTGGCAAAGGGATCGTGATCGCCGTGATGGAAGTCCTGCAGGCTCCCGCGGTGGAGCTCCCGAAGTCGGTCTCCAGCAGAGGCGCCAACTCATCCATGTTAGGCCGCAGCGCGGAGAGATACAATACGGGAAAAAATCGCATCTCTGTTGAGGTAAGAGATTGAAAAAAAGATACCCCCCCCCCCATCACATAAAACAAGCTAAAGAACACTAAAACATACATTTAGCACATACTAAAGAAAAACGAAGAAGGAATGGACGAGACAGACTGTTGGCGAGGCAGCCATTGCTGTCGCCACCCGGTGATAATGTTCACTACCCTCCAGATAAATGTTACTGATTATATGCCTCGTTGCCACCTTCCCCTCAGCCAAGAATGAAGCATTCTACATTTCCATGATCATCGTCTCCTTTCATCTGTCCGTTTCACACCTTAAATAGTAAGATTAAATGAGAACTTACCAGTTTGAAGTTTGATCTTTATTTTATGAGGAGTTGCGATGAGCGATTACGTGAAGAAGGCCCGCCAGTGCGCATGCGCGTCAATCTTCAAAGCAGCGGCGTGAGATCACAGTAACCACAGTCGAAGTAATATAGTAAGACTCAGAAGACTAGAATTGCCAGATGATCTTTGCGATTATGGGCCGGGAGCGGAGGGCACGTAATCGCTCATCGTAACTCCTCACAAAATAAAGATCAAACTTCAAACTGGTAAGTTCTCATTTAATCTTACTATTTTACTTCGGAGTCACGTGAGTGATTCCTTGAAGATTTCAAAGCTCTGTGATTTCATGCCGTAGATCCAGTTCCATACAACACGCTGCTTCAGTTTACACAGGATAAACAAATAATGTATTGAACATTGTTTGAATTATACAAATGAATGTTTTAATAACAAAAAAGGAACAATAACGACCCCTCTTTCCCAGGGGGAAATTACAAAACAGAACCCAAAATAGCATGCCCAAATCCTTCCGTCGTGAGGACAGGTTTGTTATAGAACCGTTGAAAAGTCCCTTCACTGGACCATCCTGCAGCCCCGAGGCTTTGGTCTAAAGGGACGTCCAATGCCCTCGCTGCGGATGTTGATGCTGCCCTGGTGGAGTGAGATTTAAACACATCAGTGTCTACTCCAGCACAATCCAAAACCTGTTTCAGCCATCTAGAAATGGTTTGTACCAACACCTTTCTATGAGGTTTTTGTGACTCATGAGCATCGTTGTTTCGGGGCCTCTAAGACTCTTGGTGACCTCAATATATTGACGCAGGTGCGTAACTACACATAGTCTCAGGTCAATGGGGTATGCTCTAAATCTCATTTTGGTCCCGGATGTCCCAGGCCTGCTTTGTTTGATTAGATCATATACATAAAACGTAATATTATCTACAGAAGAATGCATGCTGTCCAGTCGTAGCTTTTGCAATGTCTGGACCCGTTACGCTGAAATGAGTGCCATGAGCATGACCACTTTAAGTGTTAGTTTTTGGAAAGACAGAGAAGTAATTGGAGCCCATTGCCGAAGCAGTGTGAGAAGTATGCTCACATCACAGATTTCCGTATATCTAGATCTGGGAGGGTTCTTGTTAAAAATACCTTTCATGAATCAAGACACCAATGGATGAGATCCGACACAATGTTGTCCCGACCCCTGCCATAAATAGGAGGACAATGCACTCCTAGCACTATTAATGGCACTATAACTCAATTGCTTGTCAAAATGCAATGTAGCAAGGAACTCCAATACATCAGGTATGCCTGCAGTGTGATAAGATATATTTGACTGTAAGCAGAACATCTCCCATTTCTTAATATGAGATACATATTGTTTTTTAGTACTATCCCTCCAGGCCGCAGTAATCACATCCACAGTCCGGCTCGATAGTCCGAGCCCCTGGAACGGTCTGGTCAGAATCTGCAAATCAACAGATTAATATGGTCATGTAAAGGGTGACTCTCTCCTGTCACAGGGTGAACCAACAAGTTGCTGCATTTAGGGATAACCATGAATGGCTGTGTCATCAGTCTCAGAACCAATGGGAACCATGGCTGTGTGGGCCAGTCAGGAACTACCAAAACACCTGAAACGGAATCCTGCTCAATTTTGGAGAGACATTGACTGATGAGGCAGAATGGGGGAAAGGCGTAAAAGAACATACCACCCCAATGTAGCGAGAATGCATCCACTGCTACTGCCCCTGGATCCGGTTCAAACCTGGGTGCAAACAGATCTATGTCTGGAAATCCATACTGGGTGCCAATCTTTTCAAAAACGTTTGGATTCATCATCTATTCTGTGTTGTCATTAAACTTATGTGACCTGGTGTCTGCCACCACATAATCTCCACCTGGTAGGTAGATTGCTGAGACCCAGATGTTCCTAGTAATACACCAGTGCCAGATTAGGTTAGCCAGATTATCACATGATAATGACTTAATTCTACCCATGTGATTAATATATGCAACAGCTGTGGTATTGTCAATCTGGAACTGAACATGGAAATCATGCATTGTTGAACAGTATGTTTTTAGGCCATATAATGCCCCAACTATTCTAAATAGTTTATCCCATGAATCTGTAGGATTAATGCCTCTTGCATACTCCATCTGCCGCCGCAGCTAGAATTGGTATAGGTGGTTCCCCATCCCGAAGCACTCACATCAGTTTGCAAAACAACTGAAGGTTGTTTACTCAGAATGTTACTAGAATGCGAGATATTTGTTGTCCACCATTGCAACTTGGTGATAGCAGCGACTGGCAACTGCATCGGTCTATCGAAATAACCTGCATGTTTTTGAGTGCCTGTTCCTTAGCTTGTTGCACATTCTGATAGTGCAGAGGCCCAAATTGCACTACAGGGAAGGCCGCCACTAATTTGCCAATACCACTGGCCACTCGTCAGATGGAGGGTTGCTGTTCATCTACCAGATTGCTGCAGGCCTCCATAATTTATAAAGTTTTGAATGTAGGCAGTCACTGACATGTTAGTTGAATCAATGGTGAACCACAAATAGTCAATGATTCTACATGGCATCAATTTGGATTTAGTTGGATGGATGAGGAAGCCCAGCCTCTCAAACATATGTTTGGTAACTGAAACAGAAAATTCAGCTGCCTCCCGAGTGTTGCCTACGATCAGAACACCATCCAAGTATGCCATCACAATGTGATTCTGAGCCCAGTGCAGTCCCAATACTGGTTTCAACAATTTTGTAAATATCCTAGGGGCTAACCCATTGGGCAAAGTTTTTAACTGCCACAGCTGTCTCATCCAACTAAATTTCAAGTATCTATGGTATTTTTAATGAATTGGTACTGAATAATATGCATCTTTCAAATCTACACTTGCCATATAACATCCTCCGGAAACCAGTTGCTTAGCAGTACTGAAGGTTTCCATTTTAAATTGTTTATACTGGACACATGAGTTCAGTCGGGTTAGGTGTAGAATGACTCGACACCCACCGCCCTTCATTTGCTTGGGGAATATATTAGGCACAAACTGCTGAGGCTGATTAGCCATCCTTTCAATTACCCCTTTTTTGAATAACGTTTCAATGTCATCATTTACCGGTAGAGTTTCTGGTTTTGAAAACACCAATACCCGACTTGGTGTATGTTGTATGGGTGGATGTAATTCAAAAATAAACCCCTGGATACTGTCCAGTATAAACACATCTGATGTTATGCAGCACCATTCATCGTAGAACAATTGCAATCTACCCCCTACTGGTGACTGGTCTCTAGAGGATATGTCCTGGACAAGTCCAGTTGCTCGTACCTCCATGGTTGATGGATTATTTTGCCTCCTAATTCTGTTGGGGATGTGCACTGGTGCATGCCAATGGCATAGTGATGGAAGAGCCCGGCTTGGTCCTTGCCCCGCACCAGCATCTGTGACCCGTCTGAAGGGGTATGGTCGATGAGGCGGCATCCTGCTTGTGGAATGCGATTTGATAAGGCCGACTGTCTTCGCCTCGCCATCTAAGTCCTTGACTTGCTTTACCAGATCTTCACCAAATAAAAGGTTTGGTGGCTGTATGTTGGAGGATCTGCACAGTGCTGCAAATTTTGGATTTAGAGTTGGCTTGATGGCGTTTTTCCTCAGCCAGTTAATCTCAAGGTGGGCGTTACACAGCAGGGCCAACATATCCTGCTGTGTGTCTGAGAGTGGTGTCCCTTCCAATGACCGTCCAAATATCGTTATGCCTGCTCCGATTCGTTTTAAGACTTTTTGCAGCCTTAGTCCATGCGATCGCATGGTTGCACCCATTTGCCCCCAGATGGCCTGGTTCACAATTTACAGGTGTTTCGTATTGTTTGGATGTTTCATCCATAGTTGATTCTTGGAGCTGGTGAGAGGTCATGTAATTGATGTTCCTGGCCAGATTTTCCTCCATTTCCTCACCAGTTCCTGCCGGTATGGCGAATTTACATGCCACATCCGGCACACCTGGAGCTAAGCTCGTGTGCTTTGGGGTATGCTCCTCTGCTATACCACCAACTTCAGGGTCAGAGTCATACTGCCCTGGCTCTCCCTGCTCATGCATGAGGGAGGTATCATGCAGCCCTTGACCTGGCGCTGCTGGTATGGGCCCACATGCAGACCCGTGGACGTATGGTTCCTCCTGTTGGTACAGGTCTTCCCTGTATAGACCTCTGCTGGAGGTTGCTGCTGAGGGCAGCTGGGGAAACCCGGGCGTATAGAACCCTGGTTGAAACACCTCATGATGGAGTATCCTGTCCATGAGGTGCTCCATTTTGTCTAGACGTCCCCAGATGTCTCTCATGGTGGGAGGAGAGTCTTCTTGGCCTGACTCATCAGAGTCGACAGGCCTTGCTGACTTTCTCTTGGCCTTCCTCCCGCCATGGTGCTCTGTGGCACCGGAGTTGCTGCCGCTGGCTGAATTGCCGGCAGTTCTGGAGCCGGCATAAGTGCCCGCCCGCTGGCTGCAGTCCCGCGGTCAGTTCCCTGACTTTGCCGGCGGCACGCCTCGCCCTACCTTTGACCAATTTTTCCATGTCCCTGCTGGCTCCTGAAACCAGCCTTATGGAACTTAGGGAACTCCAGCCCGTCGCTGCGCCATGCGTCTGACGTAATGACGCGCATGCGCACTGGCGGGGCTTCTTCACGGAATCAATCACGTGACTCCACAGTAAAATTCACTTTGTACCCTTCCATATCTCTAGTTTCCCTCTCCCCAAACTCTGAAGGAGAGTCTCGATGCAAAACGTCGCCCATTCCTTCTCTCCAGAGATGCTGCCTGTCCTGCTGAGTTACTCCAGCTTTGTGTCGATCTTCAGTGTAAACCAGCATCTGCAGTTCCTTTGTTTAAGAAAGAACTTAGATCCAAGATGGCGCACGATCGGTGTTTGCAGCGGCCTCTCTCAGTGAAAATGCAGTGCTTTTGTGTGTTATTGGAGCGAGTGGTGTGACTGCAGAATGTGTGGAAGGAGAGCGTATGTATGTGGGACAGTTTCTGTTGGACACTCACAACAAAGTTTCTCGTTACGACAAACACTTACTGAGCGTGTTGGGCGAGCTTGGACTTCTGCGTCGTATAGGCCCAAGGAAAGCCGCGGCTGCACCCAGAGCAACACTGGTGAGGAATCATCGTAAGCGGTGTAGCAGGATGAGGAAGTGGGGGAAGCGCGGTGGAGTTATACGCTAGGCTAATCGCTAATCCACACATACCAGCAGTGACTACACTCATGCTGGCAAATGTCCACTCCCTCGACAACAAGATGGACTACAGCAGAGTGTGGAGAGCTTCTCAATGTAGCGTGAGGAACTGCTGTGTCTACGTCCTTACGGAGACCTGGCTGAACCAGAACATCATGGACGTGGCGATCCAGCTGGAGGGGCTGATGCTACACAGAGCTGACAGAGTAGGTTCGCTAGCCGGTACGTCAAGGGGAGGCGGCCTGGCTATGTACGTTAACAGATCGTGGTGTCCGGATGCCGTGGTGGCTGCCACTTACTGCTCACCCCACGTAGAGCTAACGACCCTTCTACTTACTGAGGGAGCTGACGGCAATCTTCATAACGGCCGTCTATGTACCACCGAGCGCAGACGTGAAGGACGCTATGACAGAGCTCTACAACAACATCAGTGAGCAGCAGAGGGAACATCCCGATGCTTTCTTCATTGCAGCTGGCGATTTCAACCAGGCAAGTCTTGCATCTGTTCTGCCTAAATTTTACCAGCATGTGCACATTGCAACCAGGGGAAAGAACGCACTAGACCTGGTGTACACAAACATCAAAGATTCATATAGAGCAGCCCCCCTCCCCCATATCCGCAACTCTGACCACCTGCCGGTTATGCTCACAGCTGCATACAGACCTAGGGTGAAACAGGACAGGCCAATGGTCAGAGAAGTCTGAATATGGCCACAGGGAGCTTCCGCAGCGCTGCAAGACTGTTGGAAACCACACAGTGGGACATCTTCAGAGAGGCAGCAACATGTGGCAGCAGCATTGACCTCCAAGAATATACAGAGTCTGTCATCGGATACATTAATAAATGTATTGATGATGTGACTGTGGTCAAAACCGTTAAGAGGCGTGCCAATCACAAACCTTGGCTAACTGGGGAAGTTTGTTCTTTATTGAGAGTCCGGAATGCTGCATTCAAATCTGGGGACAATGCAGCATACAAATTGGCATGGAGTGACTTGTCCCGGGGGATCAGGGAAGCAAAGAGGCGGTATGTACAGACGCAGACGACAAAGACACACATCGCTTGTGGCAGGGATTCCATACCATCACTGACTACAAGCCCCCCCACCCCACTACTACAGATATGCCAAAATGACCCTTCTCCACCAGACAAACTAAATGAGTTTTACGCACGTTTTGAGGGTAAAAATACCACCCAGATACAAGCACTCCTGCCATCACCCAGCGACCAGTCACTCAGGCTGTCCACAGCCAGAGTTAAAAAGGCCTTTGCCAGCGTCAATCCCCGCAAAGCTGCAGGGTAGGACAACATCCCTGGACGCGTTTTAAGGGACTGCGCAGAGCAACTAAAAGATGTCTTTGCTGGCATTTTTAACATCTCACTCAGCCAGGCAGTAGTGCCCAACTTCCTCAAAGGTGCCATCAGCGTTCCCGTCCTGAAGCAGCCCAACCCAGCCAGTCCCAGTGACTTTCGCCCTGTGGCTCTCACACCCATATTAATGAAGTGTTTTGAGTGGCTGGTCATGCAGCACATCAAAAACTGTCTCCCTGCCAACCTGGACCCACTGCAGTTCACGTACAGAGCCAACAGAGGACGCTCAACCTCGCACTATCACATCTTGACCGGAAGAACACCTATGCCAGGGTCTAGAGTGTGTTTCTGACCTCTGGACTGCAGCTCAGCTTTTAACACAAACATCCCACAGCAACTGGTGGAGAAGCTGAAGCTGTTGAAGGTGGACACTGACACTTGCAACTGGGTCCTTAGTTTTCTGACGCGTATCAGGAGAGACTGGGAAAAAGAATTAAGTATAAAAATTCCCAAAGAAAGGTGGGAAGAATATTTATTAAACGTGCTTAAATGCTCAATTAATGTAAGACACACCTTAATACAATTTAAAATCTTACACAGATTATACTTTTCAAAAACTAAATTAAGTAAACTTTTTCCCAACGTCTCTCCTATATGTGATAAATGTCAATGTCAAGAAGCTAATATAGCACTCTCATTTGTCTAAATGTCCAAACATTTTGGACTGACATTTTTGAAATTTTCACAAATATATTTAAAATAAAACTGACCCCAGAAGCAGACTGGATAATCTTTGGGATATCAGAAGACTGCTCTGATTTAAACACGTTTCAAAAGACTCTATTTGAATATGGCTTAATAACTGGAAAAAAGATAATCTTAAAATTCTGGAAGAATTCTCCGGTACCCACTGTCAATATGTGGATTTCATCTATGTTCAAAACACTACACTTGGAAGATATGAGACTCCGACTAGCAGGAAAATCAGACTGTTTCTATAAGACGTGATCTGCATTTATAAATCTATTACAAGGATAAGGTGCAAGAATACCTCAAAAAAGTACCGGTGTCGGGTCTTGGTAAGGGGGGAAGAAAAACTGTCGAGTTGGTAGATTCCTTTTGCGAGATGTTTATAATAAAGTAACTGGCTTTTCTTTTTTCTTTCTCTATTTTTCCCTCTTTCTTTTTCTTTCCTCTCCAGGGTCTATCTTTTAATTCCGTTTCTATCTCTTCAAGGGTTTCCGTTCCCTCTGTCACACTTTGGCACTTCCACATCTCTTTTTCACTTTTCTACTTTCTACGCTGCTATTTTTCTCTCTATTCTCTCTTTGCTAAAGCCTTAAAATAAAAAATAAAAAGTAAGGGGTACAATGACTGTAATACAATACAAGGGATGTACACTGATGTAACTTACAGTACCGCTAATAAATAAAGATATTATTTAAAAAAAAATTAAAAAAAAAAAAATTCTGACGCAGCAGCAGCAGCAGACAGTCAGGGTGGGCAGCCGGACATCAAGAACCATCACAGTGAGCACTGGCTCACCCCAAGGCTGTGCCCTAAGCCCACTGCTGTTCAGTCTGCTTACTCATGACTGTACTGCCAGACTCAGCAATAATTATATCAATGTTCGCTGATGACACAACAGTGGAGAGTCTCATCAGTGACAACAATGAGTCGGCATACACAGGATGGAGGTGGAACTGCTTACAGAGTGGTGCAGCTCTCACAATCTCTGGAAAAGACAAAGAAGATGGTGATCGATTTCAGGAGGACTGGAAAACACCATCACACACCGCTGCATATTTGATGGTGCTGCTGTGGAGAGGGTCAGCAGTGTGAGGTTCCTGGGACTACACCTGGCGGACGACCTGACCTCAACCAACAACCAACACCACAGCAGTCATCAAAAGAGCACAGCAGCGGCTCCACCCTCTCCGGAGACTAAGAAAACTAGGTCTCCCTACTGTTCACCTAACAACCTTCTACAGGGGCACCATTGAGAGTATATTGACATATAACCATATAACCATTACAGCACGGAAACAGGCCATCTCGGCCCTTCAAGTCCGTGCCGAACAACTTTTTTCCCTTAGTCCCACCTGCCTGCACTCATACCATAACCCATGGCATCACCTACGGCATCACTTCCTGGTTTGGGAGCCGCAAGGCTTATGAAGAAAAACAACTTAACAGGATAGTGAAGACAGCCAGTAGGATTATCGGTGCTCCACTCCCTTTCCTGTTGGAGATCTATCAGAAGCGCAGCATCCGTAAAGCCATCTCCATTATTAAGGACCCCTATCACCCATCACACCACATCTTCTCCATTCTGCCATCTGGGAAGAGGTACAGGAGGAGCATCAGCTGCAGAACCAGCAGGATGCTACACAGCTTCTTCCCACAGGCAATAAGACTGGTTAACGGACTGTGTTAGGCACCTGTCAAAGCAAAGCCACTGTTCGGTCTGAATGTCTGTTTTTAAGTTCAATTTTTAGGCCTATTTTAGATATGTTAATTTTAATTTTAAAGCTGTATGTATTTATTCTGTTTTTATTAACTGCACTGAGAAACAATGTTTTTCTTTCTTCTGTGTATGTTAAAATAGCATTAAAGTAAATACTGAAATACTGAACCGCTGCAAATATCGAAGGTAGACAAAAACGCTGGAGAAACTCAGCAGGTGAGGCAGCATCAATGGAGCAAAGGAATAGGTGACTTTTCGGGTCGAGACCCTTCTTCAGGTTGCCCTCGGCAATTAGCAGTGAATGTGTGTGTTTAAAGTATCCTCATAGTGATGTTGGGAAGGGACTATAAGAATTGAGTTTGGTTTAGTTTATAGTCATGTGTGAAAAGCTTTTTTGTTGCGTGTTGTCCAGTCATTGAAAATATAGATTAGCTAGAAATAGATTACCAAACCTACACCAAACCCAAACAGACGAGGGCATTCAATCCAATTTAAGATACCAGCTACCAAGACAGATGTGTACAGCAATTCATTCTTCCCCCGCACAATTAAAGCATGGGATAGTCTTCACCCTACCATAGTTACCCAACCAGATGCAACTACATTTAAGGTAGCTCTCCTTCACCAAGAATCCTTTTTTGCTTGTCCACCCTCCGCCACCTCCATTTGGAATATTTTGGAGGACCAAGAACCTAGAAGACTATACATGATTACAATCAAACGGTCCACATGTGAATGTAAATCTTGAATCAGCACTGTAAAATGGTTCTGTGAAGGGAAAATGGAGGTCAGGTGAACTGGGTTGAAACTTAAAATGTCTGCTGACTATGTGGCTGCAGGTTTCAGGAAGTTGTGATCCTGAGAAATACACATTATCCTGCTGATGCTGCATATTCGCAACTTTGATGTTCCTCGTACCCGTCTGATTGAGGTGGCTGATTTTCAGAAGGCTGAAGAATATGCAAACCACTGGCTCCCGCAAGTCTGAGAAATGTCCCTGTCTTAGCTCTGGTGTTGTTCCACTGATTAACATCTCCCATTGTGTACGTGCCTGTTATCATGACCATTGTGTACAGGTCTGTTGGTTAATTGGGTAATGTGGGAGGGGCTAAACGGTGGCATTAACATATATAAAGCATTGCAATTAAGGGCAGAGAGCTTGACTCTTTGCTAGGCTGTTAACCTGTGTGGAAACTCCTGCTCAATAAACGTACGTTTAAAGTGACCCACTGGCCTGGTCGATTATTGTCGAAACAACCGATGTGAGAGAAAAACGTGAATCAACACACAGTGTACAGAAAGAAGATAAAGGGTATGTCATTTAGTGCAAGATAAATTCGTATAACATCTGATTAAGTATAGTTCAAAGGTCTGTAATTAGGTCGATGGGAAGTCAGAAACACACTCCAGTGGGTGAGAGGACGGTTCAGTTGCCCGATAACAGCTGAGAAGAAAATGCCCCTGAATTTAGAAATATGTGTTTTCAAACTTCTGTACCTCTTGCCTGATGTGAGAAGGGAGGGGAGAGGAGAGATATTGCCCAGGGTGAGACTGTTCCTTGATAATGCTGGTGGTCTTGCCAAGGCAGCGTGAAGTATAGATGGAGTCCATGGAAGGGCGGTTGATTTGTGTGATGGTCTCTGAGCTATGTCTACAGCTTTCTGCAATTTCCTGCGGATTTTGATTTTGATTTTGTCTCGGTCGCAATGGGCGATCAACCGTGTACTTCCACGAGACGATGGCGTAAAATTCTGGAGTAGCTTTCAGTGCCATTGTAAAAGTCATACAGCACAGAAAGAGTGGCACAACTCATCAATGCTGACCAAGGTGCTACATCCAAACAAAGTAGGTCTGAAGAAGGGTCTCGACCCGAAATGTCGCCTATCTCCTTTGCTCCTTAGATGCTGCTGCACCTGCTGAGTTTCTCCAGCTTTTTGTGTAACCCTATAATATGGTTAACCCTGGAGCTCACATACTGGGGAGCATGATGGGAAAATGGCCAAGATAGAATGTAGTTGGAATAGCAAAGCTGAACGATTCTGCTGAAAAGCAGGTTTTCTTGTCTATTGGGGAGAGGATAGTCCTTCGTAGTGCTGTCTAGGTTCTTATCTGTTGCAATCTTGAGATTACAACTGCTCTTTGACACTGTGTTTAGCTGGCAAGTCTCCTGAAGGTTAACAGACAGCCGGCCGCCCTTTTTAATGAGGAGGCCCCATTTAATGAGTAGAATCAATCCTTCCTGCAGGGACATTGGTGTTTAGTGAGAGTTTCAAACCAACAAGAAACACAAGGTTAAAGTTGACTCTGGAGGAAGTCAAAGATAGAAGGTTCCAGAGACATTGATCAATGGTTTATATACTCTGTAACCTAGCTTATTGAAGCTGTTTGGGCTGGCTCACACTTTCTTCCGATGTACATTGCTAAGGCCTTTTAAACAAACCGACTTGTTCGATAGACTCACCATTGATCACCAAGCTGTTATATTTTGTGTCTGTGCCTCTCTGAGTAAAGTCAGATACAGAGTATGGGCAGTGTACACAATTCCCTCCTACAATGTATTTTTCCAAACATCTCTTAAATATTGTTATTGTACCTGCCACAACTACCTCCTAGAAACATAGAAACATAGAAATTAGGTGCAGGAGTAGGCCATTCGGCCCTTCGAGCCTGCACCGCCATTCAATATGATCATGGCTGATCATCCAACTCAGTATCCCGTACCTGCCTTCTCTCCATACCCTCTGATCCCCTTAGCCACAAGGGCCACATCTAACTCCCTCTTAAATATAGCCAATGAACTGGCCTCAATTACCCTCTGTGGCAGAGAGTTCCAGAGACCCACCACTCTCTGTGTGAAAAAATTCGTTCTCATCTCGGTCCTAAAGGATTTCCCCCTTATCCTTAAGCTGTGACCCCTTGTCCTGGACCTCCCCAACATCGGGAACAATCTTCCTGCATCTGGCAGCTCGTTCCATATACCCACCATCCTCTGGCAGCTCGTTCCATATACCCACCACCCTCCCTGTGGTAAAAGTTGCTCCGCAGAGAATTATGTACCGCACCTCCCATTCAGAAATTAAAACAAAAAACGCTCAACAAATTGATTCATCTCAGCAGCTTGAAGTGAAGTTATTTTTCATGTCTTTATTTAATCCTGGAATCACATCAGTAATGTGCTTGCTTATTGGGATTGATAATCTTATGTGCACTTCAGGGCCATGGTGTGGGGCACTGAGCTTTGAATCAACATGCACGTGAATTTTTAAATCTCTCACATAAAGAAAACATTAGTTAAAAGTGAGGATTAAGTGAGAATCACTGAGCTCAGCGATTTTCAATTCTACTAATCAAGTAAACAAAATGTGAAAATACTCTCCTAATCCATAGAATCATACATTCACTGTCAATCAATAATTCAGTTTAGTTTAAAGATACAAAGCGGAAACAGACCCTTCAGCCCACCAAGTCCGTGCCGACCAGCGATTGCCGTGTACTAAAGGGCCTGTCCCACTTACATGATTTTTTCGGCGACTTGCAGGCACCTGTCCTAGTCGCAGCAGGTCACCGAAAATCTTTCAAAATGTTGAATATCCAGCGGCGACCAGAAAAAGGTACGGCTCTTTGGGCATGTCACGGGGTGACGCCTGTATGGTCGTGAGTAGTCGCCCAAAGAGTAGGTATGTTACAAAACTTACCTTTAGCGGTGCTGGAGTTCTGCCGCTGGCCGTGTGCGCGACTTTGGCGCCTTTAAGGGGGGGGCGGGGTTGAAATGCGGTTTTCCCCATGCAATCCGGAGCTTTCTTTTCTCGGAGTGCGATCTATTTCTGGAGATTCGTTCCAAATGCCGGTAAGTCCGTTTTTAAAAATAAATCGTACGACTATTTAATTGCTGCAGTAAAATAAAAATTAGCTCCTAATGCCGTGAACGCCGACAACGGGGACGGATTTTACGTAGGGGACAGGTAAGTGAAAGCTGTTTATTTTTACATATAAACTTGCTTTTTTAGGGGACTTTAATCAATATTTAATGTTGCGAAACGGTGATTTAGTCCCCATATGAACTGGCAGAAAATTTCCTGCCGATATGGGGTTTAAATTCACCGCAACCGCAACGTTCCAATACAGCGCGTTCCATAAAATCCCACTTGCAAGCTGTTTAAAATGCCCATTAATTTACAGGCATTAAACACTGAATTCCTTCAATTTGGCCTATAAATTAATGACAATTAGATTTAAAAATCATGTTTTATTGTGAATTATTGTGTGACTGTTAATTGGACACTTAGGCTTTACATTTTTTTTTTTAATTTTCTTAAGAAATTGATAAATGTTTAGATCTAGTAATTGAATTTTGTAATTGGCTAACTAACTAATTATATGCTTTCATTTCAGGTCAACAAAGTAAGATTGTTTCATATTTGTTTCAGAATACTTCAATTATTAATAACTGAAAATTTCTTTCAGTTCTCTTAAATTTTAAGGAAGTTATGGGCTTTTGACTGTCCTCGATCACAACTTTTGTGTTAAGTCAATAGAAAAGCAATAGGAAGCAAGTTACTATTTTCTGAGTATGAAAATGGCCCTAACTTTTTTAATACTGAAGATATGAAAGTGAATAAGGTGTCAAATTAAACTTATTTTTATGCTTTATCGGATGGGATAAATTGCAGACATGATTTTTTAAATCTCAAAATTTTGTAACATTGCTACAAAGAGTCGTACCATTTTCTGGTCGCCACTGGATTTTCAACATTTTGAAAAATTTCGGGGACCTGCTGCGACTATGACGGGTGCTGGCAGCCGCCGAAAAAAAAAGCGTAAGTGGGACAAGCCCTTAATACTATCCTACACACAAGGGACAATTTACAGTTATGCCAAGCCAATTAACCTACAAACCTGTATGTCTTTGGAATGAGCTAGGACACCGGAGATCCCGGAAAAGACCCACGCAGGTCATGGGGAGAACGAACAAACCCCATATTGACAGCACCCATGGGTTACACAAAAGCTGGAGAAACTCAGCGGGTGCAGCAGCATCTAAGGAGCGAAGGAGATAGGCGACGTTTCGGGTCGAGACCCTTCTTCAGACTGGCCAGGGATTAGGGATATGGGAGATATAGACGGTGATGTGGAGAGATAAAGAACAATGAATGAAAGATATGCAAAAAAGTATCGATGATAAAGGAAACAGGCCATTGTAAGCTGTTTGTAGTGTGAAAATGGGAAGCTAGTGCGACTTGGGTGGGGGAGAGATAGAGAGAGAAGAAATGCCAGGGCCCGAGGGCTGAGGGAGAGGTGGGAAGGGGAGGAGGCAGCCGGGGTTAACAGAATTGAGAAAATTCAATGTTTAAGCCCAGAGGATGCAGACTCCCCAAGCGGAATATGAGGTGCTGTTCCTCCAACTTGCGGTGTTGCTCATTCTGGCCGTGGAGGAGGCCCAGGACCAAGAGGTCGGATATGGAATGGGAGGGGGAGTTGAAGTGCTCCCATAGACAGCACCCATAGTCAGGATTGAACCTGGGTCACTGGTGCTGTAAGGCAGCAGCAACCCGCTGTGCCACAAACCTTTTATATTTTTATTCAACTTTACTGATAAGGCATTCTGAGGATGAGTACATAGAAACAAAATGTAACGATTGAGCTGGTCGATCTATTGCTTCCTGCTCCAGCAGCCTGGGTTGAACATGGATCGCGAGTGTAATTTGTACCCAGGTTGTTCCTTCACCCTTCTACCTGTTGCCGTGTGGGCTTCTTACAGGTGCTCAGGTTACCTCCCGCATCCCAAAGATGGGCAGGTTAAGGGCCTGTCCCACTAGGCTATTTTGTTAAGCGACTGCCAGTGACTGTCATATTTGGAGCAGGTTGCCTTAATAGCGACTGGTCTAATGGGCCTGTCCCACTTAGGCCACTGCCGGCGAATACGACAATCGAATTCACCGAACTCAGCACCGGCAACAACCTACATCACCCGGCGACAACCTACGTCATCCTGGAGACAGCCCTAGACAGCACCTACGTCAGGAGAAGACAAGCTACGACAAGTCCACGGTCACCAACTGTCGCCAAAACGTTTTGAACATTTCTAAATTCAGCGGCGAGCATGAAAACGCTGCAACTCTTTGGGCAACTGAGGAGACTACTCACGACCATACAGGCCTAGTCGCCTGTAGTCACATAAACATTTGCTTGCGGCACCCCACTAGTCACTTAGCAACATCTTTCCAATAGCAGGGTGACCAAAACTGAACACAGTTCTCCAAATGTCACCTTGTACAGCTGTAACATAACTTCCCAGCTTCTACATTCATTAACCTGACAGGCCAAAGATTACTTGACCACCTTATCTACCCATGAGGCCGCTTTCAAGTAATTATTGACCTGCGCTCCTAGATCCACAACACTCCACTGAGCACTGCCATATACTGTGAAGGTCTTGCCCTCGTTAGACTTCCCAAAATGTAACATCTCACATTGATCTGCATTAAACTCCGCTAACCATTCCGCTGTCCACTTGCCCGACAGATCCTATTGTAATCTTTGATAACCATCTTCACTATCTATAATACCACTCACTTTAGTGTCATCTGCAAACTTACTAATCCTGCCTTGTACTTTCTCATCTAAATTATTAATATAAGCCACAAACAATAATAGAACCAGTTCCAATCCTTGAGGCACGACACCAGTCACAGGCCTCCAGTCTGAAAAAATAACCTTCCACCATCTCTGCTTCCTTCCATGAAGCCAATTTTCTCTGCATTCAGTTAGCCCTCCCTGTATCCCATGCGACCTAACCTTCCAAAGCAGCCAAACAAGCGGAACCTTGCCAAATTAGGTTATGCTGTTATTTTATTTGTAACCTTACAATTATTTAATGAGTGATCTTCCCAAAATGAAACCTTGATCTCATCTTTTATCCATTGTTAACTAAAATTGTTAGTTACAATCTGGACCAATTACTACCCTAATATAAAGATTGGGGCAGGTTTTATTTTTTCTGCTTACACAAACAAGTTAAAACCACTCTCTTAAAAAAAGTTATTGATCATATTACTGAGCCACAAGCACATATTTTTTCTTTATCTCTCCAATCTGGTGTCATTCCTCAAGATTTAAAGATTGCCAAAGTCATACCTATCTATAAATCAGGTGACCCTAAAGAATTTGGTAATTACCGCCCAATATCTATTCTCCCGTCTCTCAAAAATCATAGAAAGACTAGTGTACACAAGAATCCTAAACCATCTAACTGTGAATAATATTTTGTATAACCATCAATATGGCTTTAGTAAGAAGTACTCTACAGAGCATGCATTATTACAACTTATTAATAACATCTCTACTGCTCTAGATGAAAAGACATTTGCTCTTGGTGTCTTTCTAGATCTATCCAAGGCATTTGATACAGTCAACCATTCAATCTTAACCTCTAAACTCAATAGATATGGGGTAAAGGATGTAGTGCTTCTATGGTCAACCAACTATTTAGCAAATAGAGTGCAATTTGTCTATCTAAATGGAAGCTCATCCAAACAATTGTGAATTCACTGTGGGGTACCACAAGGCTCTATCCTTGGTCCTTTACTATTCTTGATCTGTATAAATGACTTATCCTATACCTGTAGAGTACTTCTTCCTGTCCTGTTTGCCGATGACACCAATCTTATAGCTTCACATAGTGATCTAAAATCATTGGTTGAATTAGTTAATGAAGAAATGTCTCATGTCTCTAAGTGGTTTGAAGTGAACAGGCTCTCTCTCAATATCAAAAAATGCTATTACATGATCTTCTGCAATAAAAACAAAAATTTTCGCAAAGACAAATCTAAAATTTTTATCAATGGACATGAAATTCCTGACGTAACATATACAACATTTTTTGGAGTATCCATTGATCAAAATTTAACTTGGAAAGAACATATCAATATTGTTTGTAGAAGATCAGTGAAAATGCTTGGTATTCTGAGAAAGGTTTGTGCATTTATTCACCCGTCTTCCCATCTAACAATATATTACAGTGTGATTTTTCCTTATTTCAATTATTGTAATATTGTTTGGGGTTCTCCCTATCCTTCCTATCTTTCTAAGCTACTCATCATACAGAAGAAATTTATGAGATTAATTTCTCACTCAAATTCACAAGAACCTTCTGCCCCTCTCTTCAAGAAGTACTCAATGTTGTCTGTAGATAAACTGAATGCATTCCAAATATGTATTTTTATTTTCGAATATCTTAAATGATTTGCCTGTTTCTCTTCATGATCTTTTCACCCTTTCTTCTAATATTCACCATTACCCAACCAGAAGAAGAAATGGATCTTCCGTTTTGTCGAACATCCAAACACCAACGTTGCATTACTTTTAAAGGTCCTAAATTTTGGAATACCCTGCCTCTGTCATTAAAGTCTCACATCTCCTTAGCCACCTTTAAGATTGAGCTTAAAAAGTTTCTCATCATGTCCTGAGTTCTGACCTCCAGCTTTTTGTAATGCTGTTTATGAGCTCAAACTACTTCTGTTGTCTCTCATCTCATACAAGTTACAGAGAAAGGTTGAACAAGTTAGGTCTTTATTCTTTGGGGTGCAGAAGGTTAAGGGGGGGACTTGATTGAGGTCTTTAAAATGATGAAAGGGATAGACAGAGTTGACGTGGATAAGCTTTTCCCATTGAGGGTAGGGAAGATTCAAACAAGAGGGCATGATATGAGAATTAAGGGACAGAAGTTTAGGGGTAACATGAGGGGGAACTTCTTTACTCAGAGAGTGGAGGCTGTGTGGAATGAGCTTCCAGCAGAAGTGGTGGAGGCAGGATCGATTTTAACATTTAAAAGTAAAGTGGATAGGTATATGGACGGGAAGGGAATGGGGGGGTATGGTCTGAGTGCAGGTAGATGGGACTGGGGGAAAATAAATGGTCGGCATGGACTGGAAGGGCCAAGAGGGCCTGTTTCCATGCTGTAATTGTTATATGGTTATATGGTTATACTATACCTTATTATTTTATTTATTTTCATATTTTTAATTTCATATTTTTAATTTTCATTCTTAAACTATATTATTGTTTATTATTGTCTTTTTTATTTCTCCTACCCCCTGATTTGCCATTAACGCTCATTTTCAGATGGGAGCGGACTTTGTATAAGACCTCTGGGCTCCCCTTCCCTCCCAGCACTGTATGGTATTATAAATTGATCGTTTGTCTTCTTTTGAAACATGGTGCAAATAAATAAATAAATAAACAAACAAACAAAGTGTTTAAAAAGAAAATTAAATTTTTGAATCTATTTTTATGAAACAGGAATGTGGTAACAACAGCTGAGATTTTGGCATGCACCTGGTGTTGGTCATAATTTAGCTTGCAATTTCCTGAGGTATAAATCTCCCCAACATGTTTCCAGCAACCAGCAGATGCCTAAATAATCTTTTCACATAAATTAACCATTAGACTTTTCAATAGCTGCTAATTCATGAACCTGAACCAGTCCTGCAACTATTGTGAATCACACGCTTACTTACAGCTAAATGATTACATACGCCATTGTTCAGACAATCGAGAATAGTTTCATTTAGGGATTCAGCATGGAAACAGGCCCTTCGGCCCTCCGAGTCTGCACCGACCAGCAATCCCTGCACACTAACACTAGTTCTACACGCACTAGGGACAATTTTCCATTCGCACCAAGCCAATTAACCTACAAACCTGTACGCCTTTGGAGTGTGGGAGGAAACCGAAGATCTTGGAGAAAACCCACGCAGGTCACAGGGAGAACGTGCAAACTCCGTACAGACAGCACCCGTCGTCAGGATCGAACCTGGATCTCTGGTGCTGCAATGTAGCTCTATGGCTGCGCCACCGTGCTGCTCTACCAGCAAAATACACATTTTTTGGATTCACACTAATCAAAATAAATGTGTCTTTGGAGTGGGACGCTGGAGGCTCTGCAGCAGCCTGGGCTTCAATGTGGTATTCGATCTCGGAGGCACTCTACAAATTCCTTTCTTGGGGCCTAGCATCAACCTGATTATCCCATTCTACCTGCATATTGAAATCCGCCACAACCACTGTAACATTGTCTTTCTAACGTGCTGATGTAATCCTGATGTCACTTGTACCCAATTGTACCCTGCAAGCTTACCGTCAACATTGTACCCTGCAAGCTTAGTCTTACCGTCAACATTCAACTGGAGAATGACAAACAGTGCCCGATCTGAGGCCTTGGCAATTTCAATTCTAGAGCAGACATTTTAGGGCACAAATCAGAAATTAAATCATTTTTCAAATTATTTTGCTTTCGTTTATTGTTCTCCATGACACATCCAAGGCTTCTTCACCATCTAGACCACCGGCCAGCAAAATCAGCCCTCTGATCCTTACCCACATAGGCAAAGAGGTGGCGCAGCTGTAGAGTTGCTGACATACAGTGGCAGAGCCCTGGGTTCGATCCTGACTACCGGTGCTGTCTGCACCCATAGTTTGTACGTTCTACCCGTGACCTGCGTGGGGTTTCCCCGGGTGCTTAGTTTTCCTTCCACACTCCAAAGATGTACAGGTTTGTAGGCTAATTGGTTTTGGTAAAGATTGTAAATTGTCTCTAGTGTGTGGGATAGTGCTTTTTTGCTCCCTTTGTTGATCCCCAACCTCACCTGGGTCCAACTGCTTATCATCTCCTTCCTACATGACTCCTCCAATCACCTACACACACTGCTATGTACTGGCACCCTTTCCCATTCCTCCTCAGCCCTGATACAAGATGTCAGTCCAAAGGATTGAATGATAATCTTCTGTCTCCACAGATGCATCTGGGAATTGTCTTTGCACAAGATTCTGTTCTTGATTAGCCCAACTAATGATGTAATTTCTTCTCCAAGGGAGGAAAGATGGCTTATCAAAAAAGTATAAATGCCTATCAAACCTCGTTATTTATGCAGGCATAACATTTCTTGGGTAATAATTAATGCCGAATAATTAATCTACTTGTGGATCAAACCAATGGTTGCACAGTCAGACATGTTGGGGCAAGAATTGTAGGTGTTTGCCGCCCCCTATGGTTATCCTGGGAGATATTTTTCATAATTTGACATAAACAATATTTTGTCCCAAGAGAGAAGGAATGGGTGACAGTTCGGGTCAAGACCCTTCTTCCTCTCAAGAAGTGAAGAAGGGTGAAGGTGAGGAAGGGTCTCCACCCGAAACGTCACCCATTCCTTCCCTCCAGAGATGCTGCCTGTCCCGCTGAGTTACTCCAGCATTTTGTGTGGACAACTCATGGAATCCAGTATTGGAGCACAAAATTGTACAAAATTCCAACCACTCAAAGGGCCAAGGTCTGGTTAGAGCTGGTACAGTAATGCTTTCTTTCATAGCAAAATGCCTATGAGAGACTTAGGGGCATGGAAATAGAACAGAGAAGCACAGATGCATAGTTAACGGTGAACATCTGGAAATTGTTGCCTAGAAAGTTGTTCTGCTACTAGAATGTGGTGAAGTTATTGCTTTTACCCGATATAGCTGTAAATAGCATAAACAATAGAACACGATGGGCTTGTCCATTTTACTAGCAGTGCCATTTCAGCAGCATGGTAAGTGAGCCAGTGATCTCACCTCCTGCTCTATCCCAAGATCGCCCACTAATTAATTTTTAAGAAAGAACTGCAGATGATGGTGAAATCAAAGGTAGACACAAAATGCTGGAGAAACTCAGCGGGTGAGGCAGCGTCTATGGGGAGAAGGAATTGGCGACGTTTCAGGTTGCAGACCCTGCCTCACCCGCTGAGTTTCTCCAGCATTTTGTATCTACCCCCACTACTTAATTATGTCTTCAAATACCTGCACAAGCTTTTACACTCCCAAGGTCCCTGCTCTTTACTTTGTTTGTCCAGTTAGTATTTGATGTAGCAAAGTGCATTACATCAGACTTGTTAAGGGCCTGTCCCACTGAGGTGGCTTTTTAGGCCAGTGCAGGAGACTCTGCACGTGGTCGCCACATGGTCACCACATGTTCGCTGGGAACTAGTCACGGCCTCAGTATGGCCGCCGCAAATTTTTCAACATGTTGAACATTTTTCTGTGACCAAATATTGGTCGCCATGGAGAAAATGGATAATCCTGTAGTCATAAGTGCAGTTGAGTGGGGTGGCCATGTAGTTAGGGTAGTCGAGGTAGTTAGGGTAGTCGAGATAGTTAGGATAGTTGAGGTAGTTAGGGTAGTCGAGGTAGTCATAGGTACTTAGGGTAGTCAAGGTAGTTAGGGTAGTCAAGGTAGTTAGGGTAGTTAGGGTAGTCGAGGTAGTCGTAGGTAGTTAGGGTAGTCGAGATAGTTAGGGTAGTCGAGGTAGTTAGGGTAGTCGAGGTAGTCGTAGGTAGTTAGGGTCAAAGATTATAGAGGAGCGAGATGGGCCACTCGGCGAAAAAAGCGTAGTATCGCATGTGTGCTTGTCGCCGCCATATTAGCGGACCAGAGATGGCGTCGACTATGGCGTCCACATCTAAATCTTCATCTTACTGCGCGGCTGTTAATTGCTCTAATCGTCAATGTAGACGACCCGACCTATCTTTCTTTAGGTTCCCCCAAAAAAAAGATAGGTGAGAAAATATAATTATTTCTGTCGATATTATTCTGAACTGAAATGTTATTTTCTGTTCTCCCATCAACGGTCATGGAAAACGAAGCTCCTCTATAATCCTTGGTCGGGACATTAGAAAGTTATTAGAATTATTTTGAATAGATCTTTACTTACCACAGTAATAAAGTCAATAATTTGAACACTTCTGAACGTTTTGGGTTTTGTTCTTGTAAGGCAGGGGTCTCCAAAATATGGCCCAGTGACCACGAGATTTTTCAAGCTCAGATTCGAGTCCTGGAACTCGACGGCTGTTACCGGTTATGTCCCTCGAATTGTCGAGACTTCACAAGCAAAGATCACAAGCCCGTCGTGAAGAAGGGTGCAATCAAAGATTATAGAACTCCGCTCTATAATCTTTGGGTGCAAATGTGGGGCGGGGGGTTCGGCGGCGGCGGTCGGAATCAAAGATGACAGAGGAGCTCTATATAATATCTTTGGTCGGAATGGGAAGGGTGCGCG
Organism: Raja brachyura; assembly: GCA_963514005.1. The sequence goes on along the minus strand of OY740794.1, from coordinate 3,558,720 downwards.
TTATAACGTGCCCTTGTTCCACTCTCCCTGTCCTTCTCCCTCTCCCCCTTCTCCCTCTCTCCCTTCTCCCTTCTCCCTCTCCCCCTTCTCCCCCTTCTCTCCCTCTTCCTCCCTCTCCCCTTCTCTCTCTTTCCCCTTCTCTTGATCTCCCCCCCCTCTCGATCTCTGTCTCTCCCCTTCTCTCGATCTCCCTCCTTCCCTCTCTCTCCTTCCCTCTCTCTCCTTCCCTCTCTCTCCTTCCCTCTCTCTCCTTCCCTCTCTCTCTCCCTCCCTTCCCTTCTCCCTTCCCTCTCTCTCCCTCCCTTCCCTCCCCTCTCCCTCCTTCCCTCCCCCCTCCCTCCTTCCCTCCCCCCTCCCTCCTTCCCTTCCCCCTCCCTCCTTCCCTTCCCTCTCTCTCCTTCCCTTCCCTCTCTCTGCTTCCCTTCCCTCTCTCCTTCCCTTCCCCCTCTCTCTCTCCTTCCCTTCCCCCTCTCTCTCTCCTTCCCTTCCCCCTCTCTCTCCTTCCCTTCCCCCTCTCTCTCTCTTCCCCTTCCCTCTCTCCCCTTCCCCCTCTCTCTCCCTCCTTTATGTAAATCTTACCATGTATGTCAGAAATAAAGTTTTAACCATGTTAATAGATCTCTATTGTTATTTATTTAAAATTGAGTGAGTTGGTGCAATATTGGTTCCAGCTGCCAGATAATTCCAGACTCACCACTCGCTGTGTGAAAAAAGACCTTCTCATCTCGGTCCTAAAAGACGTCCCCCTTATCCTTAAACTGTGACCCCCTGTTCTGGAGTTCCCCAACATTGGGAACAATCTTCCTGCATCTAGCCTGTCCAACCCCTTAAGAATTTTGTAAGTCTCTATAAGATCCCCCCTCAACCTGCTAAATTCCAGCGAGTATAAGCCAAGTTTATCCAGTCTTTCTTCATATGGAATCCTGCCATCCTGAATCAGTCTGGTCCTATTTACCTCTTCAAAATCATTATATATAATTATTAAAGATGTAATAATGGGGCATTTGGATAGCAGTAAAAGGATTAGTCCAAGTCAGCATTTATGAAAGGAAAATCATGTTTGACGAATCTTCTGGAATTTTTTGCCACAAGGCTCGGTGTTGGGGCCGCAACTGTTTACCATATATATTAGTCAAACATGATTTTATGTTTATGTACATCATCTGACAAATAAGATAGAGAGTTATGGTGATGCTTTAAATCAGTTGCTTCTGATCCATGAGAAGGTAATGTATTTATCTCTCAATGGCCTGTCCCACCATATATTTATATGAATGTGTGTTTGTGTGTGCCTGTAATTTTGTGCAGTGTGTGTTTAAGCAATAGAAGGGAAGCTGCACAATGCAAGGGAAAATACGCACAAGTGGGGGCTTGGGAGGAAAGATGCGAGGGAAATGGGGGAACAGGGGTGAAAGGGAGGGAGAGAGAGGGAAGGGAGGGAGGTAGGGAAGGGAGGGAGGGAGAGAGAGGGAAGGAGGGAGGGAGAGGGAAGGAGGGAGGGAGAGGGAAGGAGGGAGATCGAGGGGAGAGAGATCGAGAGGGGAGAGATCGAGAGAAGAGGGAGATCGAGAGGGGAGAGATCGAGAGAAGAGGGAGATCGAGAGGGGAGAGAGAGATCGAGGGGGAGAGATCGAGAGAAGAGGGAGATCGAGAGGGGAGAGAGAGATCGAGAGGGGAGAGATCGAGAGAAGAGGGAGATCGAGAGGGGAGAGAGAGATCGAGAGGGGAGAGATCGAGAGAAGAGGGAGATCGAGAGGGGAGAGAGAGATCGAGAGGGGAGAGAGAGGGATCGAGAGAAGAGTGGGGAGAGAGGGAGGTCGAGAGGTAAGTAAAGATCTATTACAAATAAATCTAATAACTTTCTAATGCATCTTGCTCCTCTATAATCTTTGTTTACAACTGCTCTGTAGCTTTGGAGCGGATTACACATGGGGGGACAGTCCGCAAAAATGGCGGCCGTGACGCTCCGTTACGTACTACACGCCAGTCCATTGGATTTCCACAGAGTGGCGCATCTTGCTCCTCTATAATCTTTGGTTAGGGTAGTCGAGGTAGTTAGGGTAGTCGAGGTAGTCATAGGTAGTTAGGGTAGTCAAGGTAGGGTAGTCGAGGTAGTCGTAGGTAGTTAGGGTAGTCGAGGTAGTTAGGGTAGTCGAGGTAGTCATAGGTAGTTAGGGTAGTCAAGGTAGTTAGGGTAGTCGAGGTAGTCGTAGGTAGTTAGGGTAGTCGAGGTAGTCATAGGTAGTTAGGGTAGTCAAGGTAGTTAGGGTAGTCGAGGTAGTCATAGGTAGTTAGGGTAGTCGAGGTAGTTAGGGTAGTCGAGGTAGTCATAGGTAGTTAGGGTAGTCAAGGTAGTTAGGGTAGTCGAGGTAGTCATAGGTAGTTAGGGTAGTCGAGGTAGTTAGGGTAGTCGAGGTAGTCATAGGTAGTTAGGGTAGTCAAGGTAGTTAGGGTAGTCGAGGTAGTCGTAGGTAGTTAGGGTAGTCAAGGTAGTTAGGGTAGTCGAGGTAGTCGTAGGTAGTTAGGGTAGTCGAGGTAGTCGTAGGTAGTTAGGGTAGTCGAGGTAGTTAGGGTAGTCGAGGTAGTCGTAGGTAGTTAGGGTAGTCGAGGTAGTTAGGGTAGTCAAGGTAGTTAGGGTAGTCGAGGTAGTCGTAGGTAGTTAGGGTAGTCGAGATAGTTAGGGTAGTCGAGGTAGTTAGGGTAGTCGAGGTAGTCATAGGTAGTTAGGGTAGTCAAGGTAGTTAGGGTAGTCAAGGTAGTTAGGGTAGTCGAGGTAGTCGTAGGTAGTTAGGGTAGTCGAGGTAGTTAGGGTAGTCGAGGTAGTCATAGGTAGTTAGGGTAGTCAAGGTAGTTAGGGTAGTCGAGGTAGTCGTAGGTAGTTAGGGTAGTCGTAGGTAGTTAGGGTAGTCGTAGGTAGTTAGGGTAGTTAGGGTAGTCGTAGGTAGTTAGGGTAGTCGAGGTAGTTAGGGTAGTCAAGGTAGTTAGGGTAGTCGAGGTAGTCGTAGGTAGTTAGGATAGTCGAGATAGTTAGGGTAGTCGAGGTAGTTAGGGTAGTCGAGGTAGTCATAGGTAGTTAGGGTAGTCAAGGTAGTTAGGGTAGTTAAGGTAGTTAGGGTAGTCGAGGTAGTCGTAGGTAGTTAGGGTAGTCGAGGTAGTTAGGGTAGTCGAGGTAGTCATAGGTAGTTAGGGTAGTCAAGGTAGTTAGGGTAGTTGAGGTAGTCGTAGGTAGTTAGGGTAGTCGTAGGTAGTTAGGGTAGTCAAGGTAGTTAGGGTAGTCAAGGTAGTCATAGCTAGTTAGCGTAGTCAAGGTAGTTAGGGTAGTCGAGGTAGTCGTAGGTAGTTAGGGTAGTCGAGGTAGTCGTAGGTAGTTAGGGTAGTCGAGGTAGTTAGGGTAGTTGAGGTAGTCGTAGGTAGTTAGGGTAGTCGAGGTAGTTAGGGTAGTCGAAGTAGTTAGGGTAGTCAAGGTAGTTAGGGTAGTCAAGGTAGTTAGGGTAGTCGAGGTAGTCGTAGGTAGTTAGGGTAGTCGTAGGTAGTTAGGGTAGTCGAGGTAGTCGTAGGTAGTTAGGGTAGTCGAGGTAGTTAGGGTAGTCGAGGTAGTCGTAGGTAGTTAGGGTAGTCGTAGGTAGTTAGGGTAGTCGAGGTAGTTAGGGTAGTCAAGGTAGTTAGGGTAGTCGAGGTAGTCGTAGGTAGTTAGGGTAGTCGTAGGTAGTTAGGGTAGTCGAGGTAGTCGTAGGTAGTTAGGGTAGTCGAGGTAGTCGTAGGTAGTTAGGGTAGTCGAGGTAGTCGTAGGCAGTTAGGGTAGTCGAGGTAGTCGTGGGTAGTTAGGGTAGTCGAGGTAGTCGTGGGTAATTAGGGTAGTTGTAGGTAGTTAGGGTAGTCGAGGTAGTCATGGGTGGTTAGGGTAGTCGAGGTAGTCGTAGGTAGTTAGGGTAGTCGAGGCAGTCGTAGGTAGTTAGGGTAGTCGAGGTAGTTAGGGTAGTTGAGGTAGTCGTAGGTAGTTAGGGTAGTCGAGGTAGTTAGGGTAGTCGAGGTAGTCGTAGGTAGTTACGGTAGTCGTAGGTAGTTAGGGTAGTTGAGGTAGTCGTAGGTAGTTAGGGTAGTCGAGGTAGTTAGGGTAGTCAAGGTAGTCGTGGGTAGTTAGGGTAGTCGAGCTATTTAGGGTAGTCGAGGTAGTCGTAGGTAGTTAGGGTAGTCGAGGTAGTTAGGGTAGTCGAGGTCGTCGTAGGTAGTTAGGGTAGTCGAGGTAGTTAGGGTAGTCGAGGTAGTCATGGGTAGTTAGGGTAGTCGAGGTAGTCGTGGGTAGTCGAGGTAGTCGTAGGTAGTTAGGGTAGTCGAGGTAGTTAGGGTAGTCGAGGTAGTTGTAGGTAGTTAGGGTAGTCGAGGTAGTTAGGGTAGTCGAGGTAGTCGTGGGTAGTTAGGGTAGTCGCAGGTAGTTAGGGTAGTCGAGGTAGTTAGGGTAGTCGAGGTAGTTAGGGTAGTCGAGGTAGTCGTGGGTAGTTAGGGTAGTCGAGGTAGTCGTGGGTAGTTAGGGTAGTCGTAGGTAGTTAGGGTAGTCGAGGTAGTCGTGGGTAGTCGAGGTAGTCGTGGGTAGTTAGGGTAGTCGAGGTAGTCGTAGGTAGTTAGGGTAGTCGAGGTAGTTAGGGTAGTCGAGATAGTCGTATGTAGTTAGGGTAGTCGAGGTAGTTAGGGTAGTCGAGGTAGTCGTAGGTAGTTAGGGTAGTCGAGGTAGTTAGGGTAGTTGAGGTAGTCGTAGGTAGTTAGGGTAGTCGAGGTAGTTAGGGTAGTCGAGGTAGTCGTGGGTAGTTAGGGTAGTCGTAGGTAGTTAGGGTAGTCGAGGTAGTCGTAGGTAGTTAGGGTAGTCATGGTAGTTAGGGTAGTTGAGGTAGTCATGGGTAGTTAGGGTAGTCGAAGTAGTCGAGGTAGTTAGGGTAGTCGTAGGTAGTCGAGGTAGTCGAGGTAGTTAGGGTAGTCAAGGTAGTTAGGGTAGTCGAGGTAGTTAGGGTAGTCGAGGTAGTCATGGGTAGTTAGGGTAGTCGAGGTAGTCGTAGGTATTTTAGTTAATTGCCTTTGCTGAACGGTCATTTTCATTGTCTCATTGGGGAAAAATAAAACGTAAGCAGGATTTTTCAGAACCAAGGATAACTGAACGGTAATGTTCAATTTCCGCCGAACTACACAGTATGTCTCTGTGTATCTACACTGTGTATCTTTGGCTTATTAAAAGTTGGCTGGCTTCTTAAAAGTTGTCTCCACTCCTTCTCCCCCCCCCCTTCTAAAGGACTTACCATACACTGTGCTAGCTGTCTTAACATTCCTGCTCATCGCGGTGGATTTGGCTTTGCACCGTGTGGATTTCAGACAGCGCTCCGTGTGTGTGTGTGTCTGTGTGTGTGTGTGTGTGTGTGTGTGTGTGTGTGTGTGTGTGTGTGTGTGTGTGTGTGTGCATGTGTGTGCGTGTGTCTGTGTCTGTGTGCCTGTCTGTCTCTCTCTGACAGTCGACGTTCCAGTTCCCTTGTCAATTCTTCCCTTCCCTCCCACTCCACCCCTTCCCCGGGCACTTTCCCTTGCAACCGCAAGAGATGCTACACTTGTCCCTTCACCTCCCCCATCCACTCCTTTCAGGGACCCAAGCAGTCATTCCAAGTCCGACAGAGGTTCACCTGCACCTCCTCCAACCTCATCCACTGCATCCGCTGCTCCAGATGCCAGCTGATCTACATCGGTGAGACCAAGCGGAGGCTGGGCAATTGTTTCGCCGAACACCTCCGCTCGGTCCGCAATAACCAACCCGACCTCCCGGTGGCTCAGCACTTCAACTCCCCCTCCCATTCTGTATCCGACCTCTCGGTCCTGGGCCTCCTCCACGGCCAGAGTGAGCAACACTGCAAGTTGGAGGAACAGCACCTCATATTCCGCTTGGGGAGTCTGCATCCTCTGGGCTTAAACATTGAATTTTCTCATTTCTGTTAACCCAGACTGCCTCCCCCCCACCTCTCCCTCAGCCCTCTGGCCCTGACATTCCTTCTCCATCTCCCCCCCCCCCCCCCCCACTCAAGTCGCACTAGCTTCTCATTTTCACACCACAAACAGCTTACAATGGCCTGTTTCCTTTATCATCGATACTTTTTTGCATATCTTTCATTCATTGTTCTTTATCTCTCCACATCACTGTCTATATCTCTCGTTTCCCTGATCCCTGACCAGTCTGAAGAAGGGTCTCGACCCGAAATGTCGCCTATCTCCTTCGCTCCTTAGATGCTGCTGCACCCGCTGAGTTTCTCCAGCTTTTTGTGTAACCCCCTACCAACACTGACTGCTTGCTCCACCACAATTGGGCCCAGCAGTGAAACAATGATGTGGAAAAGGTCTGCTTACACTTCATAGAGTCATAGAGTGATACAGTGTGGAAACAGGCCCTTCGGCCCAACATGCCCACACCTGCTAACAATGTCCCAGCCACACTAGTCCCACTTGCCTGCGCTCGGTCCATATCCCTCCAAACCTGTCCTATCCATGTACCTATAAAACGGATTCTTAAATAATGGGACAGTCCCAGCTTCAACTACCCCCTCTGGTAGCTTGTTCCATACACCCACCATCCTTGTGTGAAAAAGTTACCCCTCGGATTCATTTTCCCCTTCACCTTGAACCTATGTCCTCTGGTCCTCGATTCCCCAACTCTGGGCAAAAGACTCTGTGCATCATGTCTGGTCCTTTAAGTTCGAATGGGTTCACCCACCTTGTGGAAATGGGTAACTGGCAGATTTATTTAATTTATCTTAATATTTGTACATATATTTTGAGTTTTTTTGTTCAATATACTCATGTTTAAATTATTTAAAGCTTTTTCTAATGACCTAATTTAGTTCAGTAAATATTCAAAGGCCTTTGACAGGAAAGGTTTGGATAGGCAGAGACTGAATGAGGCGAGACCAGCAGCAGGTGAGGTCCAAAACATAAGGATGTGGCCAGGAGTAGAGGGTCTGGGCTATAGGGAGAGGGCGAGTAGGTTGGGTCTCTATTCCTTGGAGCACAGGAGGATGATGGGTGATCTTATAGAGGTGTCCAGCAGAGGCCGCCAGCTCCTCGATGTTAGGCCGCAGTGTGGACGGAGATACGATACGGAAAAGATCGCACCTCCGTCAAGGTAAGATTAAATAAAGTTTCCCCCAATCCCCACCCTCCATCCACCCTCCGCATAAAATAAGCTAAAGAACACTAAAACATACATTTAAGACATATTATACATATCATAAGACATATTAAGACATATCATACAATAAAGAAGGAAGGGACAGACAGACTGTTGGCGAGGCAGCATTGCTGGCTCCACCCCTGTGGAAAGGGGGGGGATGATTTAATGGGAATCCGAGGGTTAGCTTTTTCACACAAAGGGTGGTGGGTGTATGGAACAAGCTGCCAGAGGAGGTAGTTGAGGCAGGAACTATCCCAACGTTTAAGAAACAGTCAGACATGTACATGGATAGGGCTGGTTTTGGACAGGTATGGGCAGGAGGGCCAAGTGTAGCAGGGACATTGTTGGCCAGTGTGGGCAAGTTGGGTCGAAGGGCCTGTTTCCACGCTGTATCGCTCTATCACTATATGACTCTAAAATGATCAGCACTTTATTTCGCTGAGAAAATGGCAGCTTCAGAATTTTGTCAATCCTGCTCTGCTGCATTACCGTGGCGGCTGCATGCAAACTGCATGTAAATGCATGCCCTGGCCAGCACGTGTAGCCATGGAAGATTTGACATGGAAACTGCTCCTTTGGCCCACCATCCACCAGGACAAACAACCACCCAACAAACCTATAATCTCCTGTCTCAGAGGCGCTAACACTAAGTTACTGCTACCAACATATACAATGATTGCCTTCTACAATATTAAAATGGCAAAGATCTCAATTCATGCATTTAGGTAAAAAAAACCCTGAATAATTGGAACTAAGTATTGATTCAGCTACTCCTTTATTTTAGATTAATTGTTTTACACCAGTGATTTTCTCCCAACTCCCACTGGTCCTCCATCACACTATCAGTTCCTGTCCCCTTATGCCTGTTCCAGGTGAGTACTTTCATCCAGCCTGGAGGAGGAGCAAGTCGACATGCAGAGCATCCCGATGGGCCACAGCTTGGGGATTTATTTTGCATTTGCACCTCACCAGCCTCTGCCACTGAGGCCCAGCACCTACTAGGCCCAGGCCTCTTGATTCCACAGTCAGACTGCCATCATGTCACAGCTTCCCCACTCTAGTCTAGAGATGCAGCATGGAAACAGGCCCTTCGGCCCACCGAGTCCATGCCAACCAGTGATCCCAGCACACTAACTATCCTACACACAATTGGGACAATTTATGATTTTACAGAAGCCAATTGACCTACAAACCTGTACGTCTTTGGAGTGAGGGAGGAAACTGAAGATCTCGGAGAAAGCCCGCGCAGGTCACGGGGAGAACGTACAAACTCTGCACAGACAGCACCCGCAGTCAGGGTCGACCCCAGATCTCTGGCACTGTAAGTCAGCAACTCTACCGCTGCGCTGTGCCCTTATTCAGTTCTTGCAGCAAACTTGAATCAGCCCGTTTATCCCAGTTCAATCTCAGTACTCTTCTTCAAAACTTCCCGTAAGTGATGTTAACTTCCAAATGATAGGAATCTATATCCAAAATGTGTTTTTTGTTTCCTTTTGAAACGAGGCCCCCTGAATATCACATTAAACTACCTCAGTTCCATTGCCTGTTCAAACCAGTGAAGCTTTTGTTACTGAAGAAAGACATGAAATACTGGAGTAACTCAGCGGGACAGGCAGCATCTTTGGAGAGAAGGAATAGGTGATGTTTCGGGTCGAGACCCTTGTTCAGAGTTTTTTTCACCTTCAACTTCACCTATTTCAATGACCACCATCTTTCCAGGACTTCAGACTGCAAATATACTTTACTTCATTGCTGCCCTTTCTAAGCCATTGTACAGCATGGAAATTGGCCCTTTGGCCCACCTTGACGATGCCAAAAAGATGCCCATATCCACTCGTCCCATCTGCTGGCATTTGGTTGGTCTCCAATTGTTCCTTGCTACCAGTATCTCAGGTTTAAAATGTTCCATTTTCTCAAAGGTCTGAATGGTTTCAATCTTGCAAGAATGGAGCAGCACCCAAACCTCAATATCTCAACTCTTCACATACTGGCATATGCAGATCATCTTCCTTTCACAGAGTCACAGCTTTGGCCCCTTGGGCCCACCATCTGACATTTTTGCCCATCAGCATCGTGGCTTGGTTCGGCAACTTGAGCGCCCTGGAGCGGAAAAGACTACAAAAAGTAGTAAACACTGCCCAATCCATCATCGGCTCTGACCTTCCTTCCATCGAGGGGATCTATCGTAGTCGCTGACTCAAAAGGGCTGGCAGCATCATCAAGGACCCACACCATCCTGTCCACACACTCCTCTCCCCGCTACCTTCAGGTAGAAGATACAGGAGCCTGAAGACTGCAACGTCCAGGTTCAGGAATAGCTGCTTCCGCACAACCATCAGGCTATTAAACTCAACTGAAACAAAACTCTGAACATTAATAGACCATTGTCTGTTTATTTGCACCTTATCTGCTTATTTATTGATGTGTGTATATATTTATATAATGGTATATGGACACACTGATCTGTTCTGTAGTCGTGTCTACTATATACTGTTGTGCTGAAGCAAAGCAAGAATTTCATTGTCCTATCTGGGACAAATGACAATAGACTCTCTTGACTTGACTCTTGACTTGAAGGTGCCCATGCCACGTGCTCTGAAATTCTGTCCCTTCCCTTGGGTTCAGCAGCAGCTTCTTCCCCATAACCATCAGGCTATTAAACACTACAATCTCCAAATCAGCTCCCAACTACATTGAATTCCATTTATCTGTATAATGTGGATGACTTGATTGCACATATAGTCTTTTTGCTGACTGGATAGCATGCAACGATAAAAAGCTTACGTGTACCGCAGTAGAATTGGGAGCACCCGTTGGGTGTTTACATTTACATATTTGTAGTGCTGCTGTAAGTAAGAATTCCATTGTCCTGTTCCCAGATATGTGACAATAAAACACTCTTGGCTCTTGAGTATTTCTCAAAATAATATGTAGATAGACAACAGACAATAGATGCAGGAGTAGGCCACTTGGCCCTTTAGCCAGCAGGCCATTCACTTTGAACATGGCTGATCATCCACATTCAGTACCCCATTCCTGCCCTCTCACTATATCCCTTGACTCCGCTATCTTTAAGAGCTCTAACTCTCTCTTGGAAGCATCCAGAGAAATGGCTGCCACTGCCGTCTGAGGCAGTGAATTCCACAGATTCACAACTCTCTGTTCTAAATGGCCTACCCCTTATTCTTAAACTGTGGCCCCTGGTTCTGGACCCCCTCAACATTGGAAACATCTTTCCTGCCTCTAACGTGTCCAAATCCTTAATAATCTTAAATGTTTCAATAAGATCCCCTCTCGTCCTTCTAAATTCCAGAGTTTACAAGCCCAGCCGCTCCATTCTATCAACATATGACAGTCCCGCCATCCTGGGAATTAACCTTATGAACCTATGCTGCACTCCCTCAATAGCAAGAATGTCCTTCCTCAAATTAGGGGACCAAAACTGCACACAATACTCCAGGTATGGTCTCACTAGGGCCCTGTACAACTGCAGAAGGACCTCTTTGCTCCTAAACTCAACTCCTCTTGTTATGAAGGCCAACATGCCATTCGCTTTCCTCACTGCCTGCTGTACCTGCATACTTACTTTCATTGACTGATGAACAAGGACCCCCGGATCCCGTTGTACTTCCCCTTTTCCCAACTTGACCCCATTTAGATAATAACCTGCCTTCATGTTTTTGCTACCAAAGTGGATAACCTCACATTTATCCACATTAAACTGCAACTGCCATGCATCCGCCCACTCACCGAACCTGTCCAAGTCACCCTGCATCCTCATAGCATCCTCCTCACAGTTCACACTGCCACCCAGCTTTGTGTCATCTGCAAATTTGCTAATGTTACTTTTGAACTGTTGTGATAGTGCCTGCGTCAACGACCTCCTCTGGCAGCTCATTCCATATACCCACCACCCTGAGTGCAAAGTTGCCCCACAGGTTCCAGTTAAATTTTGCATCTCTAGGTTTAAAGTGAATGTCCTCTGGTTTTTGATTCCTCTATCCAGTTATAAGATACTGAGCATTCACCCGATCTATCACCATCATGAGTTTATACACCTCTATTTGATCACCTCGCAGGCTCCTGTGCTCCAAGGAACAAAGACCAAGCCTGCTCAGCTCTGGCCCTCGAATCCTGTCAACACCCTTGTAAATCTAATATGTTGCTCCTGTCAAGCCCTTGGCAGTCACAGTCTATATTTGAAACGTTAAAATCCCCCACTATGACAACTGTATTAGGCTTGAAGATGCTTGCAATCTCTCGGCATATTTGTTCTTCTAATTGGCATTGGCTATTTAGGAGCCTATAGTACACTCCCAACAATGTGATCACCCCCAATGTGATCACCTCCAACCTCATCTATAGCATCCACTGTTCCAGGTGTCAACTGCTCTACATCGGTGAGACCAAGCGCAGGCTTGGCGATCGCTTCACCCAACACCTCCGCTCAGTTCGCAATAACCAACCTGATCTCCCGATGGCTCAGCACTTCAACTCCCCCTCCCATTCCGAATCCGGCCTTTCTGTCCTGGGCCTCCTCCATGGCCAGAGTGAGGCCCACCGCAAATTGGAGGAGCAGCACCTCATATTTCGCTTGGGTAGTTTACACCCCAGCGGTATGAACATTAACTTCGAATTTCAGGTAGTCCCTGCTTTCTCTCTCCTTCCCCTCCCCTTCCCAGCATTCCCACAGCCCACTGTCTCTGCCTCTTCCTTTATTTTTTCCCACCCCCCCCCCCTTCAGATATTAGTCTGAAGAAGGGTCTCGACCGAAACGTTGCCTATTCCTTCTCTCCATAGATGCTGCCTCACCCGCTGAGTTTCTCCAGCATTTCTGTCTACCCCCTTTTTATTTGTCAGCTCCACCCATATAGCCTCACTGGACAAACCATCAACAATGTCCTCTTGGATTACTGATGTGACATTCTCCTTAATCTATAAAACAACATCCCCTTCTTTTTTACCTCTATCTCTATCTCGCCTGTAGGACTTGAACCCTGGAACATTAAGCTGTCAATGTATGGGAAGGAACTGCAGATGTTGGTTTGAACCGAAGATAGGAACAAAAAGCTGGAGTAAGTCACCGGGACAGGCAGCATCTCTGGGGAGAACAAATGGGTCTCGACCCGAAACGTCATCTGAAACGTCACCCATTCCTTTTCTGCAGAGATGCTGCCTGCCTCGCTCAGTTACTCCGGCATTTTGTGTCTACCTTCAAGGGAAACGAGCAGGGCTGGATTTAGATCAAGTGAGGCGCAAGGCTATTCCACTTGTGAGCCCCCCCCCAATCCCCCACCCCCACAACGAGAGGAAGATGGAAGAGTCCACCAGATTGACACCGATGTGCAGCCGAGCGTGGCCAATGTGATAAGGGCTAGAAAGCTGCGCTTTTTATTTATTGCCAGTGCTAGTGTCGAGTTATCGGCTTAAAACAGTATTATTCTGAAATGGAGGGCAAGGAAAATTACTGAAGGGTTGTTTAGAGACTACAGTGCTTTGTGACAGCACATGTAAGAAAGGCCTATGACAGTGTCAATAATATTATACACCAGGCCCGTATGAAGCTTTTCAAAAAAAGGGGGTGGCATGGCAAGAATTTATGTGAAATAAGTGCATACAGTGCATATCACAAGCGCAAAGCTGAAAGACCCTTGGGCCTGGGTTTTAGATGCTCTCTGGTGCATTCTGAACCTTATTTGGAGTATTCTTGCACCAAATTTATGACCAATATTTCAGAAATAATTTTGGTTGAGTCAAGAGTAATGAGTGGTTGGAATGGGATGATTGGGGTCATTGTTGTAGACATTTTTTAAATCAAGAATTGTCCTTGTTTTAATAATCAAGTTGCCCGTAAAATGTTATGTAAAATATTATAAAGGAGTATGCAAACACTGCAAATAAAATACTGTAAGGTTTTGCAGTAAATAAAACCTTTTTTTAGAAAATGTTTTGTGTGTTGATTTGATTGACTGTTACTGTTCGACTGTGTTAGTGTGTGCACATTAAAAATGATGCCAAATGAAGGTCGCAAACTATGGAATTCATATTTTTCAGTATTGTTATCAAGGAAAAGAAAGCAGTTCCTATTGTTTGATATTATTCATATGGAGGAGAAAATATAATTGCTCTAAAACCTACCTTAATTTTGCAATCTCAATAAAGATAATCCCCCTTTCCCTCTCCCCCCTCCTCCCCCTCCCTCTCCCTCTCTCTCCCTCCCCCCCCCCTCTCTCTCCCTCCCCTCCCCCTCTCTCCCCCTCCCCTCTGTCTCAACCCACCCTTTCGCCCTCTTACATCCCCCCCTTTCTCTCCCTCCCATGCAGCGAAGCTCCAACTCCGTGCCGCAGACACATCAGCCCTCCCCGGCCCGGAAAAACGGGCACTTCCGCAACGCAATGTTCCACTACTTACCTGGAGGCATCGAGGTGATTGTGTGGAGTTAAAATGGAGATCTGAACCTGCCCGGGCCCACTGCGCATGCACGGAGAGACAGCGTCATTTTGCGTCGCTCCTGCGTTACCGGCTTCGCACAATTGCGCAGGCGCGGATGGTCACAATTATTTTCCCCAAAACTTCCAGCGGGCCGGAACCAGAATTATGGGTAATTTCCGTCAAAGTGGAAATGCTGATAGCGCTCCAAATTTCTTTTCTCGGGATTTTTTTTACTCTGGGAAAAAAACACCTTGGCCGGAGGCCCTCTAGATTTTGATGCCCTAGGCTTCAGTCTATAAAGCCTATAGATAAATCCGGCCCTGCTGAGGCCCCCCTAGATCTCAAGGCCCTAAACTTAAGCTGGTGAAGCCAGTTTATATGAGCTGATATAACGAGCTTATATGTAAATCCGGCCAGGAAACGAGAGATATAGGCAATTATATAGAGAGATGAAGAACAATGAATGAAAGATATGCAAAAAGGTAACGATGATAAACGAAACAGGCCCATTGTTAGCTGTTTGTTAGGTGAAAACGAGAAGCTAGTGCGATTTAGGTGGGGGAGGGATGGAGAGAGAGGGAATGCCGGGGCTACATGAAGTTAGAGAAATCAATATTCATACTACTGGGCTGTAAGCTGCCCAAGCGAAATATGAGATGCTGTTCCTCCAGTTTGCGTTGAGCCTCACTCTGACAATGGAGGAGGCCTAGGACAGAAAGGTCAGTGTGGGAAGAAGAATTAAAGTGTCCGGCAACCGGGAGATCAGGTTGGTCCAGGCGGGCTGAGCAAAGGTTTTCAGGGAAACGATCGCCCAGTCTGCGTTTGGTCTCGCCGATGTATAAGAGTCCACATCTTGAACAACGGAGACAGTAGATGATGATGAAGGAGGTGCAAGTGAACCTCTGCCTAACCTGAAAGGACAGTCGGGGTCCCTGGACAGAGTCAGTGAGGTGGCATAGGAACAGGTGTTGCATCTTCTGCGGTTGCAGGTGAAGGTACCTGGGGAGGGGATGGTTTGGGTGGGAGCGGATGAGTTCACCAGGGAGTTGCGGAGGGAACAGCCTCTGCGGAAGGCGGAAAGGGGTGGAGATGGGAAAATGTGGCTGGTGGTGCTATGGGAGGTGGCGGAAAATTGCAGATTATTTATTTTACAGGATGCCCTTTAGATAACCATATAACCATATAACAATTACAGCATGGAAACAGGCCTTCTTGGCCTTTCCAGTCCATGCCGACCATTTATTTTCCCCTAGTCCCATCTACCTGCACACAGACCATACCCCTCCATTCCCTTCCCGTCCATATACCTATCCACTTTACTTTTAAATGTTAAAATCGATCCTGCCTCCACCACTTCTGCAGGAAGATCATTCCACACAGCAACCACTCTCTGAGTAAAGAAGTTCCCCTTCATGTTACCCCTAAACTTCTGTCCCTTAATTCTCATGTCATGCCCTCTTGTTTGAATCTTCCCCACCCTCAATGGGAAAAGCTTATCCACGTCAACTCTGTCTACCCCTTTCATCATTTTAAAGATCTCAATCAAGTCCCCCCTTAACCTTCTGCGCTCCAAAGAATAAAGACCCAACTTGTTCAACCTTTCTCTGTAACGTAGTTGCTGGAACCCAGGCAACATTCTAGTAAATCTCCTCTGTACTCTCTCTCTAATTAGGCGACCAAAATTGTACACCATACTGCAGAATTGGTCTCACCAATGCCTTGTACAATTTTAACATTACTTCCCTACTCCTATATTCAATGCTCTGATTTATAAAGGCCAGCACACCAAAAGCTTTCTTTACCACCCTATCTACATGCGATTCCACCTTCAGGGAACTATGCACAGTTATTCCTAGATCCCTCTGTTCCACAGCATTCCTCAATTCCCTACCATTTACCATGTACGTCTTATTTTGATTTGTCCTGCCAAGATGTAGCACCTCACACTTATCAGCATTAAACTCCATCTGCCATCTTTCAGCCCACTCTTCCAAATCTTGATTCCTTACCCAAATAAGATTCTGTGCATTCACCCTATCTATTCCATTCATGATTTTGTATTCCTTTGCGGGTGATCCATGGGCATTCCCGTTCAACACAAGTATACCCTTTAGGATATCACTGTGGGTGGGGGTGGGAGGGATGTGATAATATACAATAGACTAGAGGTGCAGGAGGAGGCCATTCGGCCCTTCAAGCCAGCACCGCCATTCAATATGATCATGGCTGATCATCCACAATCAGTACCCCGTTCCTGCCTTCTCCTCATATCCCTTGACTCCGCTATCTTTAAGAGCCCTATCTAGCTCTCTCTTGAAAGCATCCAGAGAACCGGCCTCCACCGCCCTCTGAGGCAGAAAATTCCACAGACTCACAGCTCTCTGTGTGAAAAAGTGTTTCCTCATCTCCGTTCTAAATGGCTTACCCCTTATTCTTAAACTGTGGCCCCTGGTTCTGGACTCCCCCAACATCGGAAACATGTTTCATTTCTCTAGCGTGTCCAAACCCTTAATAATCTTATATGTTTCAATAAGATCCTTCTCATCCTTCTAAATTCCAGAGTGTACAAGCCCAGCCGCTCCATTCTCTCAGCATATGACAGTCCCACCATCCCGGAATTAACCTTGTGAACCTACGCTGCACCCCCTCAATAGAAAGAATGTCCTTCCTCAAATTAGGGGACCAAACTTGCACACAATACTCCAGGTGTGGTCTCACTGGGGCCCTATACAAAGAGGCAGAAGGACCTCAGCTCCTCTTGTTATGAAGGCCAAATGCCATTTGCTTTCTTCACTGCCTGCTGTACCTGCATGTTTATTTTCATTGACTGATGAACTAAGGCCGTAGATCCCGTTGTATTTCCCCTTATCCCAACTTGACACAATGTAGATAATAATCATATCGATCCGGGCGCTGAGGCACGGCAGGGCAGCGTAATGTCAGGCAGAGCCATAGTGACACGATCGAGGAGTTGCTGAACGTCCTCTGGAATATGAAGGTAGACAAATCTCCAGGGCCTGATCAGCTATATCCACAGACACTGTGGAAGCTAGGGAAGAAATTGCAGGCTCACTGGCTGAGTATAATGGATCATCATTAGATATAGAGCGGAACACGCTATTAAAACATGCAGGGGACGGGGGACATAATAGACACACACACACAAGCGCGAGGCTTCGGAGACTCAATCCAGCGCTAAACAAAGATACTGCGCTGGCTGTGGGCTTGGGGGTACAGCTTGTGCTTGACTCCCGACCTCTCTGGCCACCCGTGTGGGGGGGGGCACTCGGGTGGGTACGGGACAGCGCCGGAGACCTGGCCAGGATCGATCCTGGCTGTGGATGAGGTGCAGGTCTTGGGGGAGATGTCCCCACCTCTCAAAACATGGGGGGGACGTGTCCCCTCTGCCCCCCCCCCCGTGTTTTCCGCCCCTGTATTGGGCGAGGTGCTGGAAGACTGAAGGATGGCTAGTGTTGTGCCTCTATTTAAAGTGGGTTGAAAGGTATCTGGGAACTATAGACCAGTGAGCCTAACATCTGTGGTTGGCAAGTTACTGGGGAGCATTCTGAGGGATAAGATAGCTTGCATTTGTGTAGACAGGGTTTGATGACGGGTAGGCAGCATGGTTTGGGTAGCAAGATGATGACAACAGTTATGAGACGTTTGGACAGGTACATGGATAGGAAAGGTTTAGAGGCATAAGGACCAAACATGGACAGGTGAGAATAGTGTAGATGGGGCATCTTGATCAGCATGAGCAAGTTATGACTCTTTTCCTTGTATATTCTCATTGAATTGATATAGATGACAAACAGCAATGGACCCAATACCATACCACTACTATTAGTGTGGCCACATCACTATTCACAGCCTCCAGTCCTAAAAACACAATTTCACCATCACCCTTTGTTTCCTACCCTTAAGCTAATACTTATCTAGTTAGCTAGTGCTCCATAATCCCATTGGATCCAAGAGCGTAGCTAGACAAAAGGTCGGACAACTCATGGACAAACAAGTGAACCTATTCTCGCAGCCAGAGGGAATGGGTGATATAATAACTGAGTGCTTCAACAGTATTCAGCAAGGAAAAGGACCTGGTGGATAATGAGATCACGTTGGAGTGTGCTGATATTGTATGGAATGTCAAAGAGTGATGCAGTGTGGAAACAGGCCCTTCGGCCCAACTTGCCCACACGTCCCAGCTAGGCCAACATGTCCCAGCTACTCTAGTCCCACTTACTCCATATCCCTACAAACCTGTCCTATCCATGTACCTGTCCAACTGTTTCATAAACGTTGGGATAGTCCCTGCCTCAACTACCTCTTGTTCCACACACCCACCACCCGTTGTGACAAAAGGTTACCCCTCAGATTCCTGTTGCATCTTTTCCCCTTCACCATAAACCTATGTCCTCTGGTACTCAATTCCCCTACTCTGGGCAAGAGACTCTGTGCATCTACCGATCTATTCCTCTTATGATTTTGTACACCTCTATAAGATCGCCCCTCATCCTCCTGTGCTCCCAGGAATATAGTCTACTCAACGTTTACCTATAGCTCCAAGATCCTCGGAAATCTTCTCTGAACGCTCTCTAGATTAACAACATCTTTCCTGCAGCATGGTGCCCAGAACCGAACACCTAAAACATCTCAAACATTTCAATGTGCACGGTCATGACAATTGGGAAAGATGTATACAAAATCTACAGAAGATAATGGCAAAATAAGGAGTAAATGCAATAAACAGGAAATATAAAAAATAAACTTGGGGAGAATATCAACATTAACAAAAAACTGGGTTGACAGCTGACAGCATATGATGGTGGTGAGGCAACAAATCTTCAACATATTAATTGCTCAGTTAGATTGGATAGAAAGCCACTGACATAGAAAACCCAGCAATAATGGAAAATGCTCAATTTAAGGGATGCAGATTAAATGACAGATTATGAGAATGGGCGACACTACAAATGGGTATCAATGTACAAACACATGGGAGGTTGTTAAATTCAAATCCACAAAGTAAATGTACAGGGAACATACTCAGTGGTGAAAAGCTGAAAGGAAAGACTGAAAGTCCAAAAAGAGTTGAGGGTTCCACCAAGATGCAGTACTGAATGCCACAGGAGGACCATCTTTCCTGTAGCTATCAAACTGCACAACTCCTCCCTCTTCTGTCTCCCCCCTCTCCCCTCCCCCACCCTTCTCTCCCCCCCATCCCCCTATTCCCCCCCCCCCCCCCAATCGGGTCCAGATTGAAGAAGGGTCTCGGCCCGACACGTCACCTATTCCTTCGTTCCATAGATGCTGCCTCACCCACTGAGTTTCTCCAGCATTTTTGTCTACCTTTGATTTTTCCAGCATCTGCAGTTCTTTCTTAAAAATTTCCCTCCTGGGTTAAACAAAATCGTATTGTATCAGCTTCATGGACACGGATCATTAAAGCATGTACAGATACAGAAAATGATCAGAAATGTTAAGAAAATGCTGGAGGTCAGAAAATAGATTTACCAGCATCTAATCCGAACTCTAAGTGTGAACTACAAAGAAAGGTTCCCAGAACTGCTTTTGAATTCACTTGAATTTAGGTAGTTAAGGGATGATTGAATTTATTTAAATTAATTAAAGTAACTTAATATAAATCATAAAATAGGAAGAGTGCAGTGGAAGTGCACAATCTAAACAGTGTAGTTATTGTTTTTTTGTATTATATGCAAACAAACACAACATTTTTCTATGAGGGTTGATTACCGAGAAGCAGATCATGAGATGAGCAAACTGCCTCTAGCACTGTGTCACATTAGCACTCAAACAAAATACTCCATTAAGAAACATTTTTTTTCATGTTCCAGGCAGCATCAAGTACCGACAAAGGAAAGGTTGCTAATTTCCTACCTGATAGGATAGCAAACTGTTTATGTAGCTGTTCAATGATATCAACTGCAAGCAGGGGTCTGATTTCTTGTTGCATAATTTCATCTGCAGAGAGAGAGAGAGAGAGAGAGAGCAAGAGAGTAATCCAGTGAGTTCAGTTCAGGACTGAAACAAAATTGTATTGTCAGTTGCAGAGAAGATCAGAACACTAAATCTGGAATGGTTTCCCAAGATGCTGCTTAGGTTTCAATCACAAGACTTTCTGTTGCTTCCAAAGTTGTGAAACAAAATCCATTAGAAATCCTTTTACAATCTTCAGCACACATAACCCATACATCAAATCATTTTTTCAGAATTAGGCAATGGTCAATAAGATTAGTTTGGCCGTGAATTATTTGATTAAAATGCACAATATCGTTTACTCTCATTTAAATTGTAATTAACCCGTGTTTTTCTATTCTACCGGAATATACATCAATTCTGCTCACTTTATAAAGGTCACATTTTTTTCTCATGGATCACTTTTCTATCTTTAGCCATTATATAGACGACTAGTACAAAAATAAACTAGGACGTGACTGTGTCTTAAAATGTAATTATAAATGAATATATGTTCATATAAAACAAAATTAGCAATTTGCATCTTCTCATAAATAATTACATACTCCACCAAGTTACTGCTTTTGTCTCAGATCTTAATTGAAACTGTGCTGGAAATCGAAATAATTACCCTGATGACTAGTTAGAAGCAAGAGCATGATTATATGAGGAGAATCACAAAGGTTACGCTGTGCCACCTTGTGATTTAAACTTCAGTAAAACAGGGATTCCAAGCAGCGGGACATGGTAGCAACTGCAACTTACATTAATTCAACATGTCCAACGTAATAACATTTCACAAGGCACTGCACCAGACTTCTGTTCAACAGTGGTTCCAGGATGGATGACTAGACCATATACAATAGGTGCAGGAGTAGGCTATTCGTCCCTTCGAGCCAGCACCGCCATTCAATGCGATCATGGCTGATCTTCCCCAATCAGTACCCTGTTCCTGCCTTCTCCCCATATCCCCAGACTCCACTATCTTTAAGAGCCCTATTTAGCTCTCTCTTGAAAGTATCCAGAGAACCTGCCTCCACCGCCCTCTGAGGCAGAGAATTCCACAGACTCACCACTCTCTGTGTGAAAAAGTGTTTCCTCATCTCCGTTCTAAATGGCTTACCCCTTATTCTTAAACTGTGGCCCCTGGTCTGGACTCCCCCAACATCGGGAACACGTTTCCTGCCTCTGGCGTGTCCAAACCCTTAATAATCTTATATGTTTCAATAAGATCCCCCCCTCATCCTTCTAAATTCCAGAGTATACAGCCCAGCGGCTCCATTCTCTCAGCATATGACAGTCCCGCCATCCCGGGAATTAACCTTGTGAACCTACGCTGCGCTCCCTCAATAGCAAGAATTTCCTTCCTCAAATTTGGAGACCAAAACAGCACACAATACTCCAGGTCAGAGACAGAGGTCGAGGAAAAGGAAGCAAACTCTAGAACATGGAACTATGCAGCTGAAAACAAGGCCTCGTGGTGAAATGACTGAAATCGGGAGCGCAGAAGAAGATAGAGTTGGAACCGAGCAGAGGTCTCGACAAGCATTGAAATGTTCATGGAGGGAGCAAGGGGGAGGATTTTAACTTGGAGATATCAACAGAGGAGCAGCTAATTAACAGACTTTGAATAAATACATTTTTATCATGTTAGTACACAAGCAACACAAGGCTTTGTCGGGTAGGGGATGGGAACCTCTGCTGTAGAGGGAGGAGTAATGGATTAGGGAACCAGCAGGGAATGAGCTGAGCTCTGATAGAGCTGCCCAGAGTTAGAAGTGGGACCTGCCTCCCGGAGATACTGCAACACCTGGAAACTGAACATTAGAATTGTGACAGCACTGAAAAGGGTTTGAGCATCTTTGCATTCATGCTGGAATTGACATAGCTTCTTCTTCTTCTTGCGTATGGCGTGCACAGCCTAAAGTTGTGGGACAACGTTTCTATTAGATCTTATTTGATTGTGCACGCCCGGTTGATTGCATTTGTCGCAACAGGGCAGACCACGTGAAGGTTGCAATCTCCCACCCCGACATAGCTGTATTTGACAGTCCTGTACCAGTTTTCAGCAAGGTTGACATTCTACCTTACAAGCCCAATGCAAAATGTCCCATCGAGCATGCACAGGCAAGCACATGAGGCGCTGCCCTCAGCAGTCAACATTCACGTATGATGTCCATTGAGCTTTGACACCACACACTTGCCCAGCAGTATCCATGTCTAAAGAAAGTGAGGTGGTCAACAGAGCAAGAGTACAGACCACAGGAAATAAGAGCAGCAACTGGCCAGAGTTCCTCTGGAGTCTTCTCTGCTGTTCAATGGTCCTTTATGATCATTGGCTTCAACTCAATTTTGCAGCTCAATCCACATAACCCCTTGATTCCCTTGTTGTGCAAGAACCCAACAAGCCCAGACTAACAGACATCATCTCTAGATAGAAGGAATGGGTAGGACCTTTCTCTGGTCTTTACTGAGAATGGGTGTTTTTTTGTCCCATAGGCGAGCAAGCATGAGGCTTTCATACTGTCATGGACCATTTTTGAGTGAGGTCATGTACAGTGGTTATGTACAGTGGCCAATGCTGCTCTCTGCATTTTTCTTGGAAGCAATGAAGACCATGTCTACTGTGTGTGTAGATGTACAGAATTCACACTGTGGTCTCTGGCCACTGATGGGAAGTAATAGAGGTGGCCTGTGTGGCAGACATAGTGAGACCCTATATTTTTTTACCACAGTTGGGCTTGTCACCATTTTGATCATGGATATAGTAGCAATAATGTTGAGATGTGTTCCGATATCCCCCTGCTCCCAGATATGACAATGGGAAAGTGGATTTTGGATTGAAGCATTCACTGCCATATCTTTAGATTTCAGTGGGGATATAATACATAATTACTGGAGTAATACTGGAGTAACTCAGTGGGACAGGCAGTATCTCTGGAGAAAAGGAACGAGACACTTCTTCAGACTGAGAGTCAGGGGAAAGGGAAACGAGGGATAAGACGATGAGGAGAGGTATAGAACAAATTAATGAAAGATATGCAACAAATAAACTATCATTAAGGAAACAGGCCATTGTTAGCTGTGTGCTGGGTGAGAAGGAATACAGACAATGAGACTCAACAAGACAACTTTGAAGCTAGTCCGACTTGGGTGGGGGAGGGGTGAAGAGAGAGAGGGGATGAAAGGGTTACTTGAAGTTAGAGAAATCAAATCCCCACCCCTGGTTGTAAGCTGCCCAAGCAAAATATGAGGTGCTGTTCCTCCAATTTGCATTTGGCCTCACTCTGACAATCGAGGAGGCCCAGGACAGAAAGGTCAGTGTGGGAATGGGAAGAGGAATTAAAATGTTTGGCAACCGTGAGATCAGGTAGGTCCAGGCGGGCTGAGCGAATGTGTTCAGTGAAACGATCGGCCAGTCTACTTTTGGGCTCGCCGATGTAGATGTAGAAAATTGGTGACTACAGATCCAGAAGATAGTTGGGGGTTACACAAAAAGCTGGAGAAAGTCAGCGGGTGCAGCAGCATCTAAGGAGCGAAGGAGATAGGCAACATTTCTGGTCAAGACCCTTCTTCAGACTCAGAAGATAGTTAGCTGGGAACTTGAAAGTCAGCAGCCAGGAGTATAGAGAATAAAAATGTTTACCATTGATGACCGCTGAAAGAATTGGGGGGGTTGGAGGGGAGAAGGAAGTCCGAGTGAAAAATTAGAAAGTCATTAGAAATTGAACTCATTTTTATTGTTATGAGCAGAGTGGAAAGTCCATTTGAAATAGCACACACCACAGTGGCCTGGAAGACGCATTGGAGAACTTATAAAGAGGAATTGATTAAGTTAGACAAAAATGGCTGCAAATTCAAGAACCAGACACTGAAGAAAAATGAAGGATGAGAGATGCTAAATGCAGATGTGTTAAAGAAGGAACTGCAGATGCTGGAGAATCGAGGGTACACAAAAGGCTGGAGAAACTCAGCGGGTGCAGCAGCATCTAAGGAGCGAAGGAGATAGGCGACGTTTCGGGTCGAGACCCTTCTTCAGACCCTTCGCTCCTTAGATGCTGCTGCACCCGCTGACTTTCTCCAGCCTTTTGAGTACCCTGCTAAATGCAGATGTTGACAGCTCAGACCATCCAATCACGCCTCTCACCTCTTGTCTATTTATGAAAATAGCCCAGCCCACTCTGCTTTCATAATTTTATACCCCTCAATTAAATATTCCATCTTTTATTCTAAAATTTCTTGAGATAACATTTGTAAATAGAATTTTAGATTTTTATTCTGCACATTAGAAGGCAAACAGGGAACAGTGGAAAAGTATAAATATTTCTATTCCTCTGCAATTTCTATCAATCAATAACTCCTAGTAACTGACAACAATGTGACCCCACAAATTTGAAAATATTGCAGGACATGCAGACATTCCTACAACTGCACTCAACTTTTAATAATATGCAATATTTAATTAAGCTAGATTTTCCTCATTAAAAGAGCAAACATTATTAAAAATTCACTTGCAACTGTCAGTAATTATTTCGCATCTTTTCTCCTTGTGTATCCTGTGCATAATTGAAAGGGAGTTATCAATTTTTTATCTCACTTATTATCTCTAAACTAATCAGTATCAATCATGGGCTTGTATTTGTGAATTCTAAAAAAAAAATCACCTATTCGGGAGGTTTAACAACACAAACACTTGCACAACTAGCCCAATGCGACGTGGCAATGTAGTATTTGACATCACTGGCACTCAGAAAAAATTGATTTACACCAGGGTGAAAATACACCTTAACTTTGGATCATCTGAAACAAACTAATATCTGGAGATGGAAGAATGGAAGTGAGGAGAAAGGATGGAAAAAGTATGGAGAAAAATTAAATATCATATCAAATATTGAAATTAGTACATGTTAAAACAAAAACTTCAGAGTGACATATTAATGATGACCCCAGATTGCACAGCACATGGTTACTTCAGACTTCTGAGACAAGTCTTTTTTGAAGACTCCTTCATAAAGAGTGGTCTTAATAATGATGTTATAAAAGAATGTTACAAAGTTGGATTTGAGCATTAATTAAAATCTGTTCATAGCACACAGAATTAAAGTGAATACAGTGTTAGTGTGGCATCACTGTAATTTCATGCCAAAACCATTTTTCATTTCCATCACTAATTTTGGCTCTGCTGGATTTGAAAGAACAAGGATGGAATTATATTAAATAATTGGCTTCAAAATGTTGTAGTGTCCAAAGAATACTTTTAACATTAAATTTGAGGGTCATAATTAGATATCACCCTAAACCCAAATGATTAATCTTCAGTCTTCTTGTTTATATTGCTTAAAACTCTAGTGTTGGAAGAAACAGCTGCTTCCTTCGCTGTGTTTGTTGCTCAGTACTATAGTTTAATTTAGTTTAGTTTAGGGATACAATGCGGAAACAGGCCCTTTGGCCCACCGAGTCTGCACCGACCAGCGATCCCCGCACATGAACACTATCCTACACACACTAGGGGTATTTTTGACATTTATACAAAGCCAATTAACCTACAAACCTGTACGTCTTTGGAGTGTGAGAGGAAACCAAAGATTTCGGAGAAAACCCACACAGGTCACGGCGGGGAGAACGTACAAACTCCGTACAGACAGCACCCGTAGTCAGGATCGAACCCGGGTCTCTGGCGCTGTGAGGCAGTAGCTCTACCACTGTGCCACCGTGCCGCAGATGTGACGAGCTGTGATTGCATGTTGATTGGACACTGAAAGTGGCTCAGGGAGTGAACCAGACTGAAATTTCCAATGGGCCACCCCTTCCCAATGACCAGGTTACTGAAAGAAAAGTACCTTGGTAGAGAAATAAAAGACAAAGTGTTGGAGCATCTCATTGGGTCAGACAGCATCTCTGACACAACAACAAATTCACACAACAACAAGGCTTTACACTTGACAATAATAAACTAAACTAAGCTGGACAAAGACAAAAAACTGGAATAACTCAGCTGGTCAGACAGCATCTCGGGAGAAAAGGAATAGGTGACGTTTCGGGTCAAGACCCTTCTTCAGACTGATTGTCATAGAGCGGGTGAAAGCTGGAAGAGAGGCAGATGTGGAGCAAAGTTTGACAAGTGATAGGTGGATACAGGATACGGGGGAGGTGGGGTGAGGTTGATAGGCAGATGGTTAAACAAAAGCCAGAGATGAAAAGATTTTATAAAGTTTGAGATAATAGATAAGGATAGAAATGGCACAAAATGTGAAGCCATAGGAAGGAATATAGGTGGAAGGGAAGGGGGAAAGGGGAATAACATGTGTGCATCCAGATGGGGTGGTGTTCGCAGGTTAGTTACCTAAAATTAGAGAATTCAATGTTCATACCATGGGTTGTAAGAATATAAGGTGCTGCTAGTCCAACAGTGTGGCCTCACTCTGGCAATGGTGGAGGCCAAGGACAGAAAGGTCAGGATGGGAATGGGATGGGAATTAAAATGAAAGTGTTCGACAAAACGTCGACTAATCTTGTCAGCGACAGAAGAAAAATACACTAATTAATGAGCTACATGGATTTTGTGTTAAAGAAGGAACTGCAGATGCTGAAGAATCGAGGGTTACGCAAAAAGCTGGAGAAACTCAGCGGGTGCAGCAGCATCTAAGGAGCGAAGGAGATGGGCGACGTTTTGGGTAGAGACTCTTCTTCAGACGGGTTTTGTTGTTTATGTGAGCTTGCTTGTTTTTATCCTTTAACTATTTTAGGCATTCAATTCATTTAGCTGCATTGATAATGAAATGCCTAAATTGAGAAATTGAGGGGAGACTTGATAGAAGTATGTACGGTAAGATGATGGGAGACATAAACCCCTGTCCCATGGTACGAGTTCACTCCAAGAGCTCTCCTGAGCTTGCCCTGACTCGAACTCGGAGATTTACAGTAATGGCCACTCGTCGGTACTCGGGGCTCTCGTGAACATTTTTCATAATGTTGAAAAATCTTCACGAGTCTTCCCGTGCTTACCTGCCATTAGCGAGTCTTCCCGAGTACCTGTCGTTAGCGCTAAGAGACGTCCCCAAGCTCCGACGTACCCGCTACGTTCATTCTCCGTGCCTACCACGAGTTTGATTTTTTTTAAACTCGGGAGAGCTCTTGGAATGAACTCGTACCGTGGGACAGGACTATTAGATAGGGGAGACAGTCAGAACCTTTCTCTCAGGATGGAAATGTCCAATACTAGAGGGTGTTGCTATGAGCTAAGAAGGGGTACGTTTGATGGAGATGTGTGGGGCAAGTTTTCTTTTACACAGAGTACTGGGGCCAGCAAAGCATTGCCAGCGGTGGTGTTGGAGGGAAATATGATAGTGGCATTTCTGAGGGGTTTAGATAGGCATGCGAAAATGCTGGGAATAGAGGGATACAGATAATGTAGATGAGATCAGTTCAACTAGGCATCATGTTTGGTACAAACATTGTGGGCTGAAGGCCCCATCTCTGCGTTGACTGATCTATGTTCCAAATGTCAGCGGTGTGCACTGGAACACAATCGGGTAGGTGGCACAAGGTTAGGGAATGTGCAGTAATGGCAATTTAGTGAGTGATGTGAAGGGACAAAAAAGGACCATGGAGTGTATATCTAGAAATCCTTAAACATGTGCCAGAACGGGTAAATAGGTGATTAAAATGACACACAAGATCCTTTTCTTTGTTAGTTTAGAATGAAGAGATGATGCCAGCACTCCACAAAACACCACTAATTAGAGCCCAGCTCATTAGCTATAGAGTCAGCTGGAGAAGGTCCAGAAAATATATAAGAGGATGATGACAGGACTGGAAACTTGAAGCTCTGGGGAAAGTGTGGATTAGCAAAGACTGAATCTCTTTTGGAAACACTGAGGGAGAACATTCTGTAGAACAGTACCATACAAAAACAGGCACAATATATGTGCCAAACATGATGCCATGACCAACTCTTATCTGACTGCACATAATCCATTCACCTCCATTCCCTGGTGCCTATACAAAGGTTTCTTAAACACTACTATCATATCTGCCTCGCCCACCACATTGTGTACCAGGCACTTACCATTCTGTAATGGTAAAAAAAACTATCCCACACATCTCCTTTAAACTTGTCCCCTCTCACCATGAAGCTGTGCCCCCTAGTATTTCAATGAGGTTGTATAGTATTTAGTCAAGTTGAATAAAATTATAAAGGGTCCAGAAAGAGTTAATAGAAAAGGAGTATTTCCCTTTGGAGCCGGGTCCAACGCTAGGGCCATTGATTTAAAGATACGCTAGAAGATTTATAGGGGAGATGAAGAGAAACATTTTCACCCTGAGGGTTGGAGTCCAGAACTCTGCTTGAAATGGTAGTTGACACAAAAATAATCACCACACTTAAGAAACAGTTGGGTGTATACGTTAGGCACTGTGGCGTGCCTGCCGACTGTGGCGGAGGTTAGATTGAAAGTCACAGTTTTGATAGGGACAGCACAATGGGCCGAATGGACTCTTTGTGTATCATAGATCTTGTCTGATTCCAACAGCTCGGCTCCATGCACAATACCAAAACATGTACACTTATGGAACAGATCGGCTTTGCTCAATATTGAGAATGCAAATAGAACTGCAGTGTGCACCAATCACATACTTCACAATGTTACAAAGTTTAAAAAGTTTACATTATTATCAAGTGTAGAACAAGGAAACTTAATGAGATGACAATTGGGTAAGTGAATAATTTCCTTGAAATATCCTTTTTTTAATCTCAAATATGTGATCACAACCCCTTAAAAAGGGACAGGTCTGGATGTTGGGGGAGGGTACGTAATTGGGGCAAGGCAGATTTTCCCTTCAAGGTTGGAGATTAAGGAGAGACTTAATTGAAGTATATAAAATTATTAGAGGAGTAGATAGGGGAGACAGTCGTTACCATTTTCCCCAGGGTGGAAATGTCCAACACTAGAGGGCGTAGCTATAAGCTGAGAGGGGGAAAGTTTAATGGAGATGTGCGAGGCAAGTTTTTTTTTAAGGAGATGGTTGTGGGGGATCTGGAACATATTGCCAGGGATGGTGGTGGAGGCTGATGCAATAGTGGCCTTTACAATAGGAGGCCTTTAGATAGGAACATGGAAGTGCAAGGAACTGTGCCTCAGAGCCAGGCACACTGCCACAGGCCTGACTGCAGGCTCATGGAAATGCAAGGAATAGAGGGATATGGATCATGTATAGGCAGATGAGATCAGTTTAACTTGGCATCATGTTTGGCACAAACATTGTGGGCTGAAGGGTCTGTTCTTTTAATATAAATGTTATATTTCAAGGTGATTGAAATTGCTTTGGTTAATCATAGAATCATATAAAATAGGTGCAGGAGTAGGCCATTTGGCCCTTTGAGCCTGTGCCGCTATTCAATATGATCATGGCTGATCATCCAACTCAGTTTCTATGTATCCTGTTTCTGCCTTCTCTCCATACCCCCTGATCCCTTTAGCCACAAGGGCCACATCTAACTCTTAAATATAGCCAATGAACTGGCCTCAACTACCTTCTGTGGCAGAGAATTCCACAAATTCACCACTCTCTGTGTGAAAAATGTTTTTCTCATCTCGGTCCTAAAAGACTTCCCCCTTATCCTTGAACTGTGACCCCTTGTTCTGGACTTCCCCAACATCAGGAACAATCTTCCTGCAGTGATTGGTGATTGTGTGCAGGTTGTACTGATAAACTCTCTCACTCCTTACCTTGGAGGACTTACACAGTTCCCGCTGCATCAAAAAATCCCAGAATATTATAAAGGACATTTCCCACCCCGGCCACTCCCTGTTTGAACTGTTGCCGTCAGGCAGACGGTACAGATCTACAAGGACAAGGACAAACAGACTTAAAAACAGTTTTTACCCCACTGCTATAAAGGCACTAAATGTAGCCGCCAAGGAACGCGGGGACTAAGGGACTGTGGTTGGTACACTGTGAAATCGACAGAAGGATGTAGGGTTGGGTGTTTATGCGTGGCTGTTTTCATATTTCATATTTATTTTAGTTGTTTATCTTTTTTAATATTTTACCTTGCATGTATCGTTAGCTTTTATGGTTTGAATGTTGCACTGACTGGCTGACATTTTTAAATTTTGTTGTACATGGTTCATGTTACAATGACAATAAAGAAACTATATACTATTCTATTCTATAAATGGGAATAATCACAGCGGAAAATTACAATAATGGTTTATACCAGAAAATTACAACAACGGTTAAAACCCAGGAAAAAGAGTTACTGGGAATGTCACCCCTGGGGATTACCAGTGTGTCGTTTCCTAATCTACAGCAACAGGAAAATAGAGAGAGATGAATTATATTATTTTGGTGTAATAGCTGTACAACTTTGACACAAGCCTGTGCAGCAGCCAGTGAAGAAAGCAAATGGTATGTTAGCATTCATAGCTAAAGGATTTGAGTATAGGAGCAGGGAGGTTCTACTGCAGTTGTACAGGGTTTTGGTGAGGCCACACCTGGAGTATTGCGTACAGTTTTGGTCTCCAAATCTGAGGAAAGACATTCTTGCCATAGAGGGAGTGCAGAGAAGATTCACCAGACTGATTCCTGGGATGTCAGGACTTTCATATGAGGAAAGATTGGATAGACTCGGCTTGTACTCGCTGGAATTTAGAAGATTGAGGGGGGATCTTATAGAAACTTACAAAATTCTTAAGGGGTTGGACAAGCTAGATGCTGGAAGATTGTTCTCGATGTTGGGGGAGTCCAGAACAAGGGGTCACGGTCTAAGGATAAGATAAGGGGGAATTCCTTTAGGACCGAGAAGAGGAAAACATTCTTTACACAGAGAGTGGTGAGTCTCTGGAATTCTCTGCCACAGAAGGTAGTTGAGGCCAGTTGGCTATATTTGAGAGGGAGCTAGATGTGGCACTTGTGGCTAAAGGTATGGAGAGAAGGCAGGTACGGGATACTGAGTTGGATGATCAGCCATGATCACATTGAATGGCGGTGCAGGCTCAAAGGGCTGAATGGCCTACTCCTGCACCTATTTTTCTATGTTTCTAAACCTGTTGTTACAGAGCGGTAACATCACCTTGATTGCAAAGGGGTAGGAATTGTGTAAAGTGCAGGCATATAGGTGGTAGATCTAACTTCGACAACTGTATCATGTGACTAGGTGCTGCCTGCCCAGTGTAGAAATAAAACCTTTAGAAGAGGAATCAGAGCTGCCAAGGAAAGGTACTCTGAGAAGTTGAGGAGCAAGTTCTCAGCTAGTGACTCTTCATCAGTTTGGAAGGGCTTGCAAGAAATTACCAGCTACAAGAGGAAAGCCCCCTGTTCTTTGGACAATCGTCAGCTGACCAACGACCTGAATGAGTTTTACTGCAGGTTTGAAAATTGGAAATGTAACCCTGGTACCCCCTCCCCAACCAACACAGCCAGACCCCAGTCTACAAATAATGGACCTTGCACCCTCTCCTTCCCATTCACCACTTCACACCTACTTAAGGCAAGACTCCAGTATGAACAGACTGGACCATTTCCCACCCCAACCAACACTTCACACCCACTCACAGCCTGACTTCAGACTGCAAAGACTGGGCCCTTCTACACCCACTCCCCTCCAATCACCAGTTCATACCCAATCACCCACACCCTCTGTGCTGCACAACATCACTTATCCAATATCAACAATAAACATAGAGGAGGTGGGGAGGCTTTTCAGAGAACAAAAATTCTGGAAATCTCCAGGGCCTGACAATGTTTCCCCCTCTACTCTTAAGTTCTGTGCCAAACAGCTGGCACCAGTCTATACAGACATTTTTAACCAGTCCCTGCAAACATGTACTGTCCCTGCCTGCTTCAAAGTCTCCACTATTGTCCCTTTACCCAAAAAGGCAAGGATTACTGGTCTTAATTGCTACAGGCCTGTCGCACTGACCTCCGTAGTCATGAAGACACAAGTGCTGGCCAAGCTGAAAAATATCACAAACCCCCTGCTGGACCCTCTGCAGTTTGCATATCGGGACAATAGATCTGTGAATGATGCAGTCAACCTGAGTCTGCACTTCATCCTACACCACCTAGACCGCCAGGGGACCTATGCGAGGGTCCTGTTTGTTGATTTTAGCTCTGCATTCAACACCATTGTGCCAGAGCTACTACACACAAAACTTTCTGAGTTGACTGTGCCTGAACGCCTCTGTCAGTGAAACCAGCTTCCTGACAGACAGGAAGCAGCATGTGAGGCTGGGAAAGCACATCTCGGACCAGCAAACGCTCAGCATAGGAGCACCGCAAGGCTGTGTACTCTCCTCTCTCCTCTACTCTCTCTACACCAACGACTGCACCTCCACAGACTCCTCTGTCAAGCTTCTCAAGTTTGCGGGCAACACAACCCTGATTGGACTGATCCAGGATGGGGAGGAATCTGCCTACAGACAGGAAGTGTCACAGCTGGCGTCCTGGTGCCATCGCAACAACCTAGAGCTCAATGCTCTTAAGACAGTGGAATTGATTGTAGACTTTAGGAGAGCTCCCCCGCCCCTCACCCCACTCACCATCAACAACACCACAGTCACATCTGTGGAGTCTTTTAAGTTCCTGGGAACCATCATCTCCAAGGACCTTAAATGGGGGGAGACCATCGACTCCACAGTCAAAAAGGCACAACAGAGGATGTACTTCCTACGGCAGCTGAGGAAGCACAATCTGCCACAGGCAATGATGGTCCAATTCTACACGGCCATCGTAGAGTCTGTCCTCACCTTCTCCATCATGGTCTGGTTTGGCTCAGCCACCAAGCACGACACCTGGAGGCTGCAGCGAATTGTCCGATCAGCAGAGAAGGTTATTGGCTGCAAACATCCCTCCATTGATGAACTGTACACTGCAAGGGCCAGGAAGCGAGCGGGCAAGATCATCTCTGACCCCTCTCACCCTGCCCACAAACTCTATGAATCACTTGCCTCTGGAAGGCGACTCCGGACTGTCAAAGCTGCCACAGCCAGACATAAAAACAGTTTTTATCCACGAGTAGTTGCTCTACTCAACAGCCAAAAATCTGTAGCCTCCCTTTGATCTGGTATTTTGTTGGTTCACATGCTTGATCAATGGTGTTTTATTATTAATGTTTTATTATTAATAATTCGTAACTGTCACTGTATGTCATGTTGTTACTTGTGGGTGGAGCACCAAGGCAAATTCCTTGTATGTGAATATTTGACCAATAAACTTACTTACTTTAATACCGCAAAGACGAATCGGATATTTGGCACAATATTGTACAACTGCGTGATTGATGCAAACTCAGCAACATGACTAACACCTGTCCCTGTACCTCGACTCTGTCCAAGGACGCCAACAGTCCTTTCAGGTGCAGCAGAGGTTCACTTGCACCTCCTCCGACCTCATCTACTGTGTCCGCTGTTCCATGTGTGGACTCCTATATATCGGCGAGACCAAGCGCAGGCTCGACGATTGTTTCGTTGAACACCTCAACTGTATCCATCATTCAAGGTGTGGACTCTTCTTCATTGGCAAGACCAAACGTGGTCTGGGCAATCGTTTCGCTGACCATCTCTGCTCAGTCCGCCTGAACCTACCTGATCTCCCGGTTGCCAGACACTTTAATTCCCCTCCCATTCCCACACTGACCTTTCTGTCCAGGGTCTCCTCCATTGTCAGAGTGAGGCCAAACGCAAATTGGAGGAACAGCATCTCATATTTCACTGGGGCAGCTTGCACCCCAGCGGTTTGAACATGGATTGCTCTAACTTCAAGCAACCCTTGCATCCCCTCTCTCTCCGTCCCTCCCCCACCCAAGTCTTTGTACTTGTTTCGAAGCTGTCTTGTTGAGTCTCATTGTCTGTAACTCATTTTCACCTAGCCTACAGCTAACAGCAGCCTGTTTCCTTTATCATCGTTAGTTTTTTATTTGTCTTTCATTCATTTCTTCTATACCTCACTACATCTTTATCTATATCTTTTGTTTCCCTCTCCCCAACTCTTAGTCTGAAGAAGGGTCTTGACCTGAAACATCACCTATTCCTTTTCTCCAGAGATGTTGTCTGAGCCGCTGAATTACTCCAGCTTTTTGTGTCTACCTTCATGATTAACACACTGATCTAATTAAGTCGTCGTCTTCGTGTATCACGCTCAACCATCAAACGTTGTCTTCCTTGTGTAATACGTGCAGGCTTGACGATTAACACATTGATCTACTTAACGTCATCAATAGCCCTCTTGGTGTTTAAATATCCTGTTGTGTCAACTAACGTTGGAGATGTGATCACAGCCTTTGACTGAGACGCATCTCCCCTTGCGCAAGTAAATGAAACCAACTGCAGATAGTTAATGATTTGACTTCTTGTGTCTTATTACAGAGAGACTTCAACAGCAGTAACAATGCTTTACAGTAGAAAATGTCAGAAGAAAACTGCTGTTGGGAATGTCCGCTCTACAAAGCTGATTCTTAAAGTACTTTTCATGGAATAAATAAATTACTGAATGTTTTCTGGCTTTTTGGGAGTGAGTAGGGGAGATAATGTAGCAAAATGCATCTCATCTACACGCTGTGGACATTGTGGGTCATGCTTTGTTCCAGTCAGTAAATGCTGATGTCTGAAGAAGTGTCTCGACCCAAAACATCACCCATTCCTTCTATCCAGAGATGCTGTCTGACCCGCTGAGTTTTTGCGTCTATCTGCTGATGTCAATTATGTTTTGGAAATAGCTCTGCAACAGATGGTATGGGTGAAAGATGACCACCATACACAAGTCAACGAGTTCTTCCTGTGGATAATGCCATCAAAAGCCTCTTATAACTCTGAACTTTCATGACAATTGCAGCTGGGGCAACTGCAAAGAAAGCAATGCAGCCTAACACAGGTAACTCCAAAGCAACAGGCATTCTTTGAATATACAACTACCAGAGTACATATCCAAAACATCAACAATACAGTGCTGATATCCAGATCACCAGCCAACATAGAGAAAGCTGAAGATAGACACAAAATGCTGGAGTAACTCAGGGGGCCAGCAGCATCTCTATAGAGAAGGAATGGGTGACGTCTCGGGTCAAGACCATTCTTCAGACATCTGAAGAAGGGTCTCTCCCCAAAATGCAGTATTTTGTGTCTATCTTCGGCGTAAACCAGCATCTGCAGTTCCTTCCTACACATAAAGCTGAAATGGACGAGATGCAATGAGCATGAGCAGAACACCAGCAAATTGGGAGACTGAAATCAACCATCATCAGGACCAGGGTAATGAATTATCCATAGTTGCTGAATGAATTGTTGGCATTTAAATTAAATGTTCTAATTAGAACTATTCCTCTGTGTAAAATAGAGCTGGCCATGTTTGTAGACACGAAACGTAAAATACTGCCATTGCTGGAATTCTGAATCTAAAAAAACAAAACTACTGGAACAATGCAGAATTCAGGCAACATCTGCAGAGAAAGAGTCATCACGTTTTTTTTGGATGTCATCCAGCCTAAGCATTTGGTGAAGCAAAAATAATCATCCACCAAAAATAGGCACAAAATGCTGGAATTACTCAGCCAGCCAGGCAGCATCTCTAGAGAAAAGGCCTTAATTCCCTTTCTCTTCTCTCCAGAGATGCTGCCTGACCCGCCGAGTTACTCCAGCATTTTGTGTCCATCTTTGGAATAAACCAGCATCTGCAGTTCTTTCCTACACGGCAACCATGCACCATTTTGTAATGTAAGCGGGCATGCACAGCTTTTAGTTACACAATAAATATATCTGTTCCAACAGCCCTCAAACTTGATTTACTTGAAAATTCAGAGTAATTGTGGTTTATTAAGTTCAACAGATTGTGCATTAAAGCATAGTATGTTTTAAACAGAAATATACTGCTGGAGGAACTCAATGGACTAGGCAGCATCTGTGGAGGAAATGGAGACACAACTTTTTGGGCTGGGATCTTTCCTCAGATCGTTAAATATATATTTAACTCAATGCAGAAGCAAAATAAAATACTTGTCCTAATTAGAATACACCATGTTAATTTGAACGTGTACAAATCCATGAATGTTACCACTTAAGCAATTCATTTGGAACGAACACACACAAACACACACACACACACGCACACACACACACAGGTTAACACACACACACACACACGTTAACACACACACACACACACACGTTAACACACACACACACACACACGTTAACACACACACACACACACACAGGTTAACACACACACACACACACGTTAACACACACACACACACACACGTTAACACACACACACACACACAGGTTAACACACACACACACACACACACACACACACACACACACACACACACACACACACACACACACACACACACACACACACACACACACACACACACAGGTTAACACAGTTAACCAATATGCTGCTTTATCAGAGCCCTTTGAAAACACCAAAAACCGCAAGACGTCATTATTTCAAAGAGCACATATTCAAATAGGGAAAAATATCTATTTTGTTATGACAGGCTTATAAATTATCTTTAATAAAAACTGTAATATTAAACCTTATATTTAATCAACAAAAATATGCAAGTTATCTTGTATGACCAGAGGTTTTTTATGTATATAACAGGAATGGATACCATTTATCTTTTGGTCATCGGACCGAATATTATCAAGTATGCCTTTGAACTCCATTTTATTTGATTTTCTACCCTGTAGTACATTGAAAGGGGCATATCAACAAGTTGTTTGTTATTACTGTGATACTGTCTACTTTGTGCGCTTTAAATAGTTCTCTGCTGGTATTCACTTCATACCATCATTAACTTCATTAGTCACACGTAGTTAGGAATTTCATATTTTAATAAATCTCTGATTGAAAACGTTTACATTGAGCTGCAGACAAGAGCGTTCTTCAGGATGTTGTCTGATCCAACTGAAGAGTCAATGCAAAAATATTGTGTGTTTAGTCGTAGAATCTGATACCATAATCTGCATGATTTGTATTTCCAGCAGTGTTTCAGACAAATTCAAATTTTAATCCAAGAAAGAAACCCTATTTTAGATCAAATTAATTGCATGTAAGTGATCGTGTGAAAATAAATTATTATTTGCTTTGTTGACATTTGCTGGAGATAATTCATGCTTTGGCTCTGTACTTAAGAGAAACACACATTTTTATAATGAGAACAAATAATCTCAACAAACACATGGTTTTAAATTTTATGCAAATGATTCTGACATCAGGTACACTTATATCTATATTGTTATTCTCTGGTTTTCTATTTATTTCTTGACCGATTAAATATTGTACTGCAGAAGTTGTTCGAATATACAAAATAAGCGTTGTGAAACTCAGTACTTACTTATCAGTTGTGTGAAAAGCAGATATAAAAATTTCTCAGCTGAACTGAAAACAGAAAAGCAGACCTGATTTTCCTCTTTCACTGTGTAAGTTGGAAGCAAAAATACATTTAAATTTCCTTCCTCTGCTCCAGCTATTCTGAAACTTGGCAATAACTTTGCTGAATACATTGACAGGAAAACAAGTGCAATAAATTTTACTAAGTAGTAGCATTTGTTGCTGTTGTTCCTCATTGTGACATGTGGAAACCTAGCAAAAGCCTCCAGAATTTAATATTGTATATTTAAAATTAGTGCACAGTAAACTGCTGCATAAGCATTTCACAATTCAGCTTCAATGTCCTATCTGAAAACTCGCATTAGAGATCGACCATAATGCAAATTTAACACCCAATCCTGACCATGGTGATGCCAAAACCCATTAATCCAGAATCAATCCAACCCTGACCTCGGCCCATCACTCATAGTTGGCCCCCATGATGTGCTGGTCATACATATAATACACAACAGATAATAGGTGCAAGAGTAGGCCATTTTCCCCTGACTCCGCTATCTAGCTCTCTCTTGAAACTATCCAGAGAATCTGCCTCCACCGCCCTCTGTGGCAGAGGATTCCACAAACGCACAACTCTCTGTTGTGAAAAAGTGTTTCCTCATCTCCGCTCTAAATGGCTTACCCCTTATTCGCAAATAATAAAATAATACTAAGAGGGGGTGCCCTTACTAATAAAGACCCGACCCAACCCAACCCGAGACTCAGGACTTCTCACTTTCTTTCTTCCGAACTGACTGGAACCCGAGATAGAAAGCTGGATTGTGTTGTGCTTGGGTCCAGCAGCCAAGATCTAAATCATGTGGATTTAGTATCATGTGCATCCTGAATCTATTTACCAAATAAAATTCATACAAGGCACATGAAGGCCAAAAGTTCAAGCAGTGTTGTAAAATAAGAGACCCATTATGGCATGGCAGTCTAGCTTCTGAATAAGAGCTAGTTGTGAAACAAATGGCACCGTACGCAGTACTTCAAAATGAGAACACATTCTGTGTTTTCAAACGATGAACCTTTAGGAGATAGCCCTTAAAAGCCAGAAACTACTGCTTCTAATGGCTTTTGTTAAAATGTTGACCAGATTACTATTAAATTTCTCTCTTTAATTCTCAGAACAATTTACACCAGCATATTAAACCAACACATTTCTGAGATGTGGGAGGAGATGGGATATTTTACTTCGGAGTCACGTGAGTGATTCCGTGAAGAAGCCCCGCCAGTGCGCATGCGCGTCATTACGTCAGACCAATGGCGCACTGACGGGCTGGAGAGCGCAGCTCCACCAGCAGTAAGTAAAACCCGCAGGTAAGTGCTTTAAAACTTTATTGCGGTTTACTTAGGTTCCGTAAGGCTGGTTGAAGGAACCAGCAGGAACAAATTCAGAATGGAAAAATTAACTAAAAGTACGGCGAGGGATGCCGCCGTTAAAAACTTACCCGCGGGACCGCGGTCAGCGAGTGTACTCCGGCTTCAGTGACGCCAACGTCAGAGACGCCAACTTCAGAGCCGCCGGCAGTTCAGCCAGCGGCAGCAACTCCAGTGCTTCAGTGCACTGTGGCCACTCCTGTTGGGAGGAACGCCAAGAGTAAAACGTCCAGGCCTGTCGACTCTGATGAGTCAGGCCAGGAAGACTCCCCTCCTTCCAACAAAATGATTGGGGACGTCTGGACAAGATGGAACACCTCATAGATAAAATGATCAACCAGGAGGTGTTCAAGCCAAGGTTTCTACCCACAGGGTTCCCCAGCAGCTTTCAGCAGCAACCTCTAGCAGAGGTCCGTATAGTGAAGAGCTATACCGACAGGAAGAACCATATGCCTACGAGTCTGCATGGGGACCCATACCAGGAGAGCCATGTCAAGGGCTGCATGATACCTCCCTTGGGCATGAGTCAGGAGAGCCAGGGCAGTATGACTGAGCCTGACATTGGTGGTAGTGCAGAAGAGCATACACCAAAGCACATGAGCTATGCTGCAGGTGTGCCGGATGTGGCAAGCAAATTTGCCGTACTGGTTGGAACTGGTGAGGAGATGGACGAAACCCTGGCCATCAATATCAACGATATGGCCTCTCACCAGCTCCAGGACTCCGTAATGGAGGAAACCTCGTGAAGACACGTGTTAACTGTGCATCGCTCAAAGTGCCCACAGTGAACCAGGCTATCTGTGGGCAAATGGGCGCTTCCATGAGGGCGCATGAGTTGAGGCTACAGAAAGTCCTGAAACTGGTTGGAGCAGGAATAACGGTGTTTGGGCGAATGGTACAAGGGGCACCATTATCAAAAAACACAGCAGGATATGCTGGCCCTGCTGTGTAATGCCCGTTTTGAAAATTAATTATTCACGAAATAGCCATCAAGTCTACGCTCAACCCACGGTTCGCAGCCTTGTGCAGATCCTCTAATATCCAGACACCAAAAACTTACTATTCAGGGAGGATCTAGCAAAACAAGTAAAAGACCTGGACGATGAGGCAAAAACAATCGGCCTCATCAAAACTCATCCCGGGAGCAGGATGCCGCCTTGAAAACCATACCCTTTCAGACGGGCTACAGACACTGGTGCAGGTCAAGGAGCAAGCCGGGCGACTACAGCTACACACCATTGGTACGCTCCAATGCACACCCCCAACATGGCCAGGAGACTGAGGAATCCAGCAACCATGGAGGTACGAGTAACTGGACTAGTCCAGAATATATCCTCTGGGGATCAGGCACCGGTCAGGGGTAGGTTGCAATTGTTCTATGATGAATGGTGCTGCATAACATCAGATCTATTTATACTGGACAGTATCCGGGGGTCTCGAATCGAGTTAATCTCTGAAGTACATCCACCAGTACAAAATACACCTAGTCGGGTATTATCCATATAACCATATAACAATTACAGCACGGAAACAGGCCTTCTCGGCCCTTCCAGACCGTGCCGACCATTTATTTTCCCCTAGTCCCATCTATCTGCACTCAGACCATACTCCTCCATTCCCTTCCCATCCATATACCACATGGTAAATGGTAGGGAATTGGGAATGCTGTGGAACAGAGGGATCTAGGAATAACTGCATAGTTCCCTGAAGGTGGAATCGCATGTAGATAGGGTGATAAAGAAAGCTTTTGGTGTGCTGGCCTTTATAAATCCTCTTTGAATATCATAGTTTCCATAGCTACTCTACTTTTTTCCCTTACCTCACAGAGTTCAATATCCTTCTCCTTGGTGAATACCGAAGAAAATAAATTGTTCGATATCTCCCCCATCTCTTTTGGCTCTGCAGATAGCTGTCCATTCTGGCTCTCTAATGGTCCAATTTTATCCCTCGTTATCCTTTTGCTATTAATATAGCTGTAGAAACCCTTTGGATTTACTTTCACCTTTCTTGCCAAAGCAACCTCATATCTTCTTTTAGCTTTTCTTATTTCTTTCTTAAGATTCTTTTTACATTCTTTATACTCATCTAGCACCTCATTTACTCCATGCCTCCTATAATTATTGTAGATATCTCTCTTTTTTCGAACCAAGTGTCCAATTTCCCTTGAAAACCATGGCTCTTTCCGATTTTTACCATTTCCTTTCAACCGAACAGGGAAATAAAGATTCTGTACTCTTACAATTTCCCCTTTAAATGTCCTCCATTTCTCTTCTACATCCTTCCCATAAAACAAAATGTCCCAATTCACTCCTTTTAAATCATGACACATTCCCTCAAATTTAGCCTTTCTCCAATTAAAAATCTCAACCCTAGGTCCAGTTCTGACTCTCTCCATAATTATATTGAAACTAATGGTATTGTGATCACTGGTCCAGAAGTGCTCACCATCGCATATATGGTATTGGTTTTTTCAAAACCAGAATCTCTACAGGTGAATGATGAAATTGGAATATTATTCCAAAAAGGGGTAATTGAAAGGATGGCATATCAGCCACAACAATTTATGTCCAATATATTCCCCAGGCAAAAGAAGGATGGCGGGTGACGAGTCATTCTGGACCTAACCCAACTTAACTCTTATGTCCAGTATAAACATTTTAAAATGGAAACCTTCAGTAAGGTTAGGTAAGGAACTGCTAAGGAACTGGTATCA
Organism: Raja brachyura; assembly: GCA_963514005.1. Next base: position 3,517,645 of record OY740794.1, on the reverse strand, counting down.
AAAGGGTGTTATATGGCAACTATAGATCTGAAAGATGCTTATTATTCAGTGCCAATTCATCACCAATACTGAGTATTTACTCTACTTGAAATTTAGTTGGATGAGACAGTTGTGGCAATTTAAAGCTTTGCCCAATGGGTTAACCTCAGCCCCTAGGTTATTTACAAAATTGTTGAAACCAGTATTAGGGCTACTCCGCGCTCAGAATCACATTGTAATGGCATACTTGGATGATGTTCTGATCATAGGCAAAACTCAGGAAGCAGATGAGGAATCGGTTTCAGTTACCAAACACCTGTTTGAGATGTTAGGTTTCCTCATCCATCCAACTAAATCCAAATTAGTACCATTTAGAATGATTGACTATTTGGGGTTCATGATTGATTCAACTAACATGTCAGTGACTTTGCCTACGGACAAAACTGTAGAAATTACGGAGGCCTGTAGCAATTTGGTAGATGAACAACAACCCGATGAGTGGCCAGTGTTATTGGTAAATTAGTGGCGGTTTTCCCTGGAGTGCAGTTCGGACCGCTGCACTATCAGAATGTGCAATGAGCTAAAGAACAAGCACTAAAAGACCATGCAGGTCATTTCAATAGACCAATGCAGTTGCCAGCCGAAGCTATCACCGAGTTGCAATGGTGGATAACTAATGTCTCACGATGTACTAGAGATATTCTGACTCAATAACAACCAGTTTTTACAAACTGATGTGAGTGCTTCGGGATGGGGGGCCACTGATACAGAGTCTAGCTGTGGCGGCAGATGGAGTGTGCAAGAGGCATTAATCCTGCAGAGGCATGGGATAAACTATTTAGAATTGCTGGGTGCATTCTATGGCCTAAAAGCATACTGTTCAACAATGCATGATTTACATGTTCAGCTCCAGATTGACAATACCACAGCTGTTGCATATATCAATCACATGGGTGGAATTAGGTCATTCTCATGTGACAATCTGGCTAACCTCATCTGGCACTGGTGTATTACGAGAAACATCTGGGTCTCAGCTGTCTACCTACCAGGTAGAGATAACGTGAAAGTGGCAGACACCTGCTCACGTAAATTTAATGACAACACAGAATGGATGCTGAATGCAAAAGTTTCAAAATGATTGTCAACCAGTATGGATTGCCAGACATAGGTCACTTGTCTCCAGGCTAAATCACCAGTTACCTAAATACATCTCTTGGGAACCGGATCCAGGGGCAGTAGCGGTGGATGCATTCTTGCTACATTGGGGACGTACGTTCTTTTACGCTTTTCCCCCATTCGGCCTCATCAGTCAATATCTCGCCAAAATAGAGCACGACTCAGATTCAGGCATTTTGGTAATTCATGACTGGCCCACACAGCCATGGTTCCCATTGGTCCTGAGACTGATGAAACAGCCATTCATGACTATGCAGCAACTTGTTGGACAGGAGAGAGTCACCCTTTACATGATCGAATTAATCTGTTGATTTGCATATTCTGACCAGACCGTTCCAGGGACTCGGATTATCGAGTAGGACAGCGGATGTGATTACTGCGGCATGAAGAGATAGTACTAAAAAACAATATGTGTCTCATATTAACAGCAAGGGTGAACAGAATTGAGAAAATTCTATGGTTGAACATTGAATGCTGCCTCCTCCCCTTCCCACCTCTCCCTCAGTCCTCGGGCCCTGGCATCCCCTCTCTCTCTATCTCTCCCCCACCCAAGTCGCACTAGCTTCTCATTTTCACACTACAAACAGCTTACAATGGCCTGTTTTCTTTATCATCGATACTTTTTTGCATATCTTTCATTCATTGTTCTTTATCTCTCCACATCACCGTCTATATCTCTCGTTTCCCTGATCCCTAACCAGTCTGAAGAAGGGTCTCGACCCGAAACGTCGCCTATCTCCTTCGCTCCTTAGATGCTGCTGCACCCGCTGAGTTTCTCCAGCCTTTTGTGTACTTTCATTTAATCTTACTATTTTCATGCAGAAATCATCTCAATGTGTTATTTCCCTAATAAATGCAGTAGATAACATCATTCAGTGGCAACAATTATCTTAGAGCACTACTGTGTGGAGAATGCAACTGATGGAGAAATAGAACTTTATGTGGATGCTAATGCAAGTTCAATAGAGAGGGCTGGAACTATGATTATTATCAAGTAAGACACGTGATTTTGGAATATTTTAGTTTAGTTTAGACTTACAGCATGGAAATAGGCCCTTTGGCCCAGAACTCACAATCAGCGATCCCCGCACACACTTAACACTATCCTACACGCTAGGGACAATTTACCTTTTATTTTAACCCAAGCCAATTATTCCACAAGCCTGTACATCTTTGGAGTGTGGGAGGAAACCGGAGCTCCCGGAGAACACCCACGTGGTCATGGGGAGAACGTACAAACTCCGTACAAACGGCATCTGTAGATGGGATCAACCCAGGGTCATTGGCAATGTAATGAATATTTATCTATATTTACCAAGGAGAAGGTCATGAAAGCAAAGGAATTGAGGGAAATAATGGCGATGTGTTGGATCAGATCCGAAATTAAAAGAGAAATGTTGCCGTCTTAAATTGAATTGAACTATCTTATGTAGGCAAGTGAATCATCCTACCAGCAGTTCTGAACTATCATCTACCTCATTGGTGACCCTCGGAATATTTTTGATCGGACTTTACTGGCTTTATCTTGCACTAAATGTTATTCCCTAATGATGTATCTGTACACTGTGAATGGCTCGATTGTAATCATTTATTGGCTTCCCGCTGACTGGATAGCACGCAACAAAAGCTTTTCACCGGACACGTGACAATAAACTAAACTGAAATATACTGAAGAGGACAAATCTGCAGTGCCTAATTAAGTCTGTCATTCTGAGGGTCAAGATCGATTGGCATTGGTATTTATTATTGTCATGTGGTTTGCGTGTTATCCAGTCAAATCCTACTACATGTGAGTACAATCACTCCAAATGTAAGTACAACAGGTGTAGTTTAGTAATAAACAGGCCCTTCAGTCTACCAAGTCCGCGCCGACCAACCTGTGCACTATTTCTATCCTACACACACTAAGGACAATTTACAGAAGCCAATTAACCTACAAACCTGCACATCTTTGGAGTGTGGGAGGAAACTGGAGCACCCGGAGAAAGCCCAAGAGTTCACAGGGAGAACAAACAAACTCCAGACAGACAGCACCCGCAGCCCAGATCAAACACAAGAGTCTGGCACTAGGCAGCAACTCTACTGATGCACCACTCTGTTGCCTAAAGGGAAATTATCAGAGTGCAAAATGTAGAGTTACAGCATTATAGCGTCAGTTATGGAGGAAGTGCCTTTTTTCTTAAAGGCCCGCAGTGAGGAAGATCAGGTCTTATGTGGAGGACAATTTAGTAGTCTGATAATTGGGGAAGAAGCTGTTCTTGAATCTGGCAGAACATGGGCTGGGCTGAAAATAGTCCCTGATTATGTTGGTAGACACAAAATGCTGGAGTAACTCAGCGGGTCAAGCAGCATCTCTGGACAGGAATGGGTGATGTTTTGGGTCCAGACCCTTCTTCAGGGTCGAGACCCTTCTTGAATATGTTGGCTCCTTTATGAGGAAGAATGGTGTAGATGGAATTTATGGTGGAGGTGCTGGCTTGTGTGATGGACTGAGTTACATCCATAACTCTCTGCAGTTTCTAGTGGAAGAGCTGTTGCCATGTTGGGTGCTTTTCTATGGTGTATCTGTAGAAGTTGTTCTGAGTCATTGGAGACAAGCCAAACCTAATTCGTCTTCTGAGGAAGTAAAAGTGTTGGTGTGCCAGCATTTGAATACAGAAGGACTGTTTATGGCTTTCAGCTCAGCCTTGTGCCTGACAAATTTGACTGAGTTTTTTTTGAAGAGGTCACCAAGAAGATTGATGAGGGAAGGGTTGTGGACATTGATGAGATGGACCTGAGCAAGTCCTTTGACAAGGGCCTGCCTAGTAGACCAGTTGGGAAGGTTAGATCACATGGGATCCAGAGCGAGCTAGACAACTGGATTAGTGTGAGTCGATACATATTGGTAAGTCAATTGATCAAGTGTGAGGTGCTGCATATTGGTAAGTGAAACCAGTAAATTACCCAAGAGAGTGTTGTGGAGCAGAGGCACAGTTCACTGGAAGTGGCAGCACAGGGTGGTGAAGGGGGCATTTAGCAAGCTTGCCCATCGTGGCAAGGGTATTGAGTACAGGAGTTGGAATGCCATATTACAGCTATAATAGACATGGCCAATGCCATATTTGAGATCTGTTCTAGTCGCCATGCCATAGGAAGGATGGCAATAAGATGGAAAAGGTGCAGAAAAGATTCAGCAGGCCATTACCAGGACTTTGGGTCTTAAGGAAAGGTTGGTGTTTTGTTCCAGGACTATTTCTGCAGCTGACAATAGCAAGGTGGGCCCACAACCAGAAGGACAGCTGGTAAACGGAACAGTGACTGAAACAGCATGCCAATTTGCATTGGCATGTTTTGCCAATGAGTGCACTAGTTTTGACACTCAACTTATTGAAAAGCCAATTCAATAACATTTAACAAGAAAGAAAGAAAAATTAGTACAAGATAATGTATGGTAGGGAATTGAGGAATGCTGTGGAACAGAGGGATCTAGGAATAACTGTGCATAGTTCCCTGAAGGTGGAATCGCATGTAGATAGGGTGGTAAAGAAAGCTTTTGGTGTGCTGGCCTTTATAAATCAGAGCATTGAATACAGGAGTAGTACAAGGCATTGGTGAGACCAATTCTGGAGTATGGTGTACAATTTTGGTCGCCTAATTATAGGAAGGATGTCAACAAAATAGAGAGAGTACAGAGGAGATTTACTAGAATGTTGCCTGGGTTCCAGCAACTAAGTTACAGAGAAAGGTTGAACAAGTTAGGTCTTTATTCTTTGGAGCACAGAAGGTTAAGGGGGGACTTGATTGAGGTCTTTAAAATGATGAAAGGGATAGACAGAGTTGACGTGGATAAGCTTTTCCCATTGAGGGTAGGGAAGATTCAAACAAGAGGGCATGGCATGAGAATTAAGGGACAGAAGTTTAGGGGTAACATGAGGGGGAACTTCTTTACTCAGAGAGTGGTGGCTGTGTGGAATGATCTTCCTGCAGAAGTGGTGGAGGCAGAATCGATTTTAACATTTAAAAGTAAAGTGGATAGGTATATGGACGGGAAGGGAATGGAGGGCAGGTAGATGGGACTAGGGGAAAATAAATGGTCGGCACGGACAGGAAGGGCTGAGTAGGCCTGTTTCCGTGCTGTCATTGTTATATGGTTATATGGTTAATGCTGATATTGTTGGAATATTTTTTTTTTAAACTCAAATTCAGGCACCAAGTGTGGGGGAGCCGGGAAGGGGAGGGGAAGGAGGGAGAAAGCAAGGACTATCTGAAATTGGAGAAGTCAATGTTCATACCATTGTGGTGTACACTACCCAAGCGAAATATGAGGTGCTCCTCCTCCAATTTGCTGGGACTCACTCTGATCATCGAGGAGGCCCAGGACAGAAAGGTCAGATTTGAAATGGGAGTGGGAGTTGAAGTGCTGAGCCACCAGGAGATCAGGTTGGTTATTGCGAACTGAGCGGAGGTGTTGGGCGAAGCGATCGCCAAGCCTGCGCTTGGTCTCACCGATGTAGAGCAGTTATACCTAGAGCATCGGATGCAATAGATGAGGTTGGAGGAGGTGCAGGTGAACCTCTGCCTCACCTAGAAAGACTGCATAGGTCCTTGGATTGAGTCAAGGGGGGAGATAACGCGACAAGTGTAACATTTCCTGCGGTTGCAAGGGAAAGTACCAGGGGAGGGGGTGGTGTGGGTGGGAAGGGACGAATTGACCAGGGATTCCAGTAGAATCTGGAATAATCTGTTGCCTTTAAACTAGTTTCAGTTCCACCTCATGTCACAAATGCATTCTTGATGAGCATCTTGGAGGAACCCCTACTACCTCCTACTGTCCCAGATTGAACAATGAAATTCTTAAAACTCTCTAAACTGAAAATAGCCAACATTTCTACATTGTCTGTTTCATTGTTTTTAATAAGAAAAGGAATATATACACACAGTGCCCTCCATAATGTTTGGGGCAAAGACCCATCATTTATTTATTTGCCTCTGTACTCCATAATTTCAGAATTGTAATAGAAAAAAAATCACATGTGGTTAAAGTGCACATTGTCATATTTATACATTTTGGTTTCACCATGTAGAAATTACACGTGTGTGAGTGTGTGTGAGTGTGAGTGTGAGTGTGAGTGAGTGTGCGTGTGTGTGCGTGTGTGTGTGGCTGCATGTGTGTGTGCATGTGTGTGTCTGGCTGTGTGGCGTGCGTGTGTGAGTGTGAGTGAGTGTGCGTGTGTGCGTGTGTGTGGCTGCATGTGTGTGTGTGTGTCTGTGTGCGTGTGTGGCTGTGTGGCATGTGCGTGTGTGTGTCTGTGTGCGTGTGTGGCGTGTGTGTGCGTGTACATGTGTGTGTGTGTGTGTGTGTGCATGCGTGCGTACATGTGACCAGCGCCAATAGCAGTACAAATCTGAAGTCCACATTTTCTTTATCTCCTGTAACATCTAGATGGAAAACCGAAAGCTATACTTTGTGGATTAAATGATTAAACATTTAATAATTTGTTATTAATTTGACCATGTCTTCACATTCTCGATTTGATATTTTTTAACAATACATTGAATGGAATAGACACTGTATGATAATTTTGTATGTAGATAATCCTACTGAAAGGCAGACCAGGTTCAAAGGGTCAAATGGCCTGTTCCTGCACCGGGTTAAATAGAATGGCAAGGTTGGCCGTCAGGTTCAGTTTCAGACAGTGGCTTGGGAGAGATCGTGGAATAATTAGCCACCAAGCCAAGCTTGCAGAACATCCTAGACACAAGGAACTAATTTACAAAAAAAGTCCCAAAATGCTGGAGTAATTCAGTGGGCCAGGCACCATCTGTGCAGAACATGGATAAGTGATGTTTTAGGTCAGGATGTTTCTTTACACTGGAGTCTGAAGAAGGGTCTTGACCTGAAACGTCACTATCCATGTTCTCCAGAGATGCTGCCTGACCCACTGAGCTACTCCAACTGTCCTTTTTTGCAGAATACTCAGGTGGTTTTGTTCTTCTTAATAGTTAAATGAAGAAATTGGTGTTTATCTAATATTGCACATTGAAAATAGAACATGGCAAGTCTCATGCAGTGGGATGGGGAAGGCAGTTGGAAATCATAGGGAAATCACTGTGCCATAACAATTCACAATATCATTACCCCAAATCTCATGTCTCTCTCTCTCTCTCTCGCTCTCTGTCTCTCTCCCTCAATCTGTCTCTCTCTCTCCCCTTTTCTTTTCCTTTCCAAGGACTTTATTCAGCAATTGCATATTACAGAATATCAAATGTACATAACCGTTCGATGGTTACAATGCATCAAGCAGTCATCATAATACAATGGTGCAATCAATATTTACAATGCTCTCGACCCCACGCGGTGACCAGCGCCCGCGGAAGGCCTCCAGAGTTCCTGTGGACACCGCGTATTCCCTCTCCAGGGACATGCCAGCACAGACGTAAGCCCGGAAGAGGGGCAGGCAGCCAACTGGCGCAACCATCGACCGCCTCTCTCTCCCTCTCTATCTCTAAGTGAAGTAGCATTCACCAACATAGTATTGGAAACCTTCATGGATTCTGGCCATGTTGTTATTTCTAGATGCTGATGATGGGAAAGTTAATCAGATCTTTATCGCAAATACATGCTGTCACAATTTAAATCCAATTTCACAGAAGGCAAAGCTAAATATGATTACTAAAACCATCAGACATCATTCTAACCACAAATCTGTGTGCAACATCTAAACAACCTTCATTTGAACTAATTTTGACTCCAAACACTCTAAAAACATTATCATAATCCTTCTGTAAGTGCCACAAACATTTCCAGTGCCATTCCATTTGCTATATTTCACAAAACTCAAAATACTAAACTGCAAGGCGTTTTCAAACAGATTTTAATACATGCACTGTTTTGTGCGCTCCAGATTTTGGCACATTTGCACAAAGTGGAAGCAAGATTTCATTTCTGCTTCTGAAATCCAGACGACAGTAAAAGGCACAGCACAAATTAAACAGTGATCATATTTGCAATATTGATCAGTCATTGATTATTCCCAGAGCTTAGATCCTCATTTATTGTAGCTGTATGTGGGAAATGCTCTCAATCCTTCACAGGCACCCATTTCCTCATCTCCTCACCCAAGGTCAGGTTTATCCACCGGAAAGCTCACCCACAGCTTATTAGTTAGTGCTGTGGGGATGATTATCTATTCTCCTAAATGCTTCTCACACTTTCTGGAAGATTAGAGCCAGATGTGTGCTGGCCTTTATAAATCAGAGCATTGAATATAGGAGTAGGGAAGTAATGTTAAAATTGTACAAGGCATTGGTAAGACCAATTCTGGAGTATGGTGTACAATTTTGGTCGCCTAATTATAGGAAGGATGTCAACAAAATAGAGAGAGTACAGAGGAGATTTACTAGAATGTTGCCTGGATTCCAGCAACTAAGTTACAGAGAAAGGTTGAACAAGTTCGGTCTTTATTCTTTGGAGCGCAGAAGGTTAAGGGGGGACTTGATTGAGGTCTTTAAAATAATGAAAGGGATAGACAGAGTTGACGTGGATAAGCTTTTCCCATTGAGGGTAGGGAAGATTCAAACAAGAGGGCATGACATGAGAATTAAGGGACAGAAGTTTAGGGGTAACACGAGGGGGAACTTCTTTACTCAGAGAGTGGTGGCTGTGTGGAATGATCTTCCTGCAGAAGTGGTGGAGGCAGGATCGATTTTAACATTTAAAAGTAAAGTGGATAGGTATATGGACGGGAAGGGAATGGAGGGGTATGGTCTGAGTGCAGGTAGATGGGACTAGGGGAAAATAAATGGTCGGCACGGACTGGAAGGGCCGAGAAGGCCTGTTTCCGTGCTGTAATTGTTATATGGTTATATGGGAGATGTACTAAACAAACATATGATTTCTCACATGAGGTTTTATGCTTAAGTATGTTACGAAATCTTCAAGCTAATTGACAAATTAGCACATTATAAAATGCAACCGCATGCTTCAAACTTCAATTACGTTTTTAACCAATTTTATCTTGTGAAGATTTATCTTTAATAAATGCTTGAATTACCAAATGGCAAAAGATTGTTTTATTTTAAAGCATATTCAATTGTCAAGGTTTTATCCTTCACTAATAATAAGAGCTAATAGATTTTCAATATAAAATGTTGCATTTCAAACTGTGTATTCCTCAAAACGACGTAATAAGAGAAAATATTTAGATTATTTTTCTCAAATATCGGAAAGCCAAATTTGACCATAAATATTTTGAGAATAAGCCAACGATATTAAACATGGTGGGAAAAGGCTGAGAGTTGCATCTGTACGTCCTGGCTGTTTTAGGCCATGAGTCATAAGATGAAATAATGTGCCATCTGATTTGAGTGCGTGACCAAAAGCCACTATGATTATGACAATGCAATATTCTTGTAAAATAGTAGATGCTGCTGTATTATTTTTAGCTCTCTTTTCTAAATTATAATCTGCTGCTTCACCGCTCCAACAGCTGTGTATCAGACAACACAGATGGCCTGTTTCCTGCTGCTACAGATGGCACATTAATTCATCTTATCGCTCATGGACTAACACAACCAGGAAGTATAGATGCAACTCCTGGTCTTTTCCCAACATATTTGATATTGTTATCTTATTCTCAAATTATTCATGGTCGATTTGGCCTTACATTACTGGAGAAGATTCATCACAATCTTTTCCCTTATTACATCAAGTATTGAGGAATACAAAGTATGATTAGATTAAGTGCTCACAAGATAAGCTTCTTTTCGTTGATTGCTTTTCATCGCTGCTGTAGGTGGCAGCGCAGCCATTCCTTATATAAATTAAAGCTGGTGAGACAACATGAGTGTGATAGTATATTGGTTATGTTTAGTTCAGTTTTGAGATACAGCACGGAAACACGCCCTTTGGCCCACGCTGACCAGCGATCCCCGCATATTAACACTGTCCTACACACACTAGGGACAATATTTTACATTTACCAAGCCAAGTCCTACCTTTACGTTTTTGGAGTGTGGGAGGAAACCGAAGATCTCAGAGAAAACCGACGCGGTGTACGGAGAGAACATACAAACTCCATACAGACAGCACCCGTAGTCAGGATTGAACCAGGGTCTCTGGCGCTGTATGGCAGCAACTCTACCGCTGCACCACCGTGCCGCCCAATTATCTAGCTTTAGAGCTATATTTTATCGCCTAACATGATTCTAATTTTGGCCAGGCATTCAGAGTAAGAGATTGGACAGATATGAACCTCGTACACACATACTCATGGAAGTAAGACACACAGGGAATGTAAACATTCGCTCCATTAACTTTAATACATCAATTAATATATGGACATAAAGCTTCTAAGTGTGCTCTTTCTAAAAATGGCCAATTCCAAGTAACTCGGTGGGTCAGGCAGCATCTCTGGAGAAAAAGGATGGGTGATGTTTCAGGTCAGGACCCTTCTTCAGTCGGATGAAGAGGGGATCCGGCAGTAGGGGGAGGGGGGGGCCTGGTGGGGGCTGCCTGCTGCCACATGCGCCGACAGACCTGCTTCACCGCTGCGAGAAAAAGATAAGACCATTCAATGGACTTTTTCTAACTTTGTCGGCTCCAGGAACGTGGTGACTCTGTGAACTGCCTGGGTGGGGTCTGCTGTGTGATTTTACCGGGTTGTGTGCCAAACAAGGCGTTTCACTGTACCTGGGTACATGTGACAATAACGTTTGATTCAATCATTGAATAGATGGGATGCAAGCAGAAGCCTCCTCGTGGCGCATCCCGGGCAATGCTGACGACAGGAACTGTACCACAGTGACTGAATGAAGGAGCCAATTCTGCAACCACCGACCGTCAACCGTCACTGACCGACCGGAAGATGGCCGGACTCGAGGAAGAAGATTGAATAGATTATCCAGGGTGCACATTTCATTTTCTCTGAATTACACTAATATGCCTTTATAATTTTAGAGGTTAATTTACCCCATTGCTAATTGTACTTCATAACAGATAATAATCAAGGTTTAAAAAAAAAAAAATAATTAAACAAACAAGCAGATGAAGTCCAGACAAAGACAATTATATTTAAATCCATTTATGTGACATAAACGGGGAAATCTGTGATACAAGATCCTATATCTGATTTTTTTTAAAGGTCTTGCCAAAACTCATAGACAGTTCTCAAGTGGGAGTTGACAACCTAATTGCAGACCTAATTTACCATCAGTGTCTTTCCACACAGTATATGTGTGGTTCTCTGTACAAGATAAATCTTGTCTCCCACATGGCTTGCTGTTAATCAAAGACATAATCTTATCATAAATGGTATATTCTTCTATCCTATAAATCTCCAAATAAGATCTGTGCAAAGTCAGTTAAGTAGGTAGATGTATCAATGTAGAACATTAACAAAAAATAATGTTGGTAACCACCTACAAGGGATGGCAACAAATGCTTGTATCAAAATTAAATTGTTCATTGATAGCCTTAGATTTATTAATTTTCTCCAGCATTTATTATAAAGGACATTTCCCACCCCGGACACTCCCTGTTTGAACTGTTGCTGTCAGGCAGACGGTACAGATCTACAAGGACAAGAACAAACAGACAAATTTTCTCCAGCATTTATTATAAAGGACATTTCCCACCCCGGACACTCCCTGTTTGAACTGTTGCTGTCAGGCAGACGGTACAGATCTACAAGGACACGGACAAACAGATTTAAAAACAGTTTTTACACCACTGCTATAAAGGCACTAAATGTAGCTGCCAAGGAACGCGGGGACTAAGGGTCTGTGGTTGGTACACTGTGAAATCGACAGAAGGATGTAGGATGAAGAGGGGACCCGGCGGTGGGGGGGGCTGCAGAGAATGAAGGGGGGGGCCTGCTGCCACATGCGCCGACAGACCTGCTTCACCGCTGCGAGAAAAAGATAAGACCATTCAATGGACTTTTTTTAACTTTATTGGCTCCAGGAACGTGGTGACTCTGTGAACTGCCTGGGTGGGGTCTGCTGTGTGGTTTTACCGGGTTGTGTGCCAAACAAGGCGTTTCACTGTACCTGGGTACATGTGACAATAACGTTTGATTCAATCATTGAATAGATGGGATGCAAGCAGAAGCCTCCTCGTGGCGCATCCCGGGTTTATGCGTGGCTGTTTTCATATTTCATATTTATTTTAGTTGTTTATCTTTTTTAATATTTTACCTTGTATGTATCATTAGCTTTTATGGATTGAATGGTGCACTGACTGGTTGACATTTTTAAATTTCGTTGTACATGGTTCATGTTACAATGACAATAAAGAAACTATATACTATAACTTGTTATTAGTAAACAACTTCAACCTAAATGGGTTTCTTCCTCCCAAATGAAGTCCATACAGATTAGCAGAACTGATTTGCTTTGCTAACAGAGTCCTTTGGGGATAGACACAAAAAGCTGGAGTAACTCAGCGGGACAGGCAGCATGTCTGGAGATGGGGAATGGGGCATTCCTTCCCTCCAGTGATGCTGCCTGTCCCGCTGAGTTATGGGCCTGCCCCACTTGGGCCATTTTTCAGGCGACTGCCGGCAACTGTCAAGTCACCGGCACTCGCCTGAAAAACCGGCAACTGGAACGGCGACTGACAGAGTGGAACACACACACATACATCGCTTCCTTCACCACCCTGTTATTCAGGCAGGGGACAGGGCAAGCGGGGAAATTCACACAGTGCAAAGCCAATGTGATACAGACACACACCACGATGAACAGGAAGATTGGCGCTGTTGACAGTGAAAGCACAGTGTACGGGAAGGGTGTACGAAAGTCCTTTAAAAGAGGGGGGAAGAAGGGGGGGGGGAGAGGGGAGAAAGGGGGTGAAAGAGTGGAGACAACTTTTAAGAAGTCAGAGATACACGGCTGTGAAGCTCGGCGGATATTAACATTACCGGTCGGTTATCCTTGGTTCTGAAAACTACCGCTTACGGTTTTTTTCCCCCCAATGAAATTCACCGGTCAGCACCGGCTACAACCTATGAGAACCTTTGACCTGCTGGCGACCCACTACCACTGCACCAACGGCACGGGAATTCTCACCACTGTCCATGGCGGCTTCATTCTGGTCGCCGCTAGTTTTTCAACATGTTGAAAAATTCGCAGCGACCATAATGAGGCCGCGACTAGTTCCCAGAATGCAGGAACTCCTCACGACCATGAAGGCGACTCCCCGGCAACCACATGTGGCGACCGCATGGTCTCCTGCAGTCGCCAAAAAAGTCCCCTAAGTGGGACAGGCCCATTACTCAACCTTTTGTGCCTATCTTCGGTTTAAACCAGCAACTTCTACAGGTGCACACTAGAGAGCATACTGACTGGTTGCATCATGGCCTGGTTCAGCAACTTGAATGTCCAGGAGCGGAAAAGACTGCAGGAAGTTGTAAACACTGCCCAGTCCATCGTCGGCTCTGACCTCCCCACCATCGAAGGGATCGATCGTAGTCGCTGCCCCAAAAAGGCAGCTAACATCATCAACGACCTGGCCACACACTCATCTCTCCGTTGCCATTGGGAAGAAGGTACAAGAGCTTGAAATCAGTAATTACAGGTTCAGGAACAGCTCCTTCCCCGCAGCCATCAGGCTATTAAACACGACATCAAACAAACTCTCAACACAACAACCTATTGCACTTTATCTGTTTATTTATTGTGTATATATGGGGTCTACGGTCTATAGACACACGGAACTTTTATCTCCTGTTCTGTATTATGTTTGCATATTCTGTTGTGCGGCAGCAAGCACGAATTTCATTGTCCTATCTGGGACACATGACAATAAACTCTCTTGACTCTTGACTCATCTGCAGTTCCTTCCTACGCAGAATCCTTTGGGGATTAGTATATTTATGAAAATAGGTTTTAGATTGATATGAGGTATCAAGGCAATCTTACAAATTTAAACTGGTCACAAGATATTGTATCTGGTGCAGTGAGTTCATTCTTTTCTCACTGTCTTGTCAAATGCAATTATGACTAAGTTTAATGCACCAAAATAAATACAATAGGGGAAAATAATCACAGAGTGAGTCACTTGATGCCACACTCATGCACATATTCCCGATTGAGTAACCACAAATCAGAACTCTCGGGGCCCACCGTGGCCAGGATATGGTGTGTATTTAGAAGATAATTCTAAGCAGGGGTGCAGGGCAAAAAGCTGTAGTCAGTCAGCGGGTCAGACAGCATTCCTGATGATAAAGGGCAGGTGACGTTTCGAGACCCTTCTTCAGACTCAGGGAAATGATAAATATAGATGGTGATATAGAACAATTGAATGAAAGATATGCAAAAAAGTAAAGTTGATAAAGGAAACAGGCCATTGTTCACTGTGGGCTAGGTGAAAACGAGTTACAGACAATGAGACTCAACAAGACGGCTTTGAACCCAGTACTATGACTTAGGTGTGGGAGGGATGGAGAGAGATGGAATGCCCAGGTTACTTGAAGTTAAAGAAATGAATATTCATGTCACTGGGTTGTTAGCTGCCCAAGATTGTGTACAAGATTGCCCAATGCTCTCCATGAGGGTAAATTCCAATCTAGCTAATTAGTGATAGATCGGGCTATAACAAGGTAACAGTTAGGGACAAGGGGGCAGAAGGATAGACTGAAGAATTAAGACAAATTATTGACTTATCTAGCACTGTCCACTTTTTGTCATTCTTGGTACAATGGCATCCAATTTACCTGGATTGTCTCAAAATGAAGTATATTATCCATTGTGATACTGATACGTAAAATACTTATGGGGCATAATTAGACTCATATGCAGAAATGTCCAGAACAAAAATACATAGTCTGTCCCTTCCCTCTTTGTTGTTTGTTTGTATGTGTTAAATGTATGTTTTAGTGTTCTTCAGCTTGTTTTATGTGGGGGGGGGTTGGGAGAAACTTTTTCCTAATCTTTTACCTCGACGGAGATGCGATTTTTATCTGTATCGTATCTGTGGCCGAACATCGAGGAGTTGGCGGCCTTTGCTGGAGACCGAATTCGAGAGCTCCACCGCGGGAGCCTGCGAATTTTAACATTGCGGAGCTCACAGTCTCTGGTTAGAAACCGACTTCGGGAACTGCAAGCCGCAGGAGTTCAACCGAGCCGACGCGGGAGCTTCGATCGCACCGGCACGGGAGCTTCGATCGCACCGGCACGGGAGCTTCGATTACCCCGACGCAGGAGCTACGATCGCACCAACGCACGAGCTTCGATCGCCGGCTGCGGGAGCTTCGATCACCCCGACTGCGGATGGTTCGACTGCTCCGACCACGGGAGAATAAAAGAGGAAGAAGTTGGACTTTATTGCCTTCCATCACAGTGAGGAATGTGGGGAATCCACTGTGGTGGATGTTTATGCTAACTTTTATGTATCTTGTTGCTTTTTTTTAGTAAGGCTGTATGGTAATTTGAATGTCACTCTACCTTAATTGGTACATGTGACAATAAACTGACCTTGAAACATTAAACCTTGAAAAGGTCATTATTATGCTTCATCCTAAAAAAATCATTTAAATCTAATTAGATTGTAATAGTTCATGGGGGGAAAGAAAAAAAAATCTCCATTGTATAATTGAACATACTTAGCCTCAAAGGCTGTTCAAGCCTTGGTTATTTTTACTTCTGCCCATTCCCCAAACAAGAAAGGGAATTGATGCATG
Organism: Raja brachyura; assembly: GCA_963514005.1. Next base: position 3,501,827 of record OY740794.1, on the reverse strand, counting down.
GCACCTCTTCTGTTAGATAGCATTTCTTTCATGAGGATTGATAGCTTAAGAATGCAATGGCTTAGTCAGTCTGAAGAAGGGTCTTGACCCGAAATGTCATCCAAGTCACGTCAAGTCAAGTTTATTCGTCACATACGCATACGAGATGTGCAGGGAAATGAAAAGTGGCAGTGCTTGCGGATTGTGCAAAAAAACTACAAAACAGAATGGAACAGAATCTCATATTACATATTTGTGGGAGAAAAAGAAAATAAACGGCAATTTAAAAAGACACCACACAACCGTAAATTGGTCCAGTAAAGGGCCTGTCCCACCAGCATGCAACTCTATGCGATTAGCGCGACCTAACGTGGTCGCTTGAGCCGTCCGGCGTCGTGGGGCCGGTCCCACTTCGATTGCCGGAGCCGTGCGGAATTGTGCAGAAAAACTGACTATGTTCAAAAATCCCGCGCGGCAACGGCTTGTCGGCTCGCAGTCGCCTCGACACATTACACACTGCCCCGACATCATGGCTCCGTGGCCCTCTGTGCCCCTCTATATGTGTGGCTCCGTGGCCCTCTGTGTGTGCGCCTCTGTGCCCCTCTCTGTGTGCCCCTCTCTGTCCTGGCGAACTTACCTTAGACATCGCTCCAAGTTTGCCTCACTTTGCGCCGCGTTGCGCCACTCACCCGACCTCCGTGCGCCCTCGCTGCTGGTTTGGTCGTGCTTGCCGCATGCAGGCGCATGCTGGTGGGAACGGCCCTGTACAGGGAATCACCCGACCTCCGCGCGGCCCCCGCTTCTAGTTTGATCGCGTTCATTGCATAGAGTTGCATGCTGGTGGGACAGGCCCTTAAGTTAGACCCTGGTGAGATAGGAGTTTACGGGCCGAATGGCCTCTGGGAAGAAACTCCTTCTCAGCCTCTCCGTTCTCACAGCACGGCAACGGAGGCGTTTGCCTGACCGTAGCAGCTGGAACAGTCCATTGCTGGGATGGAAGGGGTCCCCCATGATCTTGTTGGCTCTGGATCTGCACCTTCTGATGTATAGTTCCTGCAGGGGGGCAAGTGTAGTTCTCATAGTGCATTTGGCCGAATGCACTACTCTCTGCAGAGCCTTCTTGTCCTGGGCAGAACAGTTGCGAAACCAAATTGTAATGTTTCCGGACAAGATGCTTTCCACGGCCGTTGAGTAGAAGCACTGGAGGATCCTCGGAGACATTGAATTTCCTCGATTGCCTGAGGTGGTAAATGTCCTCAATTGCCTGAGCTGCCTTGCCTTACTCACCAGTGATATGGACTCCCAGGTATTTAAAGCAGCTCACCCTTTCCACAGTATCCCCATTTATCCATTCTTTTTCTCCAGTGATGCTGCTTGTCCCGCTGAGTTACTCCATCATTTTGTGTCTCTCTTTGATTTAAACCAGCATCTGCAGTTCCTTCATACACATTAATTTAAGCACTGCTCAAGTGTAAATGTTTTTTTCCCTAAAGTGAAACAAAATTTACACCATCTATCGGCACTTGGGAGAGTTGGTGAGAAGAGGAAGAATCCCTCAAACTCCCTGATGGACTTCTTAATCTCACCAATCACACCATCTCCCACAAGAGCAGCCTCCTGCTATCTCCTATTTGCTCCAGTCAGCTAGCATTCTTGGCTGACCCTCCCCCATCCAGCAGCAGCTCTCTAATGGCCAAAATAAATCCACCCCCCAGGCAGTCACGGGCCTCCAACTGCCACCCTTCTCTCAATCTCAAACAAGAGCTTTGTTCTAGATGGTCCAATTTCCTTTGTGAGCCCTGTCACACATGAAAACAAAATTACATGGATTCAAGAAGATCTAAAGTCTTGCGTTCTGCCAAGGTTTTACAAAGAGGGGACCATGATCAAAATGGTCACTGGCCACTGTGTACTGATCACACATTTCAATTTCTAGGCCCCTGAGTCAATTTGCTCAGCTTCCCCTGAATTTCCAGCCCAAATCCTTTCTCCTTTCTGCTGCTCCTTGAAGCCTCCTGCTTTGACTAAACCAAGGGTGGGGAACCTGCGGCCTTCTAGGCCATTATTGCCGTTTTGAATGAATCCAAATTTTGTAGAACAAATCTTTTTATTGTTATTAATACATTTTTGTTTGTCTTTTATTATTTTTATTTAAATCTTAAAATGAATGTATTTAAAATACCAAAGAGTGAAAGAAGATTCAACGAAATAATCCTCCCCGACTGACGGCCACAATTAAAACATTAGTAAGTCATGAGGGCTATTTTAACAAAATAATGTACATTTTGAAGTAGAGCTAATCGAAGTATCTTGGATGCGGCCTTATTAGATTACAGCTAACTTAATGCAGCCTTCCTCCCCTGGACTAAACCATTGTTGCATCCGCTTTAAATATTTCCTTACGTGGATTAGCATCAGATTTTGCTTAGAAACACCATGCAATGGATTATAAAATGAATTAACATAAATTTAATGATCCTTTAACTTCACATACAATCCCAACAATATTTTAAAATTTGTCTCAGAAAATTAATTTCTAGATCTCAAAGTTCAAAAATTCCTCTAGGGGGTGAAAATTAATCAGCTGCTTAAACACTATTTAAAAGTGATACGATAAATATTTTGCTTCTATCACGTCTAACTGAGAATAGGATATCTTTCCATAATAAATTATTAAAATACATCTTGGCAAGTTTCAAAGTCAACTTTGAAAATTGTAGAGACCTCTAATTGATTTTCATTGGCAAGTGGATCTCACTTTTCATCAAGCAAAATTATTCTTGTGCAGTCACTTCTCGTAACAAAATGTGTTAAAGACAAAATGGCTTGAAAGGATCCTTGCACTGTCCTGTTACTGAAATAGACTTTAATGTGAAATGCAATGTAGCATTAGTTTAATCTCCAAATCCCAGCATTCTCAAATTGCTCAGTAATGAGAATCTTTTATGATCTCCGAACCAATTATAGCCACTGCGAAATTACTTTTGTCTTGTTCAAACTTGGATTTGACATCTCAATATTATCTGCTTTTGATTTCCCCAAAATAAAGATCACAATGTGAATACCAAATACGGGACACTGAATAAGTAGGACACTGTTGCTTCTGCAGTAAGGCTGTTGTGCCTCTGGAATGTGGGACCTCTCACAACTCCATGGAAAAATACAGCAAGGAGGCGAGTGGCTGGTGGACATGGAAGAGTGAATCGGGGAATTGCAAAAGGAGGGGAAGATGTGTCCAGTGAGGGCAACAGAAATAAAGGAGGAAGTGTAAGTATGAAAGTGTTGGAAGGCGAGGAGAAGGGGATGAGAGACATGTACGTTTTGGTCATAGAAGTGTGACTGGAATTAAGGAGTGAAGAACACTCGAACTATCCTGATATTGGGTGGAGATACAAGACAAATAAATAGGTCTGAAGAAGGGTCTCAACCTGAAACATCACCCATTCCTTCTCCCCAGAGATGATGCCTGTCCCGCTGAGTTACTCCAGCTTTTTGTGTCTATCTTCAATTTAAACCATCAACTGCAGTTCTTTCCTACACAAATCGATGTCCATGTTTCTCTAATCTCTTCTCTTATTCTCTCCATATTTGACAAGGTCAAGGTAAAATTTTATAATACAATTACAAATATTATGCATTACTGGGTTGGAGAGGCAATCCAATTCTCTAATAAATGCATACAAATCATTTACTCGGATCATTGGGTCAGTGTAGTTCACAACTGTGCAAAATGTCAGGAAATTAACTCAAGCAATAGAACTTCGAGTCAGGTTCAACACAGTGACATGAGTCAGAATTATACAGCACGGAAACAGGCAATTCAGCCCAACTTGCCCATGGTAACCAAGGTGCTCCATTCATACTAGTCTCTCCTGCCCACATATGGCCCATTCATTTCCTATCCATGTACCTGTCTAAATGTCTTTTAAATGTCAGTTGTAGTACCTGCCTCAACCACCTCCACTGGCAGTTCATTCCATATATGGTCCTCCCCCCCCCCCCCCCCCCCCCTTCTCTTGGTGAAAGACTGTGCATTCACCGTTCATTATTTTATACAGTTCCAGTTTTGTTTATTGACATGTGTACCGAGATACAGTGAAAAGCTTTTGCTGCATGCTATCCAGTCAACGGAAGAAATACATGATTACAATCGAGCCATTTACAGTGTATAGATACACGATAAGGGAATAACATTTAGTGCAAGATAAAGCCAGCATAGTCTGAACAAATAAAGTCCGAGGGTCACCAGTGAGGTAGATAGTAGCTCAGCACTGCCCCCTAGATGTGGTAGGATGATTCAGCTGCCTGATAACAGCTGGGAAGAAACACCTCTGTAAGATCACCCCTCAGTCTACTGCACCCCAAGGAATGAAATCCTGGCCTACCCAATCTCTCTTCATAGCTCAGGCCCTCATGTCTTGGCAACATCCTCATAAATCTGCTCTGCACTCTTTAATTTAACAACAACATTCCCATAGACGATACTCCAGATGTGGTCTCACCAACATCATGCACAGCTGTAACATAACATCCCAACTTCTATACTCAATATCCTGACTGATGCGCCAAAAGCCTTCTTGACTACCTTATCTACCAGTGACACCACTTTCAGGGAACTATGTACCTGCATTCATAGATCCCTCTGTTCTACAACACTCTTAAGGGCCCCACTGTGAAGGTCTTGCCTTGGTTTGACGTTTCAATATGCCCCATACTTATCTGTATTCAACTCCATTAGCCATTCCTCAGCCCACTTGCCCATCTGATCAAGATCCTGCTGTAATTCTTGATAACCACCTTCGCTCCCTATAATACTTCCCCCTCCCATTCCGAATCTGACCTTTCTGTCCTGGGCCTCCTCCATTGCCAGAGTGAGACCCAACGTAAATCGGAGGGACAGCACCTTATATTTTGCTTAAGTAGTTTACACGCCAGCGGTATGAACGTTGACTTCTCTAATTTCAGAGAGTCCTTGCTTTCTCCCTCATTCCCCTCCCCCTTCCCAGCTCTCCCACAAGCCTACTGTCTCCGCCTCTTCCTTTCTTTTTCCCACCCCCCCCCGACATCAGGCTGAAGAAGGGTCTCAACCCGAAACGTCGCCTATTCCTTCTCTCCATAGATGATGCCTCACCCAGCATTTTTCTCTACCTTACACTAACCACTTTAGTGCTTTTTGCAAATATACTAATCATGCCATGTACATTCTCATCCAAATCATTGCAATAAATCACAAACAGCTATGGGGCCGACACTAATTCCCAAGGCATACCACAAGTCACAGACTTCCAGTCCAAAAAACAACTTCCCACCATCACACTCTTCTTTCTTTCATGAAGCCAATTCTCTATGCAGTTGGATCCTATGGGATCTAACCTTCCAGAGCAGTCTACCACCCAAAACCTTAACAAATGCCTTGCTTTGTTTTTTTTTTAAACCCGCTCGTTCTATTCTGTCCTATAATAACATTTTATTTGCATAAACTCAATAGAAATAAGATCACTGGTAATCTGATTATAAACTCAACTCCACAACTTTAGGTATCTAGAATTTATCTACCTTGGTATTAAAAATATTGAATGACTTTACCCTTTGTTTAATTTACAGATACAACATGGAACCAGACTTTGCAGCTGTCTGAGATTGCGCTGATCAATAACCACCTGTACAGTAGTTCTATCCTACACCCTAGGGACAATTTACAGAAGTCAATTACTTACAAGTCTTTGGAATGTGGGAGAAAGCCGCAGCACCCGGAGAAAATCCACGCAGTCACGGGGAGAACGTACAAACTCTGTACAGACAGCACCCGTAGTCAGAATCAAACCGTGGCGTTGTTAAGGGCCTGGCCTACCCTCATCCGACTCCATGCGATGAGCGCTATCAAACTAGAAGCGGGGGCCGCGCGGCGGTCGGGTGATCCCCTGTACAGGGCCGTTCCCACCAGCATGCGCCTGCATGCGGCAAGCGCGACCAAACCGGCAGCAAGGGCCGCGTGGAGGTCGGGTGAGTGGCGCAACGCGGCGTAAAGTGAGGCGAACTTGGAGCAAAGTCTTACAGGTAAGTTTGCCAGGACAGAGAGGGGCACACAGAGAGCGGCACAGAGGTACAGACACAGAGGGCCACGGAGCCACACAGAGAGGGTCATGGAGGCACCTACAGAAAGGGTCACGGAGGCACGACATCGAGGCGGTGTGTAATGCGTCGAGGCGAATGCGAGCCGACAAGCCGTTGCCGCGCGGAATTTTTGAACATGGTCAGTTTTTCGGAGCCCCGCGCGATGTTGGGACGAACTCCGCACAATTCCGCACGGCTCCGGCGATCGAAGTGGGACCGGCCCTGCGACGCCGGACGGCTCAAGCGATCACGTTAGGTCACGCTCATCGCATAGAGTTGCATGCTGGTGGGACAGGCCCTTAAAGCAGCAACTCTACTGCTGCACCACAGTGCCGCCCTATGAAGAAGCGAGTTTCAAAGAAACACACCCCTCTGAAAAACATCGGATGCATGTAGAAGGAAATTTCAGATTTCATATTGTTATTTGGGGGAAGTCTTCAAGAAGGGAGAATTGTTTTAATTCATCATGTGGAGCCTTTTGAACAAGTGCTTATAATAACTTTACGCAATGTCTAATTCTTCCCTGATATTATCCCCTTCCATGATCAAATACTTACTAAGCTATTGCCGTGTACTTGCTGTCGCCCCCTCTAAAACATTTACTCTTCACATGACTGAGTTTGTAGGATATCCATTCATCTGAAAATCCACATTTAGTCAAATGCATTATTACTTGATGTCCACAACAAATCTTTGGATCCGAGCAGAATCATTGGCTCATGTACTACGATCTAAAACACCAATGATGAAGCAGGAGTGGCAACAGGCAAAATCTTATAACTGTGCAATTAAATAATTTTTATTTCTACTGTTATTTGAGCAAAATTTTCACAAAGTTGTCAAGAAGGATGTCAACAAAATAGAGAGAGTACAGAGGAGATTTACTAGAATGTTGCCTGGGTTCCAGCAACTAAGTTACAGAGAAAGGTTGAACAAGTTCGGTCTTTATTCTTTGGAGCGCAGAAGGTTAAGGGGGGACTTGATTGAGGTCTTTAAAATGATGAAAGGGATAGACAGAGTTGACGTGGATAAGCTTTTCCCATTGAGGGTAGGGAAGATTCAAACAAGAGGGCATGACATGAGAATTAAGGGACAGAAGTTTAGGGGTAACATGAGGGGGAACCTCTTTACCCAGTGGTGGCTGTGTGGAATGATCTTCCAGCAGAAGTGGTGGAGGCAGGATCGATTTTAACATTTAAAAGTAAAGTGGATAGGTATATGGACGGGAAGGGAATGGAGGGGTATGGTCTGAGTGCAGGTAGATGGGACTAGGGGAAAATAAATGGTCGGCACGGAATTGAAGGGCCGAGAGGGCCTGTTTCCGTGCTATAATTGTTATATGGTTATATGCTTATATAAGTTCGTATTGGTTTGCATTTGTTCTTGCACGTAAAGACAAATTAAGAAAAATGTTGTAGCAGTTACTTGGAAATATACATTTATCTAAACAGTTGCTACCTTGCAGCGCCAGAGTGCTGTCTGTACGGAGTTTCTACGTTCTCCCTGTGACCGGGGGCATGTGCCCATGGGTTTTCTTTGGTCCTCTGGTTTCCTCCCACATCCCAAAGACGTGCAGGTTTGTAGCTTGATGGTTTGTGTAAATTGTCCTGAGACTGATGGATGGAACTAGTGTATGGGTGATTTTTTTTACCCAGAGAGTTGTGAATTTGTGGAATTTACTGCCACAGAGGGCAGTGGAGGCCAAATCACTGGATGGATTTAAGAGAGAGTTGGATAGAGCTCTAGGGGCTAGTGGAGACAAAGGATATGGGGAGAAGGCAGGCACAGGTTATTGATAGCGGACGATCAGCCATGATCATATTGAATGGCGGTGCTGGCTTGAAGGGCCGAATGGCTTCCTCCTGCACCAATTTTCTATGTTTCTATGATGATTTTTTTTGATCGATTTTATCTGCAGTCCCTCAGGATCGAGGATGACTTGCTTCTCTTCTGACTTTGTGGTCAATGTGGGAAACACGGACTCTTCCACCAATGGCTGATTGGGTTGACAGATGTCGATGGAATTTAGAAGATTGAGGGGGGATCTTATAGAAACCTACAAAATTCTTAAGGGGTTGGACAAGCTAGATGCTGGAAGATTGTTCCCGATGTTGGGGGAGTCCAGAACAAGGGGTCACAGTCTAAGGATAAGGGGGAATTCCTTTAGGACCGAGATGAGGAAAACATTCTTTACACAGAGAGTGGTGAGTCTCTGGAATTCTCTGCCACAGAAGGTAGTTGAGGCCAGTTCATTGGCTATATTTAAGAGGGCGTTAGATGTGGCACTTGTGGCTAAAGGGATCAGGGGGTATGGAGAGAAGGCAGGTACGGGATACTGAGTTGGATGATCAGCCATGATCACATTGAATGGCGGTGCAGGCTCGAAGGGCCGAATGGCCTACTCCTGCACCTATTTTCTATGTTTCTATGTTTCTATGTTAGTTTATGAAGCTATTTGCAGCTGACACTCAGCTGTTGTGAACTCTCAATGCAACTACATCAGTGTTACTTGGAGGCATGGTGGTGCAGTGGTAGAGTTGCTACCTTGCAGCGCCAGAGTTCCAGGTTTGACCCTGATTACAAGTGCTGTCTGTACGGAGTTTTTACATTCTCCCTGTGACCGCATGGGTTTTCTCTGGTCCTCTGGTTTCCTCCCACATCCCAAAGGCGTGCAGGGTTGTAGCTTGATGGTTTGTGTAAACTGTCCTGAGAGTGGAGGATGGAACTAGTGTGTGGGTGATTTTTGGCCGGCGTGGACTCAGTTGTCTGAAAGGCCTGTTTCCACGCTGTATCTCCAAACTAAACTACTGGCCAGGGTGAAGAACTGACAGGCAAGGACCGACGAACTCACCGAAATGTGACAACAGTAATCACCATGGAAACATACAAATTTGGTCGCCTAATTATAGGAAGGATGTCAACAAAATAGAGAGAGTACAGAGGAGATTTACTAGAATGTTGCCTGAGTTCCAGCAACTAAGTTACAGAGAAAGGTTGAACAAGTTAGGTCTTTATTCTTTGGAGCGCAGAAGGTTAAGGGGGGACTTGATTGAGGTCTTTAAAATGATGAAAGGGATAGACAGAGTTGACGTGGATAAGCTTTTCCCATTGAGGGTAGGGAAGATTCAAACAAGAGGGCATGACATGAGAATTAAGGGACAGATGTTTAGGGGTAACATGAGGGGGAACTTCTTTACTCAGAGAGTGGTGGCTGTGTGGAATGATCTTTCTGCAGAAGTGTCGATTTTAACATTTAAAAGTAAAGTGGATAGGTATATGGACGGGAAGGGAATGGAGTGGTATGGTCTGAGTGCAGGTAGATGGGACTAGGGGAAAATAAATGGTCGGCACGGACTGGAAGGGCCGAGAAGGCCTGTTTCCGTGCTGTATTTGTTATATGGTTATATGGTTATATCTGAGACAAATCTACTTAATGAGTCTTAGAAAATATTGATTTGCATATAGTTCCTGGAAGCATCGTCCATACCTCTATATAAAGCTTTATAACACAAATTCCAGAAACACAATCATACTTAAATAAATGCAATTTCAATCAGAAACAATGAAGATGAAAGATAATTACCACCATTTTAACATTACAAGGCACTCCTCTGAAAGTCACTATATTCAACAGATGTATAGGATGTTAGACAGAAACAGCTAAGATGCTGAAGCAATTCTCTTTCATTGACTACCTTTGTGATGACACAGGTATAAGAAATGTATTATAAGCTGTAAAAAGGTAATTTTGATCAAAACTAAAAATCATGAGAGAAATTAAGTGAGCAGATGACCTTAGTTAAATGTCACAATTAACCCTGCCACTTTAATTGCCCTAATTCAGAATTTTCTTTACTTCTACTCAACAGAAAATCTCTCATTTCAAAATATAAAATCAATATCCGACTAAAAGAATCATTTTCATTCATGTGGCTATTAAAATTATTCTCCAATGTTATAAAATACGATATGAAACATCGATTACATTAAATAATCAAATTGCTTAAATAATTCTATAAAAGTGCATTGTTAATTAAAGCTTGCTGATTCTAGACTGCAGACGGTAGACAAAAGATGGTTGGTGTATTAAAGAGAGGTAAATTGACCAGAATAAATTACCTATTCATTTACCTTGTTATATAAACTTTAAAATAACTCACTCATTATGTCTGAATCACAGTGCTCTTTCAGTGGAATTCAGAGATGAGAGTAGATTTTTGATGAGGGTAAAAGGGTGTTGATGGAAAAATAGAGATTTACAGAGAAATTCCCTGTGGACTAAAGCCTGCAGCAGGTTGAATCAAGCTTTTACTTGTCTATTTTCACTTCATTCCACATTTGCAAATGCAAATCACGTTGTTTCATTTTAATTAATTATCAATGAGAGCCAAGTCAGACAAGATCCGAAGACTCATGGCATTCCATCGAACCAAAAAGGGTAAATCATTAATGACAGACCTGACTTCATAGAATTCCTCAACAAGGCCTTACTGCCACGTCCAAAAGGTAATTCAAATATCACTGTTTCTTAATTGCTACACGTGAGAAAAAGACCTTTGAGCTTTGAAATCTTTGAAATGCTATTTACTTAAAACATTATGACAATATGGCCAAAATTAGGGTTTGAAAACAACCATCTTTCAAAGTTAGAAGTCAAACAAAAATATTAAATTACATTAATTTCCAATTTTTATGATAACCTTAATATCAGATTAATATTAATACTAAAATATATTCAACGTTCTTAATTGAATTTTATCCGAGTGGATGGGTGTAAAATCTGTGGAATTCTTTGCCACATTAGGCTGTGGAGGCCAAGTCAGTGGATATTTTTAAGGCAGAGATCGATAGATTCTTAATTGGTGCGGGTGTTGTGGGGTTATGGGGAGAAGGCAGGAGAATGGGGTTAGGAGGGAGAGATAGATCAGCCATGATTGAATGGCGGAGTAGACTTGTTGGGCCGAATGGCCTAATTCTGCTCCTATCAGCTATGAATTTAAGAGTAGTAACCCAGCATAACATGACTGGGGCTTCACAGAAAGAGCAGTCCATCTCACACTCAGCATATTTATAGTTACATTTCTGCATTAATTTTCTATTCTACGAAAGCCCCTGGCATTGTGAAGCTCTTCCACATTCTACATGAGCTTCCTACTTCTGAGCTGCTGCCCATGGCAAATGAAATTCCATGTATGTTGCATGCTGCCCATGGCAAATAAAGTACTATTCTGATTCTGATAGGCAGCGTGAGACCTGTAGCTACAGGACCTTTTAGTTAACAGCGTGGCTTTAAACAGCGTGCTCTGAAGTTCAGCCAGGAAGATTGGGAACAAGCAAAATACTGCAGATGGTGGAATTCCAAAAGATGAACTTGGATTGTTTTTTCTGGAGGGGAGATGCAATAGAAGTATATAAAATGATGGAAGTCATGGACAATCCCCAGGGTGGACATTTGAAAGACTAGATGATAAGCTTGTTTATTTTACATACAGAAGATGGTGAGTGCCTGGAACATGCCGCAGTGGGTGGTGGTGGAGGCAGATACGATAGTGGCATTTAAGTGCCTTTTAGAGAGGCACATGCATACACAGGGAATGGAGGGGTATGAACAAGTTCACAAGTATAGTAGAATTAGGTCATTCGACCCATTGAGGCCATTCGGCCCATCAAGTCCACTCTGCCATTCAATCATAGAAACATAGAAATATAGAAATTAGGTGCAGGAGTAGGCCATTCGGCCCTTCGAGCCTGCACCGCCATTCAATGTGATCATGGCTGATCATCCAACTCAGTATCCCGTACCTGCCTTCTCTCCATACCCCCTGATCCCCTTAGCCACAAGGGCCACATCTAACTCCCTCTTAAATATAGCCAATGAACTGGCCTCAACTACCCTCTGTGGCAGAGAGTTCCAGAGTCCCACCACTCTCCGTGTGAAAAAAGTCCTTCTCATCTCGGTCTTAAAGGATTTCCCCCTTATCCTTAAGCTGTGACCCCTTGTCCTGGACCTCCCCAACATCGGGGACAATCTTCCTGCATCTAGCCTGTCCAACCCCTTAAGAATTTTGTAAGTTTCTATAAGATCCCCTCTCAATCTCCTAAATTCTAGAGAGTATAAACCGAGTCTATCCAGTCTTTCTTCATAAGGCAGTCCTGACATCCCAGGAATCAGTCTGGTGAACCTTCTCTGCACTCCCTCTATGGCAATAATGTCCTTCCTCAGATTTGGAGACCAGAACTGTACGCAATACTCCAGGTGTGGCCTCACCAAGACCCTATACAACTGAAGTAGAACTTCCCTGCTCCTATACTCAAATCCTTTTGCTATGAAAGCTAACATACCATTCGCTTTCTTCACTGCCTGCTGCACCTGCATGCCTACTTTCAATGACTGGTGTACCATGACACCCAGGTCGCGCTGCATCTCCCCTTTTCCTAATCGGCTGGCTGATCTCTGCCTCTTAATACCATTTTCCTGCCTTCTTCCCATAACCGTTGACACCCGTTCAAATCAATGCAGGCAGGGATATTGGCATCAATTTGGCATCATGTTTGGCACAGACATTATGGGCATAAGGGCATGTTCCTGTGTTGTACTGTCCTATGTTCCAAGGATTATGATGTAATTTCAAGAAATATTCTACGAGCAGCATCCCTGGAGACAGAAAAGGAGTCGTCATTGAAGGTCCAAGATCTGTATACAGCTTCCCTCCCCTCACTGATGCAGCCCACAGTCACCTGAAAATGTCTGCAGGTGGCAGGAGTCCGAGTTGTATCTGATGTCCAAGGTGTAGATGTCCAAGGTGAGCAGGAAGGGAGAGAGGACCGTCCCCTGTTGGGCCCTGATGTTGCTCGCTACCATCATGCCTGAGACACAGTTCTGCAGCCTGACATACTGTGGGCATCCAGTCAGGTAGTTGGTGGTCCAGGACACCAATGGAGCATCCTCCCGCATCTTCGTCAGTTTGCTCTCTAACAGTGCAGGCCGGATGGTGTTAAAAGCACTGGAGAAATAAAAAAAACACGACTCTCACAATGCTTCCTGGCTTATCCAGGTGAACATAGGAACGATGGAGCAGGTGGATGATGGCTTCCTCAACCCTCACCGTTGTTTGGTAAGCAAACTGCAAAGGATCCAGGTAGGGGTTGCAGGTGAGTGAGCACCAGCCTCTCCAGGGACTTCATGATGTGTGTAGTCAGCACCAACGATCTGTAGTCATTGGAGGAGCTGGGTCGTGTCCTCTTTGGTTCAGGAACCTGGCAGGATGTCTTCCACATCACAGGAACCCTCTCCTGGCTCATGTTGAAGACGTGCTGGAGTATTCTGCACAACTGGCAGGCACACGCCTTGAGGGCTGACACCATCGGGACCCGTGGCTTTGCCTGGGCGGACTCTGCTCAGCCTTGATGGTCAGGTGCGACAGAGAAAGGGCAGGGGAAGTGGGCAGGGGGATTAAGGGGGAGAGTCTGTCGGGGAGGGAGCAGGGGGCAGGGTGGGCAGAGGCCTCACCATCAAATCTATAACAAAAACTTGTGCACGCATGTGTTAATTTCTTACAACTGTGGTAGTGAGCAAAGCCAGGGCTCTGTGCAGAGAAGTGTGGAGAAAATGCTGTGAAAGAGCGCGGATAGTAGGAACCCGCCTAATTCCCCATTGCTTTATGTTTAGAAAGGAACTGCAGATGCTGGTTTACATTGAAGATAGACACAAAATGCTGGAGTAACTCAGCGGGCAGGCAGCATCTCTGGAGAGAAGGAATGGGTGACGTTCTTGTCTGAAGAAAGGTCTCGATCCAAAATCTCCCCATTTCTTCTCTCCAGAGATTCTGCCTGTCCCGCTGAGTTACTCCAGCATTTTGTGTCTACCTCTTTGCTCTCAACCAGTAACCATATTTTCTTGGCCATTATTACTTTTGTTTTCATGGTGAGTAATTTCAGTATTCCTTCAGCAAGAGTGGCAACAGACTCCCAAGCCCGACATTAATGGGTCGGAAGCATGATAAAATATCATTATTGACAGTTACTGAAGTGGTGTCAAAGTGTGTCCAGTCATACCTGCTTTATTCCGAACATGGCAAGACTATTCCTTCTGTGCGTTTTATGAATTCCAGACACATGCTTACTTGTGCCATCATGTTTCAGAATCAAGGATTTTGCGCAACAATGATAAATGTCAGCACTTGTGTGATGATTATTCCATTTGCATGGTATTTAATGCCTTTGGCAATTATTGGTGTAGACTCGGTGACCCAACTGTAAAGGCATCTAAAATGTGCCTTAAATCCTTGCCTTCTCGTAACTTTATCATTGAGTTTGTTTTTTTTAAGTACTCCTTACATTGACACCCAGAGAAGCATGGTGCATTATCCTGGAAATACACAAGGCTTCTATTAGAGCGAGTGCAGAGCGATGGAAATATAGGAGAGAAGTCCCTTGATATCCCTTGGAGCTGACAAGATAACATGATTGAGAAAAATATTAGGAGTGGTTAAAATGTAGATCTATAAAGTGTAAAAGGTCTCAGCAGGTGCATAGGGGATAGTTCTCTGAACGTTGAGTACTGTATGTGGAAGGTGGGCCCCATTGAAGAATTCTACGTATTAATTTTGGAAATTGCACAACATAATAAATCCAAATAAAGACCGAAATCTCCAAGGGCAAGGAAAAGCTTCATGCAGTGACAGAAGGAAGCTAAAGGAAGGAGATTGTGTTGAGGAAGATACGGTATTAGGCTACATTTCTAATATTTGTGGAAGACGCAACAAAAATGTATAAAAATGCTTACAACAAACCTTTAATCTAACTGTATTTTTTAAATGGGAACTAGACTGAAACATGATCTGGCAAACGTGTTAAGCTAAAACTTTGGGTTGCTAATTAAACATTTGTAACATCGATGTGCAAACTATGCAGAAGATAGACACAAAATGCTGGAGTAACTCAGCGGGACAGGCAGCATCTCTGGAGAGAAGGAATGGGTGATGTTTCGGGTAGAGACGTCAGCAATAGTGTGTGTATTCAGTGAGAAGAAATCCAATGCAGAAGGGAAATATAGAGGGGGAAAGGTACAGACAAATATTGATACATATTTATTGGGATGGGGAGAAGAAATGAAAGAATGAAAAGAATGGATGCTTTAAGAAATAGTTTAATGAGAAAACTACAGAAGTGAGATGCTTTTACAACTCATTTACGCCAAACTCCACAGAAAGCTTTGCCAGCTTTATACCACTGGTTAGACAGTGTGGAACTATACAGTAACTACTCTAGACAGTAATCTACAATAATCTAGGATATTTTCCCTGGATGCCATGGGGTGGCCAGACCCATTGATTTACTTTGTTAAGACGTGAAATAGTTTACAGAGTAGTAGTCAGGGTGGAATTATTCAGTTCTACTATAATACTTTCATTTTCCTATTTATTTGCCTGAATTAGTCATCAGTCATTAGACCTCCATTAGGTCCATTTCACAAGATGCTACAACTTTAGTTTCGAGATACAGCGCGGAAACAGGCCCTTTGTCCCACCGAGTCCGCACCAACCAGCAATCCCCGCACATTAACACTATCCTACACACACTAGGGACAATTCACACCTATACCAAGCCAATTAACCTACAAACCTGTATGTCTTTGGAGTGTAGGAAGAAACCGAAGATCTCGGAAAAAACCCACATGAACGTGGGGAGAACGTACAAACTCCATACAGACAGCACCCGTAGTCAAGATCAAACCCGGGTCCACGGTGCTGCAAGGCATCAACTCTACTGTCGCACCACCATGCCACCTGGCCCACTGTGGAAATACTAGTGGGGAGATAAGAATTGTGAGATTGATGTAGATACAGGGGCCATGATTCTGAAATGTTATATTCTATTGAATACTTGGTCACACGGATAGTTCACTTTAATTTTATAACTTTTGGTTTTGAGGGAATAAAGTATTGAGGGTATGAAGGCATAAAGAAGAGTTTTTGAAAAGGCTATAAGGCATTTTGTGAGCTTGCATACCAAAATGTCTTCATTCCCAGTTTCTCTCCAGTACTGCAATAAGGACATCCTTATTCTGAGATTTATTATAAAAATAGTTTCTCTCAGGAACATACCTTTCCCAGAGGTTTGTGTAGGAAGGGAACGCTGGTTTACACCGAAGATGGACACAAAATGCTGGAGTGTCTCAGCGGGAGAGGAAGAATCTCTGGGGAGAAGGAATGGGTGACCTTTCGGGTCGAGACCCTTCTTAAGAAATTTAATCATTAAAAAAACAAGGAATCTATATTACTAAAAGTAAGATCTTGACCATTTCCTGTTTTTCTGTTTCATGATTTTTGAAAAGACTGCCACTTAAGCTGCCACTTATGGCTGTGATTTTTGGCCATCTTACTCAGAGTCCCCCTCCGCTGTGCAGGACAAGAAGATTTTTCCCATCAATTAAAAATAAAAGAGTTATTAATGTTTAAAAAGTTGATATTCTCTCTGCTGCCCCTGCTGGTGGGAGGGGGGAGAGACTATAAAACCCGGAAGTGTTGTGCCTCACTCAATCTCTGCAAGATGGAGGAAGCGAGAGGGTGATGTCTCTCTGAGCTGTGAATTACACTGAACACATGTCTACTCAACTGTGAGTACCCTTAATGTGGTTTGAAAATGAAAATGTGGTTGCTTTGAAATGCTGCACTGTAAATGGTTGTTGGTGGTAACCGCTTTGAAATACTGCATTGCAAACGGTTGTTGGTGGTGGTAACTTGACAACTTCCTGTTTGCACTGTATATTGATTTAAAATAAAACGCTACCACTTGCGTCTGTGATTTTTGGCCATCTTACTCAGTCCCCCTCCGCACATCAGGGGCAGAGGATTCTTCCCATCAATGAAAAATAAAAGTGTTATTAATGTTTTAAAAAATGTTGAGAATCTCTCTCCTGTCAATCACACCATGAAGGCCACCCCCCTTCCGGAGGGATGGGGAGGGATTATAAAACTCGGAAGTGTGGGTGTGGCTCAGTCTCTGCAAGGGGGAGGGAGAGGTCACAACTGAGCTGTGAATCAACTGAACACACTGAATTTCTACTGAACTGTGAGTGTGGTGTTTATGTGGTGTTTTGAGTGATTTTACTTCGGAGTCACGTAAGTGATTCCGTGAAGAAGTCCCGCCAGTCCACATGTGCGTCATTACATCAGACGCATGGCGCAACTTCGGGATGGCAGGATGCAGTTCCACCAGCAGTAATTTAAAAACTCGCAGGTAAGTTTATAAAAAACAACTGTGGTCGTTTTCTTGAGGTCTGTAAGGCTGGTTTACAGGAGCCAGCAGGACGCTGAAGGGAAGGTTGAAGACGCTGAAGAAGACCGCGGGAGTGCGGTCAGTGGGCGGGCGGCCATTTTGCCTTCGGAGCTGCCGGCAGTTCAGCCAGCGGCAGCTATTCCTGTGCCATTCAAAGCACCATGGCTACTCCTGTACGGAGGAAAGCCACGAAAAAATCAGTAAGGTCTGTGGACTCTTTGAGTCAGGCCAGGAGGGTTCTCCTCCCACTATGAGGAATATCTGGGGACGTTTAGATAAGATGGAGCGCCTAATGGAAAGGATGCTCCATCGCAATATATTCCAGGAGGAATTATATATCCATGGGTCACCCCATGGACCCATGGCAGCAGCCTCTACTAGAGGACTGTATAGGGAAAATCTGCTCCATAAAGAGGAACCTTATATTCACGGGTCTATTTGGGGGCCCATGGCAGCAGCACCTTTAGAAGGGATGCATGATGTCTCTCTCATGGAGGAGGTGAGCGTACCACGGCAGTTTTGTTCTGTCCCTGAGGATGGAGGTATTGCGGAGGAGCATACCACAAGGCACGAGGGTGAAGCTTCAGACGTGCCAGATTTGGCATGTAAATTCACCATTCCACCAGGAACTGGTGAGCCAATGGTAGATAACCTGGCTAGAAACATTAATTATATGTTTCCCATCAATTACAGGAGTTAACGATCAAAGAGATGGCAAAAAGGTATGAGACACCTGTCAACTGTGCCTCAATCAAAGTGCCCACTGTTAACCAGGCCATCTGGGGGCAAATGGGTGTAAGGAAGAGAGGTCACGAGTTAAGGCTGCAAAAGGTCTTAAAACAGGTTGGGTCAGGCATTACCGGCCTTTGGAAGGTCACCCCTGTCTAATACACAAGCAGGATGCTTTGGCACTTTTGTGCAATGCGCACTTCAAAATAAATTGCCTTTGAAAAAATGCAATAAGACCAACTCTAAATCCAAAGTTTGCAGGGTTGTGCAGAACAACTAAGGTGCAGCCGCCCGAACCTATTGTTTGGGGAGGATCTGTCAAAACAGGTCAAAGAACTGGATGATGAGGCGAAGACGGTCGGCCTCATTAAAGCACAACCGATAGAATTCAGTTTACATAGAAACATAGAAACATAGAAAATAGGTGCAGGAGTAGGCCAACTCGGCCCTTCGAGCCTGCACCGCCATTCAATGTGATCATGGCTGATCATCCAACTCAGTATCCCGTACCTGCCTTCTCTCCATACCCCCTGATCCCTTTAGCCACAAGTGCCACATCTAACGCCCTCTTAAATATAGCTAATGAACTGGCCTCAACTACCTTCTGTGGCAGAGAATTCCAGAGACTCACCACTCTCTGTGTAAAGAATGTTTTCCTCATTTCGGTCCTAAAGGAATTCCCCCTTATCCTTAGACTGTGACCCCTTGTTCTGGATTGTTTAGTCAATTACACCCCTATAGACGGTTCACTGAGGCTGGTTCAGGTCAAGGACCAAGCCGGGCTCTGCCATCTTTACGCAATTGGCGTTCCCCAACATTTACTCCCTCCAGAACTCGCAGTCTAAAGTATCTACCTGCAACTATGGAAGTATGTGCATCTGGTTCTGCTCAGAACATGTCATATATGGATCAGTCACAAGTTGGGGGTAGATTGCAGTTGTTCTTTAATAAATGGTGCTCCTTAACATCAGACCCGTTTATACTGGACAGCATTCAGGGGTTTCGAATTTAGTTCATTTTTAAATTGCGTCCACCCACACAACATACACCGAGTCAGACATTGGTGTTTTCAAAACCAGAAACTTTACAGGTAAATGCTGAAATTGAAATGTCATTTATGAAAGGTGTAATCGAAAAGTCGGTTCATCAACCTCACCAGTTTGTGTCCAATATATTAACTATTTAGAATTGTTAGGAGTATTCTATGGCTTTAAAGCGTATTGTTCAACTATGCATGATTTGCATGTTCAGCTCCAGATTGATAACACCACAGCAGTTGCATATGTTAATCACATGGGCGGAATTAAGTCGGCATCATGTGATAAGCTGGTTAACCTTATTTGGCATTGGTGTATTGCAAGGAACATTTGGATTTCAGCAATCTACTTACCAGGTAGATATAACATGGTGGCAGACACTAGGTCACGAAAATTCAATGACAACACAGAATGGATGTTGAATCCAAAAGTTTTTTAAAATGTTGTCGCCAAGTATGGGTTGCTGGACATTGATTTGTTTGCATCCAGGCTAAATCACCAGTTACCAAAGTATGTTTCATGGGACCGGATAGAAACATAGAAACATAGAAATTAGGTGCAGGAGTAGGCCATTCGGCCCCTTGAGCCTGCACCGTCATTCAATATGATCATGGCTGATCATCCAACTCAGTATCCCGTACCTGCCTTCTCTCCATACCCTCTGATCCCCTTAGCCACAAGGGCCACATCTAACTCCCTCTTAAATATAGCCAATGAACTGGCCTCAACTACCCTCTGTGGCAGAGAGTTCCAGAGACCCACCACTCTCTGTGTGAAAAAATTCCTTCTCATCTCGGTCCTAAAGGATTTCTCCCTTATCCTTAAGCTGTGACCCCTTGTCCTGGACCTCCCCAACATCGGGAACAATCTTCCTACCTCTAGCCTGTCCAACCCCTTAAGAATCTTGTAAGTTTCTATAAGATCCCCTCTCAATCTCCTAAATTCTAGAGAGTATAAACCGAGTCTATGCAGTCTTTGTTCATAAGACAGTCCTGACATCCCAGGAATCAGTCTGGTGAACCTTCGCTGCACTCCCTCTATGGCAATAATGTCCTTCCTCAGATTTGGAGACCAGAACTGTACGCAATACTCCAGGTGTGGCCTCACCAAGACCCTATACAACTGAAGTAGAACCTCCCTGCTCCTATACTCAAATCCTTTTGCTATGAAAGCTAACATACCATTCGCTTTCTTCACTGCCTGCTGTACCTGCATGCCTACTTTCAATGACTGGTGTACCATGACACCCAGGTCACGCTGCATCTCCCCTTTCCCTAATCGGCCTCCATTTAGATAATAGTCTGTTTTCCTATTTTTGCCACCAAAGTGGATAACCTCACATTTATCCACATTATACTGCATCTGCCAAACATTTGCCCACTCACCCAGACTATCCAAGTCACCTTGCAGTCTCCTAGCATCCTCCTCACAGCTAACACTGCCCCCCAGCTTAGTGTCATCTGCAAACTTGGAGATATTGCCTTCAATTCCCTCATCCAGATCATTTATGTATATTGTAAATAGCTGGGGTCCCAGCACTGAGCCTTGCGGTACCCCACTAGTCACTGCCTGCCATTGTGAAAACGACCCGTTTACTCCTACTCTTTGCTTCCTGTTTGCCAGCCAGTTCTCTATCCACATCAATACTGAACCCCCAATGCCGTATGCTTTAAGTTTATATACTAATCGCTTATGTGGGACC
This sequence comes from Raja brachyura, assembly GCA_963514005.1. The sequence goes on along the minus strand of OY740794.1, from coordinate 3,480,986 downwards.
TTGTCGAAAGCCTTCTGGAAGTCCAGATACACCACATCCACTGGTTCTCCCCCATCCACGCTACTAGTTACATCCTCGAAAAATTCCACAAGATTCGTCAGACATAATTTACCTTTCGTAAATCCATGCTGACTTTGTCCAATGATTTCACCACTTTCCAAGTGTGCTGCTATCCCATCTTTAATAACTGACTCTAGCAGTTTCCCCACTACCGATGTTAGACTAACTGGTCTGTAATTCCCCGTTTTCTCTCTCCCCCCCTTCTTAAAAAGAGGGGTTACGTTTGCTACCCGCCAATCCTCAGGAACTACTCCAGAATCTAAAGAGTTTTGATAGATTATCACTAATGCATCCACTATTTCCGGAGCTACTTCCTTAAGTACTCTGGGATGCAGCCTATCTGGCCCTGGGGATTTATCGGCCTTTAATCCATTCAATTTACCCAACACCACTTCCCGACTAACCTGGATTTCACTCAAGTACTCCTTTGACCCGCAGTCCCCTGCTATTTCCGGCAGATTATTTATGTCTTCCTTAGTGAAGACGGAACCAAAGTAGTTATTCAATTGGTCCGCCATATCCTTGTTCCCCATGATCAACTCACCTGTTTCTGACTGCAAGGGACCTACATTTGTTTTAACTAATCTATTTCTCTTCACATATCTATAAAAACTTTTGCAGTCAGTTTTTATGTTCCCTGCCAGTTTTCTTTCATAATCTATTTTTCCCTTCCTAATCAAGCCCTTTGTCCTTCTCTGCTGGTCTCCCAGGTTTCTCCCAGTCCTCTGGTATGCTGCTTTTTCTGGCTACTTTGTACGCATCATCCTTTGCTTTGATACTATCCCTGATTTCCCTTGTTAACCACGGATGCAGTACCTTCCCTGATCTATTCTTTTGCCAAATTGGGATGAACAATTTTTGTAGTTCATCCATGCAGTCTTTAAATGTCTTCCATTGCGTATCCACCGTCAACCCTTTTAGAATTGATTGCCAGTCAATCTTGGCCAATTCACGTCTCATACCCTCAAAGTTACCTTTCCTTAAGTTCAGAACCATTGTTTCTGAATTAACAATGTCACTCTCCATCCTAATGAAGAACTCGACCATATTATGGTCACTCTTGCCCAAGGGGGCACGCACAATAAGACTGCTAACTAACCCTTCCTCATTACTCAATACCCAGTCTAAAATAGCCTGCTCTCTCGTTGGTTCCTCTACATGTTGATTTAGATAACTATCCCTCATACTTTCCAAAAAATCCTCTTCCTCAGCGCCCCTGCCAATTTGAATCACCCAATCTATATGTAGATTGAAGTCACCCATTATAACTGTTTTGCCTTTGTCGCACGCATTTCTAATTTCCTGTTTTATACCATCCCCAACTTCACTACTACTGTTAGGTGGCCTGTACACAACTCCCACTAGCGTTTTCTGCCCCTTAGTGTTTCGCAGCTCTACCCATACCGATTCCACATCCTCCAAGCTAATGTCCTTCCTTTCCATTGCGTTAATCTCCTCTCTAACCAGCAACGCTACCCCACCTCCTTTTCCTTTCTCTCTATCCCTCCTGAATATTGAATATCCCTGGATGTTCAGCTCCCAGCCTTGGTCACCCTGGAGCCATGTCTCCGTGATCCCAACTATATCATACTCATTAATAGCTATCTGCACGTTCAACTCATCCACCTTATTACGAATACTCCTTGCATTGAGACACAAAGCCTTCAGGCTTGTTTTTACAACGCTCTTACCCCTTATACAATTTTGTTGAGAAGTGGCCCTTTTTGATTTTTGCCCTGGTTTTGTCTGCCTGTCACGTTTACTTTTCACCTTGCTCCCTATTGGTTCCACCCTCGTTTTGCACCCACCTGCCTCTCTGCTCTTGTACCCATCCCCCTGCCACATTAGTTTAAATCCTCCCCGACAGCACTAGCAAACACTCCCCCAATGACATTGGTTCCATTCCAGCCCAGGTGCAGACCGTCCTGTTTGTACTGGTCCCACCTCCCCCAGAAATGGTTCCAGTGCCCTAAAAATTTGAATCCCTCCCCCTTGCACCATTTTTCAAGCCACGTATTCATCTGTAATATCCTCCTATTTCTACTCTGACTGGCCCATGGTACTGGTAATAATCCAGAGATTATTACCTTTGAGGTCCTACTTTTGAGTTTATCTCCTAGCTCCCTAAATTCACCTTGTAGGACTTCATCCCCTTTTTCCCCCTATATCGTTGGTGCCAATATGCACCACGGCAACTGGCTGTTCACCCTCCCCCTCCAGAATGTTCTGCAGCCGTTCAGTAACATCCCTGACCTTTGCACCAGGGAGGCAACATACCATCCTAGAGTCTCTTTTGCAGCCGCAGAAACGCCTATCTATTCCCCTGACAATTGAATCCCCTATTACAATAGCCCTTCCCCTCTTTTTTCCCCCATCATGTGCTGCAGAGCCACCCATGGTGCCATGAACTTGGCTGCTGCTGCATTCCCCTGATGAGCCATCTCCCTCAACAGTATCCAAAATGGTAAACCTGTTGAGTAGGGAGATGACCGCAGGGGACTCCTGCACTATCTGCCTACTGCTTTGCTGGCTATTGGCCACCCGCTCCCTTTCTGTCCTCTTACCTTTTACCTGTGGCGTGACCAACTCGCTGTATGTGCTATCCACGACTTTCTCTGCATCGTGGATGCTCCAGTATGAATCCAGCCGCAGCTCCAATCGTTCCATGCGGTCTGCCAGGAGCTGCAGCTGGACACACTTCCTGCAAATGTAGTCATCAGGGACACTGACCATATCCCTGATCTCCCACATGTTGCAGGCTGAGCAAACCACGGGACCAATCTCCACTGACATCTTACTCCCAAATTACTCTATTAAATATATATATTTTTTTAATTTATTTTTTATTAAACACAAAACTTTATTCCGGGGGCAGTAGCGGTAGCATTCTCACTATATTGGGGTGGTATGTTCTTTTACGCTTTTCCCCCATTCTGCCTCATCAGTTGATGTCTCATTAAGATTGAGCAGGACTCCGCTTCAGGTGTTTTGGTAGTCCTTGACTGGCCTACACAACCATGGTTCCCACTTATTCTGAGACTGATCACACAGCCTTTTATGGTTGTCCCCAAATGCAGCAACCTGTTGGATCACCCTGTGACAGGAGAGTCATCCTTTACATGATCGTATTAATCTACTGGTTAGCAGATTCTGACAAGATCGAACCTGGGGCTCGGACTATCAGATCGTACAGTGGATGTGATTACTGCGGCCTGGGTGGATAATACTAAGAAACAATACATATCTCATATCAAAAAATGGGAGATGTTCTGCTTGCAGACAAATATATCTTATCACAGTGCAAGCATACCTGATGTATTGGAGTTCCTTGCCATATTATATTTTGATGAGCGACTGAGTTATAGTGCCAGAAGTGCATTGTCCTCCTATTTATGGCAGGGGTCGGGACAACATTCTGTTGGGTCTCATCCATTGGTGTCCCGATTCATGAAGGGTATTTTTAACTGTAATCCTTCTAGGCCTAGGTATACGGAAATCTGGGATGTGAGCATAGTTCTCACACTACTTCATCAATGGGCTCCAATTACATCTCTGTCTTTGCAAAGACTCACCCTTAAAGTGGTCATGCTCATGGCGCTCGTTTCAGCGCAACGTGTTCAGACATTGCAAAAACTACGACTGGACAGCATGGTTTCTTCTGGAAATAATATTACATTTTATGTTTATGATTTAATCAAACAAAGCAGGCCAGGAACATCTGGGATGAAACTGAGTTTTATGGCATATACCATTGATCTGCGGCTATGTGTAGTTACGCACTTACGACAGTATGTCGAGGTCACCAAGAACCTTAGAGGCTCGGAAATTACGCTGCTCATCAGTCACAAAAAACTCATAAGAAGATGTCAGTACAGACCATTTCTAGATGGCTGAAACAAGTTTTGGATTGTGCCGGAGTGGACACTGATGTGTTTAAATCTCACTCCACTAGGGCAGCATCAACATCCGCAGCGAGGGCACTGGACGTCCGTTTAGACCAAATCCTCGGGGCCACAGGATGGTCCAGTGAAGGGACTTTTCAACGGTTTTATAATAAACCTGTCCTCACACCGGAAGTATTTGGGCATGCTATTTTGAGTTCTGTTTTGTAACCATCCCCTGCGAGGGGGGGTCATTATTGTTTCTTTTGTTTATTACAACATTAACATGTATAATTTGAACTATGTTGAATACATTATTTGTTTATCCTGTGTCAACTGAGGCAGTGTGTCGTATGGACCTGTATCTACGGCATGAAATCACAGAGCTTTGAACTCTTCACGGAATCACTCACGTGACTCTGAAGTAAAATAGTAAAATTAAACAAGAACTTACCAGTTTGAGGTTTGATCTTTATTTTATGAGGAGTTACGATGAGTGATCACGTGCCCACCGCTCCTGGCCCACATATCACAAAGGTCATCTGGTAGTTCTAATCTTTGAGTCTTACTATGTTACTTCGACTGTTGTTATCTGTGATTTCACACCGCTGCTTTGAAGATTGACGCGCATGCAGACTGGCGGGGCATCTTCACGTATTCGCTCGTCGTAACTCCTCATAAAATAAAGATCAAACCGCAAACTGGTGAGTTCTCATTTAATCTTACTATTTTATGGTGGTTTCACCCTGCTTGAAATGGTATGAAACTGCATTTGAATTCAGTGGCCTTGCACCCTGTTTGAAGTGGTAGGAAACTGCACCTGAATTTGGTGGTCTTGCACCCTGCTTGAAGTGGTAGGAAACTGCACCTGAATTTGGTGGCCTTGCATCCTGCTTGAAGTGGTATGAAACTGCAATTGAATTGGTGGTCTTGCACCCTGCTAGAAATGGTAGGAAACTGCATTTGAATTTGGTGGCCTTGCACCCTGCTTGAAATGGAATTTCAAAGAATAGCCATGAGTCAACTGCCATCCCACCAGCCATGAGTGAGCTGCTAGCATATCAGGCATGAGTGACTGCGCCGTCACCCCAATAATCCATTTGGCCTACAATGTCCATACTAGCCCTCTGGAAACCAGTCCCTTCATCCCACAATACCCATACTAGCACTCCAGAAAGCCAACCCCCCCCCCCCCCCCCCAACTGACCACCAATATTGGAGTTGGTGAAGAGGTGGAATATTGCGTTGGGGGACCAGCCCTCCCGTGTGAACATGGGACCCAACGCGTCCCACTCAGTCTAGTAAAATATTAAAAAGCAATGACAAATAAATTTAGTTTTGATGATTTAAATGTATAAAAAATGAATATGGTTTAGTTGAGACACAGAGCATGGAAACAAGGCCTTTGACCATCTGAGTCCATGTCGACCAACAATCACCCAGTCATACTTATTCCATGTTATCCCATTTTTGCTCATCCACTCCCTTTACACCCGGGGCAATTTACAGAGGCCAAGTAACCTTTAAGCAAGTAAGATGCACTGCCAGATGTGGTGGTGGAGGCAGATATGATAGTGGCATTTAAGAGACTTTCGAAAAGGCCCATTGGTATGCAGGGGCTGAAGGAATATGGATTGCGTGCAGGCAGATAGGAGTAGGCCTTGCCATCATGTTTGGCACAGATATTATGGACAAAAGGACTCTTTTAAAAAATTAATATTATCAAAATACTGCCTGAAGGATTAATGTGGACATAATCCATTGCTATTTATAATTTATAAATATTTATTTCATTTTCCTTTCCGACAGTAGCATCAGCCTACATTACGAACAAAATGCAGATTTAAAAGATGCAAGTGAGGAAAAACAATTTACTTAATGAGCAGTAAAGATCCAGAATCCACTGCCTTCAATGGAGGAAGTCTCGGGTGTGTGGGAGGGAACCGGAACACCGGGAGGAAACACGCGGTCGCAGGGAGAACGTGCATACTCCACACAGACAGCACCCGGATCTATGGCACTGTGAGGCAGCAGCTCTATGAGGTGTGCTATTGTGCTGCCCAAGAATAATCTCTAATATGAAGTTAGAGATGAAAGCTAGGAAATTCTAGTCCATAAGAAACGTATCCAATTTATAAAATTTTCTACATGTTTAAGACTAAAGGAATAATCTTTACTCCTCCATTAGCAGCATCTGTATTTAGTTTTTAGTTTAGAGCTCCAGGGCAGAAACAGGCCCTTTGGTCCACTGGGTCCACACCGACCAGCGATCCTCATACATTAACACTATCCTACACACACTAGGGACAATTTTCACATACACCAAGCCAATTTACCTACATACCTGTATGTCTTTGGAGTGTGGGAGGAAACCGAAGATCTCGGAGAAAACCCACACAGTCACAAGAAGAACGTACAAACTTCATACAGGCAGCACCCGTAGTCGGGATTGAACCCAGGTCTCGGGCGCTGCAAGCGCTGTAAAGGGCCTGTCCCACTTGGACGACATAATCCACGAGTTTAGAAGACCCTAAACAAGTTGAAAAAAATGTCAAGGTCGTGTTGACTCGCCAAAGTAAAAGACCTCCTACGACTATGTCTACGACCTCTTACGACCCCCCCTCGACCTCAGTCTCCCACATCCAAGACCAACTACGACTAGCTACAAGTGGAAATGATCACATGATAAAATGATGACATGTTCGCATTTTTTTTCTCGGGCCAGTTACCGACCTACGACTACCATCACGACCTACCAACGATCTACCTATGAGTAAAAAGTATCAATTGTTTCCATGCTGACCATTTTTTTAAACTCGTGGACATTTTTTATCAGGCTGGAAAAAACGCCGCGACCTACTTGAGGCCACGAGTTTGCGGAGACCACTCACGAGCGTGAGGAAGAGTTACGAAGACCTCCTACGACCTCGTGGTGACCATGCTGCGAGTATGAGTCAAGGGCAAACCTGGCAGAGGTCGCCAATTAGGTGGTGAAAGTGGGACAGGGGCTTTAGGCAGCAACTCTACCACTGCACCATCGTGTCGCTCGGTGTTAGTTATTTAAATCGATGCTTGTAATTATGCCTAATTTTACTCTATTTCTCAAATTTTAGTAAAGTAGATAATAAAAAAACATTAGTCAGAACATAATTATCCCAGCTTGCACCTACGCATTTGCTCTCTGCTCAATCCCCCGGACTTCATGTAATTTTCATGCCTCGTGGATCTCATCAAGCCCAGTGCTTTGCTGCTGTGGAATCGTTTAAGCTGCAACTTCTCCTCAAGATGTGGATGGTACTGGTGGTGTCTTGACAGTTCCAGCTCTCAAAGATCAACAGTTTCTTAATACCTTGAATATATTTAAAACTATCCTATTTTTATATCTCTCTCCCTCTCCTTCTCCCTCTCCCCCTCCTCAAGGCCCCTTTCGACCTCCTAATTTCCTGCTTGAGTCTCCTGTCTGATTCCGTCATCCTAAACATTAAATATGCTTTCTTTTGTAATTTGACTTTCCGCAATTTAACACTCCACCCTCCAGAGAGTTTAGTTTACAGATACAGCGCGGAAACAGGCCAGAGTCCGCGCCGACCAGCGATCCCCGCACATTAACGCTATCCTACACACACTAGGGACAATTTACATCTATAGCAAGCCAATTAACCTACAAACCCGTGCATCTTTTGAATGTGGGAGGAAACCAGAGCTTCCCGGAGAAAATCCACACAGTCACAAGGAGAACGTACAAACTCCGAACAGACAGCACTCATTGTCAGGATTGAACCCAGGTTTCTGGGATTGTAGAGCAGCATCTACCACTACGCCATCATACCGAATTATCCTTATTCATAATTATCTTATTGTAAAGTGTTGTGATCACGGTTTAGAAAATACTCTCCCTCTGTAACCCAAATCATCTGGTCAGGCTAATGTCTCACTACAAGGCCTAGAGTGGTTCATTCCTTGGTTGGCCAACCTACACACTGTTTCAAGAAATCCTCTTCCACGCACCAAAACAACTCTGCATCGTTTAAGCCTCATCCACGAGGGAAGTCCCGGTTAATGTTGTTAGAAACTAGATCATTCACTGATGCCCTTTTAAAGAAGAATACTTGGTCTGATCTCAAGCAAAGGGGTGGATGGTGGCACAGCGGTAGAGCTACTGCCTCACAGCGGCAGAGTCCCGGGTTTGATCCTGACTTTGAGCGCAGTCTGCACGGAGTTTGTACATTCTCCCCGTGACTTGCATCAGTTTGGTCTAAGATCTTTGGTTTCCTCCCACACTTCAAAGACGTAGAGGTTTGTAGGTTAAATGGCTTACTATGAAATGTTAACTTGTCCCTAGTTTGTATAGGGGAGTATTGATGAGATGGAATCGCAGGTCAGTGCGGACCCTGCATTGTATCTCGAAACTAAACCTAATTAAAATGGCTGCTTGTTATTTACCATCAATTTTTATCAAACTGCTATATTTTAAAAAATCAATAAAGCACATCAGTTTCGCAGGTCATGAATGAAATTCAACAGACTAGATCTAAGCATGAATGTAAAGAACTGTCGGCAGAAGCCATCAGTTTAATCTCAAAGAACAATATGCCGATTGTGATAAAGGATCTTCAACTTGAAATGTTGACCTTGTTTCTCCGTCTGCAGATGCTGCCTGTCCTGCTGAGTGTTACCAGGACCTCAGGAGGAGAAGCAACTTCCTCAGAGACCAAGCGCAGGCACGATGATGGTTTCTCTGAACACCTCCGCTCAGTCCCCATAAACCCACCTGATCTCCCGGTTGTTAAACACATTAACTCCCCCTCCCACTCCCACACTGACCTTTCTGTCCTAGGCCTCCTCCACTGTCAGAGTGAGGCCCAGCACAAATTGGAGGAACAGCACCCCATATTTCGCTTGGGCAGCTTGCACCCCAGCGGTATGAACATTGACTTCTCTAACTTCGTAACCTTTGCTTTCCCTCTCTCTCCATCCCTCCACCTTCCCAGTTCTGTAACCAGTCTTACTGTCTCCAACTACATTATCTGTGTTTGCTTTGTTGTTACCTTCTCCCAGCTAGCACTGATCTATTCTACAGTTTCCTTGATCTCCGTTCCCGTTGCCCTGTTTCACACCTTACACTTCCTTATCTATGAATCTCCCTCTCCCCTGACATCAGTCAAAAGAAGGATCTCGATTTGAAACATCACCCATTCCTTCTCTCCAGAGATGCTGCCTGTCCCGCTGAGTTAATCCAGCATTTTGTGTCTATCCTCGATTTAAAGCAGCATCTGCAGTTCCTTCCTACACATCCCCAGAGACTGCTTGAGGTCTGTGGTGCATGACCACTTAAAGTGGAGATGGAACTGTGCAGAGAACCTCAAGACCTTGCATTCCTGTGCAAGCAATGGAAGGAGTACATCATCCCCAAAAATTACCCCGTGCCAGACCCATCAGTCACCTCCTCCCCACCTGTGGGGCAGCCTGTAGTCATCACATTGACCCCATCAGCCAGCTCAACCCACATCAACTGGATTGGAAACAGGAGATCACGCAAGGAGGAAAGAGAACATTCCATACAGGGTCAACATTTCCAAAGGATGCGTTGATCCCGATGTGACTCCAGTGAGGAATTGGAGGGCAACCAGTCAGCTGGAAAAGACATAAAGTACTGGAGTAACACGATGGGTCAGGTAGAACCTCTGGAGGACTGGGGGGAGGATGGGGAAAAACCCCTTGGGGGTCAGACCCAGGCTGAGAGGGAGGTGTGAGGGGTAGGGGGGTGCAGGAGAAGGAGCAAGCGAAGATCGGCAGAGACAGTGTCCCAGGGCCACAGGTGACCAGAGTGCAGTCAGGGTCAGTGGTGTGGTCGGGGAGGCAGGGCAGGGTGTGGTCGGGGAGGCAGTGAAGTGGCATGTGGGGAGGACCAATGGCTTTAAAAACAATGGTTAAGAAGGGGGGGGGGGGGGGGTACACAGGGGTACGGCATTCCCCTAGGTTTCAATTTCCAGCTCGGGTTTAATGAGTACTGCAGAAAGATTCCATCCGTTTCTCACTTTATTCAACTCAGACAAAAACGATTTGTTAACGGCCACTGTTAGCATATTAACAGCCAGTAGTTAACAGTAGTTATGCAATGTGTCATCAATATATCGATCCACATTCCTCACTAAATGTAATTGTGTTTTAACACCGCCTTCCTTTGAATAAAATTCAAGGGAGAATTTCCTAAACCCACAGTCAGGGCTACCGGACCGCGAGCACGGGCTCAGGTAAACATGTTATTTTATTATTCCACGTTATTTTATTTGCCTCTCTGCCTCCGTGTCTCTCGCCCCGCTCTCCATGCCCCTCCCCCGCTCCCTCCCCCGCTCTCTCCCCCGCTCTGCCCACTCTCTCCCCCGCTCTCCAAAACTCGATGATGTATTTTGGGAGGTATTTTGGGGAAAGGTGATGGATAAAATATGCACATTTAAAAAATCAGGTTTCAGATATACAAACCTTCAAATGCAAATGATATGCTACATTTTCAAATGCTTAAGAAGCTAATAGAAAACTTGTATAAATCGTTGGTTGTGCCATAGTTAGAATATTGTGTTCAACTTTTCTGGAACAATATATCCAGCTAATAAAAATAATGAATAATTAGTCTGAGAGTCAATTAGTTAATGGTGCAGTAACGCTTGGCTAGTAGTCACCGTTGAATGATATTCAATATACTAGTTAAGAGGGAGAAGGATGAGTCAGAAAACAAGGCTCTAAATGTAAGTAAACTTTGGGAAAGTGAGGCAGACTATACAGAGCATTAACGAACAATGTTAAATGTTCCAAGATCTTCTTGATAATAGACCTGTACATTTTGAATTGAAGTGAAATTATTTGTTTTTCAAAAATGAATGAAAAAGAAATGAATCTTATCCCTAACAACTAGGTTCAGGTAGACAGTAACATGGACAAGGGAGAGCCAGTGGGCGTAGTGTACCTGGACTTTCAGAAAGTCTTTGATAAGGTCCCACCCAGGGGATTAGTGGGCAAAATCAGAGCACATGGTATTAGGGGTAGGGTATTGACATGGATAGAGAAGTGGTTGGCAGACAGGAAACCAACAGTAGGAATTAACGGTTCCCTTTCAGAATGGCGGGTAGTGACTAGTGGGGTGCCTCAAGGCTCGGTGCTGGGACCGCAGCTATTCACAATATATATTAATGATTTAACCATATAACAATTACTGCACGGAAACAGGCCTTCTTGGCCCTTCCAGTCCGTGCCGACCATTTATTTTCCCCTAGTCCCATCTACCTGCACTCAGACCATACCCCTCCATTCCTGTCCCGTCCATATACCTATTTAGAAGGAATTAAAAGTAACATTAGCAAATTTGCAGATTACACAAAGCTGGATGGCAGTGTGAGCTGTGAAGAGGATGCTATGAGGATGCAGGGTGACTTGGATAGGTTGAGCGAGTGGGAAGATGCATGGCAGATGCAGTATAATGTGGATAAATGTGAGGTTATCCACTTTGGTGGCAAGAACAAGAGGCAGATTATCATCTGAATGGCAGGTAGACACAATGCTGGAGTAACTCAGCGGGTCAGCAGCATCGCTGGAGCAAAGGAATGAGTGACGTTTCGGGTTGAGACCCTTCTTCTGTATAGCGTCAGATTAGGAAAAGGGGAAGTGCAACGAGACCTGGATGTACTTGTACATCAGTCACTGAAAGTAAGCATGCAAGAAACAGCAGGCAGTGAAGAAAACTAATGCACGTTGGCCTTCAAAAAGATAGGATTCTGAGTATAGGAGCAAAGAGGTCCTTCTGCAGTTGTACAGTGCCCTGGTGAGACCGCACCTGGAGTATTGTGTGCAGTTTTGGTCTCCTAATTTGAGGAAGGACATTATTGCTATTGAGGGAGTGCAGCGTAGGTTCACGAGGTTAATTCTCTGGATGGCAGAAATGTCATATGATGAAAGAATGGAATGACTGGGCTTGTATCCACGGGAATTTAGAAGGATGAGAGGGAATCTTATAGAAAGATAAAAAACCTTTTCACCCAGAGTGTTGTGAATTTGTGGAATTATCTGCCTCAGAAGGCAGTGGAGGCCGACATCGGATGCATTCAAAAGAGAGTTAGATAGAGCTCTTAGGGCTAGTGGAATCAAGGGATATGGGGAGAAGGCAGGAATGGGGTATTGATTGTGGATGATCAGCCATGATCACATTGAACGGCTCGAAGGGCCAAATAGCCTACTCCTGCACCTATTTTCTATGTATCTATGTAAAATGCTGGAATAACTCAACGGAACAGGCAGCATCTCTGGAGAGAAGGAATGGGTGACGTTTCGGGTCGAGACCCTTCTTCAGACTGATGTCAGGGGTGAGTGGGACAGAGATAGAATGCAGTTGGAGACAGTAAGACTGGTGGGACAACTGGGAAACATAAAAATAGAAACATAGAAAATAGGTGCAGGAGTAGGCCATTCGGCCCTTCAAGCCTTCACCGCCATTCAATATGATCATGGCTGATCATCCAACTCAGTATCCTGTACCTGCCTTCTCTCCATACCCCCTGATCCCTTTAGCCACAAGGGCCACATCTAACTCCCTCTTAAATATAGCCAAAGTGGCCTCAACTACCTTCTGTGGCAGAGAATTCCAGAGATTCACCACTCTCTGTGTGAAAAATGTTTTCCTCATGTCGGTCCTAAAAGATTTCCCCCTTACCCTTAAACTGTGATCCCTTGTTCTGGACTTCCCCAACATCGGGAACAATCTTCCTGCATCTAGCTTGTCCAATCCCTTAAGAATTTTGTAAGTTGCTATAAGATCCCCCCTCAATCTTCTAAATTCTAGCGAGTGCAAGCCGAGTCTATCCAGTCTTTCTTCATATGAAAGTCCTGACATCCCAGGAATCAGTCTGGTGAACCTTCTCTGCACTCCCTCTTAGGCAAGAATGTCTTTCCTCAGATTTGGAGACCAAAACTGTACGCAATACTCCAGGTGTGGCCTCACCAAGACCCTGTAGAACTACAGTAGAACCTCCCTGCTCCTATACTCAAATCCTTTTGCAATGAACACGAACATACCATTCGCTTTCTTCACTGCCTGCTGCACCTGCATGCCTACTTTCAATGACTGGTGTACCATGACACCCAGGTCTCGTTGCATCTCCCCTTTTCATAATCGGCCACCATTCAGATAATAGTCTACTTTCCTGTTTTTGCCACCAAAGTGGATAACCTCACATTTATCCACATTATACTGCATCTGCCATGCATTTGTCCACTCACCCAGCTTATCTAAGTCACCTTGCAGCCTCCTAGAATCCTCCTCACAGCTAACACTGCCCCCCAGCATCGTGTCATCCGCAAACTTGGAGATGTTTGGGAAGGAGGGGGCTGCCTAACATGGTCAATCACTGCAGTTTGCAGAGTGGATGGATGTGAAGCGGACCATTCAAAGTAGGTGGAAACCTCATCCTTAATAATGGACTCTCAAATGTTACCAACCACTGAAGCCAGGCTAAGCGGCCTGTAGTTCCCCCTCTTTTTGCCTCACTCCCTTCTTGAACAGTGGAGTAACATTTGCAATTTTCCAATTTTCCTCGGTGGCCAGTCCTGACTCCAGTGATTCTTGAAAGATCATTATTAATGCCTATACACGCGCTAAAGCCACTGCTTTCAGAATGCTGGGGTGTAGTCAATATGGCTCCGGAGACTGATCCACCTTCAGATCTTTCAGTTTCCAAAACACCTTCTCCTTAGTGATAGCAACTCCACTAACGTCAGCCCCTCGACTCTCACATTTCTGCATATGGGCAGAATAATAGCCTTTCGCTATGAAGTCTGACATGAAGCAACGTATTCAATGTGTCTACCATTTCTTTATTCTCCTTTAGAACTTCTCCAGTCTCCACTCTTGCCTCTTTTACTCTTTATATACCTGATGAAAGTTTAGGTTATTAGCTAGTTTTCATATTTCATCTTGTCTCCCCTTATTGCCTTTTTAGTTGTCTTCTGTTTGTTTTTAAAAGCTTCCCAATCCTCTAGCTTCCCGCTAATCATCGAATGTTATCTTATTATGGTAACATATCATATTATTTCATATGGGTTCCTTTGCGTTAAGCTCCCTAATCAAATCCAGTTCGTTATACAATATCAAACCCAGAATTGCCATTTCCTGAGTAGACTCGACCACAAGCTGCTTTAAGAAATCTTCTCGTAGGCACTCTACCAATTCCTTCTCTTGGGATTCAGTACCAACCTGATTTTTCCGGTCTACCAGCATTTTGAAATCCCCTATGGCTACTCTAACATTGCCTCTCTTACATGACAATTGTACCTCCTGATGTAATTTGTACCTTACATCCTGGCCACTGTTCGGAGTCCTGTAAATATAGAACTCCCATAAGGGTATTTGTACCTTCTTAATCAATAAAACAACACCCCCTCCTCTTTTACACCCACGTCTATCTTGCCTGTAGCACCTGTGCCCAAGAACATGAAGCTGCCAGTCCCATCCCTCTCCTCACCAAGTTCCCATCATGGATACAATGTCCCAATTGCACGTGCCTATAGTTGCCCTGAGTTCATCGTTTAGTTTAGTTTGGAGATACAGCATGGAAACAGGCCCTTCGGCCCATCGAATTCGCACTGAACTAGTGCGATCCCTGCACACTAACACTATCCTACATGAAACTAGGGACAATTTACATATATACCAAGCCAATTGTATGTCATGTTGTCACTTGTGGGCGGAGCACCAAGGTAAATTCCTTGTATGTGAATACCTGGCCAATAAACATATTCATTCATTCATTCATTCATTAACCTACAACCTGTATGTCTTTGGAGTGCGGGAGGAAACTGAAGATCTCAGAGAAAACCCACGCAGGTCACGGGGAGAACGTACAAACTCCGTACAGACAGCACCTGTAGTCAGGATCGAACCCTGGCAGCAACTCTACCGCTGTGTCACCATGCCACCACCTTCAGGTCCAGGCGGACGGAGCGAATTCATACACGTGCTATTCTTTCACCCATAATACCCCATACATTGAAATAAACAAGCCTCAACCCGCCAATCTCACCATGTTCATTAACATTAACGTCCGGGCTTGTCCTTCCTTCATGCCAAATTTACTTGAAATAACCTCCACATTCCTATCAACCCCTGCACTTGCTGACTTTGTTGCTTTGGTTCCCACCATCTAGTTTTGACCTTCCCACGTGGCATGAGTGAACCTGCCTGGTGCCCTTCCAGTTCAGATGCAACCCATCCTCCTTGTGCAGTTCCCATCTGTTGTGGAAGAGAGCCAGTGATTCAAGCGTTCAGGCCAGAGTTGTTAGTTTTATTTCAGAATTCAACATTAACTAGAACAGCCAGAACTCGGTTGTCTGAGCCATATATACACAACTCCACATTTCAATATCCTTTCAATTAATCTGACCATGGCTGTGGACATTGACATGTACATGAGAATGATCATAACATGTGGAGGGATGTATTCATTTTTTCATGGTTGTTTGAACACTGACTGATGAAGATAAAACAAGTCATAAGTGATAGGAGCAGAATTAGGCCATTCGGCCCATCAAGCCTACTCTGCCATTTAATCACGGCTGATCTATCTCTCCCTCCTAAGCCCATTCTCCTGCCTTCTCCCCATAACCCCTGACACCCGTACTAATCAAAAATCTATCTATCGCTGCCTTAAAAATATCCATTGACTTGTCCTCTACAGCCGTCTGTGGCAAAGAATTCCACAGATTCACCACCCTCTTGTTAAATAAATTCCTCCACATTTGCTTCCTAAATGAATGTCCTTTAATGCTGAGGCTGTGACCTCTAGTCCTAGACTCTCCCACTAGTGGAAACATCCTCTCCATAGCCACTCTATCCAGGCCTTTCACTATGATATCCTCCCTCATCCTTCTAAACTCCAGCGAGTACAGGCCCAGTGCCATCAAACACTCATCATATGTTAATGTTAATCATATGTAAGTGTCGATGACTAAGTTTCAGGCTTGGTAAATGTAAGGATTGTTCTTTGGGAAATATTATGTTTAAAATGTAATTAAATCCCAAATGCACTGCATTTAGTTTACAGCTGTTCCAGTGAATACCCGCTGTTGGGAAATAATTCCTTTCTAGGCTGTGTAACAAAACTACTTAGCATCAGCATACCAAACGTTCCAGGGTTGCGGCCTGTCTGTGTCAGAGCCTTCACTCTGAGTTTCACCAAAGTCAGCATGGTTTTGTGAAGTGAAGATCTTGCCTGACAAGTTTGTTGGAATTCTTTGAGGAAGTACGCATCAGGATAGACAAAGGAGAGTCAGTGGATGTGGTTTACCTGGATCTTCAGAAGGCCTTCGATAAGGTGCTAGGCTGCTAGGGAAGATGGGAGGCAATTGTACCAGAGGGTAGATACTAGCATGGATGTCAAGTTGACTGGACGGCAGAAAGGCAAAGAATGGCAATGAGGGGGGCTTTGTCTGGTTGGCTGCTGGTGACTAGCAGAGTTCTTCAGGTCCCACCTTTTCACATTATAAGTTAATGATTTGGATGATGGAATTGATGGCTTTGTGGCCAAGATTGAGGATGATATGAAGATAGGTGTAGCGGCAGGTAGGTTATTGGGAGCGGGGAGTCCACTGAAGGACTTGAGCAGATTGGGAGAGTGGGCAAAGAAGTGGCAGATGGAATACAAAGTCTGCAGTCATGCATTTTGGTAGTAGGAAGAAAGGTGTAGACTATTTTTTAAATTGGAGAAAGGATTCTGAAATCAGAGGTGCAAAGGGACTTGTCAGTGTGGATGCAGCATTCCTATTAGCTTAATTTGCAGGTAGTTGGCAAGGCAAATGCAATTTTAGCCTTCATGTCAAGAGGAAAAGAATATCGAAACAAGAATGTAATGTTGAGGCTTTATAAGAAGCTGGTCAGACCGCATTGTGAGTATTAAGAGCAGTTTAGCATCCTGTTTTTGAGCAGGGGTGTACTGGCATTGGATAGGGTACAGAGGAGGTTTATGTGAATGATCCCAGGCCCTGTAATACTGCAGTTCAGAAGGATGGAACGGGGTGCTCCTTGAGACTTCTTGATTAATAAAAGGCCTTGGTAGAGTAAATGTGGAGAGGATGCTTCCACTAGAGACCAGAGGGTAGAGCCTCAAACTAAAAGGATGTACCTTTAGAAAGAAGATGGGGAAGGGAATTCCTTTAGCCAGAAGGTGGGGAATCTGTGGAATTCATTGCCACAGACGGGTGTGGAGGCCAATTCATTTGGGAATTTTTGAAGCGGAGATTGACAGGTTCTTGATTAGTAAGGGTGTCAAAGGTTGCGGGGAGAAAGCAGGAGAATGGGGTTGGGAATGAAAGATAAATCAGGCATGATTGAATTGCAGAGTGGCCATGAAGGCTTGAATAGCCTAAGTCTGCTCCTCCCTCCAACAATTGGTGACTACAAGCAGGATACTGCACTGAGCTACTATGCTTTATGGACTATTATGAAGGTCACGGCAATAGACCAAAACAAAATTGCCAATGGTTCGTCCAGTGAGGGTATGTGGATGGAGCTGAGAAATAAAAAGGGGATGCTCGCTATCTTGGTATCGCACTATAGATCCCCAAATATTTAATTAGAAGGAATTAGAAGAACAAATATACTTGGAGATTGCAGGCACGTGAGAGACTACTAATATTCTCATAGTAGGCGATTATAACTCTCCCATATAGACTGGAACTGTCACAATGCCAAGGGCTTGTTTGTCAAACATGTTCAGGAAAATGTCTTCAGGTAATATGTAGAGAGCCCTACATGAAAGAGGCTTTGAAGATACATAGAACGCTTGATCTACTCAAGAAAACTTGTGAAGAGCTAGTGACTGATGTGAAAATGGCCGAGCCTTTTGGGTCCAGTGACCATAGTTCTATTAGATCTTAAATAGATATTAGGTACAGAGAGGGTAAGACAAAGTTAAAATTCCAAATTGGGGCAAGGCCAACTTTGATAGTATTAGATAGGAACTTGCTAAAGTTGACTGGGGTGGACTGTTTCTGGGTAAAGGGACGTCAAGGTGGGATGCTTTTGCAGGTGTAAGAGTGAGAGGCTGTGAGAGGTATGCAGGTTCCTGTATGAGTGAAGGGCAAGAGCAGGTCGGAGTAGGGAAACCTGTACCACAAGATAAACTGTCTGGTCAGGAAGAAAGCGGTATGGGCCAGGTTTCGGCAACTGGGATTGTGTATCCCTGGAGGAGTTTCAGGAGCTAGCTCCGGCACATAATATTAACGAGAATCCAAATAGATTTTATATACTTTAAGGGAAAATAGAGAGCGAATAGGTCCCCTCAGAAACCAAGGCAGTCATCTCTGTGTGGAGCCACAGGGGATGTTCAAGATCCTTGTATCTTTGCTCAGACCTTACTGGCTTTACCTTGCACTGAACTTTATTCTCTCATCATGTATCAATATATGGCAAACGGCTCGATTGTAATCATGTATTGTCTTTCCACTGACTGGAGAGCATGCAACACAAGCTTTTCACTGTACCTCAGAGGATATCTGGATAAAGAGGGTCTAATTAGGAACAGTCAACATGGATTTATGCCTGGAAGGTCATGTTTGACTAATCTTCTTGAATTTTTTGAAGAGGTTACTAGGGAAATTGACGAGGGTAAAGCAGTGGATGTTGTCTATATGGACTTCAGTAAGGCCTTTGACAAGGTTCCTCATGGAAGGTTGGTTAAGAAGGTTCAACTGTTGGGTATAAATGCAGGAATAGCAAGATGGATTCAACAGTGGCTGAATGGGAGAAGCCAGAGGGTAATGGTGGATGGCTGTTTGTCGGGTTGGAGGCAGGTAACTAGTGGGGTGCCTCAGGGATCTGTGTTGGGTCCTTTGTTCTTGGTCATGTACATCAATGATCTGGATGAAGGGGTGGTAAATTGGATTAGTAAGTATGCAGATGATACCAAGATAGGGGGTGTTGTGGATAATGAAGAGGATTTCCAAAGTCTACAGAGTGATTCAGGCCAGCTGGAAAAATGGGCTGAAAGATGGCAGATGGAGTTTAATGCTGATAAATGTGCGGTGCTACACTTTGGCAGGACAAATCAAAATAGGACGTACACGGTAAACAGTAGGGAATTGAAGAATACAGTTGAACAGCGGGATCTGGGAATAACCGTGCATAGTTCCTTGAAGGTGGAATCTCATATAGATAGGGTGGTAAAGAAAGCTTTTGGTATGCTAGACTTTATAAATCAGGGCATTGAGTATAGAAGCTGGGATGTAATGTTAAAATTGTACAAGGCATTGGAGAGGCCAAATCTGGAGTATGGTGTACAATTTTGGTCGCCCAATTATAGGAAGGATGTCAACAAAATAGAGAGGGTACAGAGGAGATTTACTAGAATGTTGCCTGGGTTTCAACTGCTAAGTTACAGAGATAGGTTGAATAAGTTAGGTCTTTATTCTCTGGAGTGCAGAAGGTTAAGGGGGGACTTGATAGAGGTCTTTAAAATGATGAGAGGGATAGACAGAGTTAATGTGGACAAGCTTTTCCCTTTGAGAACAGGGAAGATTCAAACAAGAGGACATGACTTTAGAATTAAGGGACAGAGGTTTAGGGGTAACATGAGGGGGAACTTCTTTACTCAGAGAGTGGTAGCTGTGTGGAATGAGCTTCCAGTGGAAGTGGTGGCGGCAGGTTCGTTGGTATCATTTAAAAATAAATTGGATAGGCATATGGATGAGAAGGGTATGGAGGGTTATGGTATGAGTGCAGGCAGGTGGGACTAAGGGAAAAAGTTGTTCGGCACGGACTGGAAGGGCCGAGAAAGCCTGTTTCCGTGCTGTAATTGTTATATGGTTATATGGTTAGAGCACATGGCAATAAACTAAATTGAACTGAATCTGAACTGAGACTGGGGAACTTGGGACAGTTAGGGGGAGAAGTTTTGAGGATGGTCCACATTACAATTGAGGTGGTGCTGCATGTCTGAAGGCATGAAAGATAGACAAATAAGATACTATAACAACAATAGGACGTACATGGTAAACGGTAGGGAATTGAAGAATACAGTTGAACAGAGGGATCTGGGAATAACCGTACATAGTTCCTTGAAGGTAGAAACTCATATAGATAGGGTGGTAAAGAAAGCTTTTGGTATGCTAGCCTTTATAAATCAGAGCATTGAGTATAGAAGCTGGGATGTAATGTTAAAATTGTACAAGGCGTTGGTGAGACCAAATCTGGAGTATGGTGTACAATTTTGGTCGCCCAATTATAGGAAGGATGTCAACAAAATAGAGAGGGTACAGAGGCGATTTACTAGAATGTTGCCTGGGTTTCAACAGCTAAGTTACAGAGATAGGTTGAATAAGTTAGGTCTTTATTCTCTGGAGCGCAGAAGGTTAAGGGGGGACTTGATAGAGGTCTTTAAAATGATGAGAGGGATAGACAGAGTTAATGTGGACAAGCTTTTCCCTTTGAGAATAGGGAAGATTCAAACAAGAGGACATGACTTTAGAATTAAGGGACAGAGGTTTAGGGGTAACATGAGGGGGAACTTCTTTACTCAGAGAGTGGTAGCGGTGTGGAATGAGCTTCCTGTGGAAGTGGTGGCGGCAGGTTCGTTGGTATCATTTAAAAATAAATTGGATAGGCATATGGATGAGAAGGGTATGGAGGGTTATGGTATGAGTGCAGGCAGGTGGGACTAAGGGAAAAAAGTTGTTCGGCACGGACTTGAAGGGCCGAGATGGCCTGTTTCCATGCTGTAATTGTTATATGGTTGTTATATGGTTATTTAAAACACATTTGGACAGGTACATGGATGGGGAACGTTTAGAAGAAAATGGGCCAAAGGCGGGAAGCTGGGACTAGTGCAGATGGGCATGTTGGTCAACATGGGCAAGTCCGCCCAAAGGGCCTGTTTCTGTATGACTATAAAATCGCCTGTGCCCGAGCAGATATATTTGAAGACACTGTGAGAAGCCAGAGGGGAAATTGCAGGAGTCCGAGCTCAGATATATGAATCATTGTTAGACATGGGTTAGGTGCCAGAAGACTGGAGGGCGGCTAATGTTATACCTTCATTTACAAAAAGACTGAGAAAAAGCCTGGGATTTATAGACCAGTGAGCCTGATGTCTGTGGTAGTGGAGAAGTGGAATATGATATATATGCTTTTGGATAGACAGGGGCTGATTAGGGATAGTCTTCATGGTTTTATACATTGGAGATTGGGTGTTACGAATCTGAGTTGTTGTAGAAGTGACCACGATGGTTGACAAGGCAAAGCCGTTGATGTGGTCTACATGGACTGTTCTGTATGGTTGGCTATTCTGCAAGGTTATAACATGGCATCCAGGGACAGCTAGTCAACTGGAGAGAAGATTGGCTTCTTGGAGGGAAGCAAAGGGTAGTTTATCAGACTGGAAGCCTGTGATTAGTGGTCTGCGTCAGGATTTGGTGCTGTTTGCTGTTGCTATTTGTTATGAACAGTCTGGATGAGAATATATAAGGCAGGTTTGCAGATGACACTAAAGTGGGTGGTATCATGGATAGTGAAGATGGCTATCGAAAATAACAGCAGGATCTTGATCGGCTGGGCAAATGTGCTGAGGAATGACGAGCTAAGTTTAACACAGATAAGCGTACTGTATTGCATTTTGGGAAGTCAAACCAGGCAGGACATTGACAGTGAAGGCAGAATTGTGGGGAGTGTTGTAGAGCAGAAGGATCCATGAGTGCAGGCAAATAGTTCCCTGAAATTGGCACCACTGGTCGATAGGGTGGTCCAGAAGGTTTTTGGTACATTAACCATACAACCATATAACAATTACAGCACGGACACAGGCCCTCTCGGCCCTTCTAGTCCGTGCCGACCATTTATTTTCCCCTAGTCCCATCTACCTGCACTCAGACCATACCCCTCCATTCCCTTCCCGTCCATATACCTATCCACTTTATTTTTAAATGTTAAAATCGATCCTGCCTCCACCACTTCTGCTGGAAGCTCGTTCCACACAGCCACCACTCTCTGAGTAAAGAAGTTCCCCCTCATGTTACCCCTAAACTTCTGTCCCTTAATTCTCATGTTTGAATCTTTCCTACCCTCAATGGGAAAAGCTTATCCACGCCAACTCTGTCCATCCCTTTCATCATTTTAAAGACCTCAATCAAGTCCCCCCTTAACCTTCTGCGCTCCAAAGAATAAAGACCCAACTTGTTCAACCTTTCTCTGTAACTTAGTTGCTGGAACCCAGGCAACATTAGCTTTCATCAGTAAGGGTATTGAGTATAGAAGTTGGAATGTTACAGTAATACAACATATTGGCAAGGCAACATGTATGGTCTTCAGTCTTGGTCACCCTACTTTGGAAGAATGTCATTAAGCTGTGCAGGAGGCCAGGACCTGTTGCCAGAACTTGAGTTCCAGTGACAAATTGTGCAGATTAGGACTTTATTAGTCTAGTGTAGAGATACAGCGTGGAATCAGGCCCTTCGTCCCACTGAGTCCATGCCAACCAGCGATCCCCACACACCAGCACTATCCAGCACACACTGTGACAATTTACAATTTCATCAAGCCTGTACGTCTTTGGAGTGTGGGAGGAAGCCGGAGCTCCCGAAGAACAGGTCACAGGGAGAAAGTACGATCTCTGTACAGACAGCAGCCGTAATCAGATTCAAACCCGGGTCTCTGGCGCTGTAAAGGGCCTGTCCCACCAGCATGCAACTCTATGCGATGAGCGCGACCTAACGTGGTCACTTGAGCCGTCCGGCGTCGCGGGGCCGGTCCCACTTCGATTGCTGGAGCCGTGTGGAATTGTGCGGAGTTCGTCCCGACATCGCGCGGGGCTCCGAAAAACTGACCATGTTCAAAAATCCCGCACAGCAACGGCTTGTCGGCTCGCAGTCGCCTCGACGCATTACGCACCGCCTCGACGTTGTGCCTCCGTGACCCTCTCTGTAGGTGCCTCCGTGACCCTCTGTGTGTGTGGCTCCGTGGCCCTCTGCGTGTGTGCCTCTGTGCCCCTCTCTGTGTGCCTCTCTGTCCTGGCGAACTTACCTTTAAGACTTCGCTCCAAGTTCGCCTCACTTTGCGCCGCGTTGCGCCACTCACCCGACCTCCGCGCGGCACTCGCTGCCGGTTTGGTCGCGCTTGCCGCATGCAGGCGCATGCTGGTGGGACGGGCCCTGTACAGGGATCACCCGACCTCCGCGCAGCCCCCGCTGCCGGTTTGGTCGCGCTCACCGCATGGAATCGCATGCTGGTGGGACAGGCCCTTTAGGCAGCAATCCTATTGCTGCACCACTGTGCTGCCCTTGGAGTGCTGGAGACTGAGGGGTGATCTTATAGGTGTGTGTAAAATCATGAGGGGAATAGATAGAATGAATGCACAGAATGCTTTACTCAAGAGTAGAGATATCAAGAACCAGAGGACATACATTTAAAGTGAGAAGGGAAAGATTTCATCGTTTAGATTAGTCATGTGTACCAAGGTAAAATGAAAGGTAGACAAAAGTGAGGAACTCAGCGGGTGAATCTCACCTGCTGAGTTTCTCCAGCATTTTTGTCTACCTTCGATTTTTCCAGCATCTGCAGTTCTTTCTTAAACAAGGTAAAATGCAAAGCTGTTTTGTTGCATGCTATCCCATCTGCAGAAAGACTATACATGATTACAATCAAGTTTAGTGCAAAATAAAAATCCCGTATAGGCCGATTAGAGATAGTCCGAGTGTCTCCAATGAGGTAGATGATCGGTCCGGTCCGCTCTCTAGTTGGTGTTAGGATGGTTCAGTCGCCTGGCAACAGAAACTGGGAAGAAACAGTCCCTGAATCTGGAGGTGTGCGTTTTCACACTTCTATACCTTTTGCCTGATGAGAGAGGGGAGAAGAGGGAGTGTCCGTGATGAGACACGTCCTTAATGATGCTGCTGGCCTTGCCGAGGCAGCGTGAAGTGTAGATAGAGTCAATGGAAGGGAGGTTGGTCTGCGTGATGGTCTACACTGCGTCCACATTTCTTTGCAATTGCAGTATTGGATGGACCTATTCCCAATCCATGATGTGGTAGGAGGCCAAGCGAGAACGTTTCCACATGAAGGGTGGTGGGTACATGGAACAAGCTGCTGGAGGAGGTAATTGAGGTACTATAACAATGTTTTAAAGACATTTGGACAGGTATATGGATAGGAAAGGTTTAGAGGGATACGAGTCAAACATGGGCAGGTGGGACTAGTGTAGATGGAGCATCTTGCCCAGCATGGACCAGTTGGACTGAAGGAGCTGGATGGCTCCATGACTGAGACTTCCTTAGTGCAAGAGGCTTAGATGTGGCAGACTTTGTTTGGTGAATCCAAACGGATTTTTGGGAACATCCAAAGGAGTCTGAAGAAATGTCTCAACCTGAAACGTTGCCCATTTCCTTCGCTCCATAGATGCTGCTGCACCCGCTCAGCTTCTCCAGCATTTTGTCTACCTTCGATTTTAACCAGCATCCGCAGTTCCAAAGGGTACCATCATTACAACAAACTCTTCCTCAATGTCAGCAAGATGTTGGAGCTGGTTATCGACTTTAGGATGCATGGTGGAGTGGATGCCCCAATCAGTATCAATGGTGTCAAAATGGAAATGATTGAGAGCAACAAGTTCCTTGGTGTTAATATTACCAACAATCTGTCATGTACCATCCACATTGAAACAACAACCCAAGAAGGCACACCAACCTCCTTAAAAGATTGAGGGAATTTGACATGTCTCCAAAGACTCTTACAAACGCCTACTGATCCACCACAGAAAGCATGCTGTCGGGTTGCATCAGAGCTTCGCTCTGCCCAAGACCACAAGAAAATTGCAGATTTGTGGATGTAGCCCAGTCTATCACACAGATCAGACTCCCCACCATTGACTGCATCTACACTTCACGATGCCTCGACAAAGCAGCCAATATAATCAAAGACGTGTCCCACCCCAGTCATTCCTTCTTCATTCACTCGAAGCTGGCAGAAGATACAGAAGCTTGAAAGCAATCAGCACCACACTCAGGAAAAGCTTTTTCCCACTTGTCATCAGGCTTCTGAATAATCCTTCCATAAGCTAGGGTACTGTCCGATTCATCAACAACCCCTTGTGGACATTGGACTTGATTCCTTGACTTGTTCACGGACTTGAACTATATTCTGCACCTTGTATCTTTGCTCTATCAATTGCACTCACGTTTGTCTTGATTGCATGCGTATTATTTGATCTGATCGGATAGTACGCAAAACAAAGATATTCACTGCTATTCCGTACACACGAAGATAATAAACCTAAAGTTATGGATAAGGGCTGAGAAATGGCAGATGGTTTTAATCTGGGAAACAGATGGTACGGCACTTTGGGAGGTTAATGCAAGTTAAACGTAAAGGGCCTGTTCCACTTTAATGACCTAATTCACAACCTTTTTTACTCGTGGACCATTTTGCTAGAAAAACTCATCATGCTAGAAGAACGCCCCGACCTACTTGATGCCACGAGTACCTACGACTAGCATCACGGCCTGCTACGACCCACCTACAACCTCGTGACGACCATGCTGCGAGTACGAGTCAAGGGCAAACTCGGCAGAGGTTGTGAATTAGGTCGTGAAAGTGGGACAGGCCCTTAAAGTATACAGGTAATGCAGGAACTTTAACAACATAGAGGGATCTGGAACTCTGCAACTGTAAGCTGCAGTTTAAGCTACTCTTTGGCTACGCTGCATTAAGGTGCAGTTCTGCTCGTTACAGGAAGGACATTACAGGAAGGAAGTGGAGGCCATGGAGAGGATGCTGAAGAGATCTACCAGGATGCTACTTGAATTAGAGAGTATTAGTTAAATGGAGGGGTTGGACAAACATATTTTTCTGGAGGTAGACAAAAATGCTGGAGAAACTCAGCGGGTGCAGCAGCATCTATGGAGCGAAGGAAATAGGCAACCCTTGGGTTTCGGCCCGAAACGTTGCCTATTTCCTTCGCTCCATAGATGCTGCTGCACCCGCTGAGTTTCTCCAGCATTTTGTCTACCTTCGATTTTCCAGCATCTGCAGTTCCTTCTTAAATATTTTTCTGGATCATCAGAGGCTGAGGGGAGATCTGATCGATGTTTATAAAATGATGTGAGGCACAGATAGGGCAGACAGCCAGCATCTTCTTCCCTGGAAGAAATGTTCAATACTAGAGGGCATCGCTGTTTTCAAAATAGCTTTGACTTTAGGTGTGTGAAATGTGTTGCCAGGGGCAATGGTAAAAGAAGATACAATAGAAACGTTATAGTGTTGGAATTAGTTTCAGTAGATTCAGCACAAGCCAAAGGGCCTGTTCCTGTGTTGTACTCATTATTGTCATTGTTATCTTGTGTCATTATTTACGTGATACAAATGCTGTAATATTTATCAAAACCTCTGTGAATACTGAATCGTACGAGTTGAGTCATCCAATATGTTCAATTGCATAATTTACAAGGCTCAGGTGAAATTCTGTTTGCTATTTTCTGGCGCATTGAATGAACTGTAATGTGGGCAGATTAATAAATCTGATGGCTAAACAAATATAAATGTGTTACTTTAAGCTACCAGTGCGTAAATATTGAAACCAGCATCTTTGGTCCGATTGCGCAGAGGGCCTATTTTAAAGATGAGCGGGGATCAAGTAGATCTGTCACTTTAACTTTTTACCCATTAAGGGCCTGTCCCACTGAAGATTTTTTCGGGGACAGCCAGAAAATAGGCTGTTGCCACATGGTCGCGGGGTGATGCCTGTATTGTCCTCAAGTGTCGTAACTTTTTTCTTGTCGCTGCTGGATTTTGAAATGTTCAAAACCTTTCAGCGACTGCGGGCTTGACATTGCCGTCTTCTCCTGCCGTAGGTTGTCGCTAGGTGATGTTGGTTGGCGCCGGGTGCTGTCTTCGGCGAATTCCATTGGCGACTAACTGCGTCAACTGGCGACTGAACTGTCTTCAGTTGTCGCCGACAGGGTCGTTGCTTGTCGTAGCTTGTCTAGTGAGACAGGCCCTTTAGTCAATCACATTAATAGATTATTTTTGAGTTTTTATTACCTTCTAAATATAATCAAAGATTACACCCTTGATGTAAATGTAAATCAAGAAACTGCAGATACTGGAGATCTGAAATAAAAATGAGCAAGCACTAGAAAGTGTTGCCACAAAAATCCTACACACAATCCCAAAAAGCCTAGCATCTGTGGTCAGACATTTACTAGAGAGTATTCTAAAGGATAAGATACCAATGCATTTAGATGGACAAGGGCTGATTAGCAATAATCAGCAATGTTTTGTATGTGAGAGGTCATGTCTCACAAACCTGATTGAGTTTTTTGAAGACGTGACAGGGTGGATGTGGACAGAGCTGTAGATGTTCTACATATGGATTTCAGCAAGGTATTTGACAAGTTCCACATGGTAGGCTGCTCTGGAAGGTTAGATCACATGGGATCCAAGGAGAGCTAGCTGACTAGATAGCACATTGGCTTCATGGAGGGAAGCAGAGGGTGATGGGGGAAGGTTGTTTTTCGGACTGGAGGCCTGTGACTAGTGGTGTGCGTCCGGGTTCGGTGCTGGGCCTGTTACTGTTTGTCATCTACGTCAATGATTTGGATGAGAACATACAGGGCAAGATGATCAAGTTTGCTGATGATACAAAAGTGAGTGGTTTTTCGGATAGTGAAGATGGTTGCTAAAGATTGCAGCAGGATCTGGATCGATTGGCCAGGTGGGCGGAGGAATGGTTGATGGAATTTAATACAGAGAAGAGTGAGGTGTTGCATTTTGGGACGTCGAACAAGGGCAGGACCTACACAGTAAATGGTGGGCCTCTGGGTAGTGTTGTGGAGCAGAGGGATCAAGGAGTACAGGCGCATAGTTTCTTGAAGGTTGTGTTGCAGGTGGATGGGGTAGTCAAGAAGGCTTTTGGCACATTGGTCTTCATCAGCCAGAGTATTGAATATCAATGTAGTGAGTTCATGTTACAGTTCTATAAGACATTGGTGAGGCCATATTTAGAGTATTGTGTTCCGTTTTGGTCACCATGTTATAGGAAAAATGTTGTTAAGCTTGAAAGAGTTTGGAGAAGATTTACCAGGATGTTGTAAGGGTCTCGACCCCACATGTCGCCTATCTCCTTCGCTCCTTGGATGCTGCTGCACTCGCTGAGTTTCTCCAGCTTTTTGTGTACCCTTTACCAGGATGTTCTTAGTTCTTGAGGGCCAGAGCTACAGGGAGTGGTTGAGTAAGCTGTGGTGGGAGGATGATGTGTGATCTTATAGAGGTGTACAAAATCATGAGAGGAATCGATCAGGTAAACGCACAGAGTCGTTTGTCCAGGGTAGGGGAAATCAAGAACCAAGTTCTCCAAGGTAAAAACAGAAGAGAAATACTCATTGAGGACCTTGCCCGTCTCCTGTAGCTCCACAGAGTTGATCGCTTTGATTCCTGAGGGACCCCATTCTTCCTCTGGTTACCCTTTTCCCCTTAATGTACCTGCTTCTACCTGCCCCATGCCTCCCTCTTATTCTTGACCAGAGCCTCAGTTGCTTTTGTCAAGTTCCAAGCTTCCTTGGGCCTACCTGCCCTGCCCCTCACTCTAACAGGAGCATGCATGTCCTGCACTTGTCAGCACATTTTTTAAACACATCTCACTTTCCAGACCTTCCCGTTCCTTCAAACAACCTGCTCCAATCAACTTGAGTGAGTTCCTGTCTAATACCTTCAACGTTGGCCTTGCCCCAGGTTAGAATTTTAACTCGTGGGTCCACTCTGTCTTGGTCCATAACTATCTTAAAGCTAATAGAGCAGTGTTACTGCTCCCAACAGGCTCATCCATGAACACTTCACACACTTGCCTCTCCCAATTTCCTAGGCTAGATCGAGCGTTGCCTTTTCCCACGCGGGGTCCTCTACATATTTTCAGAGGAAACTTTCCCGAATACATTTGACAAATTCTGTCTAAACCTTTTGCACTGTGACATTCCCAGTCAGAATCCCACACTATGACCATTTTATTCGCCTTACAGCTGCCTGCAATCTCCTGGCAATTTTACTCCCTGTACTCACGTTGCACTACTCCGTTCCTTTTCCTTTTTTTTAAATAATATTTTTATTAGAAGTAAGCATTTCACAATGCTAAAACAAATTTACAAATACCAACTTAATTCGGTATTTATACAAATATCACATTGATTATTATTATCTTCTGTTTTTTAGAAATAGAGAGAAAAAGAAAAAATAGGTTTTAAATCAACAAAGGTTGTGATTAAATAATGATTTTGATTATATATAAAACAGAAAGGAAAAAAAACAAATATATATCTATTTAATATATATATATATTTTTTAAACAGTAAAAAGTATTATATATATATATATATAAAAGAGAAACAACAAAATATATTGTAAATAAAACTATTACAAATGATAATATCAATAGAGACATGTATACAAATCCCAATTTGAAAATGAATTATTTTCATCAAATCCTGTCGGGTACCCATTGAGTTGTGATGCCAAGAACAGCTACCCCCTCAAATATTGTATATATGGAGACCATATCTGTTCAAGGATTTCATATTTGTCCATTAGGACAAATCTAATTCTTTCCAAATGCAACGTCTCCGACATCTCTGCTGTCCACATTTTAATTGTGGGGGATAATGTTCCCTTCCAAAATTTCAATATTATTTTTTTCCCTATTATCAAACAGTAATCAAAGAAATTTCTTTGATTTACTGTTAATACCAATTTTGAGTCCAGAATTCCTAATATTATTAACTTTGGATCTGGATCCAGTTTAACTCTAAGAACTTCAGAGATAACTCTAAAGATTTCTATCCAATAATAATTAAGTTTTGAACACGTTACAAAACTATGTGTTAAATTGGCTTCTAAATTCTGACACTTATCACAAATAGAAGAAATGTTAGGAAAAATTCTATTTAATTTAGAACTCCGTTCTTTTTCCGATCGACATTATTTCTGCCAACATGCACAGTGACTTCCGCCTGCTCACCCTCCCCTTGAGGATGTCGTTCAGCCACTCCTGGAACATCAGGGTCTGATCAGGAACAGTCAACATGGATTTGTGCCTGGAAGGTCATGTTTGACTAATCTTCTTGAATTTTATGAAGAGGTTACTAGGGAAATTGATGAGGGTAAAGCAGTGGATGTTGTCTATATGGATTTCAGTAAGGCCTTTGACAAGGTTCCCCATGGAAGGTTGGTTAAGAAGGTTCAATCTTTGGGTGTTAATGGCGGAGTAGCAAGATGGATTCAACAGTGGCTAAATGGGAGATGTCAGAGAGTAACGGTGGATGGCTGTTTGTCAGGTTGGAAGCCGGTGACCAGTGGGGTATCTCAGGGATCTGTGTTGGGTCCACTGTTGTTTGTCATGTACATCAATGATCTAGATGATGGTGTGGCAAATTGGATTAGTAAGTAAGCAGATGACACTAAGATAGGTGGTGCTGTGGATAATGAAGTAGATTTTCAAAGTCTACAGAGAGATTTAGGCCATTTGGAAGAGTGGGCTGAAAGATGGCAGAAGGAGTTTAATGCTGATAAGTGTGAGGTGCTACATCTTGGCAGGGCAAATCAAAATAGGATGTACATGGTAAATGGTAGAGAATTGAGGAATGCAGTTGAACGGAGGGATCTAGGAATAACTGTGCATAGTTCCCTGAAGGTGGAATCTAATGTAGATAGGGTGGTAAAGAAAGCTTTTGGTGTGCTGGCCTTTATAAATCCGAGCATTGAGTATAGAAGTTGTGATGTAATGTTAAAATTGTACAAGGCATTGGTGAGGCCAATTCAGGAGTATGGTGTACAATTTTGGTCGCCAAATTATAGGAAAGATGTCAACAAAATAGAGAGAGTACAGAGGAGATTTACTAGAATGTTGCTTGCGTTTCAGCACCTAAGTTACAGAGAAAGGTTGAACAAGGTTGAACAAGCACAGAAGGTTAAGGGGGGGACTCGATAGAGGTCTTTAAAATGATGAGAGGGATAGACAGAGTTGACGTGGATAATCTTTTTCCAATGAGAGTTGGGAAGATTCAAACAAGAGGACATGATTTGAGAATTAAGGGACAAAAGTTTAGGGGTAACATGAGGGGGAACTTCTTTACTCAGAGAGTGGTGGCTGTGTGGAATGATCTTCCAGCAGGAGTGGTGGAGGCAGGTTCGATTTTATCATTTAAAAGTAAAGTGGATAGGTATATGGACGGGAAGGGAATGGAGGGGTATGGTCTGAGTGCAGGTAGATGGGACTAGGTGAAAATAAATGGTCGGCACGGACTAGAAGGGCCAAGAAGGCCTGTTTCCGTGCTGTAATTGTTATATGGTTATATGGTTATAAGGAGGCAACGCACCAACCTGGAGTCTCAGCTGCTTTTTTAAATACATTTCAAAATAGACTTTATTCGAGAAATAAATATATACGTTGCCTCCACAGCTCCAGCTTCCTCCCCACCCTGGCTATCCGCTCCAGCCAATTCTTGTTACATGCCTCAGCCCCCCCGAACCAGATCCCCAGCACCTTCAAGAAGTCAGGCTTGATGGTGAAGGGGACGGAAGATCTGTCGGGCCAGTTGCCAAAGAGCATGGCCTCGCTCTTCCTGCGGTTCACCCTGGCTCCCGTAGCCGACTCAAACTGGTCGCAGATCCTAATCAATCTGCGGACCGATCCTGGATCCGAGCAGAAGACAGCGACATCGTCCATGTACAGGGAGGTTTTTACTTGAATGCCCCCACTGCCGGGCAGTGTCACTCCTCTTATGCTCGCATCCTTCCTGATGGATTCGGCAAAGGGTTCAATACAGCAGACAAACAAGACAGGAGAGAGAGGGCAACCCTGCCTGACTCCAGACCTGACAGGGAAGATGTCCGATTCCCACCCATTGATTTGGACTGCACTACGGATGTTGGTGTAGAGCAGTTTGATGCAATTCCTGATTCCCATCCCAAAACCCATTTTGGAGAGCACGTCCCTCATGTACGTGTGCGAAATCCTGTCAAAGGCCTTCTCCTGGTCCAAGCTAACTAGGCAGGCATCCACCCGTCTGTCCTGCACGTAGGCGATGGTATCTCTCAGCAGCGCTAGGCTGACAGTCTGATTTTCCTGCCAGGTACAGCACAGGTTTGGTCCGGGTGGATCACCTGTCCCAGAGCAGAGTTGGCGATGGCCTTAGACAGGATCTTGTAGTCTACATTCAATAATGTTATGGGTCTCCAATTCATTATATCCTTCATCTCCCTCTTCTGCTTGTAGATTAGGGTGATGCTGCCCTTCCTCATGGAGTCTGACATGCTACCAGCTGGAAGCATGTCGATGTACACTTCTAGCAGGTCCGGGCCCATCCAGTCCCACAGAGCCAAATACAACTCGGCCGGTAAGCCATCGCTTCCGGGAGTTTTACTCGAGTCAAAGGAACGGATGGAGCCAGTCAGCTCCTCTAGGGTCAGTGGTTGGTCCAGACTCTCCCGCTTGCTGTCCTCCAAGACCGTGATCGGGGACAGGGAGTTCTAGGAGGCGGTACTGAGAGATTAGGAGATTGAGAGGGGATCTTATAGAAACTTACAAAATTCTTAAGGGGTTGGACAGGCTAGATGCAGGAAGATTGTTCCCGATGTTGGGGAGGTCCAGGACAAGGGCTCACAGCTTAAGGATAAGGGGGAAATCCTTTAGGACCGAGAAGAGAAGGACTTTTTTTACACAGAGAGTGGTGGGTCTCTGGAACTCTCTGCCACAGAGGGTAGTTGAGGCCAGTTCATTGGCTATATTTAAGAGGGAGTTAGATGAGGCCCTTGTGGCTAGAGGGATCAGAGGGTATGGAGAGAAGGCAGGTACGGGATACTGAGTTGGATGATCAGCCATGATCATATTGAATGGCGGTGCAGGCTCGAAGGGCCGAATGGCCTCCTCCTGCACCTAATTTCTATGTTTCTATCTCCCCCCCCTAGGTAAGAGTCACCTTCTATTATGGCTCTGCCTGATGTTACCCTTCCTTGCTAAGCCTCTGAGCCAGGTGCTTGGTGCCACAGCCCTGCCATGGCACTGCTGCTCAACTTTGCATCTGCTTTCACCAAAGTGAAAGACACGGAGGACAGTGAGATAAGTGTGGAGAACACTAATATGCAAGGGCATTTTGGGATTAAGTAGGATGGGATTTATCCCACCTTATTGACCGAGGTAAGAGAGGAGATTGTGGGAGCCTTGACAAAGATTTTTATATCTTCTCTAGCCATAGCTGAGGTCCCAGAGGAGCTCATATTGTCCCTTTATTTAAGAAGGGGAGTAGAGGGAATCCAGAGGATTATAGGCCAGTAAACCTCATGTTATTGGTAAGGAAGCAATTGAAGAGGATATTTCAGGATAGGATTAAATCCCATTTGGAAGAGAATGGGATGCACTGGATTAACAGTCGGATGGATTCAGAACTGGCTTAATGGCAGAAGGTTGTGGTGGAAGGACAATATTCAGGTTGGAGGTCTGTGACCAGTGGGGCAGACATCTGTGCTGGGAACCTCTGCTCCTTGTGATATGTATCAATAACTTGGACGTAAACATAGACAGGTTAGTTAGTAAGCTTGCAGATGACACCAAGTTTGCTGGGGTTGTGGACGGTGAGGAAGGCTGTGAAGGTATAGAGCGGGATATAGATCAGCTACAGAAATGGACGGAGAAATGGCAGATGGAGTTTAATCCAAGCATATGCGAGGTTTTGCACTTATGGAGGTCAAATGTAAGGGCAAAATATACAATTAGTGACATGACCCTCAACAACATTGATATACAAAGGGACCTTAAGGTCCACAGTGCCCTGAATGTAGCAACACAATTAGATAGAGTAGTAAAGAAGGCATATGGTACCTTTGCCTTCCTAAGTTAGGGCATTGAGTATAAGAGTCAGCATGTCATCAAACAGCTTTATAGGACTTTGGTTAGGTTTACTTGGAGTATTGCGTGCAGTTCTGGTCACTTAATTATAGGAAGGATGTGAAGGCTTTGGAAAGGGTGCAGAGGAGATTTACCAGAGTGGTATTGGGGCCTGGATTAGTGGGTATTCGCTGCAAGGAGAGGTTGGACACACTTGGATTGTTTTCTCTTGAATTGTTATGTTGTTCTACACAGAGGGTGGTGCGATGCCAGGCATGGTGGTTGAAGCAGATATGACGGTGGTCTTTAAGAGGCATTTGGATGGGTATATCAACATGCAGGGACTGAATAATATGGATTATACACAGGTCAATAAGAGATGGTCTTGGCATCATGTTCTGCTCAGACATTGTGATCCAAAGGGCCTATTCTTGTGCTGCATGGTTTTATGTTCTATGTTCTAAGGAACAACATTACCTTCCCTCCAGACCTCACTTGTGGCTGGAGAAGATGCAATAAACATAGTCAAGGTTCACGCAATATCATCTCTTGTCCCCCTCATAACCTGGGATAGATCTCATCAGGTCCTGGGGATTTATCCACCTTAATGCTCTTCAAGAGCCACAACATCTCCTGCTTGTTCATCTCATCCTGCCCTTGCATATAAATATTCTCCACACTGATCTCACTGTCCACCATGTCCTTCTCCCTGGTGAATATAAATGCAAAGTACTCGGTTAGTACCTTGCCCACATTCTCAGACTCCAAGCACCTCCTTTATCCTTGAATGGCCCTACCTTCTCCCTAGTTACCTTCGCCCAACACCTCTGCTCGGTTCGCAATAACCAACCTGATCTCCCGGTGGCTCAACAATTCAACTCTCCCTCCCATTCTGAATCCGACCTTTCGGTTCTGGGCTTCCTCCATGGCCAGAGTGAGGCCCACCGTAAATTGGAGCAGCAGCACCTCATATTTTGCTTGGGTAGTTTACACCCCAGCGGTATGAACATTGACCTCCAATTTCAGGTAGTCCCTGCTTTCTCCTCTCTTTCCCAGCTCTCCCTCAGCCCACTGTCTCCACCTCTTCCTTTCTTCTTCCCGCCCCTCCCCCACCCCACCCACCCATCAGTCTGAAGAGGGGTCTCCACCCGAAACGTCGCCTATTTCCTTCGCTCCATAGATGCTGCCTCACCCGCTGAGTTTCTCCAGCATTGTTGTCTACCTTCGATTTTCCAGCACCTGCAGTTCCTTCTTAAACCTCTTGTTTTTAATGTAGGTATAAAGAGCTTTGGGATTTTGTGCTCCCTTTTGGCCCTTCTAATCATCCGCTGAGTTATTTCCTCCTTGTTTGTTCTTCCTCAAAGGCCCCGTCTGATTCCAAATTGTTAAACATTAGCGACCCCTAGTTTTTTCTTTATGATCAAATTCCCAACCTCTCTAGTCATCCAAGATTCCATTATGTGACATGTCTCCTTCTCCTGGAACCTACTGGCCGTGAACTCCAATCAACTGGCCTTTAAACGATTCCCGTGTTAGATGTGGGCGTCCCTTCAATCACCTGCTCCCAGTGTACCCTCCTAAGCTACTGCCTAATAATGCTATATTTTACTTCGGAGTCACGTGAGTGACTTCGTGAAGACCCCGCCAACACGCATGCGCGGCATATCGTCGCGCGCATTTGCTCACGGCAGCTGGGGGGGGGAGTGCGCTCCCTCAACCGGCTCCTTCAAAAAGGTAAGCAGCTGCAGGTAAGTTAACCTTGAGCTGGTTTGCCGTTTTGTGTGGTCTGTGTTGTTTTTTACAGAGCCATGGAAGGAGGAAGGAGTGGGAGTCGCATTCAGCGAGTAAAGTCCTCGGAGCTGCCCGCTACATCGGGAGCAGCTGAGACACCACCGAGGAAGAAGTCGCGGCAGTCGGGGAGCTCTGAGCAGCTGACCAGACCCGGCACAACCCCTCTGGCAAAGAAGAGGGTATCCGCGCAGGAGCAGGGGCTGGGGGACCCTGACTCCAGAACTCCAGTGCCCAAGTCCAGGGCTGGAGGTAAGGCACGTGGGGCTCTTGAAGCAAGCGTGTCCGCGAGTGCAGCCCCCCCTTTAAAGGTCCCTCGCGGGCAGAGCAGGGGGGAAGCCTCGCTAAAGTCCAGCCTTGTCGGTATGGCAGGCAGGGACAAGCCACTGGGTAAACCTGCGAGGAAGCAGACCAGTGACAGTGCTGGCGTGCCAAGGATCCCTGTGGGGGCAGGATGTACCGGCACATCACCGGAACAGGCTGCCGTAGTGCGGGCCGGTGGCAGCAAAGTACGGTCCGGCGCCCCTGCTGAGGCGGGTAGAGCAGACCATGCGCCGCCACAGTCCCGTTTATGTGTGGAACACTGTGGTGGTAAGCCCGCACGGACATCAGGGAGTCCAGTTTCTGGTGCATGTACTGACTCCAGCCCTCTTCCCTCCCATCAGACCGAGGGGCCGCTGCTGTCCAAACGACGGCGGACCAGCGGTGTGTCCGTGTGGGAGTCGCACAGCCCCGCTGGAGGGGGAGCTGGCGACTTCCCGGCAGTACATTCCGTGGGGGTGTTGACAACTGCTGGAAGCCCCGGTTCCTCTGGAGAGGCTGGGGAAGACGACCAGTGGCCCGCGTACAGCGGTGACGGTCGTATGGGCCGGTTGGAGCATATGGTGGAGGTGCTCTATCAACGGGACCTGGAGCGTCAGGAACGGGAATCCCAGAGGTCTGGGAGCTACATGCAGCCGCCACCTTCTATCTCCCCGTCGCTTGAGAGCCAGCAAGGAAGTATGGGTGAGCCTGAGGAGGGAGAAGAGTTCCAGAACCCACAGGAAATGTTGGAGGCGGTGTCGAAATTTGGGTCACCTGCGTCAGCAGGGGGACCACTACATCCCAAAATAGCGGCGTCAATCGATTTCCTGACTACGCACCAGCTCCAGGATACCGTGCTCTCGGAAACAGTGGGGAGGTATAAGGCACCAGCAAACTGCAACTCCCTCAACGTACCGAAAGTGAATGCAGCAATATGGGGGAACATGTCGACCAACACAAGGGTCAAGGAGGGCAAGCTCCAGAAAATCTTAACGCTGCTGACGGCAAGTATCACGGCTTTTGCTCGGTCGCTGGATGCCACGAATGTGTCCGAGGAGCAGCAGGATGCGCTAGCGCTCCTGTGCGCCACCCAGTTTGAGATAAACTGTTTTAGGAAGAGCTCCATCCGGCCAAATTTGAATCCCAAATTTGCGGGATTATGCAGCACCTCCACCGCACCACCACCACCAAGGCAGCTGTTTGGGGAAGACCTGCCTAAACGCGTGAAGGAACTGGACGAGGAAGCCAAGACTGTGGGGATGGTGAGACAGCCTCATTCATCCAAAACTCCCGTTTACACCAGGCAGCAGCCACGTTCCTCGTTCAGGTCCCACACATCGGTGGACCAAGGCCCCAGAACATATTCACAAACATATTCCTCGGCGGGGGCCCAACAGCAGAGGCCTTTTTTATTCCAAGGCCAGCCCAAGCCAGCTTGGAAGATGCGGCAACAGGGCCGCGCCACACGGGGAGCAAAGACACCACAGTCCAGACCCCGGCGCTAACCTTGGAGGTAAGGGGGCTTGGTTCCGTCCACAACGTAGCATTAGTAACCTCACCGGTGGGGGGACGGCTACGGGGTTTCCGGTCTGCTTGGGATACCCTAACTACGGATCCTTTTATTTTACAAAGCATTCAGGGTTATGAGATAGAGTTTATTAATGGCAGAGATCCCCCTTCGCAACATGAGCCTAGTCGCAGATTTGCACTCTCTCAGTCAGAGAAGGAGCGGGCTCATGTTGAGATACTACGATTGGAAGAAAAAGGGGTAATACAGAAAACGACGCACGAGCCATTGGAGTTTGTTTCCAACATCTTTACTTGACCCAAGAAGGATGGAGGCTGTCGGATTATCATCGACTTAACCCAGTTGAATGCTTTCGTACAATATACCCATTTTAAGATGGAGACGTTTGAGACGGCCAAGCAGTTGGTTAGTCATGGGTACTTTATGGCTTGCATTGATCTGAAGGATGCGTACTATACAGTCCCTATTGCTAAACAACATCGAAGGTTCTTGAAGTTTGTCTGGGAAGGTCAATTATGGCAATATATGGCTTTGCCTAATGGGATTACAACAGCGCCGAGACTATTTACTAAACTTGTTAAACCTTTATTGGCACATCTTAGGAAACAAAACCATATTATAATGGCATATTTAGATGACATTTTCATAGCAGGGAAAACCCTAGAGCATGCCCAGTTGGCAGTCTCGGCCGCTATATCTTTGTTTCAAAGAATGGGGTTTGTAATCCATCCAGACAAATCCAAGTTCAACCCTTCGCAGGTCATGGACTATTTGGGGTTCACTATAGACACTAACCAGATGAAAATCACCATCCCAGTTGACAAAGTGGTGGACATTCAACAAGCATGCATCAGTTTGCTTGACAACAACAGGCCAACCATTCGGCAGGTTGCTAAGGTAATTGGCAAGCTGGTAGCTACGTTCCCGGCCGTAAATTATGGTCCGTTGCATTACCAAAACTTACAAAAAAGCAAAATTCTGGCGTTAAAATTGAATACCGGACATTTTGACAGACCTATGCGCTTAGGCATAGGGGAGCAAACTGAGTTGGAATGGTGGGTTCACAATATTAGAGTAAGTTCCAAACCAATCATTCTCCCCAATCCAACGGTTCTGTTGCAAACTGATGCGAGTGCCCAAGGCTGGGGGGCAACTGACACTGTAACCAGCTGTGGTGGCAGATGGGACGCTCATGAGTTCACGCTTCTCCAAGTGCAAGGCATTAATTATTTGGAAATGCTGGGGGTGTTTCATGGACTGCGGGCATATTGCAGTAATTTGCGTCATGCACATGTCCGCCTTCAAATCGATAATACCACGGTGGTAGCCTATATAAATCATATGGGTGGTATCAGGTCAGTATCTTGTAATGATTTGGCAAATACAATTTGGCTCTGGTGCATCAAAAGGGATATTTGGATATCAGCAACGTACCTTCCGGGGATACTCAATACGGTGGCGGACACCAGGTCACGAGTTTTTAATGATAACATTGAGTGGATGCTGAATCCCCTTGTGTTTGCTGAAATTGTGACAAAATTCAGTATGCCAGATATTGACCTATTTGCGTCTAGACTGAACCATCAGATACCAACATATGTATCGTGGGAACCAGATCCTGGGGCAGTGGCTTTGGATGCTTTTTCGCTCCACTGGGGGAAATGGTATTGCTACGCATTTCCCCCATTCTGCCTCATCAGCCGGGTATTACAGAAGATTAAATTAGACTCTGCATCAGGCATTCTGGTAATACCCGACTGGCCGACACAACCATGGTACCCGGTGGTCTCCCAGATGCTGAAGCACCCGTGGGTGCGAATTGGGAACAACCCACCATTGGTTACTAATCCTGTCACTGGCGAGCCGCATCCGTGCCACGCCTATTTAAACCTGTTGGTCTGCAGGTTCTGAAAAGGCCTTTCATAAACACCGGGATCTCACCGAGGGCCATGGATTTAATCGCTGCATCGTGCAGAACATCAACAAGGCGGCAGTACCTGACCCAGATCAGGAAATGAGAACTATTCTGTTTAAGGAAGAGTGTTTCCTATGATTCTGCCACGATACCTGACGTCCTGGAATTCCTGGCGGGCCTCCACTATGATGAAGGGCTCAGCTATAGTACCATCAATAGCGCCAGGAGTGCGCTGTCCTCGTACCTTCCGGTAGGAGTGGGGACCAACAATCTGGTGTCAAAGTTTATGAGGGGTGTATTTAATACAAACCCTCCACGGCCCAGATATAACGTTGTCTGGGATGCAGGAGTGGTCCTGTCCCTGTTAAGATCATGGTCCCCCATGGCGGGGTTACCTCTTCACCGGCTCACCCTGAAGGTGGTCATGTTGATGGCGCTCACGTCTGCTCAGCGGGTACAGGCGCTTCAAAAGTTGCGCATTGACAATATGCTCTCTACCCCTGGGAAAGTAACGTTTTACGTTGCAGAATTGCTGAAGCAGCATCGACCCGGATCTTTGGGGCTGCAGTTGGAATTCCAGGCGTACCCCTCTGATGCCACACTCTGGACAGTCGCCCACCTCCGTTGCTACATTGAGTTGACCCGGTCGATCAGGAATTCGGAACAAGGACTGCTTATAAGCCACAAAAAACCACATCGCCGGGTGACAGTGCAGACGATCTCCAGGTGGCTCAGGGAAGTGTTGGATGCAGCAGGTATTGACACTAACTTGTTTAAATCTCATTCCACCAGGGCTGCATCCACATCAACAGCGAGGGCCATGGAGGTGCCCATGGATCACGTCCTCGCTACGGCAGGATGGGCCAGTGAGTCAACCTTTCAACGGTTCTACCATAAGCCATTGGCCGGACCTGCAACATATGCGGATGCAGTACTCAGGGCTGCTCCCTAATATCATTTGTCCCCAGTCAGGGGGTTGTTTATGATTTGTTTTAATAAATCTCCATTATTTTGCTTTCAGCTTGTCCAGTCTGGATTGCTTTAACAAACTTCCTCCATCAGGATTGCGGCAGTGTGGTAGCATGGGCGTTGTCCAGGGCGTGTAATCACAGAGCTTTGAAGTCTTCACGGTCACTCACGTGACTCCGAAGTAAAATAGTAAGATTAAACGAGAACTTACCAGTTCGAAGGTTGATCTTTATTTTATGAGGAGTTGCGATGAGGGATTTCGTGCCCTCCGCTCCCAACCCTCGATCATTATGTTCAGCTGGGTAGTTCGCAGTTTAATCTTAATATCCTTACTTTTCGTCGAGTCTGTGATTCCACACCGCTGCTTTGAAGGATGCCGCGCATGCGTGTTGGCGGGGTCTTCACGAAATCCCTCATCGCAACTCCTCATAAAATAAAGATCAACCTTCGAACTGGTAAGTTCTCGTTTAATCTTACTATTCTCCTTCACTCTAATTCAGTTTCTTCCCACAAGGTCCCGATTCAAATTTGAACTAAAATCCTATGGAGTTGCGATCCCCATCCACAAAGTGCTCTTCCACTGGCACACCAGTCACCTGGCCAGGCTCATTTGCAACCACAAGGCTCAGTATGCTCCTTTCTCAGGTTGGACTATCCACATCCACAGCTTAAGGAAATGCTTTTGGAGACACCGAACACATTATGCCCTTTCGAAGCATGTTTGCATTGTGCAAGCCCCAGACAATATTGTAGAAGTTAAAGTCACCCACTAAGACAACCCTAGATAAACCCAAAATGCTGGAGTAACTCAGCGGGACATGCAGCATCTCTGGAGAGAAGGAATTGGTGACGTTTCGGGTCGACACCCTTCTTCAACCCTAAGAGATCTATATATAGACAAAAAGTTTGCTTCGTTTAATCAGCTGAAATCAAAATTTAACCTTTCCAACTCTCATTTTTTTCGCTATCTCCAAATTAGGCACTACATTAAAGACCAAATTTCAAATATTCAAACCATGCCTGACAGTTGCCCACTCTACCAGCTCCTGCAGCTTCCTCCAGACTCCAAAAATCTAATATCTGGCTTTGTACGTCCTCTGTACCACCTCTGTATCCACTAACCATCTAAAAGAAGCCTGGTCTACTGAGCTGAATTTCAAGGTGTCTGACGACACTTGGAATGAAGGTTTGACCAGAATCCAAACTTGTTCGATCAATGCCAGGTATAAACTGATCCAGTTTAAAGTCATCCATAGACTTCATTACTCAAAGACCAAATTACATCGAATCTACCCAGCTATTTCTCCACTATGTGACAGATGCAAAGGTGAAGATGGTTCTTTAACACACATTTTCTGGCTCTGTCCTCATATACAAAGATACTGGTCTGAAATATTTACGTGGTTCTCTGGGGTTTATGGAAAAGATATTCCCCCTGATCCAGAACTGGCACTTTTTGGATGCTCAGAGACTGCTTTATACTTCACGTCTGAAGAACAACAAGCACTGATGCTTGGTATGTTGGCAGCCAAGAAAATGATCTTAACAGACTGGAAATCTCCCACACCCGCCTGCTTCAAAAAATGGCTGAATGAAATGATAACAATCATACAGATGGCAAGGATACGCTTCTACAACTCCACGATACCCAACAACCTTTTAAGTGTTTGGGGACCATTTGTCAACCACCTCAAAGACCAATAATTTCCTAAGCTCATATTATTTGCTGTGATGTAGTCCTGTGCTTTTTACTTGTGCTCTTGCAGTACCTGACTGTGTCGCACCGTATGGATTGCACCAAACTGTTATGTCTGGCGGCTCTTAAACCATATAACCATATAACCATTTAACAATTACAGCACGGAGACAGGCCTTCTCGGCCCTTCCAGTCCGTGCCGACCATTCATTTTCCCCTAGTCCCATCTACCTGCACTCAGACCATACCCCTCCATTCCCTTCCCGTCCATGTACCTATCCACTTTACTTTTTAATGTTAAAATCGATCCTGCCTCCACCACTTCTGCAGGAAGATCATTCCACACAGCCACCACTCTCTGAGTAAAGAAGTTCCCCCTCATGTTACCCCTAAACTTCTGTCCCTTAATTCTCATGTCATGCCCTCTTGTTTGAATCTTCCCTACCCTCAATGGGAAAAGCTTATCCACGTCAACTCTGTCTATCCCTTTCATCATTTTAAAGACCTCAATCAAGTCCCCCCTTAACCTTCTGCGCTCCAAAGAATAAAGACCTAACTTGTTC
Source organism: Raja brachyura (assembly GCA_963514005.1). The sequence continues at coordinate 3,438,392 of OY740794.1, read as the reverse complement.
AACCTTTCTCTGTAACTTAGTTGCTGGAACCCAGGCAACTCTTAAGTTATTTTAATTTTTTTTCTTTGATGTCTTTTTTTAAATTAAATTTTTTTTTGTTTTTGTTTTTGTTTGTTCCCTTCTCTTTTTTGTCTTGTTTTGTTTAAATAAAATATATATATATATTTTTTTTAAAGTCACCCACTAAGACAACCCTAAATAAACCCAAAATGCTGGAGTAACTCAGCAGGACAGGCAGCATCTCTGGAGAGAAGGAATTGGTGACGTTTCGGGTCGAGACCCTTCTTCAGACTGAGTACCCTGTTGCTTTGGCATCTTTCGCTAATCTATCACCATACGTTTTCCTCCCTCTCCCGTTGGGTACTGGGGTGGCGTTTTCTTTTCCGTAGGTAGGTATGTTACAAAACTTACCTTTAACGGTGCTGCAGTTCTGTCACTGGCCGTGTGCGCGACTTTGGCGCCTTTAAGGGGGAGGGGGCGGGGTTAAAATGCGGTTTTCCCCTTGCCATCCGGAGCTTTATTTTATCAGAGTGCGAGCTATTTCTGGAGATGCGTTCCGACTGCCGGTAAGTCAGTTTATTATAATAAATAGCCCGACTATTTCATCGCTGCAGTAAAATAAAAATTAGCTCCTAATGCCGTGAACGCCGACAACGGGGACGGATTTTACGTAGGGGACAGGTAAATGAAAGCTGTTTATTTTTACATATAAACTTGCTTTTATGGGGACTTTAATCAATATTTCATGTTGCGAAACAGTGATTTAGTCCCCATTTGAACTGGCAGAATTTTTCCTGCCGATATTGGGTTTAAATTCACCGCAACAGCAACGTTCCAATACATCGCGTTCCAGAAAATCCCACTCGCAAGCTGGTTAAAATGCCCATTAATTTACAGGCATTAAACACTGAATTCCTTCAATTTGGCCTATAAATTAATGGCAATTAGATTTAAAAATCATGTTATATTGTGAATTATTGTGTGACTGTTAATTGGACACTTAGGCTTTACATTTTTTTTAAATTTTTTCTTAAGAAATTGATAAATGTTTAGATCTAGTTATTGAATTTTGTAATTGGCTACAATTGGGTAACTAACTAATTGTTTGCTTTAATTTCAGGTCATCCAAGTAAGATTGTTTCATATTTGTTTCAGAATACTTCAATCTATAATAACTTAAAATTTCTTTCAGTTCTCTTAGATTTTAAGGAAGTTATGGGCTTTTGACTGTCCTCGATCACAACCTTTGTGTTAAGTCAATAGAAAAGCAATAGGAAGCAAGTTGCTAATTTCCGAGTATGAAAATGACCCTAACTTTTTTAATACTGAAGATATGAAAGTGAATTAGGTGTCAAATTAAACTTATTTTTATGCTTTATCTGATGGGATAAATTGCAGACTTGATTTTTAAAATCTCAACATTCTGTAACATTGCTACCGTAGGTAATTTTCTATCCATGTTGCTACAGATCATTTTATTCCATAGCTTTCATTACTGGCGACAAGCTTGTTTTGTGTCACAGAGAGGCTTATTTTGGTGCCTCTCTGTGCTACCTCACAAAAAACTCCACCAAGACTCGATCTTGGCACCGGAGTCAGTATTGGTCATTATATCCCTCTATATTACAATAACCAGCTAGTATGAATAGAATAAAATAAAGGCAATGAATTCAAACAATTACTTGAAGGTGATATTATGGGTAACCCCATTTTAATATCATGATTATTAATATCTTAATATCATGCTACAGCTATTGGAGATTTGCACAAATTAATTTGTGGAATATTTGTTTAAAACAGAGCAGCATAGAGTGAAATACTGTAATTACACACAGAATATTAACATATTAGTTATTTATCGGTAATGTAATGCCAGTGTGTGGTGCCTCCACTTCAGTGCTCTATGATCCATCATTGCCCTTCCTCTGGCAACTTCATTGAAAGTTCAGAATCAGTTTTCCGTAGAAGGATAGCCCTTGGGGGTGCATAGTGTCTGCCTTTGTGAAGGTGCTTTGTTTCAATTTAGTTTAGTTTAAAGATATAGCGCACAAACAGGCCCTTCGGCCCACCGAGTCCACACCGACCAGCTCACCCCGCACACTAACACGATCCTACACACACTAGTGTGGGAGGAAACCAAAGATCTTGGAGAAAACCCACACGGTCATGCGGGAACGTATAAACTTGTTACAGACAGCACCCGTAGTCGGGATCGAACCCGGGTCTCTGGCGCTGCAAGCGCTGTAAGGCAGCAACTCTACCGCTGCGCCACTGTTGCACATTTGCAGCTACTTTTGAAAATTGAACACGATGCTCTGACGAAGGGTCTCGACCTGAAACGTCACCTACTCCCCTTCTCCAGATATGCTGTTTGACCCGCTGAGTTACTCCAGCTTTTTGTGTTCATCTGATTTTAGATGAACAGCCAGATGAAGAGCAGCCTCCTTCAGCTTGTGATGGTCACTCGGTTTTTCTATACAACTTTGAGTATTGCATCACCCAATTATTGTCCAAGGCAAATCATTTCCTTGTAATAACGGATAACATAGTTTAAAATGGTTCTGTATTAACCATGTTCAAGGATGTGTAGCTTCAAATGTGATGGGCACCATGTTATAGAAAATATGTTGTCAAGCTGGAAAGGGCACAGAGAAGATTTACAAGGATATTGCCATGACTCGAGGGTCTGAGCTATAGGGAGAGGTTGAGTAGGCTGGACTATTCCTTAGAGCGCAGGAGGATGAGGGGTGATCTTATTGAGGTGTATAAAATCATGAACGGAATAGATCAGGTAGATGCACTGAGCCTCTTGCCCAGAGCAGGTGAATTGAGGACCAGAGAACATGGATTTAAAGTGAAAAAATTTAATAGGAATCTGAGGAATCTTTTTTGCATAAAGGAGCAGTTAGACATGTACATGGATAGGACAGGTTTTGAGGGATATGGGCCAAATGCAGGCAGGTGGGACATGTTGGCCGGCGTGGCCAATGGGCCTGTTTCCAATGGGCCTGTACCACTCTATGACTCGATGATGCAAGCGGAGTTGGCAAAGGTGGCGGTAAGGTGGCAGAATGGGCAGTCACCAAACACCCCAACCCTCCCTCTGAGGTTGGCAGTGGTCTCACAACTGCCGGAAGCCAAGTACATGATAGAACATTCCCCCTAGATTGAGTTTCAGAGAATAATGCAGCATGAAGGCAAACAATAACTTGCTGAAAGCATAATGATTCCATTCCTACTACCAATAATGGTGCAGACTGCAATCAGATGTCTAATGGGACTACGTATTAATTTCCTAACCAAGCAGTTTTGACATTTGGGTCAGAAGTCATTTTTTCTTTTTCCCCCCCGACTCTCAGTCTGAAGAAGGGTCTCGACCCGAAACATCACCTATTCCTTTTCATCGGAGAAGCTGTCTGACCCACTGAATGATTCCAGCTTTGTGTGTGTATCTTGGGTCAGAAGAGCATGTACAGATCCATAACGTGCAGCCTCATTAAATTTCATGTTCAAACTTAAACAGATCTATAACAAAATATTTGGTATTCTGTTTCCTTTCTCTATTTGCACTACTTTTGTACTCAAGAAAGATTGTGAAGTCTGATGGGATACTCTCCGTGTAGGAAGGAATTGCAGTTGCTGATTTAAACCAAAGATAGACACAAAAACCTGGAGTAATGCTGCATAGAAGCATCGAAAATGAGGTGCAGGAGCAGGCCATTTGGCCCTTCGATCCAATCATCGGGCTGATCATCTAAAATCAGTACCCCGTTTCTGCTTTTCCCCCCATATCCCTTGATTCCTTTAGCCCCAAGAGCTAAATCTAAAGGGCCTGTCCTACCAGCATCCGACTCCATGCGATGAGCGCGATCAAACTAGAAGCGGGGGCCGCGCGGAGGTCGGGTGATCCCTGTACAGGACCGTTCCAACCAGCATGCGCCTGCATGCGGCAAGCACGACCAAACCGGCAGCGAGTGCCGCGCGGAGGTCGGGTGAGTGGCGCAACGCGGCACAAAGTGAGGCGAACTTGGAGCGAAGTCTTAAAGGTAAGTTCGCCAGGAGGGGCACACAGAGAGGGGCACAGAGGCACACACACAGAGGGCCACGGAGCCACACACAGAGAGGGTCACGGAGGCACCTACAGATAGGTTCACAGAGGCACGATGTCGAGACGGTGTGTAATGCGTCGAGGCGACTGCGAGCCGACAAGCCGTTGCCGCGCGGAATTTTTGAACAGTCAGTTTTTCGGAGCCCCGCGCGATGTCGGAACGAACTCCGCACAATTCTGCACGGCTCCGGCAATCGAAGTGGGACCGGCCCCACGACGCCGGACGGCTCAAGCGACCACGTTAGGTCGCGCTCATCGCATGGAGTTGCATGCTGGTGGGACAGGCCCTTAACTCTCTCTTGAAAACATCCAGTGAATTGGCCTCCACTGCCTTCTGTGGCAGAGAATACCACAGATTCACAAATGCATTCACAGAGAAAACTCCAGAGATGCTGTCTGACCCACTGAGTTACTCCAGCTTTTTGGGATACTCTATCTTCCGGATACTTTTAGTTTTCAATTACAAATAAAGCCAGGTTCCTCAGCCCCAAACTCTGTTACCTGCCATTGCTTCCTTCAGCTTGTGAAGAGCAGCCACAATAATGAGAAGGGACATCAAAAATATCAGGAGAGAGAGAATTAGCAATGTTTATATCTGACTCTGTGCTACAGTTGGGCATTTGATAAAACATGCCGCAGATGATTAAATTAAAGGCACTTTTCACTTCATTTCGATGCTCATTGCCATTTGAATTGTGATTTTGTTGATTTGTAGAAATAAAAATATTTTCATGCTTCATTTTCATGGGCAGCACGGTGGCGCAGCGGTAGAGTTGCTGCCTTACAGCTCTTACAGCGCCAGAGACCCGGGTTCGATCCCGGTTACTGGTGCTGTCCGTATGGAGTTTGTACGTTCTCCCCATGACCTGCGTGGGATTTCTCCGAGAACGTCCGTTTCCTCCCACAGCCCAAAGACGTACAGGTTTGTAGGTGAATTGGTTTGATACTAATGTAAAATAAAATGTTTCTAGTGTAGGATAGTGTTCATGTTAATGTTAGTGTTAAAACTTACAAAATTCTTAAGGGGTTGGACAGGCTAGATGCAGGAAGATTGTTCCCGATGTTGGGGAGGTCCAGGACAAGGGGGAAAACCTTTAGGACCGAGATGAGAAGGACTTTTTTCACACAGAGAGTGGTGGGTCTCTGGAACTCTCTGCCACAGAGGGTAGTTGAGGCCAGTTCATTGGCTATATTTAAGAGGGAGTTAGATGTGGCCCTTGTGGCTAAGGGGATCAGAGGGTATGGAGAGAAGGCAGGTACGGGATACCGAGTTGGATGATCAGCCATGATCATATTGAATGGCGGTGCAGGCTCGAAGGGCCGAATGGCCTATTCCTGCACCTAATTTCTATGTTTCTATGTTAATGTGCGGGGATCGCTGGTTGGTGCGGACTCGGTGGGCCGAAGGGCCTGTTTCCGTGCTGTATTTCTAAACTAAACAAAATTAAACTAGTAAACACCCTTCATGTCATCATGAAGTACTTACATCCTATGCAGAAATGTGGACAAAATAGTTGTGATAATGATTGAGGAATAGGTGCTAGTCTTGGCCACTGAAAAGACAAAATTCAAATTGGTCCTTTTTCATTTTTGTTTCATTGAAAAGCATTTCCATTAGTATAGTGCGCTCTCAATACTGCATTGAACAGTTGGCATTGGACATGCAATTCAGTCTCTGGGGTGAGTCTTGAAACTGAAACCTTCTAATTCAGATGGGGATGATCAAGAATGAGTCATGCTGATGTTGGCGGCACAGTTAGGGCCTCCTTTTAAAATGTCCTCTCAAACACCTTCTGTCAATGACTTAACCCTTTTTATATTTTATTGAAGAGTATTGTGCTAGTCTTCAAATAGCGCAGGAGGGGGGGGGAGCAGGGTAATCGAGGTTACGGGAGAGAGCAGGAGGGAGCAGCAGCACTCTGGGGTGGGGTCGACAGGAAAGAGAGGGGCTAGGGAAGTACTACACAGTTAGAGAATTCAATGTTCATATCATTTGGTAGTAAGTGGTTAATAGTTCATAAATTCATAAATTCTGGGAGCAGTACGAGGCCATTCGGCCCATCAGGTATACTCGGCCATTCAATAATGGCTGATCTATGGTTTCCTCGCAACCCCATTCCCCTGGCTCCCCATAACCCCTGGCACCCGTACTAGTCAATCTCTGCCTTAAAAATATCCATTGATTTGGCCTCCACAGCCTTCTGTGGCAAAGAGTTCCACAGATTCACCACCCTCTGACTAAATTAATTCCTTCTCATCGCCTTTCTAAAGGTACATCCTCCTATTCTGAGACTGTGCCCTCTAGTCCTAGACTCTCCCACCAGTGGAAACATCCTCGCTATCACTCTATCCAGAACTTTCACTATTCAGTAAGTTTCAATGAGGTACCCACTCACCCTTTCTGAACTCCAGCGAGTACAGGCCCAGTGCTGTCAAACACACATTACATGTTAAGCCAAACATTCCTGGGATCATTCTCGTAAACTTGCTCTAGACCCTCTACAGTGCTGGCACATCCTTCCTCAGATATGGGGCCCCAAACTGCTCACAATAGTATGAGGTGCAATATTGTGAGGTGCTGTTCCCCAGAATGGGAATGGAAAGAGGAGTTAAAATATTTAGCAACCTGGAGATCCTATAGCCCTTGACTGCCAGACAGAACGTGTGGCCAGGTGCCAGTTTTCTTTAGTTGGTCGGCAGTGGAGAGAGACAAATTCCTGCACATTAAAATCTGGACAAACCATCCTGTGTCCAGCACATGGATGCTATCAAGAAGGCAAGCCAGCACCTCTACTTTCTTAGAAATATGAAGAGATTCATTTTGTCACCTTGTACTCTCAACAAACTTCTACAAATTTGCCACAGTAAGTATCCTGTCTGGTTGCATCATGGCCTACTGGGCGGGTCCAACACATAGGGTTAAATAAGGCTGCAGAGCATGGAGGACACAGGCTAGTCCAGCATGGTACAGTTGCCCCACCATCAAAAGCACCCATGAGGCACTGCATCATGAAGGTAGTATCCATCACCCATCACCCATCATCAAAAGCCATGTCCCTTTCTCACTGCCACCACCTGGGTGGAGGTACAGGAGCCTTAAGTCCCACATCACGAGGTTCAGGAACAGCTACTTTCCTGAAACGATCATGTTCTTGAACCAACCTGCACAACCCTATTTCTACTTCAGCAATGGACCACACTATGGTCCACCTCTTGAAGTGCCATAGATGCGGTTTCCAATTGTTTTTGCACTGATGTCTTGTTCTTGAACAATCCTTTAGCTTCTCACTGACTCGAATCATTTACGTATAAATGTATGATTTTGTGTGTTGTCAGAATCTATGTGCCTACGATGTTGTTGCAACTTTTCCATTGTCCCTGTCCTGCACTGTACTTGACAATCTAATCGCCTTGCTGCTCATTTCTGCAAGCACTGTACCTAACATGGCAATATACTGACTTGAATTAAAGTCACTAACATGCACAAGTCACCTAATACGACCATGCTCTATGGAGAGAAACTCTTCACTTGTGACACTTGTGGGAGAGACAAACTACTGGACGATTTAATACCCAGTAAACTACTGGGGAGCCTTTCCAAGCCCACTGTTTAGATGCATATAATGTTTCAGCACAAGAGTAAATTATTATCGTTTAAGCATGATCTTCCCACAAAAGGCACAACAATTCAGAAATATGATTTCACAAACAGATTAAAATTCACGTGGGGGTGGGGCAGTTTATCTTGCCCGCTACATTTGCATATAACATTGCTCTTTGATTTCCCACGAATGTGCAGGAAAAATCTATAAATGATAACAGATTGAAATGACCATACTGCAATATCACAGTTCATAGTTCTAGACGCCTTTATCTTATGTTATGACATCACTTGCATACCCCGATGAGTCAGTGTCTTGATTGTAATCCACCTTTCATTGTTCTCAGTATCACTGCTGTTGCAAAAGGAAAGGGCAAAGTAATAACTGAACTCATGTGTTAGTTCTTCACGGAATTCATTATTTTTGAACACCCATGATGAACCAACAACATTATATAATTTTGCACCCAAATAAATAGAATTTGTTTGCAGGAAGTTAATATCGCTTGAAGGGCAAAAGAAACACACCCACGGATATTCTTTCCAAAAATCTCTGTCTTTATCCATTAAAGGAAAAAATAATCTAGATACGACATATTTCACCTTTAAATAGGAAAATATGATGAGTTACCAAGTCAAAGTAAGCATGGATCAGATGTCTAATCCCTAACTCCATATATGTTGAAAACCACAAACACAATTGCAGGTATTTGTAACCTTTATCCATTATGTATCCTGCCCTCCCTCCCCCCGCTCTCTCCAATAAGAATTGATGAGCAAGTGCAGATTAATCATCAAACCAAAGCAGTTTTATTCTGTGAAATCAATTTCTGACCACTGGGATTTGACGCTTTCCGCCCAATACATCAGTCACTAAAGCATTTATATATTTCACTGAATTAGAACAAGTTAGATGAAATGGCAGGAGAGTGTTTGAATAATTAACCACACATTACTAACCAGAATGTCCTGTTTCTGTGATGTAATACCAGATTAATTAATTCAAAATATTATTCCAGCAATATTGATATCCTAATACCTCCAAAGGCTCTTCTCAGAATATATATTTTCTCAGATTGTGCAGGAGGGGGGGGTGAGCCAACATAATGGTTCACATGAGTTTATCACAGATGCCCTCACCGACCTTTAACTGCAAGAGTAAATTAAATGATTTAGTTATCTCTTACCGACATGGGTGATGACATTGATCAGTCGCTGTGTGAGTTCTTGGTGTGACATTTCTTCCTCTCGGAGGCAGAGGAGCATCTCCCGGTCCTCAGCTCCAAATCTACAACGCCTCCCGTGGAAGCTCCCTCAGACACACAAAGGCAAGTGCCACTCCCAGTAGCAATATTCCATTCAAGATACAGGAGCTGGTGCAGTTGTTTTCGACACCAGACTATTTTTGTTCATCTTCAATATATACAATATACAAATAAAAATGCAGACTTAAAACAAGAGGGCTCAGACATCCGGATATTTTTGGAGATGCGAGGACAAAGCTGATGAATTTCTGCATCAGAGCTGCTTGCTGCTCATTTCTATTAGCATTGAGTCAGCCTCAAGTAGCAAATCAGTGTGCAGCCACCTGCCTCAAGGGAGATGCTGGGTGTCAAGGCTTTAAATCAAAACCTGGAACAATGGATTCATAGGACTGGAACCAGCACACAGCATTGAAAGCATATTGATCTGCCCGTTTAGTTGTGTAAGCATAAACATTCTGCTTTTTTACAGTGGAAGTAAAATTAAATTCCTGTTTACATCGCAATCATCAGAAAAATACGCCTTTTAGCCTAAAGTAAAGATTTATCAGCTTGACATTTTATTTTTCCTTTGGACTTTCCTGCCAAGAATCATTGATTAAATAATAGCATGTTCATTTGCTGCTTTGCCTGTCGAACGTTGAAAAATACCAGCAGGGTTTGGGTATGCCTCATCTGCCACAGGTCAAATGGAGTATAGAAGTTGGGAGGTCATGTTGCAGTTGTATAAGACGTTGGTGAGGCCACATTTAGAGTATTGTGTTCAGTTCTGGGCACCATGTTGTAGGAGAGATGTTGTCAAGATGCAACGGGTACAGTAAAGATTTACGAGGATGTTGCCAGGGATAGAGGGTGTGAGCTATAGGGAGAGGCTGAGTAAGCGCTGATCTATCCTTTGGAGTGCAGGAGGATGAGGGATGATCTTATAGAGGTGTATCAAATCATGAGAAGAATAGATCGGGTAGTTGCACAGAGGTTCTTACCCAGAGTAGGGGAATTGAGGACCAGAGGACATAGGTTCAAGGTGAAGAGGAAAAGATTTAATAGGAATCTGAGGGGTAACTTTTTCACACAAAGGGTGGTGGGTGTACGGAACAAGCTGCCACAGGAGGTAGTTGAGGTGGGGACTATCCCATCGTTTAAGAAACAGTTAGACAGGTACATGGACAGGACAGGTTTGAAGGGATATGGACCAATCACAGGCAGGTGGGACCAGTGTAATCATATAACCATATAACAATTACAGCACGGAAACAGGCCTTCTCGGCCCTTCCAGTCCGTGCCGACCATTTATTTTCCCCTAGTCCCATCTACCTGCACTCAGACCATACCCCTCCATTCCCTTCCCGTCCATATACCTATCCACTTTACTTTTAAATGTTAAAATCGATCCTGCCTCCACCACTTCTGCTGGAAGATCATTCCACACAGCCAGCACTCTCTGAGTGAAGAAGTTCCCCCTGGGACAGGTTGGCCGGTGTGGGCAAGTTGGGCCGAAGGGTCTGTTTCCATGTTGTACCACTCTTATGACCCTATGGGCAAAGCCACTAAAGCCTCCACAAAGGGTCAAAGTCATGAAGATTTTTTACACAGCCCTGGGAAAACATCTGATAGCCATCTGTAACACCTCAACGGGCTACTTTTGAAAAAAAAGCAGAAATCAGTATATTCAATGGTGATTGCATCCCCAACATGTGGTTTAGATGAAAGAGACGCAAACAGATGCTGTCAAGTTTGAGGATGTACATGTAACAGGCCTTTAAAGAATGCTGTAATTGAGTGGTTCGGGAAGATTTACAGTGAGATTAACAATGTAAACAAAACCATTGACATTACAAGAACCTGTAAAATCCTGTTGAACTAAGGAGGGGGAACTAATCTGTGCTGCAGTGACCATTTGTAACTCTTTGGCCCGGAAGTTCAATCACGCTTTTTAAGCAGTACATTATTGTATCCTAGCTTAAGAATGATTTGAAAATGTGTTTGTGACCATATAGCCTGCGGAACATAATAAACCCCTGTGCGGGTGAAGCAGACAGACACAACATGTATAGTGCTCGTTCTTCAGAGAACGGGGTTTCCCCTCCCCCACTATAGATGAGGCTCGCACCAGGGTCTCCTCCATACCCCGCAACACTGACCTCTCTCCCCATTCCCCCACTCACAACAAGGGCCGAGTCCCCCTGGTCCTCACCTTTCACCCCACCAGCCAGCGCATACAACAGATAGTCCTCCGCCAGTTTCGCCACCTCCAACGTGACCCCGCCACTCGCCACATCTTCCCATCTCCCCCCCTGTCTGCCTTCCACAAAGACCGCTTCCTCCGCAACTCCCTTGTCAATTCTTCCCTTCCCCCCCGCTCCACTCCTTCCCCGGGCACTTTCCCTTGCTACCGCAAGAGATGCTACACTTGTCCCTTCGCCTCCCCCATCCACTCCTTTCAGGGACCCAAGCAGTCATTCCAAGTCCGACAGAGTTTCACCTGCACCTCCTCCAACCTCATCTACTGCATCCGTTGCTCCAGATGCCAGCTGATCTACATCGGTGAGACCAAGCGGAGGCTGGGCGATCGTTTCGCCGAACACCTCCGCTCGGTCCGCAATAACCAACCCGACCTCCCGGGGGCTCAGCACTTCAACTCCCCCTCCCATTCCGTATCCGACCACTCGGTCCTGGGCCTCCTCCACGGCCAGAGTGAGCAACACCGCAAGTTGGAGGAACAGCACCTCATATTCCGCTTGGGGAGTCTGCATCCTCTGGGCTTAAACATTGGATTTTCTCAATTCTGTTAACCCAGACTGCCCCCTCCCCTCCCCACCTCTCCCTCAGCCCTCGGGCCCTGACATTCCTTCTCCATCTCCCCCCCCCCCCCACCCCAGTCGCACTAGCTTCTCATTTTCACACCACAAACAGCTTACAATGGCCTGTTTCCTTTATCATCGATACTTTTTTGCATATCTTTCACTCATTGTTCTTTATCTCTCCACATCACTGTTTATATCTCTCGTTTCCCTGATCCCTGACCAGCCTGAAGAAGGGTCTCGACCCGAAACGTCGTCTATCTCCTTCGCTCCTTAGATGCTGCTGCACCCGCTGAGTTTCTCCAGCTTTTTGTGTAACCCAACATGTATAGTGCATGTTCTGAAGAAGGGTCTCGACATGAAACATCACCCATTCCTTCTCTCCAGAGATGCTGCCTGTTAGTTCCTTCCTACACATTGTGCATGCACAGTGGTATCCGCCTACACTCATTGACCAATTGGAGCCTGCTCTGTGAAATTAATTCATGGGTAGATAATTAACATTCTGCTGTTCTAACATGGACCATGCACCGGGATGTGAATTTAACAGCAGGTATAGGCCCCATGCCAATGTTATTGAAGAGAGAACCTCATTTATATGCAGTTTCAGTGGGGATTTTTATGATTTAAAAATCTGGACCGCTCTATCTAATCCACAGTCCAAATCATTGATGCGCATATCTTTAAAAGCAGAAATGAGACAACAACCTCTGTCAAACCGGGAACTCGTGTTAAATGCTGCCCGATTTCTGCCCTGCCATGATTTAATTAAGTTGATAGTACCCAGCACTTCACTGGATTCCATGTACAGCAGCTGATGAAAATCAAATTACAAAGGTTTTCTACAGCTATATTAATAGCAAAAGGATAACGAGGGATAAAATTGGACCATTAGAGAGCCAAAATGGACAGTTATCTGCAGAGCCAAAAGAGATGGGGGAGATATTGAACAATTTATTTTCTTCGGTATTCACCAAGGAGAAGGATATTGAACTCTGTGAGGTAAGGGAAAAAAGTAGATTAGCTATGGAAACTATGAGATTCAAAGAGGAGGAAGTACTGACGCTTTTGAAAAATATAAAAGTGGATAAGTCTCCAGGTCCTGACAGGATATTCCCTAGGACATTGAGGGAAGTTAGTGTAGAAATAGCAGGGGCTATGACAGAAATATTTCAAATGTCATTAGAAACGGGAATAGTGCCGGAGGATTGGCGTATTGCGCATGTTGTTCCATTGTTTAAAAAGGGTTCATAGAATAAACCTAGCAATTATAGATCTGTTAGTTTGACATCAGTGGTGGGCAAATTAATGGAAAGGTTACTTAGAGATAATATATATAAGCATCTGGATAAACAGGGTCTGATCAAGAACAGTCAACATGGATTTGTGCCTGGAAGGCCATGTTTGACAAACCTTCTTGAATTTTTTGAAGAGGTTACTAGGGAAATTGATGAGGGTAAAGCAGTGGATGTTGTCTATATGGATTTCAGTAAAGCCTTTGACAAGGTTCCGCATGAAAGGTTGGTTAAGAAGGTTCAATCTTTGGGTGTTAATGGCGGAGTAGCAAGATGGATTCAACAGTGGCTGAATGGGAGATGCCAGAGAGTAATGGTGGATGGCTGTTTGTCAGGTTGGAAGCCGGTGACCAGTGGGGTGCCTCAGGGATCTGTGTTGGGTCCACTGTTGTTTGTCATGTACATCAATGATCTGGATGATGGGGTGGAAAATTGGATAAGTAAGTATGCAGATGATACTAAGATAGCGGGTGCTGTGGATAATGAAGAGGATTTTTAAAGTCTGCAGAGAGATTTGGGCCATTTGGAAGAGTGGGCTGAAAGATGGCACATGGAGTTTAATGCTGATAAGTGTGAGGTGCTACATCTTGGCAGGACAAATCAAAATAGGACATACATGGTAAATGGTAGGGAATTGAGGAATGCTGGGAACAGAGGGATCTAGGAATAACTGTGCATAGTTCCCTGAAGGTGGAATCGCATGTAGATAGGGTGGTAAAGAAAGCTTTTGGTGTGCTGGCCTTTATAAATCAGAGCATTGAATATAGGAGTAGGGAAGTAATGTTAAAATTGTACAAGGCATTGGTAAGACCAATTCTGGAGTATGGTGTACAATTTTGGTCGCCTAATTATAGGAAGGATGTGAACAAAATAGAGAGAGTACAGAGGAGGTTTACTAGAATGATGCCTGGGTTCCAGCAACTAAGTTACAGAGAAAGGTTGAACAAGTTAGGTCTTTATTCTTTGGAGCGCAGTAGGTTAAGGGGGGACTCGATTGAGGTCTTTAAAATGATGAAGGGGATAGACAGAGTTGACGTGGATAAGCTTTTCCCATTGAGGGTAGGAAAGATTCAAACAAGAGGGCATGACATGAGAATTAAGGGACAGAAGTTTAGGGGTAACATGAGGGGGAACTTCTTTACTCAGAGAGTGGTGGCTGTGTGGAATGATCTTCCAGCAGAGGTGGTGGAGGCAGGATCGATTTTAACATTTAAAAGTAAAGTGGATAGGTATATGGACGGGAAGGGAATGGAGGGGTATGGTCTGAGTGCAGGTAGATGGGACTAGGTGAAAATAAATGGTCGGCATGGACTGGAAGGGCCGAGAGGGCCTGTTTCCATGCTATAATTGTTATATGGTTATATAGTTAACTGGCTTCAGTATAATTGTAAATTGTCCCTAGTGTGTGTAGGATAGTATTAATGTGCGGGGATTAATCACTGGTCGGTGTGGACTCGGTGGGCTGAAGGGCCTGTTTCCACGCTGTATCTGTAAACTAAAGTGAACCTCTTTAAAGGTAGCAGAGTCGGAAGATCATATGGTTAAATATACATATGGGATGCCTTCCACTATCAGCTGAGGCACAGGCTACAAACACAGTGATGCCATCTGAGTACAATGGATTAGAACTTCTGTCACTACAATACAGGAAGGATGTGATGGCTGTGAATAGGGTGCAGAAGAGACTGAAAAATGATAGACAATAGAAGATTGAATAAGCCAGGATTCTCTGGAACAAAGGCAGCTGGGGGAAGACAATAGATGTGTATATGATTATGGAGATCTAGACAGAGTAAATAGAAATAGCCCATTTTCCTTAAACAAGGGTCAAAAAGAAAAGTACATGGATGTAATGTAATTTGGGGGGCAGCACAGTGACCGAGGGGTAGAGTTACTGCCTTGCAGCGCCAGAGATCTGGGGCAATCCTGACTACGGGTGCTCTCTGTACGGAGTTTGTACATTCTCCGCGTGACCATGTGGGTTTTCTCCGGGTGCTCCGGTTCCTCCCTCACTCCAAAAACGTACAGGTTTGAAGGTTAACTGGCTTTGGTAAAAATTGTAAATTGTCCCTGATGTGTAGGATGGTGCGAGTGTTCAGGGAACGCTGATCAATGTGGACTCAATGGGCTGAAGGGCCTGTTTTCATGCTGTATCTCTACACTAAACTAAAACCTGTGAGGACTTGTAAACTAAAAGGTGAGGACAGTACAGAGCTGGTCGGGGGGGCAGAGGAACAATACAGGACTGTTTGTGGGGGGTGGGAGATTGCAACCTTCACGTGATCCGCCCTGTTTCGACTAATGCAATCAACTCGACGTGCACAAACGGAAGATCAAATAGAACACGTTGTCCAACAACTTTAGACTGTGCACGCCACACGAAAGAAGAAGAAGAAGGACTGTTTGGAGTCTGTAGACTGGGCAACGTTCAAGGACTCGGCAACGGACTTGAATGAATACGCCACAGTCATTACAGACTTCATTAAGAAATGTGTGGAGGACTGCATCCCCACCAAAACCTTCCGAGTGTTTCCCAATCAGAAACCTTGGATGAACTTTGAGATCCGCACTCTTCTGAAGACCAGACACCGGGCATTCATGTCTGATGATACAGTGGTCTACTCGAAGTCCAGATATGACCTTGGTAAGGCCATCAAAAAGGCCAAAAGAGTCTTCTACTCTAAGCTGGAGGACGAGACAGAGGAGAACGTACAAACAACTTTCAGACAGCACCCATGGTCAGAATTGAACCCGAGTCTCTGGTGCTGTAAGGCAGCAACTCTCCCGTTACTCCACCGTGTCACCCATGGACGCACAATTCAAGACCCCTTTTCTCTCAGCAACATCCCATGTATTATATATTCACTTCTTCATGTTGCACCTCTCCAAATGAATGACCTCACATTTCTCCAGATTAAATTGAGTTTTCTGACCAGAATGTTTATTTCTTCTATCTGCAAAATTATTGATTACGTACCCAAACTGTAACACTACATTCATCACTATCTGTTACAAAAAGCAAGGGACTAAATGAGGAGCAACAGGGAACTCCACTGGTAACAACCTTCCAATCACAAACATTGTTCTTTACTTCTTGCCAATCAGCCAATTTTGGATCCAATTTCCTGCTCTTCTTTGGGTATTCATTTGTTTGACCAGACTGTCACAAGGGACCTTACAGCAAACCTTGCTCAAATCCATGGAGAGGTCAAATCAAGAGTGTTTTATTGTCATTTGTGCCAGATTCTTACTTGTAGCGGCACAACAGAATATGTAACTCTTCAGCCCCCTTCGTTCATGGCTGACCATGGGTGTCTCCAGGGTGCTATTCCCTATATGGAGGACGCCTGTGTGTGACTTTGTTTAACGTGGGGAGACTGGTGCACAGACAGCCAACCCCACGGTCCTTGACAGATCTGGGTCAGGATCCAGTGGCATGGAGTCCAAGACGACCGGACACCCTTTTCTGCCGCAGCCTTCATCCGCCTTCCCAGACGTTGTGACGCTCCACTAAGGTCAGTCATCGTCCTCTGCCTGTTCCACCGTCTTGGTCTTGGTTGGATTGCTCTTTGTCTGAGACCTCCCCCTTGACCTTACCGCCCATGGGTGGCCCTACCTGGAATATAACTCCAGACGGCATCGCTCTCAGGATCTCAGGTCCACTCAAGCTTCACCACGACAAGGTGACATTCCATGGAGAAAATTCTGTAAACTATAATAAACAAGAAAAAAAAGTTCAGTGTATATATATACACTTCTGAAGAAGGGTCTCGACCAGAAACGTTGCCTATTTCCTTCGCTCCATAGATGTTGCCTCATCCGCTGAGTTACTCCAGCATTTTTGTCTACCTACACTTACACACATATACATACACACACACCATATATTTAGGTATGTTACAATACCTACCTTTAGCAGCGCTGCAGTTCTGCCGCTCCACGTGTGCGTGACTTTGGCGCCTTTCAGAGGGGGGCGGGTTTAAAATGCCGATTTTTTTTCTAGATAGTCCAAGTCGATCCATGTCGGCCGAACGGACCTAAGGTAGGCGATAAAAGAAGCTACACAGTTTATTTTTACATAAAAACTTGGTTTTTAGGAAGGCTTTAATCACATTTTCATGTTGCGAAAAGGGGACAAAAAAAATGCAAGAAACCAGCTGTATTTTTCATACCAACTTCACCGCAAACCACAACGTTCCAATCCACCGCATTCCACTAAAACCCACTCACTGGCTGATTTAAATGGCCATTAATTTACAGGCATTAAACACTAAATTCCTTCCATTTGGCATATAAATTCATGAAAATGAGATATAAAAATTATGTTATATTGTGGATTATTGTGTGAATGTTATTTGGACACTTAGGCAATTTAAAAAAAGTTTATCTTTTCTTAAGAAATTGATAGATGTTTAGATCTACTCATTGAATTTTGTAATTAGCTACAATTAGATAACTAACTAATTATATGCTTTAATTTCAGGTCATCCAAGTAAGATTGTTTCATATTTGTTTCAGAATGCTTCAATCTATAATAACTGAAAATTTCATTGAGTTCTCTTAATTTTTAAGAACGTTATGGGCTTTTAACTTTTCCAGATCACAGCTTTTGTGTTAAGCCAATTGAAAGGCAATGGGGAACAAGATGCTAATTTCCGAGTATGAAAATGGTCATAACTTTCTTCGTACTGAAGATATGAAAGTGAATTAGGTGTCAAATTAAACTTCTTTTTATGCTTTATCTGATGGGATAAATTGCAAACTTGATTTGTAAAATCTCAACATTTTGTAACATTGCTAATATATGTCTTTTTAACCATATGATCGTCCAACTCTGCTACCTTTAAAGAAGTTTGATTTAAAACCAAAGATAGACACAAACAGCTGGAGTAACTCAGCAGGTCAGACAGCATCTCTGGAGAGAAGGAATAGGTGACGTTTCGGGTCAAGACCCCACTTTTAGTTTTACACACAACGACACACACACACACGTAACAACAAACAAACAATAACTGCAACAAGACAAAACCAATGCCCCCAATTTATGTAGTTCAGAGCTGATTTGTGGTTGTAGTGTTCAATAGCCTGATGGCTGTAGAGAAGAAACTGTTCCTGAAGCTGGATGTTACAATTTTCAGGCTCTTGTACCTTCTTCCCAATGGCCAGGGTGGTGTGGGTGTCTGGTGATGCTGGCTGCCTTTTTGAGGCAGCGACTCAGGTAAATCCCTCTGATGGAGGGGAGGTCAGAACTCATGATGGACTGTGTCACCACTATTTGCATTCTTCTTCACTCCTGGGCATCAATTACGTTGCTCTCATCAGTCCTAAATTAGTACTCCTCAAGAAAGTCACTCATGTTATTCAGATATTCTGTGGTATTCAGATATTTCAGATATTTCAGGGATCTGTGTTGGGTCCTTTGTTGTTTGTCATGTACATCAATGATCTGGATGAAGGGGTGGTAAATTGGATTAGTAAGTATGCTGATGATACCAAGATAGGGGGTGTTGTGGATAATGAAGAGGATTTACAAAGTCTTCAGAGTGATTTAGGCCAGTTGGAAAAATGGGCTGAAAGATGGCAGATGGAGTTTAATGCTGATAAATGTGAGGTGCTACACCTTGGCAGGACAAATCAAAATAGGACGTACATGGTAAATGGTAGGGAATTGAAGAATACAGTTGAACAGAGGGATCTGGGAATAACCGTGCATAGTTCCTTGAAGGTGGAATCTCATATAGATAGGGTGGTAAAGAAAGCTTTTGGTATGCTAGCCTTTATAAATCAGAGCATTGAGTATAGAGGCTGGGATGTAATGTTAAAATTGTACAAGGCATTGGTGAGACCAAATCTGGAGTATGGTGTACAATTTTGGTCGCCCAATTATAGGAAGGATGTCAACAAAATAGAGAGGGTACAGAGGAGATTTACTAGAATGTTGCCTGGGTTTCAACAGCTAAGTTACAGAGATAGGTTAAATAAGTTAGGTCTTTATTCTCTGGAGCGCAGAAGGTTAAGGGGGGACTTGATAGAGGTCTTTAAAATGATGAGAGGGATAGACAGAGTTGATGTGGCCAAGCTTTTCCCTTTGAGAATAGGGAAGATTCAAACAAGAGGACATGACTTTAGAATTAAGGGACAGAAGTTTAGGGGTAACATGAGGGGGAACTTCTTTACTCAGAGAGTGGTAGCGGTGTGGAATGAGCTTCCAGTGGAAGTGGTGGCGGCAGGTTCATTGGTGTCATTTAAAAATAAATTGGATAGGCATATGGATGAGAAGGGTATGGAGGGTTATGGTATGAGTGCAGGCAGGTGGGTCTAAGGGAAAAAAGTTGTTCGGCATGGACTGGAAGGGCCGAGATGGCCTGTTTCCGCGCTGTAATTGTTATATGGTTATATTACCTTTCATTAAGAAATCTGTACTGACCATCCCTGATTAATATGTGCCTTTTTCTATGAAGATTTATACAGTCCCTCAGAATGGATTTCTATAATTTGTCTACCATCAAAGTGAAACTGGCATCCAATTCCTGACTCCCATCACATACCATGCAAGCAGTTCTCTAATCCTCTGGCACCATTGTTGTGGCCACTAAGGACTGGAAAAGTGTTGTCACATCACCATGGGTACTGATGTAAAAGACTGGAATAGAGCCAACTATGATGGACTGAGGAACAAGGAACTGCAGAATCTGCAGATGCTGTAATCTTGAGCAAAACACAAAGTAACTCAAAGGGTCAAACAACATCTGGACCCGAAACATGTGAACAAGGGTCCCAACCTGAAAAATCACTCATGCCTTCCCTCCACAGATACTGCCTGCCTGACCTGCTGAGTTACTCCAGCACATTGTGTTATGGTGGAATGTGGATGCAACTAAAGATGACCAGCTGGAAAAATAAAATTGACGGAAAATACTTGCTGATTTATTGCGTAGGAAGGATGCGCAGAAGCTGGTTTAAACCGAAGATGGACACAAAATGCTGGAGTAACTCAGCGGGACAGGCAGCATCGCTGGAGAGAAGGAATGGGTGACGTTTTGGGCCGAGACTCTTCTTCAGATTGAGTCGACCCGAAACGTCACCCATTCCTTCTCTCCAGAGACGCTGCCTGTCTAACTGATTTATTGGTGTGGCATGTACCAGGGTACAGGAAAATACATTGTCTTGAGACCGTTTCTAAACTTCTATTATCTTCTCTATTACTTTTGTTTTAATAGGGTTTTAATTTAGATCAAGTTTTATGCTTTTTTTTTTGCTAGGTCTACTAAACCTTCCACTTATTATTAGCTCCTTTGTTCTGGTTGATCGATTGATGATTTAGTTCATCTCTGCTTTTGAAAGTCAAGAGTCAAGTGTGTTTTATTGTCTCATGTCCCAGATAGAACAATGACATTGTTACGTGCAGCAGCACAACACAATATGTGAACATAGTACTCTGTAAACCACATAACCATATACCATCACAGCACGGAAACAGGCCCTCTCGGCCCTTCCAGTCTGTGCCGACCATTTATTTTCCCCTAGTCCCATTTACCTGCACTCAGACCATACCCCTCCATTCCCTTCCCGTCCATATACCTATCCACTTTACTTTTAAATGTTAAAATCGATCCTGCCTCCACCACTTCTGCAGGAAGATCATTCCACACAGCCACCACTCTCTGAGTAAAGAAGTTCCCCCTCATGTTACCCCTAAACTTCTGTCCCTTAATTCTCATGTCATGCCCTCTTGTTTGAATCTTCCCTACCCTCAATGGGAAAAACGTATCCACATCAACTCTGTCTATCCCTTTCATCATTTTAAAGACCTCAATCAAGTCCCCCCTTAACCTTCTGCGCTCCAAAGAATAAAGACCTAACTTGTTCAAACTTTCTCTGTAACTTAGTTGCTGGAACCCAGGCAACATTCTAGTAAATCTCCTCTGTACTCCTCTGTATTATAAACAATATAATAAACGGGACAAAATGTTTACTGTGTATATATATATAGACTCATACCCACATATATATTATGTATAAGTATTACCGACTTTGGTTTCTGTTTTTTTCCTGTCAATATTTTGTTCCAGCCTGTCATCTTCAGCTCCAGCCTTGTTCTATCACTGGTGGCTTTATTCCAACCTATTGCTTTGCACCCATACTCATCCCATCTTTCTCGGTCATTATTTAAATGCTAGCATTTATTTCAAGGGGGCTTGTATATAAAAACAGGGATGTGAAGGGATATACGGTGCTGGACAGGCCGCATTTGGAATATGGTGAGCAATTTTGGGCACCATATATGAGGAAGGAGGTGCTGGCTCTGGAGAGGGTCCAGAGGAGGTTTACAAGAATGATCCCAGGAATGTGTAGGTTAACCTGTGATGAGCGTTTGTCGGCTGCGCCTGTACTCGCTGGAGTTTAGAAGAATGAAGGCGGGGGGGGGGGGGGGGGGGGCTCATTGATACTAGAATAGTGAAAGGCTTGGATAGAGGGGGTTTGGCGAGGATGTCTCCGCTAGTGGGAGAGTCTATGACTCGATGTCATGGCCATAGAATTAAAGGATGTTCTTTTAGGAAGGAGATGGGGAGAAATGTCTTTAGTCAGAGGGTGGTGAATGTGTGGAACTCTTTGCCACGGAGGGCTGCGGAGGCCAAGTCAGTGGATATTTTTAAGGCAGAGATAGGTAGATTTTTGACTAGTATGGGTTTCAGAGGTTATGGGGAGAAGGCAGGAGAATGAGGTTAGGAGGGAGAGATAGATCAGCCATGATTGAATGAAGGAGTAGACTTGATGGGCCGAATGGTGTAATTCTACTCCTATCCCTTATGACCTTATTATCTTACTCATTATGATTGTGATTGCAACATCCTGGGTGTTCTTCTACACTTGCCCTTGGTGCTCCGTGTCTCAGTGGTATTGTACATTTTGGAGTTCAGGAATAATATCCTTTGAGTATGGACAATGATTGATATCATGGTACATAGAAAAGTACAGTGTAGGAAGGAACTGCAGATGCTGGTTAACACTGAAGATAAGCACAAAAAGCTGGAGTAACTCAGGAGAGAAGGAATAGGCAACATCTATAGGCAGAAATAGTATTGGGTAGGCTAATGGGACTGAAGGATGATAAATACCCTAGACCTGATGGTCTGCATCCCAGGGTCCTCGGGGAGGTGGCTCTAGAAATAGTGGACGCATTGGTGATCATTTTCCAACGTTCAATAGATTCAGGATCAGTTCCTGTGGATTGGAGGATAGCTAATGTTATCCCACTTTTCAAGAAAGGAGCGAGAGAGAAAACGGGGAATTACAGACCAGTTAGCCTGACTTCGGTGGTGGGAAAGATGCTGGAGTCAATTATTAAAGAGGTAATAATGGGGCATTTGGATAGCAGTAAAAGGATTAGTCCAAGTCAACATGGATTTATGAAAGGGAAATCATGCTTGACTAATCTTCTGAAATTTTTTGAGGATGTGACAAGTAAAATGGATGAAGGGGAGCCAGTGGATGTAGTGTTTCTATCTTTCAGAAAGCCTTTGATAAGGTCCCGCACGGGAGACTGGTGACTAAAATTAGAGCGCATGGTATTGGGGGTAGGGTGTTGACATGGATAGAAAATTGGTTGGCAGACGGAAGCAAAGAGTAGGAGTGAACGGGTCCTTTTCAGAATGGTAGGCAGTGGCGAGTGGAGTGCCGCAAGGCTCGGTGTTGGGGCTGCAACTGTTTACCATATATATTAATGATTTCGAAGAGGGAATTAGGAGCAACACTAGCATGTTTGTGGATGACACAAAGCTGGGAGGCAGTGTGAACTGTGAAGAGGATGTTAGGAGGTTGCAGGGTGACCTGGACAGGTTGAGTGAGTGGGCAGATGCGTGGCAGATGCAGTATAATATATATAAATGTGAGGGTATCCACTTTGGTGGCAAAAACAAGGGGGCAGATTATTATCTCAATGGGGTAAGGTTAGGTAAGGGGGAGGTGCAGTGAGACCTGGGTATCCTTGTACACCGGTCACTGAAAGTTGGTGTGCAGGTACGGCAGGCAGTGAAGAAAGCTAATGGAATGTTGGCCTTGATATCAAGAGGATTGCAGTATAAGAGTAAAGAGGTTCTTCTGCAGTTGTATAGGGCTCTGGTGAGACTACAAGTCGTATTGTACGCATCAAACCTTTAACGTTCTGCATGATCTCCAGTATCCTGCCCTAAATCCAAAGTTTCGACAACATGTAATTTCTTCCTCCATGTCCGATCTGTTCATGAATATGTCGTAACAATAATGTTGAAATATGAAAGTCCTTCGAGACAATAAAAGAATGCTTAGTCTCTTCAGGCATTGCTAGTCTATTTAGGTGACCACCTACTCTCAGAAATCCTTCGTCCAATACCGGATCAAGCTTGTACAACTGACTGTGTCGTTTGACACCGTGTTCTCCAGCTTCTGATGTCGATGTCGCTTCTTTGTATCTTTGTCTTTGCAGAAAGAGATAATTGCGTTTTCTGTTCTGAGATGATCCTCAACATGTACTCCCTCTATGTGGTACGATGCCTTAAAAACGTGCATCTTCTTTAGTTTACCAGGATCCTTTACAAAGATAACTTCAGCAAGGGGGGTGTGGGGTGTGGAAGAGGGGGGTGTGGGGGAGGGGGTGGCGGTGGGGGAGGGGTGTGTGGGGGAGGGCGAGGTGGGAGATAATGGGTGTGGAGGAGGGGGGTTTGGGGGAGGAGGGTGAAAGGGGGTGTGTGTGGAAGGAGGGTCTGGGAAAGGGGGTGTGGGGAAGGGGGGTTGGGGGAAGCGGGGGTGTGGGTGGAGGGTGGGGGGGTGGGGGTAGGGGGGTCAAGGATGGGGTGTACGGGAAGGGGGTGATGGGGGACGGGGTGTGTGGGGGGCGTGAAGGGGGGGTGTGGGAAGACGGGGTGGTTGCAGCAGACGCACCTCGCACTCTTCTTACCCACACTTTCAGCTTTCGGTCTCACGCAGCAGATCCCGGTTCCACTCCGACTTCACTCAGAAGCTTCCGGTTCAACGTAACAGCTCCCGGCTCACACTGCTCTCTGCCAGCACGCTGCTGACGAGCTCAGCCTCGCCTCTGGGACTTTATTCTCCGCAGGTGCCGGAAGGGGCGTTACCTTCATGGTGACGGACAGGCAAGAAGACCAATCTGCTGATCTCATGATGTTTTAAACCTTCATATCTTTTCTAATATTTAATCGATCGGAACAAACTTGGTGCGCCTGGAGCAGGGGAGAATGGTGAGTAAGGTGGCGAAAAAATCCTCGTGATATACATTACCATTTTTGCGCAAATTTAAAAAGAACACAAACCAGAAGTGGTGACGATGAGAGTTTTAGTAATAGTATAGATAGATTTCAAATCCCAGTTCAAGGTTTGGCCATTCTCTGTTTGGCTAACAGAGAAACTCTGGTCCATTAATCCATCTCTCATTGCTTAAGACGTGGTCTGCTGTTAGCCCTTCAGAAGCTTCATCCGCAGGATTTTCCTTTGTGTTAACATATTTCCACTGTGACACATTAGCAGCTCTCCTTACATAAAAGATTCCGTTCGCTACAAATGATAGAAATCGATTGTTCTCATTGTTAAAGTATTTAAGCACCATTGCACTATCAGTCCAGAAGGTAGATTTCTCCAGCTGAAGATGCAGTTTCTTTTGCAGCATTATGTCAACTTTAACAGCTAAGACTGCGGCAGTAAGTTCCATTCTGGGTATGATCATTTACTTCAATGGTGCCACTCTGGCCTTTCCCATTAAGAATGCAACAAGTACTTAATTGTTATAATCTTCCAGTCTTAGAGATGCAGCTGTGCATATCTGATTCGACCAAAGTTTGTAGGCTTCATGCACCGGTCCAATTTGAATTCTTGGTGAGATCTGCCAACCATTCTGTCCATTGCTGAGAGGAAATTTGTGTTATACTCTCATCCCATCCAAGTTTTTACTTACGAAGATCCTGCAAAATCAATTGGCTGGCAGTGTAATCCCAAAGGGTCGTAAACAGAATCACGGATAGGATACCCCTTCTAGTACATGGTCGCTCTTGGATCGAGATTCTGAACTTGAACACATCTATTTCGATACACCAGTGCAGTCCCAATGCTCTTTCCATTACAGATTGTCTTTGTCCAAATCCAACTTCCTGGCCTTCTTGGCTCTGTTATCTAGTGGAATGCTCTCCAATACAACATGGCTGTTGCTGATCCACTTGCAATCCTCCCTTCCTGAATCCTCCCTTATTACAAAGAGAAGTCAGATATTTCACCATTCGAATTGCTTCCTCATCCGTGGACATAGATTTTAAACAATCCACTTAGAAATTATTCTTTACCGTGTTTGTCACCTCTTCTGGAAAGTGGGCTTTATTGTCCTCGGCGGTCTTCCTTAAGGCAAAGTTCGCACAACTTGTCGATGTCACTGCTCTGAAGAGATGTATCTTCATCCAATATTCGTCGAGATCTTGTTGTACAACACCATCAGGCCACCATAGGAATTGCAAACGTTCAATGTGCTTTTATGATAGTTTGACTTGATGAAACATCGCTTTAATATCAGCATCAAAGCAACCAGTTCTTGTCTGAATTTAATAAGAACTCCAATGAGTGAGTTAGTAAGGTCCGGACCCCGTAGTAGTTGACAGTTAAGTGATGTTCCTTTGAAGACTGCAGCACAGTCAAAGACCACCCTTACGGTCCCTTTCTTCGAGTGATACACCCCGTGGCGCGGAAAACACCAAAGCTCTCCGTCACTTCGATTCAGCTGGTCTGTTGGGACCATTTTGGCATAATCATTGTCAATAATATCCTTTTGGAAAGATGTATATTCATCATGAAATTTTGTGTTCTTGCATTTCAGATTCTGGGTGCGTTGCTCAGCCATATGATGGTTTTTCGGCAAACAAACACTTTCTTCTTTGAAAGATAAGTCCTAACAATAGTATCCGTCTATCATCGTTACTGAGTGATTCATAAAGTACTTTAACTCCTCTCTGGACATTTCTTCTGATTCCTTACTGATACTTTCATTCATTTTAGTACTTGATCTATAGTTCTTCAAAATTTAAGTAGGTAAGTGTTTATTGGCCAAGTATTCACATACAAGGAATTTGCCTTGGTGTTCCGCCCACAAGTAACAACATGACATACAGTGACAGTTACAAATGACTCAGAAAACACTAAACATTAATATTAATAAAACAGTAATGATAAAACACCATTGATCAAGCATGTGAACCAACAAAATACCAGATCAAAGGGAGGCTACAGATTTTTGGCTGTTGAGTAGAGCAACTACTCGTGGATAAAAACTGTTTTCATGTCTGGCTGTGGCAGCTTTGACAGTCCGGAGTCACCTTCCAGAGGGAAGTGATTCAAAGAGTTTGTGGGCAGGGTGAGAGGGGTCAGAGATGATCTTGCCCACTCGCTTCCTGGCCCTTGCAGTGTACAGTTCATCAATGGAGGGAAGTTTGCAGCCAATAACCTTCTCTGCTGATCGGACAATTCGCTGCAGCCTCCGGGTGTCGTGCTTGGTGGCTGAGCCAAACCAGACCATGATGGAGAAGGTGAGGACAGACTCTACGATGGCCGTGTAGAATTGGACCATCATTGCCCGTGGCAGATTGTGCTTCCTCAGCTGCCGTAGGAAGTACATCCTCTGTTGTGCCTTTTTGACTGTGGAGTCGATGGTAGTCCCTCACTCAAGGTCCTTGGAAATGATGGTTCCCAGGAACTTAAAAGACTCCACAGATGTGACTGTGGTGTTGTTGATGGTGAGTGGGGTGAGGGGAGGGGCAGCTCTCCTAAAGTCTACAATCAATTCCACTGTCTTAAGAGCATTGAGCTCCAGGTTGTTGCGATGGCACCAGGACGCCAGCTGTGACACTTCCTGTCTGTAGGCAGATTCCTCCCCATCCTGGATCAGTCCAATCAGGGTTGTGTCATCCGCAAACTTGCGAAGCTTGACAGAGGAGTCTGTGGAGGTGCAGTCACTGGTGTAGAGTAGAGTAGAGGAGAGGGGAGAGTACGCAGGCTTGCGGTGCTCCTATGCTGAGGGTCTGCGGGTCCGAGATATGCTTTTCCAGCCTCACATGCTGCTTCCTGTCTGTCAGGAAGTTGGTGATCCACCGACAGAGGGGTTCAGGCACAGTCAACTCGGAAAGTTTGGTGTGTAGTAGCTCTGGCACAATGGTGTTGAATGCAGAGCTAAAATCAACAAACAGGATCCTCGCATAGGTCCCCTGGCGGTCTAGGTGCTGTAGGATGAAGTGCAGGTCCAGGTTGACTGCATCATCCACAGATCTATTGGCCCGATATGCAAACTGCAGAGGGTCCAGCAGGGAGTTTGTGATATTTTTCAGCTTGGCCAGCACAAGCCTTTCGAGTGTCTTCATGACTACAGAGGTCAGTGCGACAGGCCTGTAGTCATTAAGACAAGTAATCCTAGCCTTTTTGGGTACAGGGACAATAGTGGAGACTTTGAAGCAGGCAGGGACAGTACATGTTTACAGGGACTGGTTAAAAATGTCTGTATAGACTGGTGCCAGCTGTTTAGCACAGAGCCTGAGAGTAGAGGAGGAAACAGTAGATATTTGACTGACAGCCGCAGCAGGGTGGTTATTCTCATTCCTGCTTCCGTTGTTGCTTCTCAAGGAGTCATAGATAACCCATCCGAGTAGGTTTATCACAGCAAATGGTCCTTCCCCTTGACTGCTGTCAAACTCTTTAGGTTCCAATGCCTTCAAAGCATTCGTTCCAATAAGTAGGTGGAACCAAGAATTTATTTTAGGTATCTTGACATCCATCAAGTAAGGCCCTTGTTTGAAGTCTTCTTGCTTGGGTATATTTAGATGAGAAACAGGCATGGTCTCATGTGTAAACACATCAGATAATTGTATAAAATTGTCTTCGTCCAAACTAGATATTTCCTGTAATATGATGACTATTACAACATTTCTCCTCATTCATGGTACGCAAGAAAATCTTCGTCTCCTTTCCTGTGATGTCTAGCCATCTCATCAAGCTTTCTGTGCAAAACGTAACCGATCTTCCATGATCCAAAAATGCATATGTTTGCAACACTGTATTCCCCTTGCCGCTCCTGGTAAGATGCAGAAAATTGCAGGTTTCTACCCCGGCCCCGATATGTGCACTTATCTGAGGTGAGGTAGCAGCATCACTAGTAGCTGGCTTCTCCTCCTGTTCTATTTGCTCCGGTTTCTTCTCCGTATTCTTCCGTTCAGTGTGAAGTGATTCAGGATGATCTCGATTGCACTTATCACCAGTTATATGACTCGTGCAGTCTATAACCATGTGTCATATCTTCAAACATCCAAAACAGATTCTCTCCTCCTTTAAGAAGTCCATCTATTCTTTATATTCATTCTTCTTACATTTACGACACCATCTTATGGTGTGACCAACTTCATTACATGACAAACAGAACCTTTTTGGTTTAATAGTAGATGAATCTCCTTTCATTTTGCCTGCGTTTCTACAGGTGTTACAGTGGTAGCAAAACTGCTTTCCATAGGTCCTGATCATCCTCTTGTCTTAGAACCATTTGGCAGTTGCTGGTTTAGGATCTTGAATTCTCCCATAGTGTAGGTTCAACATTAATGGTACTTCCCTTTCCATGAAATTCACCAGATCAGGAAGCATGGCTACTGAATCCTTTTCTTCCAATATCAAACCTGCTTTATCCCTCCACTTTTCTCTGTGCCTAAAGGGCAGGTTTAGAATGATAGTCTTCATATCACTTCATATCAGCATGTGGTTGAAATGTTGCATCGAGCTACAACATCTCAGAAACATTGCAAACTCACGCATTCCCTTCGCATCTTCTGCCTTGATAGCTGTCCAAGCATAGGCCTTCTTCATGTATGCATTAGCAATTCGTTACCAAAATGTTCTCAAAGCCGTTCGATGGCCCTCGCCTGCAGGCAAATTCCGACAACTATCCGCTTGTGTACTCTTCCAGAAATCGTAAGCAATCCCTTTCATTTGTATTTTTCAGTTCCACTCCTTCCATGAATTGGTCTATGAAAGTTTCATATTGCAAAGGATCACCGCTGAACTTAGGAATTTCCATTGGAGGTAAAGTGGAAGAAATATTATGTTGAGCTGCAGACTCGCTAATTCTCATTTGATTCCTCACCAATTCACAGATTTCTTGTTTAAATCCCTCATTGGACTCAGGTGAATGGTAAACAGGTCTCTGAAAAGAGCACTGGTCCGCTTGAGCTTTGTCGCGAAGCTCACGGCTAGTTGTTTGTCCCTGGCTGTGCACAAATGGATGATAAGCAGAATGACAAGTCTGCCAATGTTGGCTTGCTCGACCCTGTGTACTAGGCCTCTGAGAAGAGTACTGAGTTGCTGGTTTGTCACGAGCCTCCACAGATGGCCCCTAACTGATTCCTGGGATGGCAGGACTTCCATATGAAGAAAGATTGGATAGACTCGGCTTGTACTCGCTGGAATTTAGAAGATTGAGGGGGGATCTCATAGAGACTTACAAAATTCCTAAGGGGTTGGACAGGCTAGATGCAGGAAGATTGTTCCCGATGTTGGGGAAGTCCAGGACAAGGGGTCACTGTTTAAGAATAAGGGGGAAGTCTTTTAGGACCGAGATGAGAAAATCATTTTTCACACAGAGAGTGGTGAATCTGTGGAATTCTCTGCCACAGAAGGTAGTTGAGGCCAGTTCGTTGGCTATATTTAAGGGGGAGTTAGATGTGGCCCTTGTGGTTAAAGGGATCAGGGGGTATGGAGAGAAGGCAGGTACAGGATACTGAGTTGGATGATCAGCCATGATCATATTGAATGGTGGTGCAGGCTCGAAGGGCCGAATGGCCTACTCCTGCACCTATTTTCTATGTTTCTATGAGTCATTTGCTTCGGTCTAGCACCCAGTTTCTGAGATGAAGAATTGTCGCCCATCCGCTGGCTCTGTGCTAGTTCTGACATGAGGCCAGATATTCTCTGGCTGTAGATTTGATTTAGCTGTTGTTGTCAGCATAGCAGCTCCTTCTTGGACTAAGGAACTCTTCTCCTGAGATATTCTCGAGCCGCATCTTGAACACTGACTTTCCATTGCGTCCTTGTTCATCATGGCAACTGCCAACTTTGTGGCTAGCTCCAGCTGCTCCCTCTCTCTACTCAGTTCCTCAGTGGCTCTCTTCAACTGTTCTTCTTGGTCTTCAGCTTCTCTCTTCAGCTGCCTTTTTAGTTTTTCAGCCTCTCTCTCCAGCTGTTTTTCTCGTTGCTCAATCTCATATTTTTTCTCGAAGGCGGCAGTTTATCACAAGAGGGCAGCCACTTCAGCTCCAGTTCCCATCTGAGTGGCAACCCTTGTAGATGAACTGGCTACAGAACCAGATTAATATATTCATCTTTGTGTTGCGACATTTGAAATATCTTGGGGTCCAATTTCTTCCCCCATTTCAACACCTTGTTCCAGAGCGTTTCCCACTGTCGAACGCGATGTTCGTGCCATGGTTTCCGATGCCCACCTCGCCACCTCATCAGGATACACAAGTTCCCTGTAGTTTTCAATTGACTCGTTCATTTGTTTCCATATCGAGTCTCTATCCTTCTGGCACTTTTCCAGGTTGGCTGCTTGTCCTTGGTTATACTTGGTGGTTCCCTTCTCACATCTTCTCAAGTACTCACAACTCTCTGGGTGAAAAAATCTTTCCTCATCTCAGTCCTAAATGGCCTACCCCTCATTCTTAAACTATGATCCCTGGTTCTGGACCCCCCCAACATTGGGAACATTTTTCCTGCATCTAGCCTGTCTAATCCCTTAATAATTTTTATGTTTCTATAAGATCCCCTCTCATCCTAAATTCCACCTGGTAAACTTACTCTGCACTCCCTCAATAGCAAGAATGTCCTTCCTCAAATTAGGAGACCAAAACTGCACACAATACTCCAGGTGCGGTCTCACCAGACCCTGTACAACTGCAGTAGAACCTCCTTGCTCCTCTCTCCGCAATAACCTTGGTCCGCAATAACCAACCCGACCTCCCAGTGGCTCAGCACTTCAACTCCCCCTCCCACTCCGTATCCGACCTCTCGGTCCTGGGCCTCCTCCACGGCCAGAGTGAGCAACACCGCAAGTTGGAGGAACAGCACCTCATATTCCACTTGGGGAGTCTGCATCCTCTGGGCTTAAACATTGAATTTTCTCAATTCTGTTAACCCAGGCTGTCTCCTCCCCTTCCCACCTCTCCCTCAGCCCTCGGGCCCTGGCATTCCTTCTCTCTCTATCTCCCCCCCCCCCCCCACCCAAGTCGCACTAGCTTCTCATTTTCACACCACAAACAGCTTACAATGGCCTGTTTCCTTTATCATCGATACTTTTTTGCATATCTTTCATTCATTGTTCTTTATCCCTCCACATCACTGTCTATATCTCTCGTTTCCCTGATCCCTGACCAGTCTGAAGAAGGGTCTCGACCCGAAACGTCGCCTATCCCCTTCGCTCCTTTGATGCTGCTGCACCCGCTGAGTTTCTCCAGCTTTTTGTGTAACCCTCCTTGCTCCTATACTCAAATCCTCTCGCTATGAAGGCCAACATGCCATTTGCTTTCTTCACTGCCTGCTGTACCTGCTGCTTACTTTTAGTGACTGATGTACAAGGAACTACGCTGCACTCAATAGCAAGATTGTCCTTCCACAAATTAGGAGACCAAATCTGACACACCTGACATTCTTTCTAATATATAAAACCATCTCTGTTCCAAGTTACAGATTTATTAGATCTGTAATATATTTCACTTTTCACAGCAAGTACCATGATTTTGTGTAGGAAGGAACTACAGATGCTGGTTTAAACCAACGATAGACACAAAATGCTGGAGTAACTCAGCGGGACAAGCAGCATCTCTGGAGAGAAGGAATGGATAACATTTCGGTTGGAGAACCTTCTTCAGACAGAGAATCAGGGGAGAGGGAAATGAGAGATATTGATGGTGATGCAGAGCGATATAGAAAAAATGAATGAAAGATATGCGCAAAAGTAACAATGATAAAGGAAACGGGCCATTGTTAGCTGTTTGCTAGGTGTGAACGAGAAGCTGGTGCAACTTGGGTGGGGGAGGGATGGAGAGAGAGGGAAAGCCAGGGGTTACTTGAAGTTAGAGAAATCAATATTCATACCCCTGGGTTGTAAGCTACCCAAGCAAAATATGACATATACTTTATAAAATTAATAATTGACTGTAGATATTGAAATCGTCTTGCACAAAGCAAACATATGCATTGTGTAGCTACATGAAGCAGAATAAATATGATGAAGCAAATTTTAAAGTGTTTGTGTTTAATTCCACATCCAAATATTGGATATTGAGAAAAATAAAACCTCCTAAAGAATGAAGAGCTCAGTAGTTTCCTTTAAAAATAAATGCTGGACACAGGACAGACATTTAATCATTTTCATGTTAGACCCATGAAGCATCAAAATCAAATATCGGAAATACATCTGCAAATGGTGTTACACATTAGTAAATTCCACGTAGATTGAATTTTCTCAATTCTGTTAACCCTGGCTGCCTCCTCCCCTTCCCACCTCTCCCTCAGCCCTCGGGCCCTGGTATTCCTTCTCTCTCTATCTCTCCCCCACCCAAGTCGCACTAGCTTCTCATTTTCACACTACAAACAGCTTACAATGGCCTGTTTCCTTTATCATCGATACTTTTTTGCATATCTTTCATTCATTGTTCTTTATCTCTCCACATCACCGTCTATATCTCTCGTTTCCTTGATCCCTAACCAGTCTGAAGAAGGGTCTCGACCCGAAACGTCACCTATCTCCTTCGCTCCTTAGATGCTGCTGCACCCGCTGAGTTTCTCCAGCTTTTTGTGTACCCTCCATGTAGATTAGCTCAGGTAATTTTTGCCAGATGACTTTGTTGTCTGCATTTCATTTTCTATGCTGTTAAAAATGCATCTGCTGACTATCAGATTTGTATAGATAGTGGACTTAAGTTTTTAACCATGAATAATTTCAGTTCCAAGCCAGCATAGTCTGAATGCTAGTTCAGGAAGCGGGAACATATCTGAAAACACCAAATCCTATCTGCAGTACACAGAACGAAAACAGAAATGCTGGCCGTGCTCAGCCTGCTGGAGTAGTGCCTCAGATGGGTGCTCTTCAGTCATAACATGTTATTGAAAAGCCATCGACCTGAAATATTGGAAGATTGACACAAAAAGCTGGAGTAGGTAAAACTCAACGGGTCAAACAGCATGTCTGGAGAAAAGGAATGGGTGACGTTTCGGGTCAAGACCCTTCCTCAGGCTGAGTCTCAGTCTCGACCCGAAACGTCATCCATTCCTCTTCTCCAGACATGCTGCCTGCCCCGATGAGTTATTCCAGCTTTTTGTGTCTATCCAGCTTACTCCAGCATCTGCAGTTCCTTCCTACGCAACCTGAAATAGCAACTATTTTCACTCTACTGATGCTGCCTGACCTGTTGAGTGCGGAGTGACCTTCTAAATGGCTAGTTTTTAAAATTATTTTACAGCATTGTTAAGTTTACATTTGGATCTCCCATATTTTATTTCTGCATCTGATCTACGGATCTAGAAACCCAGGGCGAGCAGTGCTGAGGAATGTCGAGGGGCTAGTGTTATGTGTCATAAATTAAACCAAGGTCTGCCGTAGTTAAAAGCAGGTGTGAATAGATGCCAAGGACGGAAAGAGGATGTGCGTTAATGAAAGAGGAATGAGCATGAAAGTGAGAGAGGGACGTTCAGGATATAACACTAACATTTATTGACTCTGTGAGAATGGGTGGAATACAGTACTGATAAGGGTCAGGGAATACTAGAAGATTTAGGATGGAGATATCACCATATAACAATTACAGCACGGAAACAGGCCCTCTCGGCCCTTCCAGTCCGTGCCGAACATTTATTTTCCCCTAGTCCCATCTACCTGCACTCAGACCATACCCCTCCGTTCCCTTCCCGTCCATATACCTATCCACTTTACTTTTAAATGTTAAAATCGATCCTGCCTCCACCACTTCTGCTGGAAGATCAATCCACACAGCCACCACTCACTGAGTAACGAAGTTCCCCCTCATGTTACCCCTAAACTTCTGTCCCTTAATTCTCATGTCATCCCCTCTTGTTTGAGTCTTCCCTACCGTCAATGGGAAAAGCTTATCCACGTCAACTCTGTCTATCCCTTTCATCATTTTAAAGACCTCAATCACGTCCCCCCTTAACCTTCTGTGCTCCAAAGAATAAAGACCTAACTTGTTCAACCTTTCTCTGTAACTTAGTTGCTGGAACCCAGGCAACTGAGGAAACACTTTTCTACACTTTTCCAGAGTTGTGAGTCTGTGGAATTCTCTGCCTCAGAGGGTGGTGGAGGCTGGTTCTCTGGATGCTTTCAAGAGAGAGCTAGATAGGGCTTAAAAATAGCGGAGTCAGGGGATATGGGGACAAGGCAGGAACCAGGTACTGATTGGGGATGATCAGCCTTGATCACATTGAATGGCAGTCCTGGCTCAAAGGGCTGAATGGTCTACTCCTGCACCTATTGTCTATTGTCTATTGAGATGTAGCACAATGAATATCAAAGAGAAAGGCCTGGATGATGAGAGAAGAAATAATGTGAGTGTCAATATTTCATGGGTAGTGGGAGGAAGGAAGAAAGATAGAAAGGAAGGAATGATGGAGCAAGGAATGCCTCTCTCCCTACTATCCTATTGGCCAATGTACAGTCCCTTGAAAATAAAGTGGATGACTTAAGGGCAAGGCTGCTCTATCAAAGGGAGCTGAGGGAATGCTCTGTGTTCTGTTTTACAGAGACATGGCTCACCCCCAGCTCCCCAGACTCAGCGGTCCAGCCTGAAGGGTTCTCCATCCACCACATGCACCGTACACTGGCATCGGGGAAAGGGAGAGGAGGGGGCGTCTATCTCATGGTCAACTGTGTGTGGTGCTCAGACGTGGCAGTCCTGTCCAACTCCTGCTCTCCACACCTCGAACATCTGGCGGTGAAGTGCCGTCCCTTCTACCTTCCGAGGGAATTCACCTCTATCATCCTGACCGCGGTCTACATCCCACCCCAGGCAGACGTCCGTCTGGCACTGGAGGAGCTGCACGCCGTGGTCAACAAACACCAGACGTCTTACCCCGAGGCATTTACCACCATTGCTGGGGACTTCAATAAGGCAAACCTAAAGAAGTCACTCCCCAACTTCCACCAACATGTCTCCTGCTGCACTAGAGGACCAAACACCCTCGACCACTGCTACACCACCATCAAGGATGCCTACCGCTCTATCCCTCACCCTCACTTCGGTAAATTCGACCATACCGCGGTGCTGCTTCTTCCTGCCTACAGGCAGCAATTAAAGAGCGCACCCCCAGAGGTGAGGACAGTACAGAGCTGGTCGGGGGGGGGGGGGGAGTAGAGGAACAACTACAGGACTGTTTGGTGTCTGTAGACTGGGCAATGTTCAAGGACTCGGCAACGGACTTGAATGAATACGCCACAGTCGTTACAGACTTCATAAAGAAATGTGTGGAGGACTGCATCCATACAAAAACCTTCCGAGTGTTTCCCAATCAGAAACCTTGGATCAACTGTGAGATCTGCACTCTTCTGAAGACCAGACACCGGGCATTCATGTCTGATGATACGGTGGTCTACACGAAGTCCAGATACGACCTTGGTAAGGCCATCAAAAAGGCCAAAAGGAAGTTCTGCTCCAAGCTGGAGGATGAGACAGATGTTCGGCAGCTGTGGCGGGGACTGAATGCAATCACCTCTTACAAGGCGAAACCAGGAGGCAGCTTGGATGTCGGCGATACATCATTCCCTGACGAGCTCAATGCATTTTACGTACGCTTTGATAGGGAGAACACCGATGTGCCTTCCCGAGCCCCCATTCGCTGTGATGGTATTTCAGTCTCAGTCACAGAGGCTGACGTCAGGAAATCCTTCAGAGGGGTGAACCCTCGAAAAGCATCTGGACCTGATGGTATACCTGGTCGTGTCCTAAAAACCTGTGCGGACCAACTGGCTGGAGTTTTTACAGACATTTTCAACCTGTCACTTCTGAGGTTTGAGGTTCCCACCTGCTTCAAAAGGGCATCAATAATACCGGTGCCCAAGAAGAGCAAGGTGACGTGCCTCAATGACTATCGACCTGTGGCACCAACGCCTGTGGTGATGAAGTGCTTTGAGAGGTTGATCATGGCGCAAATCAACTCCTACCTCGACAAAAACCTGGACCCACTGCAGTTCGCTTACCGCCACAACAGATCAACGGTGGACGCGATCTCACTGGCTCTCCACTCCGCTCTGGACCACTTGGACAACAAAAACTCATATGTCAGGCTGTTATTCATCAATTACAGCTCGACATTTAACACAATCATCCCCTCCAAGCTGGTTACCAAACTCGCAGAACTGGGTCTCTGCGCATCCCTCTGTAATTGGATCCTCGACTTCCTCATTCACAGACGACAGTCTGTTCGTATTGGTGGAAATGTGTCAGACTCGATAACAATCAGCACGGGAGCCCCTCAAGGCTGCGGTGCTCAGCCCCCTGCTATACTCACTCTATACTCATGACTGCGTAACCGGTCATAGTGCAAACTCCATCATCAAGTTCGCTGACGACACCACTGTTGTGGGACGTATCGCTGATGGAGATGAGTCAGAGTATAGAAGAGAGATCGACCGACTGATCAAATGGTGCCAGCACAATAACCTGGCGCTCAACACCAGCAAAACCAAGGTACTGATTGTGGACTTTGGAAGGAGTAGGATGGGGACCCACAGTCCTGTACATATATCAACGGGTCGATGGTTGAAAGGGTCAAGAGCTTCAAATTCCTGGGCGTGCACATCTCTGAAGATCTTTCCTGGTCCAAGAACACAGATGCAATTATTAAGAAAGCTCATCAGCGCTTCTACTTCCTGAGAAGATTACGGAGAGTCGGTTTGTCAAGGAGCACTCTCTCTAACTTCTACAGGTGCACAGTAGAGAGCTTGCTGACCAGTTGCATCGTGGCTTGGTTCAGAAACTTGAGTGCCCTGGAGAGGAAAAGACGACAAAAAGTAGTAAACACTGCCCAGTCCATCATCGGCTCTGACCTTCCTTCCATCGAGGGGATCTATCGCAGTCGCTGCCTCAAAAAGGCTGGCAGCATCATCAAGGACCCACACCATCCTGGCCACACACTCATCTCCCCACTACCTTCAGGTAGAAGGTACAGGAGCCTGAAGACTGCAACGACCAGGTTCAGGAATAGCTACTTCCACACAGCCATCAGGCTATTAAACTTGGCTCGGACAAAACTCTGAACATTAATATCCCTCCATCTGTTATTTGCACTTTATCAATTTATTCATTCATGTGTGTATATAGGTATATAATTGTAGTCAATGCCTACTACGTTCTGTTGTGCTATGCAAAGAAAGAATTTAATTGTCCTGTCAGGGACACATGACAATAAACTCTTTTGACTTTGACTTTTGAATTGCAGATGCTGGTTTAAACTGAAGATAGACATCATTCCATCCCTCCGTAACTCCCTGGTCAACTCGTCCCTTCCCACCCAAACCTCCCCCTCCCCAGGTACCTTCCCTTGCAACCACATAAGACGCAACACCTGTCCCGATACCTCCTCCCTCGACTCTGTCCAGGGATCCCGACACTCCTTTCTGGTTAGGCAGAGGTTCACTTGCACCTCCTCCAACCTTATCTACTGTATCCACTGTTCAAGATGCGGACTCTTATACATAGCGAGACCAAACACACTCTGGACGATCGTTTCACTGAACGCCTTCGCTCAATCTGCCTGGACCTACCTGATCTCCCGGTAGCTAAACACTTTAATTCCCCCTCCCATTCCCACACAGACCTTTCTGTCCTAGGTTTCCTCCATTGTCTGAGTGAGGCTAAATGCAAACTGGAGGATCAGCACCTCATATTTACTGGGGCAGCTTACACCCCAGTGGTATGAATATTGATTTCTCCCACTTCAAGTAACCCCTGCATTCCCTCTCTCTCCAACCCTCACCCACCCAAATCACACCAGGTTTTTGGTTCTCACCTAGCAAACAGCTAACAATGGTCTGTTTCCTTTATCATCGTTACTTTTTTGCATATCTTTCATTCATTTGTCCTATATTTCTCTTCATCACTGCCTATATCTTTAATTTCCCTTTCCCCGGACTAGTCTGAAGAACCCCGAAACTGCACCCATTCCATCTCTCCAGAGATGCTGCCTGTCCCGCTGAGTTACTCCAGCATTTTGTGTTTAAGAAGGAACTGCAGATGCTGGAAAAGTGAAGGTAGACAAAAATGCTGGAGGAACTCAGCTAGTGACCCGAAACGTCGCCTATTTCCTTCGCTTCACAGATGCTGCCTCACCCACTGTGTTTCTCCAGCATTTTTGTCCACCAGCATTTTGTGTCTATCTTAAGAAATATAGTGGTACTGTTTTCAAGACAATCTCTTTAAATGAGACAAGAATGAATAGGGAAAATGATAATATAGAGAAAGAAAGGAGAATGCAGGTGTGATATTTGGGGGTGGGTTAGAGAGTGTGGATGGTCACGAAAGAGCATAGTTTAGATAATAGGATCTGGTCCAAGGAAGGGGATCACACAGAGAATGGTTTCGGAACACGCTAAAAAAACGATGTATGTCTATGTTTGGATAGGCAAGAGGGAAATCAACGCAAAGGCAGTCTAACAAAAGTAACCATCAGAGTGAGACCATGGATCATCTCAAAACAAAATATGATGGTAACAGTTTATTGTTAGGTTTTGTCAGCAGTAGGATCCTTCACTATACTACTTGCCCGATCGATTACCCTGTTGCATGTAAATAAGAGCAGATGAATGTAGCTAATAGACTCGGGAATGTCCCTCGATCACAAAACTAGCATCTTCATCAATTGTGAAATCCACGGGAAGATGCTATTACTTTTTATATATACATCATTGCTGGACAATTAGAAACATAGAAAATAGGTGCAGGAGGAGGCCATTCGGCCCTTCGAGCCAGCACTGCCATTCATTGTGATCATGGCTGATCATCCCCTGTCAATAACCCATGCCTGCCTTCTCCCCATATCCCTTGACTCCACTAGCCCCTAGAGCTCTATCTACCTCTCTCTTAAATCCATCCAGTGATTTGGCCTGCACTGCCCTCTGTGGCAGGGAATTCCACAAATCCACAGCTCTCTGGATGAAAACGTTTTTTCTCACCTCAGTCTTAAATGACCTTCCCTTTATTCGAAGACTGTGGCCCCTGGTTCCGGACTCGCCCAACATTTTTCATGCAGGAAAATGCTGCAAAATAAAAATTATTTCATTTGGGCTCTGGTATTTTATTGCAAACGCTCTTGCCATATCTAATATATCTTCTTCATGAGCTCCGGTTTCACACTCCAAAGACGTACAGGTTTGTAGGTTAATTGTAGGTCTTCTGTAAATTGTCCCAAGTGTGTAGAATAGAACTACTGTATGGGTGGTTACTGGGCGGCACGGGCTCGGTGAACGAAGGGCCTGTTTCCACGCTGCATCGCCAAACTAAATTAGAGCAGTATATTTTAAATGTTAAAGTAGGGAATACATCAATCCCACTGTCTCCAGCACATGGGACAGTCTATCGACCAATGCCTAATACAAGCACATTAACTGCCACAGTTATCCGGACTACACCTCCTCCCATCCTGCCTCTTGCAAGGATGCCATCTCTTACTCACAATTTCTCCATCTCCGCCGCATCTGTTCCCAAGATGAGGCTTTCCACTTTAGAACATGAGATGTCCTCTTCCTTTAGTTGAGAGATGAAGTCATAGCCTGCACATGTTGTTGAAGATGGATCCCTCGGCCATGTTATTTCTGTGTCCTGCAGTTCTGCTCTCATCCCCCCCTCCCCCCAGACGGAACGAAGATAGAGCCCCTCTGGTCCTTAACTTTAATCCCACCATCCTCCACCTCAAACACATCATTTTCCTACATTTCTGTCACCTTCAATGCGATCTCACATTCTGATGCATCTCCCTATTCTTGCTGTTGAGGGAGTGCAGCGTAGGTTCACCAGGTTAATTTCCGGGATGGCGGGACTGTCATATGTTGATAGAATGGAGCGGCTGGGCTTGTATACTCTGGAATTTAGAAGGATGACAGGGGTTCTTATTGAAACGTATAAGATTATTAAGGATTTGGACAAGGTAGAGGCAGGAAATATCTATCTATCTATCTATCTATCTATCTATCTATCTATCTATCTATCTATCTATCTATCTATCTATCTATCTATCTATCTATCTATCTATCTATCTATCTATCTATCTATCTATCTATCTATCTATCTATCTATCTATTCTTCCAGTTTGTGTAGCTTTTCCATTTGCGCAAAAACAGTATACGATAGTGTTACGATTTTTCGCCACCTTACTCACCATTCTCCTGTGCTCGTGCAACAAGTTGTGTTCCGATCGGTGGTGTATTGTAAAAGTTATAAAGTTTTAAAAATCATTAAAAAAACCCGCGTGCGCAGATTAGTGTCAGTTGCCGCCACGCAGATTGGTCTCCTCTCCTGCCAATCAGGAGGGGGCATCAACCCTTCCTGGCACCATCGCTGCACTGATTGGCCGCGTCCACTGTCAGTCGGCTGGAGGTCGCCAACTCGCCGCCAGCGCCGCGGTGAAGGAGTAGCGGCGGCCGGCGACGCCCGACGAGCTGCGGCTGCCCGGTACCTGGTGGGGAGGGTGGTGCCGCGGGCCGGGCCCGGGGACTGGGCGTGGGCTTGAGCCGAGCCTGGGGCTGGAGCTGGAGTGAGGGCCGAGCCCGGGCCTAGGGATGGGGCCGTGAACAGGGAACGGAAAGAAGCCACCGCTGGAACCAAGGACAAGCCTGGGTCCGCGGTCAAGGACGAGCCCGGAGATGAAGTCATAGCCTGCACTATAGCCCAGGCGGAGGCCGAGCTGACGGCTGGAGTCTACAGCCACGGCCGGGCCGGGTACGAGAACCAGTCCGAGTTCCAGGCCCTGGCACTGCTCTACGATCTGGGTCGGTTCTGGGGCAGGGAATGGGAGTAAGGGGAGGAGGATGAGGGAAATGAGGAGGAGAGAGATGGGGGGGGGGGGGGGGGGGGGGGGGGGGTGGAGGAGGGAGATGGAGAATATTGGAATAATGCATTGGGGGAAGGAGTTGCATTGGGGGAACAGGTGAGTGGTGGAATATTGCGTTGGGAACGGGTTGCGTTCGGGGAGTACGTCTCCCGTGTGACAGGGACCCAACGGGTCCCACTTAGTCTAGTTGTACGGAAACCAGCATCTGCTGTTCTCCGTGTCAGTGATTTTCTTAAGAAAATTATTCCAAAATAAAGGCCACTGTGCCATGGTTTATAGGCCCATTCGTTTTTTCTTTGATCAGCTGGGCACGTAAAAAGTTATATATTAACAAAAATAATAATATAAATTTTAAAATACGTTTAACTGATGTAAGTTCATGAACGTAACGCATGGGCGGATAAAATGGGTTTTTCAATGGGATCAATGATGAGCTCAGGTGCGTGACAAGAAGTCAGATGTGTCTGCATCTGACCAGCTGACCATACAACGCAATTGGGAAAATAAATGGGCAAGAAGGCCTGTTTCCGTGCTGTAATTTTTATATGGTTATATGGTTAGTGGAAAACAAGGACACTAAATGCTGGAGTAACTCATCAGGTCAGGCAGCATCTCTGGGGAAACAAGGATAGGAGACAGACACAAGTTCGCTTTCACAAGTTATGGGAATAGAATTGGGCCATTCGGCCCATCGAGTCTACGCCGCCATTCTAACTGCCTCCTAATCCCAATTTCATGCCTTCTCCCCATAACCCTTGACACCAGCTCTAATCAAGAATTTGTATATCTCTGCCTTAAAAATATCCACTGACTTGGCCTCCACAGCTCTCTGTGGCAATGAGTTTCACAGATTAACTACCCTCTGACTAAAGAAATTCCTCCACACCTCCTTTCTAAATGAACACCCTTTAATTCTGTGGCTATGACCTCAGTGGAAACATCCTCTCCACAGCCACTCCATCTTGCCTTTCATTATTCTGTAAGTTTCAATAAGTCCCCCCCCGCAACCTTCTAA
Source organism: Raja brachyura (assembly GCA_963514005.1). The sequence goes on along the minus strand of OY740794.1, from coordinate 3,396,194 downwards.
ACTCCAGCGAGTACAGGCCCAGTGCTGTAATTATTTCTGAAATTCCTGGAATCATTCTTGTAAACTTCCTCTGGACCCTCTCCAGAGCCAACACATCCTTCCTCCGATACGCGGCTCAGATTTACTCACAGTCGTGGCCTGACCCGTGCCTTATAGAGCCTCAGCATTACATCTCTGTTTTGTATTCCAGTCCTCTCGATATAAATGCTAGCATTGAAATTGCCTTCCTTACTACCGATTCGACTCGCAGATTAACTGTTTGTGAGTCCACCAAACACCAGTGCTCCAGCACTCACAAGTCCATTTGCATCTCCGATTTCTGGATTCCCACTACATTTAGAAAATAATCCAAGCCTTTATTCTTATGACCAAATGCCTGACTCTGCACTTTGCTATACTGAATTTCATCTGCCACTTCTCTGTAACAGGATCGGTCTGAGTCAGCATGGATTTACGAAGGGGAAATCATGCTTGACTAATCTTCTGGACATTTTTTTGAGGATGTAACTAAGAAAATGGACAAGGTAGAGCCAGTGGATGTAGTGTACCTGGACTTTGATAAGGTCACACATAGGAGATTAGTGGGCAATATTAAGGCACATGGTATTGGGGGTAGAGTGCTGACATGGATAGAAAATTGGTTGGCAGACAGGAAACAAAGAGTAGGGATTAACGGGTCCCTTTCAGAATGGCAGGCGGTGACTAGTGGGGTACCGCAAGGCTCGGTGCTGGGACCGCAGCTATTTACAATATACATCAATGATTTGGATGAAGGGATTCAAACATTAGCAAATTAGACCACACCTGGAGTATTGTGTGCAGTTTTGGTCTCCTAATTTGAGGAAGGGCATTCTTGCTGTTGAGGGAGTGCAGCGTAGGTTTACAAGGTTAATTCCCGGGATGGCGAGACTGAGAGAATGGAGCAGCTGGGCTTGTACACTCTGAAGTTTAGAAGGATGAGAAGGGATCTTATTGAAACATATAAGATTGTTAAGGGTTTGGACAGGCTAGAGGCAGGAAACATGTTCCCGATGTTGGGGGAGTCCAGAACCGGGGGCCACAGTTTAAGAATAAAGGGTAAGCCATTTAGAACAGAGACGAGGAAATACTTTTTCTTACAGAGAGTTGTGAGTCTGTGGAATTCTCTGCCTCAGAGGGCGGTGGAGGGCGGTTCTCTGGATTACTTTCAAGAGAGAGCTAGATAGAGCTCTTAAAGATAGTGGAGTCAGGGGATATGGGGAGAAGGCAGGAACGGGGTACTGATTGGGGATGATCAGCCATGATCACATTGAATGGCGGTGCTGGCTCACAGGGCCGAATGACCTACTCCTGCACCTATTGTCTATTGCCCACTCTCCTAACCTGTCCAAGTCCTTCTGCAAAGTCTCTGCTTCCTCTACACTGCCTGTATCATCTGCAAACTTGGCCACAAAGCCTTCAATCCCCTTATCCAAATTATTTATATATAACATGAAGAGTTGCAGCCCCAGCAATGACCCTTGAGGAACTCCGCTAGTCACTGGCAAACAACCTGAAAAAGCCTACTTTATTGGAACTATTTGCCCTCTGACATCCAGCCATCCCACTATCCATGCTAGTATCTTCCCTTTAATACCATGGCTCTCATCTCCTTTAACAGCCTCATGTGCAGCACCTTATCAAAGGCCTTCTGAAAATCTAGGTAAACAACATCTACCTCCCCCTCTGTCTATCACGCTATTAACTTCCACAAAGAACTCCAGCAGACTTCAGACAAAGTCCTGGAGTAACTCAGCAGGTCGGACAGCATCCCAAGAGAGCAAAGGCAGGTGATGTTTCAGGTCAAGATGTAAATCCTGGCCAAAAAGGAGCAGGAATAGAACCAAAGCTTAGTAGAGGATTCATGCATTTCTAGGCCATTTTGGTCAAGTCTGTATTTCTGTATATAACAAGACAAGCTGCTGACTGGTGCCTATAAGTCTAGGTCCCAGATCAATGTTGCAGATAAGAAATGTATGAGCATCTCTTCAATTGACAGAATGAATTACATTTTTGCAGAGGACCTCCAAAGTAGTATAAATGCATGAAGCTGATTGGATTACTGCAAAAGAATTGTAAATAATGTAAATAATGTTGTGAGACAGTTACCCTGCTGTTTGTTGATTGGCCAAAGTGTTAAGCCCTGGCAGGTTTGTTTGCGTTCCAGGGTAAATGTTGCATTATTCAGCTAAGTTAGCTTCCTTCCAGAAGCTTCTCCTCGAAAAAATGTATGGGAGGCTCTGTAATTGGTTTGGGGCACTGCCAATAATGTATTGATGTAATTAATATGTTTGATTGGATTGTAAAGAGACCACCCCTATGTAGTTCGGACCCTCGAGGTTCGTGGACCTATAAAAGGTGGCTCCATCTTAGATCGGTGTCAATCTTCTGGAAGTGCGCTTGGGACTGTGTTTCTGCTTGCACGAGGCTGAAGGGCTTGGCCAGGCAGGTACAAGTATCAGACCCGTGGTGGTTTAGGTATCGTACAGGGGAATTTGCTGTTCAATCTAAAAATAAAGATTAGTTGTTCCGGTGTTTGACTCAGTGGCTTTTGACTGAACTAGACTGGGGAGTAAGCTTGAGAAGAGTGTATTTACAAAGACCCTTCTTCAACTGATTGTAGGAGGGGGGGGGGGGGAGAGTGAAAAAAAACTGGAAAGGGGGAGAGGCAGTACTGTGCAGCAGGTAATAGTTTGACAGGTGAAGAAAGGGGCTTTTAATGGTCTGCTGGATGGAACAAAGGCCACGGATAAGAAAGCAGTGATGGTGTGAGACAGGCTTGAAGAGTTGCGCATTGTAATGCCAGAGGGAGGAAATTGGCAGGAAGGGTGGGGTGAGAAATAGAGGGGAATGAAGGGAGGGAAGACAGTAAGGGAGGGTATGGGGGACGGGTGGAGGCCTTGTTTTGAGAGATGACCTAAAATTGGAGGATTCAATGTTCATACCTGGACTGACACCTATTTTTCAACCACTATCCTCTCCTCCCACTCTGCGAATATAATCCCTCTGGCTTTACAATCCTCAACTCATAAAACCTATCTCATACCTTCCTTTCTTATCTTTGGCCTTTGTTGCAACCAGGGGCATGTTAATAGCCATGTGGAAAGCCAGAAGGATTTCAGATGCATCTGTGCGCGGTCCATAATTGTGGCACAATGTCGACACGGTGGTGCAGCGGTAGAGTTGCTGCCTTCTAACCCCAGGGACCCGGGGTCGATCCTGACTATGGGTGCTGTCTGTATGGAGTTTGTACGTTCTCCCCATGACCTGCATGGGTTTCCTCCCACAATCCAAAGACGTACAGGTATGTGTGCGGGGATCGCTGGTCAGTGCGGACTTGGTGGGCCGAAGGGGCCGTTTCCACACTGTATCTCAAAACTAAATTGCTCCTATTCACTCATTGACCAGCTTATCCCCATGGTCCACCACAGTTTCACCCTATTTCTCCCAGTTGCCTAATGCATTTCTTTTCTCTCCTTCCCAATTATCGACCTGAAATATTGACTGTTTCTCTGCCCCTAGATGCAGCCTGAGCTGCTGAGTATTTCCAGCATTTTGTTTTTATATTATATTGCAATTGTTCAAATGTCCACCAGAGGGCTACTCTGCCAAACATTCAAATCAATATAATATGGACATATCAATCTTAATGGATTTTAAGCAGCAATAATATTTAGTGCACAGGTTAATATTTTTATTAACATCACTATCACTATAAAGGGACATTTTCAAAATATGTTCCAAAGGCAGTTTACTCAAGAAATGACGACCACAATATGTCAGGCTACAGAACAGTGTCTCGGACACAGAGTCCCACAGGGGACAGCCCTCTCTCCCTTCCTGTTCACCATCTACATCTTGGACTTCAGATACAACTCGGACTCCTGCCACCTGCTGAGGTTCTTGGATGACTCTGCAATTGTGGGCTGCAGCAGTGAGGGGAGGGAAGCTGAATACAGAGATGTAGTCAACAGTCGCCTCGACGCATTACTCACCGCATCGACATCGTGCCTCTGTGAACCTATCTGTAGGTGCCTCCGTGACCCTCTATGTGTGTGCCTCTGTGCCCCTCTCTGTCCTAGCGAACTTACCTTAAGACTTCGCACCAAGTTCACCTCACTTTGCGCCGCTTCTAGATTGATCGCGCTCATTGCATGGAGTCGGATGCTGGTAGGACAGGCCCTTAACTTTGGTATCTCTGAATGACCAAAAATAGTTTTCACTACTCAACACCAGTGAAATTTTAATATATTTTGAATGCTTTATTAATGTGCATATAAATGCTGCTTTAATGCCACTCTACATAGGTGTTTCCACAGAAGTTGTAGCAGTCAACAATCAAACTAATAAAGCGTTCTGGACTTTCTGACAGTATGACATTTCCAAAATCAAATTGGTTGGATACTTCCCTAAAGGGGTCATATATTAATGATTTCAATTGTCTTCAATATTAGTTTGTCAGTATATCATAAAAAACATGACATATTCTCAATGTTCAGCATGTGTTGGGTTCCAAAATTAAATACAAATAGCACATTGTTACAATCAGATATATCTTTATAATGTATTTCAAAAACAGTGAAAACTTGCGTAATTCAGACAAGCATTATTCCTTTGTCATTATGTCACAAACCCTCATTACCATTCTCATTCATATATTTTAAAAAATCTCTTGAAAAAGTGTTTAGTTTAAAACTTGAGCTTTGGTTGACAGAAAAGCAGAAGATTGTTACACAGAAATCACCAAGGTGACTGTTCTGGCAAGAATGTAGCCTTCCATTGCAAAGGTAATGGTGGTAAATGAAGAAAGTCTTGCACATTTCACTGTACCAATTGGTACGTGTGACAAATAAATGTGTCTTGTGTCTTGAAAATATATTAATTGATTCCTGGAAGGATTATGTGGTCTAATTTAAGATGTTGGGCAGGTTCGGACTATACACGTTGGAGTTTAGAAGAATTCATTTTCCTGAAGGTATTTTATAGGTACTAGACCAAGTGCAGACCCGTTGGGTCTGTTCCCCCATCATGCGGTTGCGGGGGGGGGGGGTCGTGTCACACACACTAACTACCACCCCGCACACATGCTAGCTACCCCCATTGATATTATAAATTTGCTCCTTTTCCCCCATAACCGCCCTATCCACTTGACACATAGCCCCCAACTCACAAGCTTGTCTGGGTTAATTGCAGGTTAATTGTAGGTCTTCTGTAAATTGTCCCAAGTGTGTAGAATAGAACTACTGTATGGGTGGTTACTGGGCGGCACGGGCTCGGTGAACGAAGGGCCTGTTTCCACGCTGCATCGCCAAACTAAATTAGAGCAGTATATTTTAAATGTTAAAGTAGGGAATACATCAATCCCACTGTCTCCAGCACATGGGACAGTCTATCGACCAATGCCTAATACAAGCACATTAACTGCCACAGTTATCCGGACTACACCTCCTCCCATCCTGCCTCTTGCAAGGATGCCATCTCTTACTCACAATTTCTCCATCTCCGCCGCATCTGTTCCCAAGATGAGGCTTTCCACTTTAGAACATGAGATGTCCTCTTCCTTTAGTTGAGAGATGAAGTCATAGCCTGCACATGTTGTTGAAGATGGATCCCTCGGCCATGTTATTTCTGTGTCCTGCAGTTCTGCTCTCATCCCCCCCTCCCCCCAGACGGAACGAAGATAGAGCTCCTCTGGTCCTTAACTTTAATCCCACCATCCTCCACCTCAAACACATCATTTTCCTACATTTCTGTCACCTTCAATGCGATCTCACATTCTGATGCATCTCCCTATTCTTGCTGTTGAGGGAGTGCAGCGTAGGTTCACCAGGTTAATTTCCGGGATGGCGGGACTGTCATATGTTGATAGAATGGAGCGGCTGGGCTTGTATACTCTGGAATTTAGAAGGATGACAGGGGTTCTTATTGAAACGTATAAGATTATTAAGGATTTGGACAAGGTAGAGGCAGGAAATATCTATCTATCTATCTATCTATCTATCTATCTATCTATCTATCTATCTATCTATCTATCTATCTATCTATCTATCTATCTATCTATCTATCTATCTATCTATCTATCTATCTATCTATTCTTCCAGTTTGTGTAGCTTTTCCATTTGCGCAAAAACAGTATACGATAGTGTTACGATTTTTCGCCACCTTACTCACCATTCTCCTGTGCTCGTGCAACAAGTTGTGTTCCGATCGGTGGTGTATTGTAAAAGTTATAAAGTTTTAAAAATCATTAAAAAAACCCGCGTGCGCAGATTAGTGTCAGTTGCCGCCACGCAGATTGGTCTCCTCTCCTGCCAATCAGGAGGGGGCATCAACCCTTCCTGGCACCATCGCTGCACTGATTGGCCGCGTCCACTGTCAGTCGGCTGGAGGTCGCCAACTCGCCGCCAGCGCCGCGGTGAAGGAGTAGCGGCGGCCGGCGACGCCCGACGAGCTGCGGCTGCCCGGTACCTGGTGGGGAGGGTGGTGCCGCGGGCCGGGCCCGGGGACTGGGCGTGGGCTTGAGCCGAGCCTGGGGCTGGAGCTGGAGTGAGGGCCGAGCCCGGGCCTAGGGATGGGGCCGTGAACAGGGAACGGAAAGAAGCCACCGCTGGAACCAAGGACAAGCCTGGGTCCGCGGTCAAGGACGAGCCCGGAGATGAAGTCATAGCCTGCACTATAGCCCAGGCGGAGGCCGAGCTGACGGCTGGAGTCTACAGCCACGGCCGGGCCGGGTACGAGAACCAGTCCGAGTTCCAGGCCCTGGCACTGCTCTACGATCTGGGTCGGTTCTGGGGCAGGGAATGGGAGTAAGGGGAGGAGGATGAGGGAAATGAGGAGGAGAGAGATGGGGGGGGGGGGGGGGGGGGGGGGGGGTGTGGAGGAGGGAGATGGAGAATATTGGAATAATGCATTGGGGGAAGGAGTTGCATTGGGGGAACAGGTGAGTGGTGGAATATTGCGTTGGGAACGGGTTGCGTTCGGGGAGTACGTCTCCCGTGTGACAGGGACCCAACGGGTCCCACTTAGTCTAGTTGTACGGAAACCAGCATCTGCTGTTCTCCGTGTCAGTGATTTTCTTAAGAAAATTATTCCAAAATAAAGGCCACTGTGCCATGGTTTATAGGCCCATTCGTTTTTTCTTTGATCAGCTGGGCACGTAAAAAGTTATATATTAACAAAAATAATAATATAAATTTTAAAATACGTTTAACTGATGTAAGTTCATGAACGTAACGCATGGGCGGATAAAATGGGTTTTTCAATGGGATCAATGATGAGCTCAGGTGCGTGACAAGAAGTCAGATGTGTCTGCATCTGACCAGCTGACCATACAACGCAATTGGGAAAATAAATGGGCAAGAAGGCCTGTTTCCGTGCTGTAATTTTTATATGGTTATATGGTTAGTGGAAAACAAGGACACTAAATGCTGGAGTAACTCATCAGGTCAGGCAGCATCTCTGGGGAAACAAGGATAGGAGACAGACACAAGTTCGCTTTCACAAGTTATGGGAATAGAATTGGGCCATTCGGCCCATCGAGTCTACGCCGCCATTCTAACTGCCTCCTAATCCCAATTTCATGCCTTCTCCCCATAACCCTTGACACCAGCTCTAATCAAGAATTTGTATATCTCTGCCTTAAAAATATCCACTGACTTGGCCTCCACAGCTCTCTGTGGCAATGAGTTTCACAGATTAACTACCCTCTGACTAAAGAAATTCCTCCACACCTCCTTTCTAAATGAACACCCTTTAATTCTGTGGCTATGACCTCAGTGGAAACATCCTCTCCACAGCCACTCCATCTTGCCTTTCATTATTCTGTAAGTTTCAATAAGTCCCCCCCCGCAACCTTCTAAACTCCAGCGAGTACAGGCCCAGTGCTGTAATTATTTCTGAAATTCCTGGAATCATTCTTGTAAACTTCCTCTGGACCCTCTCCAGAGCCAACACATCCTTCCTCCGATACGCGGCTCAGATTTACTCACAGTCGTGGCCTGACCCGTGCCTTATAGAGCCTCAGCATTACATCTCTGTTTTGTATTCCAGTCCTCTCGATATAAATGCTAGCATTGAAATTGCCTTCCTTACTACCGATTCGACTCGCAGATTAACTGTTTGTGAGTCCACCAAACACCAGTGCTCCAGCACTCACAAGTCCATTTGCATCTCCGATTTCTGGATTCCCACTACATTTAGAAAATAATCCAAGCCTTTATTCTTATGACCAAATGCCTGACTCTGCACTTTGCTATACTGAATTTCATCTGCCACTTCTCTGTAACAGGATCGGTCTGAGTCAGCATGGATTTACGAAGGGGAAATCATGCTTGACTAATCTTCTGGACATTTTTTTGAGGATGTAACTAAGAAAATGGACAAGGTAGAGCCAGTGGATGTAGTGTACCTGGACTTTGATAAGGTCACACATAGGAGATTAGTGGGCAATATTAAGGCACATGGTATTGGGGGTAGAGTGCTGACATGGATAGAAAATTGGTTGGCAGACAGGAAACAAAGAGTAGGGATTAACGGGTCCCTTTCAGAATGGCAGGCGGTGACTAGTGGGGTACCGCAAGGCTCGGTGCTGGGACCGCAGCTATTTACAATATACATCAATGATTTGGATGAAGGGATTCAAACATTAGCAAATTAGACCACACCTGGAGTATTGTGTGCAGTTTTGGTCTCCTAATTTGAGGAAGGGCATTCTTGCTGTTGAGGGAGTGCAGCGTAGGTTTACAAGGTTAATTCCCGGGATGGCGAGACTGAGAGAATGGAGCAGCTGGGCTTGTACACTCTGAAGTTTAGAAGGATGAGAAGGGATCTTATTGAAACATATAAGATTGTTAAGGGTTTGGACAGGCTAGAGGCAGGAAACATGTTCCCGATGTTGGGGGAGTCCAGAACCGGGGGCCACAGTTTAAGAATAAAGGGTAAGCCATTTAGAACAGAGACGAGGAAATACTTTTTCTTACAGAGAGTTGTGAGTCTGTGGAATTCTCTGCCTCAGAGGGCGGTGGAGGGCGGTTCTCTGGATTACTTTCAAGAGAGAGCTAGATAGAGCTCTTAAAGATAGTGGAGTCAGGGGATATGGGGAGAAGGCAGGAACGGGGTACTGATTGGGGATGATCAGCCATGATCACATTGAATGGCGGTGCTGGCTCACAGGGCCGAATGACCTACTCCTGCACCTATTGTCTATTGCCCACTCTCCTAACCTGTCCAAGTCCTTCTGCAAAGTCTCTGCTTCCTCTACACTGCCTGTATCATCTGCAAACTTGGCCACAAAGCCTTCAATCCCCTTATCCAAATTATTTATATATAACATGAAGAGTTGCAGCCCCAGCAATGACCCTTGAGGAACTCCGCTAGTCACTGGCAAACAACCTGAAAAAGCCTACTTTATTGGAACTATTTGCCCTCTGACATCCAGCCATCCCACTATCCATGCTAGTATCTTCCCTTTAATACCATGGCTCTCATCTCCTTTAACAGCCTCATGTGCAGCACCTTATCAAAGGCCTTCTGAAAATCTAGGTAAACAACATCTACCTCCCCCTCTGTCTATCACGCTATTAACTTCCACAAAGAACTCCAGCAGACTTCAGACAAAGTCCTGGAGTAACTCAGCAGGTCGGACAGCATCCCAAGAGAGCAAAGGCAGGTGATGTTTCAGGTCAAGATGTAAATCCTGGCCAAAAAGGAGCAGGAATAGAACCAAAGCTTAGTAGAGGATTCATGCATTTCTAGGCCATTTTGGTCAAGTCTGTATTTCTGTATATAACAAGACAAGCTGCTGACTGGTGCCTATAAGTCTAGGTCCCAGATCAATGTTGCAGATAAGAAATGTATGAGCATCTCTTCAATTGACAGAATGAATTACATTTTTGCAGAGGACCTCCAAAGTAGTATAAATGCATGAAGCTGATTGGATTACTGCAAAAGAATTGTAAATAATGTAAATAATGTTGTGAGACAGTTACCCTGCTGTTTGTTGATTGGCCAAAGTGTTAAGCCCTGGCAGGTTTGTTTGCGTTCCAGGGTAAATGTTGCATTATTCAGCTAAGTTAGCTTCCTTCCAGAAGCTTCTCCTCGAAAAAATGTATGGGAGGCTCTGTAATTGGTTTGGGGCACTGCCAATAATGTATTGATGTAATTAATATGTTTGATTGGATTGTAAAGAGACCACCCCTATGTAGTTCGGACCCTCGAGGTTCGTGGACCTATAAAAGGTGGCTCCATCTTAGATCGGTGTCAATCTTCTGGAAGTGCGCTTGGGACTGTGTTTCTGCTTGCACGAGGCTGAAGGGCTTGGCCAGGCAGGTACAAGTATCAGACCCGTGGTGGTTTAGGTATCGTACAGGGGAATTTGCTGTTCAATCTAAAAATAAAGATTAGTTGTTCCGGTGTTTGACTCAGTGGCTTTTGACTGAACTAGACTGGGGAGTAAGCTTGAGAAGAGTGTATTTACAAAGACCCTTCTTCAACTGATTGTAGGGGGGGGGGGGGGGGAGTGAAAAAAAACTGGAAAGGGGGAGAGGCAGTACTGTGCAGCAGGTAATAGTTTGACAGGTGAAGAAAGGGGCTTTTAATGGTCTGCTGGATGGAACAAAGGCCACGGATAAGAAAGCAGTGATGGTGTGAGACAGGCTTGAAGAGTTGCGCATTGTAATGCCAGAGGGAGGAAATTGGCAGGAAGGGTGGGGTGAGAAATAGAGGGGAATGAAGGGAGGGAAGACAGTAAGGGAGGGTATGGGGGACGGGTGGAGGCCTTGTTTTGAGAGATGACCTAAAATTGGAGGATTCAATGTTCATACCTGGACTGACACCTATTTTTCAACCACTATCCTCTCCTCCCACTCTGCGAATATAATCCCTCTGGCTTTACAATCCTCAACTCATAAAACCTATCTCATACCTTCCTTTCTTATCTTTGGCCTTTGTTGCAACCAGGGGCATGTTAATAGCCATGTGGAAAGCCAGAAGGATTTCAGATGCATCTGTGCGCGGTCCATAATTGTGGCACAATGTCGACACGGTGGTGCAGCGGTAGAGTTGCTGCCTTCTAACCCCAGGGACCCGGGGTCGATCCTGACTATGGGTGCTGTCTGTATGGAGTTTGTACGTTCTCCCCATGACCTGCATGGGTTTCCTCCCACAATCCAAAGACGTACAGGTATGTGTGCGGGGATCGCTGGTCAGTGCGGACTTGGTGGGCCGAAGGGGCCGTTTCCACACTGTATCTCAAAACTAAATTGCTCCTATTCACTCATTGACCAGCTTATCCCCATGGTCCACCACAGTTTCACCCTATTTCTCCCAGTTGCCTAATGCATTTCTTTTCTCTCCTTCCCAATTATCGACCTGAAATATTGACTGTTTCTCTGCCCCTAGATGCAGCCTGAGCTGCTGAGTATTTCCAGCATTTTGTTTTTATATTATATTGCAATTGTTCAAATGTCCACCAGAGGGCTACTCTGCCAAACATTCAAATCAATATAATATGGACATATCAATCTTAATGGATTTTAAGCAGCAATAATATTTAGTGCACAGGTTAATATTTTTATTAACATCACTATCACTATAAAGGGACATTTTCAAAATATGTTCCAAAGGCAGTTTACTCAAGAAATGACGACCACAATATGTCAGGCTACAGAACAGTGTCTCGGACACAGAGTCCCACAGGGGACAGCCCTCTCTCCCTTCCTGTTCACCATCTACATCTTGGACTTCAGATACAACTCGGACTCCTGCCACCTGCTGAGGTTCTTGGATGACTCTGCAATTGTGGGCTGCAGCAGTGAGGGGAGGGAAGCTGAATACAGAGATGTAGTCAACAGTCGCCTCGACGCATTACTCACCGCATCGACATCGTGCCTCTGTGAACCTATCTGTAGGTGCCTCCGTGACCCTCTATGTGTGTGCCTCTGTGCCCCTCTCTGTCCTAGCGAACTTACCTTAAGACTTCGCACCAAGTTCACCTCACTTTGCGCCGCTTCTAGATTGATCGCGCTCATTGCATGGAGTCGGATGCTGGTAGGACAGGCCCTTAACTTTGGTATCTCTGAATGACCAAAAATAGTTTTCACTACTCAACACCAGTGAAATTTTAATATATTTTGAATGCTTTATTAATGTGCATATAAATGCTGCTTTAATGCCACTCTACATAGGTGTTTCCACAGAAGTTGTAGCAGTCAACAATCAAACTAATAAAGCGTTCTGGACTTTCTGACAGTATGACATTTCCAAAATCAAATTGGTTGGATACTTCCCTAAAGGGGTCATATATTAATGATTTCAATTGTCTTCAATATTAGTTTGTCAGTATATCATAAAAAACATGACATATTCTCAATGTTCAGCATGTGTTGGGTTCCAAAATTAAATACAAATAGCACATTGTTACAATCAGATATATCTTTATAATGTATTTCAAAAACAGTGAAAACTTGCGTAATTCAGACAAGCATTATTCCTTTGTCATTATGTCACAAACCCTCATTACCATTCTCATTCATATATTTTAAAAAATCTCTTGAAAAAGTGTTTAGTTTAAAACTTGAGCTTTGGTTGACAGAAAAGCAGAAGATTGTTACACAGAAATCACCAAGGTGACTGTTCTGGCAAGAATGTAGCCTTCCATTGCAAAGGTAATGGTGGTAAATGAAGAAAGTCTTGCACATTTCACTGTACCAATTGGTACGTGTGACAAATAAATGTGTCTTGTGTCTTGAAAATATATTAATTGATTCCTGGAAGGATTATGTGGTCTAATTTAAGATGTTGGGCAGGTTCGGACTATACACGTTGGAGTTTAGAAGAATTCATTTTCCTGAAGGTATTTTATAGGTACTAGACCAAGTGCAGACCCGTTGGGTCTGTTCCCCCATCATGCGGTTGCGGGGGGGGGGGGGGTCGTGTCACACACACTAACTACCACCCCGCACACATGCTAGCTACCCCCATTGATATTATAAATTTGCTCCTTTTCCCCCATAACCGCCCTATCCACTTGACACATAGCCCCCAACTCACAAGCTTGTCTGGGGGGGGGGGGGGGGGGTAGAGAGTGAGGGCAGAGAGAGAATGGGGAGAGACAGAGAGAGAGGGCCAGAGACAGAAGGGCAAGTGACAGGGGGAGGTGGAGGGGCGGAGGAGAGGATGTGTGGGTGAGGGGGGGAGGGTGGGGAGGAGGGGAGAGGGAGATGGGGAGAGAGTGGGGAGGGGAAGATGGGGAGAGAGAGGGGAGAGGGAGATGGGGAGAGTGGGGAGGAGAGGGGAGGGGGGAGAGAGAGGCGGATGAGGATGGGACGAGAGCAGGTAAAGGTGGAGACAGGGGTAGGGGGAAGGAGTGGGAGAGGGGGGGGGGAGGGTGGGTGAGGGGGGTAGAGAGGGGTGGGGGAAGGGGAGAGGGGAAGAGGGGGAGGTGAGAGGAGAGGGGTGGGGAAGAAGAAGGAAGGAAAGGGAGAGGTGGAGGGGAGAGGATAGGAAGAGGGGAAGGGGAGAGGTGGAGAGAGAGTGGAGGGGGAGAGAGAGAGAAGGGGGAGGGAGAGAGGTGGGGAGGGGGAGGGAGAGGGGAAGAGTGGGGAGTGAGGGGGAGAGGGGTAGCAGGGAGTGGTGCAAGAGAGCGGAGAAGGGGTGGGGGGATATGGGGTGAAGAGGGGTGGGGAGAGGAGAGAGAGGGGTGGGAGAAGGGGAGAGAGGGAGGAGGGGGGAGGGAGGAGGGAGAGGGGAAGGGGAGAGAGGGGTAAGAATGTGGAGGGAGGGGGAGAGTGGTAGGGGGGAGGAGGAAGAGTGGGGAGGGAGTGGGAGAGCGAAGAGAGGGGGTAGAGGGGAGGGAGAGGGAAGGGGGGGAGAGAGGGGTGGGGGAGGGATAGAGAAGTGGAAGAGTGGGGATGGAGGGAGAGAGGTGTACGGGGGAGTGGTGGAAGTGGGAGAGAGGGAGGGGGAGGGGGGAGTGGTGGAAGGGAGAAAGGGGTAGGGAAAAAGGGGTGGGGAGATGGAAGGGGGTGGGGGAGAGAGGGAAGGGGGTGGGGGAGAGAGGGAAGGGGGTGGGGGAGAGAGGGAAGGGGGTGGGGGAGAGAGGGAAGGGGGTGGGGGAGAGAGGGATGGGGGTGGGAGGAGGAGGGGGAGAGGGAGAGGGGTGAGGAGAGGGTGATGGAGAGGGGGAGGGGAGGAGAGAGGGGAGGGGGAGAGAGGTGTGGGGGAGGGAGGGGAGGAGGGTGGTGGGGGAGGGGAGAGGGGGAAGAGTGGGGAGGGGGGGGGAAGGGGGTGGGGAGAGGGAAGGGGTGGAGGAGAGAGTGATGGGGGTGGGGGAGAGAGTGATGGGGGGTGGGGGAGAGAGGGATAGGGGTGGGGGGAGGAGGGGAGTAGAGGGAGTGGGGTGAGGAGAGGGAAATGGAGAGGGGGAAGAGAGAGGGGTGAGGGAGGAGAGAGGGATGGGGAAGGGGAGAGAGGTGTGGGGAGGGAGGAGGGAAATGGGGTAGGGAGGGGAGGAGGGAGATGGGGTAGGGGAGGGAGGGGGAAGAGTGTGGAGGGAGGGCGAGAGGGGTGGGGGGAGAGAGGGGAAAGAGTGGGGAGGGAGTGTGGGAGGGGTAGGGGTAGGGGCAGTCCATCTATTCCCCACTCCCTATCACCCCCAATCCTCTTTCTCTATTCCCACACACGTGACCAATGTTCACCAACATTCTATGGGTGAGAGCAGTTTGATTTTTTTAACATTTTGAAATATTGCGGGGGGGGGGGGGGGGCGGATTTTATTAAAAATTGTGTACATAAAAAAGTCTAAATGTAATGAGGAGTGCAGTTGTGAATGTAAAAGTGTCATGTCTAGCAAAATGGAAAAATTGGCGGCGTTTGAGGGTCTGGTTGTGGCGGACCATGGAATCAAAGGCCAAAGATCTTATCTGAAAAAAAAATGGAATGTGACATACACCCACAAGACACACACACGGCCGGCACACACACATAGAGTTTTAAAAGTATACTAGACCAAGTGCAGACCCGTTGTGGGGGGGGGGGGGGGGGGGGGGGGGGGCAGCATGTCGCATTTTTTTGTATAAGAATTGTCCATTTTATATGAGTATAATGAGGAACCTTTTTCAGATGTTTGTAAATGAGAGAACTGTGGAGATTAAACCATTCAATATAGTCAAGGGTGAGACAGATAGATAGGGATCGAAGGGTTATGGGTTTCAGGCAAAAAAGTGGAGTTGAAGCCAATGTCAGATCAGGCATGTTCTTGTTGAAAGGTACAACAGGTTCAAGAGGCCGAATGGCCTCCACCCAGTTGTATCTCTTACATTTTAAGTACTTACTTATTTAGTTAAGTTCTTTGACATTAATTCTTTAACTCCAGTATTTCAATGATAAAATGTTTCAAATCACTCAAATGTATTTTAAAACCTAACATTACTTCTGGACATATAATTATGTGTGCTAATAAATGATAGTTGGAAGAGATTTTGTTTCAAGCAAAAATCTTAAATAGTAGATGGTGCAATGCAGTAGGTCACCAGCTTTTAAATGAAAATATTAAACCTTTATACATGCAAGCAGCAAATTAATCTGTTTTACATTCAACCAATTTATTAAATAAAATATTGATGAGTAATGTCATCTATCGTAATAATTTACCTTTTTGAAATGTTATATTTTCAATGTTATACCAATGCCTATTGAAAACCATACTTGGGAAAATAGAAAATGAAACTGAATACTCTTTAAGGTGGAAAGTCTAACCAACAAGGGATAACGTTAAGGCACAATTGTATGGAAGTGGGTCACAGACAAATGGGGTTTTGACCCAAATGCCTACTCTGGAAAAGGGAGAGAGCGATATGCAGTCAAAGAAGAAAGCTGTCATACCAGATACCAGTTTGTGGGGTTGTGTCTTGGGTTGAAAATGACATGGATTGTTAAAATCATACACTTAATCTAATCTTAGATCATGCATTTAATCTCTGCTCATCATCATATTGTTCAAGCAGGATTGCCAAATCTCCAGCCCCGTACAAAGTTTGAATCTTCTTGTTAAAGTATTGTCCTTTACGCATGGATTGATTCTGAGCCTACATTGTCAGCCATAAAATCATTGAAGACTTTGTAGTATTGAATTCAGAACATGTTGCCATAACTCAATCGACATTGCCCACTCCTTAACCTTTCCTTGCTCTCCCCATTGCACAATATCGGGAATTCCCTGTATTATGCACACAGCAGAAATTCACCCATAACTGTCAATTTTCAAGGAAGTCTTTACTGAATTCTCTGAATATCTTGCACAATGATTCCATTTGCTTCAGTTTTCTTGTTCATCAAAGACCTCTACTATCCTACAGTGGTGAAATGCTTACAAATAAACCATGCACATGATTGCAAACTTCAGATGTGTGACTCACAGGAGAGGATTGACGAATATGCTAAATTGTTAAACACCTTCACCATAAAGAAAAGCATAAATTTGAATATGTGTTTTTGTGCATACCAGGTAGAAAATAAAAATACATTGTTGGTTCTTGGAGCAAAAGAGTCAGGCAATGCTGCAGGGTTTCATGAGCTGTACTGTGCAATGGAATTTGCCCACAATGACCGATCTGAGACTTGACTCTGCTAGCTCATGGCATTGTGGAAAGTTTTCAGCAGCAGCAGCTTATACAGATAATGGGACACAATCTCAGCTGAGTGATCCTTCAAATAAAAGGTGCACACCAGCTGAATGAAGGAAAAACAATATCCTGAATTAATATTACTTGATTGTGGCTCATTTTGACCATAGCAAGAAACAATCTGCTGGAGGAAGTCGGTGGGTTGAGCAGCATTTGTGGGGGGGAAGGCAATAGTCGGCATTTCACATTGAAACCCTGCAGCAGGACTGCATAATATCACACATCTTTGGTTCTTTAGAAATAAACATTAAGCAGCAAAATGGGACAGAATCTGAAATAATTTGGAGTAAACATTGTTGACACGATGACCAAGGCATTGGGTCAGTAATGCATCACGAGCAATTACGATTTAAATCTCCACAGGCATGGCAGAAGAAAAATGTGGACTGTTTATGTTGTATGTAAAAGATAATAAAATTGATCAAGGATAATTCTGGCCAAAATCACTCACATTTCTCCATATTTCATGGGCACGTCACATAAAGGCACTGGAATAAGACAAACAGCTAACAAAATGGTATCTGCTCTCATACACACTTGAAGGTAGCTCTTATAAGCCTCATCTAAGTTGTCATCTATAAGATTCTGAATTGATCACAAAAGTAGATTTCTTACATATCTATATTTGCCCACAGTTATTACCAAGGTACTGATTTTTAATAACATAATTTTATCCATCTTTATAATATCTATAATGTAAAATAATATTGACTGTTTTTGATTCCCTGTACTTTAAAAGTAGCTACTCTGAGAGTTGCCAGAGGCTCCAGCACCTACCATGAAGTGCTAAACATAACGCAACAGGAGATACCCACACACAGTATAAGGCATGATTGAAGAATGAGGCCAGCCAGCAAAGCAACATTTATATATCTTGTGATCTTTAAATGTTTCCACTTGCTTTCCTCTCCTTGAATTTTGATATTTAAAATACTAATCATTTTCCATTGCTTCTTCTCTTCAAGATCCTTTTTCTTCATTATCCTCATTTTACAACGAACATTACAGGATTCTTGAAAAGTTGTTATTTCGGTTACATTCCCACTTTTAATATTTCGTTCATATACTATTTTAAAATGTGAGATTATACTTTGCACATATAAGGCTGATGTACCTGGGATTGTGATTTATTTTCAGTTGTTAAATCAGTAAATTAAAATTCTTACATTATGCACTAATTGTATCTGAACTGTGCATTTAAATACAGAATTCTCTTTACTGTTGTTTTATCATAATCTGAATCTGACCATTTGTGTTAAAACTTCCACTACCATAGTGTTGCAAACGAGCAGTATATTTACGCTTTTTCTGTTACTCCGACAGCAAGGACGGGTAATATGGAAGTGGGCTTCCACTGTAACAATTATTAAAATACAAATTGCCATGATCAGCGGGATGGTTATTCAGTTGCAGACTGTTATATTTAATTCACAAAGAAAAGGTACGGTACTTTACTTTTTGAATGGCATTGCACAATTAGATTTAAAACTTGCAGCGTAAAATACTTCAAAATATACTGCCTAAGTATGCCAAACGAGCTAGGATTTTCAATTCATTTAGAAAAGCACAGCTTCAAGGTACTCTGTAATGAAATGGACACTATCAATCTGCATTGGAAATATGCTTGTATCTACAGCTCAAATCCTGGCTCGTGGATTTTTTTTAAATACATCAATTTATTCCACGTTATTTCCTCAGAAAGTAGCTATAGATAGTTGTCCCATTTGCTAGGTTAGCCTTTGTATCCCACAGGCTAGTGATACACAAGACATGTACTATGTTTATAACATTTAATAATCTTAACATTTTAGTTTAAAAAGTGCACAATATATCGTATGTCTTTGTTTATCATGATTTCCCCTTGGATCAGTATTTCAGCATATTTTTTCCAATTTTCTGTACAGATTATCCAGTGTAAAGTTCCATCAGTTCCAACTGCAACTACCACACCTCACACTGCTTTCCAGGATTCATTGGCGTTCCCAAGGGACAATTGAAATGTTCACCAAAGTCTTTGGAATTTGATAATGTTCCAATAACCCGAACTCTTTCTGGGCTGTGTGGATCCGTGATGAGCCCCTCATGCGCGCTCTCTGGGGTACGCACTGAGCACCATACCTGTTAGATAATAACAATGACAGCTAGTTGTATTATTTATCTGTAAAAAACATACATCACAATAATACAAGCTTTATCACTAGATGGCAAATCTTTACTCAATTATTTAAAATAACCAGCAACCCAATTTTGTAAACAGCATAGACACAAAAAGCTGGAGTAACTCAGAGGGTTCGTATACGATTTTAAAATGTGAGATTTTGTGTCTATCTTCAGTATGAATGTATGTATGAATGTATGAATGAATGTATGAATGAATGAATGAATGAATGAATGAATGAATGAACCAGCATCAGCAGCTCCTTCCTACACATTTTGTGAGCAGCATGTCAGACTTTGACACAAATGTTGAGACTACAGGGTCATTGATGAGGGAATCTTTTGGTGTTGTTCCACACTAATCTATGACTTGACTCTACGTATTCCACTTTCGCCCATATCCTTTGGTACCTTTGGTTAACAAAAATCTGTCCTTCTCAGAGTCATCGCCCTGCATCAATTTGTTTGTGGAAGAGTTCCATATTTCTGCCATCTTTTGTATCACATTTGTCAACTTTGACTCTGGAAGGCCTTCCTGGATTTTCTATGACAATGCCCTCTCAGTCCCTTACTCCAAATCAACCACTCTCCGTGCCTCCTCAATCCCCTTTAATATCTATAAAACTTTGACCAAATCATCCATTAGTCTTTGTAATTTAGCCTCGTGTTTTTACTCTTGTAGTACAAGTGTCAATCTAGATAGAAACATAGAAGCAGAGAAAATAGATGCAGGAGTAGGCCATTCGGCCCTTTGAGCCAGCACTGCCATTCAATGTGATCATGGCTGATCATCCAACTCAGTATCCTGTACCTGCCTTCTCTCCATACCCCCTGATCCCTTTAGCCACAAGTGCCACATCTAACGCCCTCTTAAATATAGCCAATGAACTGGCCTCAACTACCTTCTGTGACAGAAAATTCCAGAGACTCTGTGTAAAGAATGTTTTCCTCATCTCGGTCCTAAAGGAATTCCCCCTTATCCTTACACTGTGACCCCTTGTTCTGGACTCCCCCAACATCGGGAACAATCTTCCAGCATCTAGTTTGTCCAACCCCTTAAGAATTTTGCAAGTTTCTATAAGATCCCCCCACAATCTTCTAAATTCCAGCCAGTACAAGCTGAGTCTATCCAGTTTTTCCTCATATGAAAGTCCTGCCATCCCAGGAATCAGTCTGGTGAATCTTCTCTGTACCCTCTCTATGGCAAGGATGTCTTTCCTCAGATTTGGAGACCAAAACTGTACGCAATACTCCAGGTGTGGCCTCACCAAAACCCTGTACAACTGCAGTAGAACCTCCCTGCTCCTATACTCAAATCCTTTCGCTATGAATGCCAACATACCATTTGCTTTCTTCACTGCCTGCTACACCTGCATGCCTACTTTCAATGACTGGTGTACCATGACACCCAGGTCTCGTTGCATCTCCCCTTTTCCTAATCTGCCACCATTCAGATAATAGTCTACCCTCATGTTTTTGCCACCAAAGTGGATAACCTCACATTTATCCACATTATACTGCATCTGTCATGCATCTGCCCATTCACTCAGCCTATCCAAATCACCCTGCAGCCTCCAAGCATCCTCCTCCCACCTAACTATATCCCCCAGCTTGGTGTCATCTACAAATTTGGAGATGTTGCATTGAATTCCCTCGTCCAAATCATTAATATATATTGTAAATAGCTGGGGTCCCAGCACTGAGCCTTGCAGCACCCCACTAGTCACTGCCTGCCATTCTGAAAATGACCCGTTTACTCCTATCCTTTGCCTCCTGTCTGCTAGCCAGTTCTCTATCCACATCAATACTGAACCCCCAATACCGTGTGCTTTAAGTTTGTATGCTAATCTCTTATGCGGGACCATGTCAAAAGCCTTCTGAAAGTCTAGATATAACACATCCACTGGCTCTCCCTTATCCACTCTACTAGTTACATCCTCGAAAAATTCTATCAGATTTGTCAGACATGATTTACCTTTCGTTAGCCATTGGTTAACTAATTTCCTCATTCATTCCAGTGCTCTAGATATAAAAGCAATTGACCGTTTCAATTGCTCTGTCCATCAATGATGTGATAATCCTTTAAATTATATAGACCCCCAATTTTTTTGCCTTTTACCTATAGAAAGTGTGCAGCCACAAGGGTCCACAATGGGTGATCTCAGATGGGTTACGGTGAAATTCACTTGCCTATTTGACCCCATTTATATAATGTACAAACAAATATAATGTGCAAACAAATCCTTGTGAATTACTCTTCCTGATAATAATGGAAATAGCTAGGACTGGCCCACAGGTTAGGGTCCTAAATTGGGGAAAGGCAAATTGTTTGTAACTTGCCAAGGTTGATTAGGGAAAGCTGCTTGCAGATAAAGGTACATCTAGCAATTGGGAGGCTTTAAAAGTGAGATGAGGGAGCTCAGGGACAACATGTTCTCTTCGAGTGAAGTACAGGGCAGGCAGGATTAGAGAATCTACTGGTAGAGTCACAGGAGATGGGCACAGTCTTAAACGCAGTCTGTTTTTAACCAGAGAGCAAGTGAAGCTAGTGAGTTCAGTGATGTCCTGAAGCATGTCGACATTATGAAGAAGGAGTTGTCGGTGGTTGTTGAAGCATATGAAGGTGGATAAATCCACAGGGCCTGACCAGTGTATTGGGACATTGTGAGAAGTAAGGAAGAAAATTGCTGGGGCATGGCAAAGGTTTTTATATCTTCCTTAGCCACGGGTGAGGTAGCAAGAATGGGCTGGAGTTGTGCCTGTATTTAAGAAGGGCTGCAAGGACAAGCCAGGGAACTGCAGGCCAGTGAGGCCAACATCATCCTTCTAAACTCCAGAGTGTACAAGCCCAGCTGCTCCATTCTCTCAGCATATGACAGTCCCGCCATCCTGGGAATTAATCTTGTAAACCTACGCTGCATTCCCGCAATAGCAAGAATGTCCTTCCTCAAATTAAGGGACCAAAACTGCACACAATACTCCAGGTGTGGTCTCACTAGGACCCTGTACAACTGCAGAAGGACCTCTTTGCTCCTATACTCAACTCCTCTTGTTATGAAGGCCAACATGAAATTTGCTTTCCTGCTGTATCTGCATGCTTACTTTCATTGACTGATGAACAAGGACCCACAGATTCCGTTGTACTTCCCCTTTTCCCAACTTGATGCCATTTAGATAATAATCTGCCTTCCTGTTTTTGCTACCAAAGTGGATAACCTCACATTTATCCACATTCAACTGCATCTGCCATGGATCTGCCCACTCACCCAACCTGTCCAAGTCAGCCTGCATTCTCATAGCATCCTCCTCACAGCTCACACTGCCATCAAGCTTTGTGTCATCTGCAAATTTGCTAATGTTACTTTGAATCCCTTCATCCAAATCATTGATGCATATTGTAAATAGCTGCGGTCCCAGCACCGAGCCTTGCGGTACCCCACTAGTCACTGCCTGCCATTCTGAAAGGGACCCGTTAATCCCTACTCTTTGTTTCCTATCTGCCAACCACTTCTCTATCCATGTCAGCACTCTACCCCCAATACCATGTGCCCTAATTTTGCCCAATAATTTCCTATGTGGGACCTTATCAAACACTTTCTGAAAGTCCAGGTACACTACATCCACTGGCTCTCCCTTGTCCATTTTCCCAGTTACATCTTCAAAAAATTGCAGCAGATTAGTCAAGCATGATTTCCCCTTCAGAAATCCATGCTGACTCGGACTGATCCTGTTACTGCTATCCAAATGTGCCACTATTTCATCTTTTATGATTCACTCCAGCATTTTTGCCACCACCGATGTCAGGCTAACTGGTTTATTATTCCCTGTTTTCTCTCTCCCACCTTTCTTAAAAAGTGGGATAACATTAGCTACCCTCCAATCCACAGGAACTGATCCTGAGTCTATAGAACATTGGAAAATGATCACCAATGCGTCCATGATTTCTAGAGCCACTTACTCTAGTACCCTGGGATGCAGACCATCAGGCCCTGGGGATTTATCAGCCTTCAGTCCCATCAGTCTACCCAACACCATTTCCTGCCTAATGTGGTGTGGACATGGACCAGATGGCCTGATTCCATGCTGATGCTATGACTATGACCCCTACAAATCACATCATGTTGAATACCTACTTCCTTTCCCTACTCTCTGCCCCGTGTTTTGACAGGTAGCCAGCTCAGTAGTTTACATTCAATTCCACGAGTCTCAACCTTCACCAGCAATCTCTTTTCAGAGAATCTACCAAGTGCCTTCAGGAATGCATTTGTTAAATCGCTGACTGACATGTGCAAATCTCCATCCACAGGATGAATCTCCAATCCCAGATGAAGAGCAGCACGGTGGCGCAGCGGTAGAGTTGCTGCCTTACAGCGAAATGTAGCGCCGGAGATCCTGACTTTGAGCCCTGACTACAGATGTTGTCTGTACGGAGTTTGTATGTTCTCCCCGTGACCTGAGTGGGTTTTCTCTGAGATCTTCGGTTTCCTCCCACACTCCAAAGATGTACACGTATGTAGGTTAATTGGTTTGGTAATTGTAAAAATTGTCCCTAGTGGGTATACGATAGTGTTAATGTGCGGGGATCGCTGTTCAACGCAGACCCAGTGGGCCAAACGGGCCTGTTTCCGCACTGTATATCTAAACTAATCTAAATTAAACTAAGAACTTGGAAAAATCTAGTAATGAAATGTGTAATGTTCACTTAATCAAGTTTATTTAAAACAGGAGGGGGGGGGGGGGGGGGAATATCTGGGATCGGGCAAGTTTTCCTCTTCACTTATGCTATTTTCTTCATTGCCTTTTCTGAGTGTCGATCCTGAATCCAATATCTGTGTGCTTGGGAATTCCAGGACTCATTCCTTCTCCTGTGTACACTGCTGCAAAGTAATTATCCTCCTTTAAAACTACTACCAGACTCATGGCTAATTTACACATTAACACATTCCGTACAACATGGTTAATATAATTGAACCTATGCATAAATCTCAGAAGAAGTCCTAAAACAATTTCTTAATTCTATTTAACAACTCAAAACTATTTGCTTACCTTAAGTACTCTTATCATCAAAATGATTTCCTCCTAAATTACTAAGACAGTTATTCTTCTATCATTTTCTCTATCTTTCCTGTAGACCTAATGACCTGGTCAATTTGATTGCCAGTGTAGACTGTCTTTTGGTCATATAGACACCATGTCATCCAAGTTGAATTTGTGCTTCCAGCTCATTCAGTTTTCTCCTTCTACTCTGTGTGTATGAGTAAAGAATGTTTATTTGGGCCCTTGAGCTTATCGGCCATTCTGCTTCAATGCTTTACTCAAAAATGTGCTTTGTTTCCCATTCTCACAGTTCAACAGTTTTATATCCTATTTACCTGTCGTGTACAAAGCAGTTTCTGACAATTCCTCCTATTTCCATTATATTCAATAATTTACAGGATGATGGAATTACCGGCATTTACGACTCAGCCTTGAATACCCTTAAGAAGTGTTGAGCCAATTTTGTGAAATGCAGTCTGCAGTCTTTCTAGTGAAGATACTCCCAAATGGCAATTGAGGAGGAAGCTTAGATTCAATGATGATGAAGGAATTGCTTGGATATCCCACTCACAATGGTGTGTGACGTGAAGAGAAACCTGCATCTGGTGGTGACACCAATGCCTGCTGCCTTTGCCCAGGCAGGTGGCAGAGGTTACCGGCTGGGAGATGCTACTGGAGTAGCCCAGGTGAGCAAATGCAGTGATGTTAATGCTGTAAATGTCTTAACTTTAACGTTCACTTTCCCACTTTGCCGAAAATGGTAGATGCTCTACAAATATCCCCCAAATGATCCTCCGTATCCCAATTACAATCACAGACAGAACAATTGTATGCATTATTTGAGGCCAATGTCTAACGTGCTATCATTTTTTCCAAAAAGTGTCAAACATTGATGTTCAATTTGATTTTTTAAAGTTTTAAATGTGACGAATAAATTTGGTAAAGTAATCTTCTTCCAATCTATCTAATTTTTCTCTTACTTGCGCAAATCCTACAAAAAATAGTTGATGGTTGGTCAGTCCAACAGCAGGCAGGATGTTTTCTTCTCCATTCCGTTTCACCCAAGTTTTGTAAGCCTGCAATGTTTACAAAACATAATTAAGGTTGCAGTCAATTTAAGAATGACAAAATATTAATGGTAAATGGTAAAAATAATCAGTATATTAATGTTTACGTCCCGCTCACCCTCAGGAAAACTATATATACACCAAACCTATAATAACTCATAATAAGTTTCAATCTCTAATTTTCCCTTTTATAAAACGCAGAACAGGAAAGCACAGGAACAACACTGTCTACGCCGAACATGATGCCAAGACGAACTCTCATCAATCCGCACATATCTCTCCGTTTCCTGCACATCCATGTGCCCATCCAAATGTCTCTTCAATACCACAGTCATATCTACCTCGACAACCACCTCAGCAGAGTGTTCCATGCACTAACCACCGTCTGTACAAACACTTTTCCCCACACATTTCCTTTAAATATTGCCCTCCTCTCCTTAAAGCTATGCCCTCTAGGATTTGACATTTCCATCTTGGGAAAAAAGTTCTGAAGTTTACCTTTCCAATACATCTCATAATTTAATATTCTTCCTTCAGGTCTCCCAGAGAAAACAATCCAGAGAAAACAATCAAAGTCTGTCCAATTCAATCCAATTTGCAACTCTTATATCCATTGTTCTCACATTCACATTCATCTCTGGCTTTTGTCCACCATCTGTCTATCAAAAACAACCTCAACTGTATCAGCCTGCCAGGCTTTGTCCTGTCCCTGCACTCTTCCAGCTTTGTGTCTTTCCAAGTCTGTCAAACAATCTCCCTGCAGCTAATACCGCCCTAAACCAGGCATCATCCTGGTAAACCTCCTCTGTACCCTTCCAAAGCCTCCATATCCTTCCTATAATGGAGCAACCACAACTGCACACAATACTCTAAATGCATCCTAACCAAAGTCCTATACAGCTGCATAATGATTTCTTGACTCTTGTACTCAGTGCCTCGATCAATGAAGGCAAGCATACCAAATAGGACAAAAAGTGCTGGAGTAACTCAGTGGGTCAGGACACATCTCTGGAGAGCATGCATCCACGCTGGGTTACTCCAGCACTTTGTGTCCTTCAGTGTAAAGCAGCATCTGCGGTTCCTTGTTTCTAAAATAATACCAATTTTTTTCTCACGACAGGTGGGATCCTGGAGGAATGTTGTTCCTTTATTTAAGAAAGCAAGTAGAGAAAATCCAGGGAATTATAGGCCATTGAGCCTCACTTTGGTGGTCGTAAACTATTGGAGGGGATTCTTCGGGATATAATTTACTCACATTTGGAAGAGAATGGGATCATTAGGGCCATTTGATCGATGAAGATACAGCATTGGATGTTGTCTACATGGATTTTGGTACGACATTTGATAAAGTCCCTCATCATAGGCTGATGCAGAAGATTAAGATGCACAGGAACTTTGTTGTATGGATTCGGAACGGGCTTCCTGATAAAAGGATTGCGATGAAAGAATATTCACACTGGTTCATAAGTTCATAGGTTTCTGGGTGCAGAATTAGGCCTATCAAGTCTACTTTGCCATTCAATCAAGGCTGATATATTTTTCCCTCAACCCCAATCTCTTGCCTTCTCCCCAAAACCCCCTGACACCAGTACTAATCAAGAATCTGTCAATCCCTGCCTTAAAAATATCCATTGGCTTGGCCTCCTCAGCCTTTCGTGTCAATGAATTCCACAGATTCACCACCCTCTGACTAAATAAATTCCTCCTCATCTCCTTTCTTTCAGAATAAAGGTACTTCCTTTTATTCTGAGGCTATGGTCTCTGGTCCTGGACTCTCCCACTAGTGGGAACATCCTCTCCACATCCACTCTATCCAAGCCTTTCACCATTTGGTAAGCTTCAATGAGGTCCCCCCTCATTCTTCGAAACTCCAGCAAGTACAGGTCCAGTGCCGTCAAACGCTCATCATATGTTAACCCACTCATTCCTGGGATCATGCTCGTAAACTTTCTCCGGAACCTTCAATGGCATATTCTTCCACAGATATGGGGCCCAAAACTGCTCACATTACTGAAAGTGTGGTCTGACCAGTGCCTTATAAGCCCTCAGCATTACATCCTTGATTTTATATTCTAGTCCTCTCGATATAAATGCTAGCATTGCATTTGCCTTTCTTACTACTGATTCGACTTGCAAATTAACTTTTTGGGAATCCTGTACTGGCACTCCTAAGTCCCTTTGCACCTCCGATTTCTGAGTTCCTTTTCAATTTACAAAATAGTCTACAGCTTTATTCCTATTACCAAAATAAATTACTCCACACTTTGCTACACTGTATTCCATCTGCTACTTCTTTGCCCACTCTCCCAACCCGTCCAAGTCCTTCTGCAGAGTCCCTGCTTTCTCTACACTACCTGCCCCTCTTTGTATCATCTGCAAACTTGGCCACAAAGCCACAATTCCTTCATCCAAATGATTGATATATAACGTGAAGAGTAGCAGACCCAGCACCGACCCCTTGCGGAACTCCGCTAGTCACTGGCAGCCAACCAGAAAGAGCCCCCTTTATTGCTACTCTTTACCTTCTGCCATCCAGTCAACTTGCTATCCATGCTAGTATCTTCCCTCTGACACTATGGGCTCTCATCTTCTTTAGCAGCCTCACATGCAGCACCTTATCAAATGCCTTTTGAAAACAGGTAAAGGACATCCACTGACTCTCCTTCGTCCACCCTGCTATTGGCTCCCTCAAGGAATTCCAACAGGTCTATTGATGGTCTGTGACCAGTGAAGTTCTGCAGGTAATTCTGCTGGGAACCCTGTGTTGTGATATATATAAATGACTAGGATGTAAACATAGATGCGTTGGTTAGTAAGCTTGCTGAGGACACCAAGATTGCTGTGAGGAAGACTGTTCAAATATACAGTGGGATGTAAATTAGTTACACAAACGGGTGGAGAAATGGTAAAGGGAATTTAATCTGAGCAAGTGCGGGGTGTTGCACTTTGGGAGGTCAATTGTAAGCGGAAAATATACAATGAATGGCATGACCCTTAACAGCATTGATGTACAGAGGGATCTTGGGGTCCAAGTCCATAACTCTCTGGAAGTGGCAACACAAGTAGATAGAGTGGTAAAGAAGGCATATGGTATACTTGCTTTCATAGATCGGGGCATTAAGTAAGGAGTCAGGAAGTCCTGATGCAGCTTTTCAGGACTTGGGTTAGACTGCATTTCGAGTATTGTGTTGTGTGCAGTTCTGGTCGCCACATTACAGGAAGGATATGGAAGCTTTGGAAAGGTACAGAGGAGGTTTACCCCAATGATGCCTGTATTAACATCATGGGGAGGTTGATCAGACTTGGATAATTTTCTCCGCAAAGCCAGAGGTTGTGGGGATACCTGATAGATATGTTATTGGAGCCATAGTAATATTAAATTATTGGAGCTACAGAAAGGGTAGACAGTCGTGATCTTTTCCCAGTATTGAAAAATCAAATCCTAGAGGGCATAGCTTTAAGGTCAGAAGCTTAAAGGAGCTGTGTGGGGCAAGTTTTCAAACACAGTGTGTGGTGAGTGCCTGTAAAACACTGCCAGCAATTACTTTAACGTCATTTAAAAGACTTTTGGATAGGCATGCGGATGTGCAGAGAATCGAGGGACTAGGGTTATGTGCCGGTAGATAAATAATGTCTTGGCATCATATTTGGCACCAACTTTGTGAACCGAAGGGCCTGTTCTTGTGCAGTACCATTCTGTGTCTGTGTTTCTTCCAAATTGCAGGTGAGCAGATTAAATGCTATGAATTTAAATGAAACCACCCCTAATTCTTTTCACTGTTATCTGGGATAGACATTGAGACCAAAAGATCATAATTACATCACATCGCCTCATCTGCGGCTGCATAGTTATGAGGAATGTAAAGAAACTTATTACGCTTGCCCAACCTGCTTTCAAAGTGATTGTGCTGACCCCAGATGTGCATCCACAATGCATTCTATTTTAATTACTGTTTGGAAGGAATTTTCTATTCTTGTGTGTCTACCCTCCATAGACCATAGCCGAGCTATTGCATATTTAACTGTTACGCTTTATTTCATTGCTGCAAGAACGTTGTTTTTCCAAGCATGTACTTCATAATTCTTTTTACAGTGAGTCTTAGCTCACACATGTCTGATCATTTTGTTCACCCAATGATTTATCTTCTATCCTTATATATGACTTAAATGCTACTGTGTAGAACTCCTGAAGCTGAGTTGTGCGTTGGTATTGCTGGATATATATGACTTAAATGATACTATGTAGAACTCCTGAAGCTGTTGTGCGTTGGTAATTGCTGGATAGTGCAGCAGAGTGTCTACTGTCTGATACTGCAATACTACATGAACACAATTTAATTTTATCAACAACCCAATCAAGCATTTAGTGCAACACACCTCAGCAAATTGTTTCTGGACCCATTGCACATATTGCTCAGATATACTTGAAGGTTACTGGGCAGAGAAATTATATAAAATTGAATGCATTACATATTTTGATGACACTTGCACAAAATGCTTTTTAATGTAGGATGCAAGGCAAACAGTAATGGACTTGTACGATGAAATAGTCCCTAATTGAAGCCCATTTAAACGCAGCCAAAATGAGCCTGAGGTATTCATCATGTACGGGTTTATCCCCATTGAAATGGTTTGGTTGATGTATGATCTATTATTTTGGTTCTGCTACATATTCTTGCACCCCTGACCAGACAACATCTTCAGAAACATAGAAACATAGAAATTAGGTGCAGGAGTAGGCCATTCGGCCCTTCGAGCCTGCACCGCCATTCAATATGATCATGGCTGATCATCCAACTCAGTATCCTGTACCTATAGAAACATAGAAAATAGGGCCTGAGCTGGACATAAGAACCATTTGGACAGACTATTGTTGGAGCAGGGGCTAGGTGGATATATGATTGTCCAGGACAAGGGGTCATCCAGGACAAGGGGTCACAGCTTAGGGATAAGGGGGAAATCCTTTAGAACCGAGATGAGAAGGAATTTTTTCACACAGAGAGTGGTGGGTCTCTGGAACTCTCTGCCACAGAGGGTAGTTGAGGCCCGTTCATTGGCTATATTTAAGAGGGAGTTAGATGTGGCCCTTGCACCTAATTTCTATGTTTCTATGACCATTGATCATTTTTACCTCCACCCCTTTCCTATATTCCTGACCTCCAGCAAACCCTCTCTCCAACAACCTCTACTTTTGATGTGA
Organism: Raja brachyura; assembly: GCA_963514005.1. The sequence goes on along the minus strand of OY740794.1, from coordinate 3,366,036 downwards.
ATCTTCTCAACTCTCTCAATCTTATATCAACCTCACCTATCAATCCAGTCTCTCTCCTCACTTAAACCCCTCTTTTTCTCATAATCATGTTTACATCCTACTCCTGTCTCTCCCGACAGCACAATCCTTCAAACTCCATCTCACCATACAATTTCTACATAACATTCCAGCATTTCCACATCTCTAATTTAGTTCAATCCACTGCAATTTGCAACCCAATTTTACATTGGCAAAGGTTTTTTTCAAGATCAAAAGGAGTGTAACATACAGGTTCGGTGGGCAATAAGAACTTTGCTGCCAGTACAAGTCTTATACAAGTTCACCTCAAACCTCCATCTTAATGTATCCTCTACCATTTCTAGTCTGCTTTATTTGCAAGGTATCAATAAGATATGAAATACTTCACATTATTAACTGCCTATATATTTTTATAAAACTCTCCAACTTACATGATATGCAGCTTTGAGGCCTCCACTGTCAGCAATATTTTCACCCAAGGTTTGTTTTCCATTGACATGCTCTCCATTTACGGTGTACTCGTTGTATTGGTTGACCATACATTCAGTTTTGTTCTTAAAAGTTTCAAGTGAAGAGTTCTGCCACCATGGTCGTAAATTGCCATCTTTATCATGTTCCCTGCCTGCACACAATAATGTTACAGAGTAAAATGTAACATAACACCACATATCCATGACAATGCTGTAGCTCAAACTTAGCATCCTGTTTGCTCTAAAAAATGCAAATGCATCTGACAAATGAGCTCTTCTGCCCACACACCTACATACAACATTACATTGAATGTTAAAGCTGTTTTGTTGATGAAGGATGTCAGCTGCGGGTTCAAACTGGTCTCATTTTACTGAAGAAGGATCAGGAGAGATTTGAAGGAGGTATCCATTCCTATTAACATGTAGTTTAAGAATCAGGCAGCAGAGTTAAAATTTGGAGTATAAATGACTCAGGGAATATGTGGAAAAACTCTTTTATGCGAAGAGCGATTATGACCTGAAATTCATTGCCTCCGTGTGCGAATGGAGTTGAGAATTAATCCGTACTTTCAAAAGATAACTAGATAGGTAATGGAAGAGAGAATATTTCGTCTTGAAGAAAGAAGGAATGGACTGCTGAGATTGCCAAGACTTGATCGGTTGAATGTCTGCTTCTGTCCCATAACAATTCTATGGGTCTGTCAGAAACTTAATCGACTTGAAATGATAACTCTGTTTTTTTTGTCTCCAAGGTTGTTGAGTATTTCCAGTATTTTGTGTTTGGTTACATTTATAGCGATGAACAGTGGTCTGACCAAGTATCCAGTCCATTGCACCTTTCACATTTCAAGGGATAAATACAGAATTATTTCTCAAAGAGTGCTGCTGGTTAGCTCCACTATGGTCATTAATACTAGAGAGATCAACAGCAATTGAAATCCCGCTTGAAAGTGGACTGTAGTCAAAAGTCAAACAAACTTTATTGTCATTTAGAAATACATCGATATATGCAATTCCTAACGAAATTCCGTTGCATTTGCATTGTAACGTCCAGGTTCAGGAACGCCTCTTCCCCACAGCCATCAGGCTATTAAACACAATGAATACGCTCTGAGCTCTGAACTGCAAAAGACTATATTATTATTTGTTATTTGCACTATATTTGTTCTTTATTGAACTTTTTCTTTTTATTCCCCGTTATATACAATGTTTACACATTCCCATATTCTGTTGTGCTGCAGCAAGTAAGAATTTCATTGTCCCGTCCGGGACACATGACAATAAAACACTCTTGACTTTTGACTTAACTCTTGACTACAACTAAATGGTAGAAGAGTAATATTTCATTTTATCGTGTAAATCATTCATGAGCCTGGCGTGTCCAATACAATGGAGACAGAGAACTGTTCCAAAATTATGATAATTATGGTTATCTTAATATTGAAACAATCCCACTCCAGTTAAAGAACACTCTGGTAAGAGTTGCAAGTCTATGCCTGCAAAGTTCCAGTGACAAAATAGTAAAACTGCAAATTTGGTGCTTGCGACCATTACTGTACCTTGGTCATCAAAGGCATGTGTTAATTCATGACCCATCACCACACCAATGCCACCAAAGTTCAGAGACCTACAGTTAAGTCAAAAAGAAACATCAGTAATTCAGTATCTGCACAATGAACATTTAATTTAGATGTCATCCCTCAAATGTGTCACGGGAAATACTTACTTTGGGCTGCTTCTGGCATAGAACGGGGCTTGCAAAATACCCGCAGGAAAGACAATCTCATTTTTTGTAGGCACATAATAGGCATTAACAGTTGGAGGTGTCATGCTCCACCTAGACACAAATGACAAGTACAAGATTGAGTATTCCATCTGCTCTTAATTATGGTTTATCAGTATACAATTACTACAGACTTTACATGTGAAGACTTTATTTATATTTTCTTTCATTACATCTCTCAGAAGTGACAGAAATGTTCCAAACAGAAGTAAATATTTGCAGTCAGCATTAATATTTTTATGAGGACTGTATTCATTTAATGAATATTCTGTCAAATAGTTAAGGGGAAAGTATATAGTTAATGGCAAAACCATTAACAGCATTGATGGGTAGGGGGATCTTGTGGTCCACAGCTTTCAGTGGCATCATAGGTTGATAGAGTGATAAAGAAAGAAGGCATATGGATTACTTGCCTTCATCACAGGGCATTGAGTATAAGAGTCGGGAAGTTGTATTGCAGCTAGGACTTAGTTTAGGCCACATTTGTGGCAGTGTGTGCAGTTCTAGTCACCCCATTACAGGAAGGATGTGGAGCTTAGGAGAGGGTGCAGAATATGTTTACCAGAATGCTGCCAGGATTAGAAGGTATAGACTATAAAGAGAGGTTGGACAAACTTAAATTGTTTTTGCTGAAGCATCGGAGGCTAAGGGGAGACCTGATAGAAGCATATACAATTATGAGGGGCATAGACAGGGTAGACAATCAGAACCTAGAGGCATATGAAAAATTAACAAATTAAAATTCTTTAATAACTTTTAAAATGTACAATTTCATCAGAACTTTTGTCTGTGTGGAAAAAGATAAGTAATGCAAGGTGAGCCGATATATCAGAGCACATACTGGTCTCGGTTGGGTGTTTTCCGAAGTTGGTCAGCCATAATCCTGGCTGAAAAGTTGTAGAAATTCAACATATTTTGAAAGAATGAATCCTCTGATACTTCATACTAAGTAAAAATGGAAACATACAGATTATTGGAAGAGAGTTCAGCAATTTGTTAAAAACAATGTGCATTTGGTTTAGTAAGGTATAGTTTAGTATGGTTTAATGGTACAGTATTGGACCATGACCTTTGCCAACCATTGATCACCTAGTTCACATTGATCGCATTAGTTCTATGTTAGCCCACTTTATCATCCACTCCCTACACACTCGGAGCAATTTAAAGGACAATTAACCTATACATCTGCATGTCTTTGAGATCTGGAAGGAAACCCACACGGTCACAGGGAGAACATGCAAACTCTACACTGACAGCACCCAAGGTCAGGATCGAACCCGGATCTCTGGCACTATGAGGCAGTTACTCTACCACTGTGCCATCCCGACACTGAGCTAGGCTTTATTTGTTATTTGTGAAATTCCATTGACAATTCTTCAATAATTGACAAGTAATATGATCCCAAAAGAAGCTTCAGGATTTCTCAGATACTCTGCACCTTCACCCCACTATCCTGAACTTAGGAAAACAATGAACAGTTAGTAAGAAAGACACAAAATGCTGTAGTAACTCAGTGGGTCAGACAGTATATCTGGAGAACATGGATAAGTGACGTTTCAGGTCAGAACCCTACTAGGTATTTCTAGATAGTTATTTTAGATATTTCTGTGCAACCTCATTGCTCCATTGTTGTGGGGCTGGTTTAGGGACCACCGGTCTAAGATGCCTTCCCATTTGTAGACAAAATACAAGGAGAAAGTCAAGGTGGTTTACATTTGTGTTATACTTACCAGAGAACACTCACCACTGTCCTCACCACCAGTCCAATCATTATAGCTGCATAGGAGTCTTGGTGAAGCATGTTATTTGGACACAGTTTCCAGAATTGAACCTTATAAAGAATGCTGGGTCTCAAGCATGCACGCTTTTCAACTCTTTTCCCTGCCTCAAATGTACCTGAAATTCTTAGTTATATCAGATTCACTGTCCCTTTACATTGTTTCATAGATTCATAGAGTGATACTGTGTGGAAACAGGCCCTTCGGCCCAACTTGCCCACACCGGCCAACATGTCCCAGCTACACTGGTCCCACTTGCCTGCACTTGGTCCATATCCCTCCAAACCCGTCCTATCCATGTACCTGTCTAACTGTTTCTGAAATTATGGGATAGTCCCAGCCTCAAGTACCTCCTGTGGCAGCTCGTTCCATAAACCCACCCCCTTTGTGTGAAAACGTTACCCCTCGGATTCTTATTAAATCTTTTCCCCTTCATCTTGAACCCATGTCCTCTGGCCCTCGATTGCCCTAATCTGGGCAAGAGTGTGCATCTACCCGATCTATTCCTCTTATGATCTAGTACACTTTTCAGTATCTTAAATCCTTTGTTTTTTTTATTTACTCACGCCATCATAGACTTCATCCAATTCTCTGGCATCTAAAATGAAGTGTGGAAAACCAATCATGTCATAAATGGCATCAGCCTAACAGAAATGGGGAAAAAGTGCAAAATGTGTCAGAACAGTGACATAACATATTATAAAGTAACCATTTAAAATGTGTTAATCATTAAATATGCTAAAAGATATCCAGATGCAGCCCTGTTTGTTGGAATCCCAACAAAGACAAATAAGCACGCAAGGCTGGAGTAACTCAGCGGGTCAGACAACATCTCTGGAGAAAAGGTTAGGTGACGTTTCGGGTCGAGACCCTTCTGAAGAAGGGTAGCTTGGTTTGAGAATAGCTCTGCTCAAGGCCACAAGAAATTGCAATTGTAGACGTAGTCCAGTCCATCACACAGACCAGACTTCCCATCATTGACTCCATTTACACTTCAGCTGCCTCAGAAACGCAGACAATAATCAAATAAATTACTCCAGCTTCTTCAAAAGGGCCTCAACACAAAACATCTCCTATTCCTTTTCTCCAGAGATGCTGTCTGACCCGCAGAATCACTCCAGCTTTTTGTGTCTATCTTCGGTTTAACCCCAGCATCTGCAGTTCCTTCCTACCTAAAGACAAATAAGCAATTCTTTCCATGACACCAATGAGCTGAGTTAAGGGCCTGTCCCACTTTCACGACCTCTGCCAAGTTTACCCTTGACTCATACTCGCAGCATAGTCGTCACAAGGTTGTAGGAGGTCGTAGGTAGGTCGTAGCAGGCCGTGATGCTAGTCGTAGGTACTTGTGGCATCAAGTACGTCGGGGCGTTTTTCTAGCATGATGAAAAATGTCCACGAGTAAAAAAGGTTGTGAATTAGGTTGTGAAAGTGGGACAGGCCCTTTAGTGGCTGCTGTCAATGATATTATCCGCAAAAGTTTAATCACTGCAGCACAGAAAGATCGCGGAGTCAGGGGATATGGGGAGAAGGCAGGAACAGGGTACTGAATGTGCATGATCAGCCATGACTGGCAGTGCTGGCTCGAAGGGCCGAATAGCCTACTCCTGCATTTATTGTCTATTGTCTATTATTGTAAGCTGCAAACATGACCATTTTCCTCTACATAAACAGAAGTGCTAAAATATAATTATAGTGTGGTTGTACACACAGCTTCAAGGTCAGACTGACAGGTCTAACAGCATGAATCTCAGCCTGCAGTACTCTGCATGTACCTCCAGTGGGTCATGCACATGCAACCAACCTCATACACAAGAGAATTGTTCATTTCAATATATAAATAACAGCATTATTAATTTGGCATGTGAGGTTTGATTTTAGCTCACTGGGCATCTTGGAGCTCCAAAAGGAAAGAAAGTTGAGAAACATCTGCCAAACTCGGGACCTAAAACTTGGATTTTTACAGCCATTTTCCTGCACTGTATTGGAAAGTTTTTTTCCACAGTTCTTGTGCTGAGTGATTACTTTATACACAGTAGAGGCATTGGCTACATTTTGGAAGTTTTGAGATTCACATTGTATTTTAAGTTCTGATTAACATGGAATGACCACCTCTGACCACCAGAACAGAAATAGTCCCAACAGAGTTTAAGCTGCCGAAGTAAGGCACAAAAGGCTGGAGTAACTCAGTGGGTCAGACAGCATCTCTGAAGAAAAGGAATAGGTGACATTTTTGGTTGTGATCCAAAATGTAATCAAATCCTTTTTTCCAGACATGCTGTCTGACCAGCTGAATTACTCCACTTTTGTGTCTGTCTTTAGTTTAAACCAGCATCTGCAGTTCCTTCCTACACAGAGTATAAGCTACCTGTGATATGTTGCAATACCAGCACCTGAAGAGTTATATCAAGAGGTGGGAGACATTTGCAATATAGTGTATGAGAACAAGTTCAAATTGAACCTGCTGGACCTGTTTTATGCATGGTGACTATATTACAAGTAGAAACTTCAAGGGCACAGCGCATCTAGAGGATTCCATGGCATGGTGTAAACATTACTATGTACCAAGTGTCTGATAGCTCTTCTGCCAGAGAGAATGAATAAACATGGATTTATAAATTGTACTCCGGCGCAAATATTACCAACAATCGGTCGTGGAACAACCACATTTATGCGATGGCCAAGAAGGCACAGTAATGTCTCTACTTCCTGAAGAAACTGAGTCAATTTGGCTTGGCTCCAAATCTTACAACTTCTGCAGGTACACTGTAGAAATCATATTGTCGGGCTGTATCACAGCCAGGTTTGAGAATAGTTCTGCCCAAGACCACAAGAAAATGCAGAGGGTTGTAGATATAGTCCAGTCCATTACACTCCATTGACTCCATTTACACTTCAGCTGCCTCAGAAATGCACCCAATATAACCAAAGACGTGGCTCACACTGGTCAATCCTTCTTCTCCCTGCTCCCGTCTGGCAGAAGGTACAGGAGCTTGAAAGCACACACCACCAGACTTTTCTGCTCTGCTATCAGGTTTTGTAGTGGACACAAATTGCTGGAGTAACTCAGCGGGACAGGCAGCATCTCTGGAGAGAAGGAATGCGTGACGTTTCAGGTCGAGACCCTTCTTCAGTCTCTTTTCTTCCTACACAGGTTTTGTAGTGGTCCTTACATACATAGTGAACCATCGAATCCACCTCCACCCAATTGCAGACATTGGACTTTGTCCATGGAACTGAGGCACTGTGACACTGCTGAGGGCTATGTTTTGCATTCTGTATTTTGCCCTTTGCTCTGTCTCTTGTACTTGAGTTTGACTCGATTGTATTTATGTATATTATTATCTAATCTGATCATATAGCTGCAAAGCAAAGCCTTTCTCTGTACCTCAATACATGTGGCAATAATAAACCTAAATGGTGGCGCAGCGGTAGAGTTGTTGCCTTACAGCGATTGCAGCGCCAGAGACCTGGGTTCGATCCTGACTACAGGTGCTGTCTGTACGGAGTTTGTATGTTGCCCCGTGACCTGCGTGGGTTTTCTCCGAGATCTTTGGTTTCCTCCCACACTCCAAAGATATACAGGTTTGTGGGTTAATTGGCTTGGTGTATGTGTAAATTTTCCTTAGTATGTGAAGGATAGTGTTAATGTGCAGGGATCACTGGTAGGTGCGGACCAAGTATGCCGAAGGGCCTCGTTCTACGCTGTATCTCTAAACTAAACTAAACTGATCATGATTTTTATATGTTTGCCTTTGTTTGCTTCACTTAATAAAATTAAAAAGTAGTGCTCTATTTTCCCGCGCTGGAGCTGACACAAAACTAAATGTTTCTGTTTTCTTTTAATCTTGATAGATGCCATTGTCTTTGCTAGCTGAGAACTGAGGCAGAAGATGTAGAATGCTAAACACTGCAAGATGCCTCTATTCATGATACTTGAACAGGTCAGCACATTTCTCATTGTTAGAGCAAAATAGATCATTAAATGAAGTATTGCAGAAAAAAAACTCAAATATTAAAAAGGAATAAAAGGAATCTTATAATTCGATATATAATTAAAATAGTTTGCCTGGAAAATTGCTTAGCGGTCCTGTCCTGGTATGCTTATTTAGAGTCATAGAGTGATACAGTGTGGAAACAGGCCCTTCGGCCCAACTTGCCCACACCGGCCAACATGTCCCAGCTACACTAGTCCCACCTGCCTGCGCTTGGTCCACATCCCTCCAAACTTGTCCTATCCATGTACCTGTCTAACCGTTTCTTAAACATGGGGATAATCCCAGCCTCAACTACCTCCTCTGGCAGCTTGTTACATACACCCACCATCCTATTAAATCTTTTCCCCATCACCTTGAACCTATGTCCTCTGGTCCTCGATTCCCCTACTGTGGGCAAAAGACTCTGAGCATCTACCTGATCTATTCCTCTCATGATTTTATACACCTCAATAAGATCACCCCTCATCCTCCTGTGCTCCAAGGAATAGAGACCCAGCCTACTCTACCTCTCCCTATAGTTTAGACCCTCTAGGCCTGGCAACATCCTCGTAAATCTTCTCTGAACCCTTTCAAGCTTGACAATAGCTTTCCTATAACATGGTGCCCGGAACTGAACACAATGCTCTAAATGAGGTCTCACCAACATCTTATACAACTGTCGTACAATCTCATCACCGTCTTGTACAATTTGTTGAGTTGTGCTAGCAGCAACCTTTTTAAGCAAGTTAGAATGCTAGGCTAATTGGCAGCTAGGTTCTGCTCAAGTAGTCCTCAAACATTACTGTCAAAAAATACAATAAGAGTGCAATTCCTTCCCAGGGAAGGCCACTGACTTTTAGGTTGCCGAGCAAAGTAGAGTTTCACCACAAGTGCAACAACTGAAACATAAATAAACAAATGGACTAAAATAAGAAAACATGCTTCCTCTCACGGTAAACAACTTGCTATTGCAGAATATTAATTAAAATGAAACATACATACAAATAAATTTTCTATTAAAAAACTGAGCTCTTCTCTAAATATTTTGCAGAAATTGTTATTTATGTTCTCATCATGTGTGGTCCTTGCAACTGTAAATTTTCGTGCTAAGTGCACCAATAATTCAGACTACTGCTTAGTGTTTCACTTGACGGGGCATTATGAGGTCCAGAGTTTGTAATAGGCCATGAAAACCCAGCGGCGACCAGAAAAAGGTACGACCCTTTGGGTGACTACTCACGACTATATAGGCGTCACCCAGCCTGGCTAGTCATGGTGACGCCTGTATGGTCGTGAGTAGTCGCCCAAAGAGCCGTACCTTTTGCTGGTCGCCGCTGGATTTTCAACATGTTGAAAATTTTCGGCGACCTGCTGCGACTATGACGGGTGCTGGCAGCCGCCGAAAAAATCGTGTAAGTGGGACAGGTCCTTAAAGCTTTCCCCTCGCACCTTAAACCTGTGTGCTATGTTTCTTGATTCCCCTACTCTGGGTAAAAGACTTTGTGTATCTTCCGTATCTATTCCCCTCATGATCTTATACACATCTATAAGAACACCCCTCATTCTCCTATACATTTAAGGAATAAAGTCCTAACTTGCCCAATCTCTTCCTGCAGCTCAGGCCCTCATGTCCTGGCAACATTCTTGTAAATCTTCTCTGCACTCTTTCTAGTTTAACAATATATTTTCTACGGCAGGGTGAACAAAACTGAAGAGATCACGTCACCAATACCTTGTGCAGCAGCAACATCTTCTATTCTCAATACCCTGACTGATGAAGCCCAATGTGCCAAAAGCCTTCTTGATCACCCTATCTAACCGTGATGCCACTTTCAAGGAGCTATGTGGCTGCACTCCTGGACCCGCCTGCTCTACAAAGGTTCCCCAGAGCCCTGCCATTCACTATGAAGGCCCTGCTTTAGTTTGACTTCCCAAAATGCAACCCTCGTGCTTATCTGCATTAAACTCCATCCACCATTCCTCAGCTCAATTGTCGAACAGATCAAGATCTTGCTGTAAATTTTGATAACCAACCAGGTTAGTGTATGATCAGGCCCAGGAGATTTATATACCTATATACAGTTTGTCTGAGTACATTCAGCACCTCCTCAACTATAATATTGACATTCCTCCAGACACTTCCATTAACTGTCCCAAGTTGCCCAGTCCTCATATTTTTCTCCGCAGTAACAACAGAGGACAAATACTAATTTGCCGACTGGCGGCAGCGTTGCTCTGTCCAGCGGTAAGTTAACCTGAAGGTAAGTTTTCCAGGGTTTTGAGTTTTTCTTTTTTGCAGGAATCTCTGTACAGAGGTGCACCTGCACGACTGTTGGGACGAAGTCCGGCCTGGCCGCAAAACCGGTCATGGACCGCGGAGAATCCCAGTCTCGGCCACGGATACCGGGACCGAGGGGAAACCGGCTACAGAGACCGCGGAAGTGCGGGTAGCCGGCGGCCGGCGGATTCGCCACCCAAGTCACTGACAATTAAGTGGCCTCCAGACCGGCTGGGGTTCCCCGGTAGGGGGTAAAACTAACCACACGTCAGCTAGGTCTGTAAGCCAGGCCAGGAGAGTGTCTCCCCCCCCCCCCCCGACATACGGGGGACATCTGCCTCCAGACCGGCTGGGGTTCCCTGGAAGGGGGTAAAACTAACCACACGTCGGCAAGGTCTGTAGCCAGGCCAGGAGGGTCCCATCATCCAACATACAGGGTACACCTGCTCCCAGACCGGCTGTGGTTCCCAGCAAGGGGGTAAAATGAACCACAAGCCGGCAAGGTCTGTGAAGTCAGGCCAGGAGGGTTCCCCACCCCCCCCACATACAGGGGCCAGCTGTATCCAGACTGCTGTGGTTCCCCACGTAGGGAGTAAACCAACAGCAGTGGGGCAGGCCTGTGCAAGTCAGGCCAGGAGGGACATCACCAACATATAGCGGTCAGCCGCTTCCAGACCGCTGTGGGTCCCCAGAAAGGGGGTCAAACCAGAGGTAAGATGGTCAGGTTTGTGGACTAGGGGAGCCAGGCCAGGAGGTTTTCTGATGGAGAGGATTCCCTGCTACATGGGTAAAGTTTTTAAATGTTCAAACCCACATGGAGCAACTGATGGAGAGGTGCTCCACAATGATATACTCCAAAGGAGGGAGTTATCAGCCCGGGTATTATGGAGAACCCGCAGGCAGCAGCATTTTCGGGCTGCACAATGTCTCCCTCTCTGAGGAGGGGACCAGTTTCAGTCTGACCCAGAGCAAAAACCTGACATAGGGCCGCTGGAGGGGCCATGTCAGCACAGGTAGCCTCAGGTGCCTGCGGCAGCACCTGTTTTCAGGGCTGCCTACGAATCTCCCTCTCTGTGGAGGGGAATGCGAGTGATCAGTTGGGAACTGACTTCAAATTCAAAGTATGTCCGTGGGAGCACGCGCATAAGGCTTTAAGAGACTCGCTGATGCTACACGTGCTGGCAGTGTATAGCGCTATCTGGGTGACATTGGAGGGCATGAAATCCAGGAAATTAAACCAGCCACCGAATCATCTCTTCAGGTAAGACCTTTCCCACAGGTAAGACCAGGATGTGGATGCAAACATCTGTCGGACTAATCGAGGTACCGATGACGAGCAAAGCTTCACCGGTAGGCGACGACACACCCCACGCCTCCATCGGGGGCAGCAGTTCACTGAAGCCGATGGCAGCTTGAAAGTTGTACACAGAAATATGGCCAGCGTTGTCTTTCGAGGCAGGCGCAGAATTATGGCCAGAGCTGTCTTTCGAGGCAGGCTCAGTATGATGAGGGTTTTCAGACCAAGGCCCAAGCCGGTCTCAGGGGAAATATGGAATCCACGCACCCTACCAGTCCTCCTCTCCAATCAAGGAGGGGAAAAATAACCTGCATCAGCGGCCTTTGGACTTACCATAAGACCACCGGTAACCATGGAGGTAGGTGGGTCTGGTTCTTCCAAAACATGGGTTGCGGACCATTTACATGTTGGTAATATTTACACTTGTTTTTTTCTACAAGTGACCATGATTGCATGAGATTCAGATCTGGGTTTAATAAACTGATGATAACATGTGATTACTTTATACTGCACAACATACGTAGGTTCCAAGCAGGCTTGGAATTGGGGCCGGAGTTGTCTTTTGAGACAGGCCCAGTATTATGGGCAGGATTGCCTTTCAGGACAGGGTGAAAGATGGAAGATGTCACTTCACCCGGATTTAACTCGTATGTGCAATATAGACTTTCAAAATGGGAAACTACGTTACTGTCTAATTATTGATTCTCTAGGAGCTATATGGCAAGCATCGATCTCAAAGATGCATGCTATTCAGTTCCCATTTACAGGGATCTCCGGAGATATTTGAAATTTATCTGGATGGGTCAATGCTAACAGTTAAAGCGTTGCAAAAAGGGCTAACTTCAGCTCCCAGGTTTATTTACCAAATTAGTTAAACCGGTGCTTGGGCTGCTCAGAGCTCTAGAACATTTGTTATCACCTATCTGGATGATGTTAAACGCTGTATTTTACTAAAATTAACTGTATTTAATTAATTATAATAGCCCAAACTATATTTGAGGAATTGGGGACCTTTAATCCATCCAGTTAAATTTAATCAGTCAGAACAATTGACTATTGGGATTTACATTTAACTATCAACTTAACAGGGACTCCGCCCTGGGGCAAAAGGTGGAATTAACAGAAGCCTGTAACAACCTTGTTGTTATTAAGCAGCCTTCTACTCATCAAGTGTAATTGGCAATACAGCAGCTGTGTTTCAGCGGTGCAAATTAGGCCTTTGTATTATCAGAACTTACAACGTGCAAAGAATTAACCCCTCAAGTACCATGTAGGTCATTGTTAATAGACCTATGCCTTTCCACGCTGAAGCTACCGATGTCACAATGGTGGCAGTATTCAGCATTGCTCCAGAAAGTTTGGTCAGTAATCGTCAGTAATTACAAACGGATGCTAGTCCTCAAAGATGAGAAATTACGACTGCCATCTCCAGTTACGGAGGCGGATGCGGTTTGCATGAGTCACCAATTTTCAGTTATTGGTATCAACTACCTATAGACACCAGGTGCATCCTATAGGTTAAAGGTTATTGTGAGAACATGCATAATCTGCATGCTCAACCCCAAGTTGATACACTATGGTGGTGGCATGTGTAAGTCACATGTGTGCAATAAAGTTAAAGTATCCCATGATTTTTACCTAACCTCGTTTGAGGCTATTGTACCATTAAGTGAAATCAATGACAACACAGAATGGATGTTGGATCACAAAGTATTTAATGTCATCATGGCTCCATAGAACACCGAATATCGATATGTTTACATCCAGGCTCATTTACCAGTTGTAAATATGGGGCATACAGTGGCGAGAGATACATTCCTCCCCAGTATGGCGATAGTGTATCTTGCATGTCTTTTCTCCATACTGCCACATCAGTCGGGTCTTGCAACAATCCAGCAAGACACCGCTTCAGGCGTTTCGAACTGCCTGACTGCCCATGGTTCCCGCTAATGTTAGGAATAATATACAACCTAATATGGTTATTCACAACATAAAACTTGCTGGTTCTGCCTGAGACATGGAAAACCAGCCTCTGCAAGAAAATCAATCCATTGAATTGCAGACTCTGAGACGACTATGCCTGCGGCTCGGGTTGTCACACCGGCCCATGAAGTGCTCACTGCAGAGAGCAGGTAAAGCACCAAAAGGCAGCACATTTCCACTGGGAAGCGTTTTGGGAAGCGTTTTGTTTGAATACATGTGTTACATATATACAGCACGGATAACTGACGTCTTACATTTCATTTTCAAATGGGTCTTTGACAGTAATGAACTAAAAGTGCCATTAACTGCCAACGTGCTTTCTCATCATATTTACTGCAGCAGTGGAATCGACACTGTCGGGCCTCACCCTCTGATATCCAGAATTATATAGGATATCTTTGACACAAGCTCTCACCAGCCTGGTAACACGGAAGCATGGGACATTGACATAATGTTAACATTACTTCACCAGGGGGCTCTAGCTACATCCTTATCTTTAGCCGGCACTCATAGGGTACTTATCCTCGTGGCACTGGCCACAATGCAACGGGTCCAGTCACTACATAAATTGCGACTGGACTGGATGGTAACATCTGCAATAACATAACATTTTATTTTTTTGAATTAATTAACCAGAACTAACCAGGGGCGTTAGGTCACAAATTAGTTTAATGGCATACCCTATGGACCTTCGGTAATGTGTGGTCACACATTTACAACTATACGTCTAGGTCACCTAGAGCCTTAAAGGCTCCAAACTAGCAATATTTGTTTGTTACAAACAACTTCATAAGAAGTTCGACCAAGCCCAGGTGGATAACATGAGGTTTTGGCAAATGCATGAGTCGATACAAATATTAACAACACTCACTCCACCAGGGCTGCTTCTACATCAGCCCCAAGGGTTATGTATGTTCCACTGGACCACATCCTCGCAGCTGCAGGATGGTCAAACGAAAATACTTTACCAACTTTTTAACCCATTTCCAAACCGGGGGTATTTGCCAACTTCATTTTAGATTTAACTTCGGAGTCACGTGAGTGACTACGTGAAGACCCCGCCAGCACACATGCGCGACATATCGTCGTACGCATGCGGAAGCGACGGTCGGGAGGAGCGGGGCTCCTCCAGCGCAAGTTAAATAGCTTATGCCAGGTAAGTCTCACCGGAGGTAGTGAGTCGACGACCAGCGAAATGGAAAGAAAATTGAAGAGAACAGCGGCCAAAGCAGCTGCCAAGGAGAGCAGCCAGCAGAGAGCCGCCTCTCCAGAGTTACAGGTTTTACCTGCAGCTCCCAACTTTTCGCCCTTTGGGACCGTTGGTACGCCACGGTCGGGCGGGAAAACCACCCGGAAGTCGGCCGGGGCCGACTCAGAGGAGTCCGGTCCCGAGGACACCCCGTTCGCAGATGGCGACGGAGGTCGTCTAAACCGCATAGAGCGGATGATGGAGCAAATGCTCCAACGTGACCTGCTAATGCAGGGGCAGGGTCACAGTGGGACTCCTAGCAGGCCCACGGCAAGTTCCTATCGAGGACTGCCCAATGTCTCCCCCTCTATACAGGGGAGCGTTGAGGGTCAGAACTGGGCTGACCCAGAAGAAGGGGAGCTGGTTGAACTGCCAAAAGTGTCAGGGGTGTGTGAAGACTACATGGATATGGTAAGCAAGCATGCTATGCCTAACAAAAAAGGCTTACCTATCCACCCTAAGCTGGCTGCCAGCATCAACTATATGGCAACTAACCAGTTGCAGGAACAGGCCATTAATGCTACAGCAGACAAATATATGGCACCTGAGAACTGCAACTCATTGAATGTACCTGCAGTAAATAACCCTATTTGGAGAAACATGAGCCCCTCTAGTAGAGGCCAGGAGATTAAACTTCAGAGGATTCTGAAGCTCCTAACCGCAGGGATTACGGCAGTAGCAAGAACTGCAGTGGGTGTGGATATGCCGGAAGAATTACAGGATGCTTTGGCTCTACTCTGTAATACTCAATTTGAGATTAACAGTTTTCGGAAGAACATCATAAAGCCGGCGCTTAACCCCAAGTTTGCGGGGTTGTGTAAGCCTGGGAAGACTCAGCCTCCTAGCCTGCTGTTCGGGGAAGATCTCCCAAAGCAGGTTAAAGACCTCGACGAGGAGGCCAAGGCTTTGGGCCTTATAAAACCTGGCTACACTAAGCCGCAACACCCACACAGACAGCACCCCATACACATCCACCGGGCAGAGTTACCATAACAGGTCTGCCGGTGGTGAAAGCTCGAAGGCCGGTATTCCTGCACAACGGTCTTTTTTAGGCCAAGGCCCAGGCCGGCCTTCTTGGAAGATGCGCCACTCCCAGAACACCCACAACCAACCAAGGAAGCAAGGACAGAAACCTCCACACCGGCAGTAACCATGGAGGTAGGTGGGTCTGGGGTCCCCAGAAACACATCTGGTCTAAATTCACTTTGTGTAGGGGGCAGGTTGCACATGTTCTTCGAGAATTGGCTCACTTTTACCTCTGATCCTTATATACTCAGAAGTATCCAGGGCTATAAAATTGAATTTGTTCATGAACTCCCTACCCCGGTACAGCATGCACCTAGCCGGAAATTTGTCCTAAAAGAAAGGACAGCAGGGCATGCTGAACTACAAAGATTAATAGAAAAAGGGGTAGTTGAGAAAGCCATCAAAGAACCTCAGGAGTTCGTGTCTAATATATTCACCAAAAATAAAAAAGACGGCGGGTGCCGCATCATTATAGATTTGACCGATCTGAATACTTCTGTCCAGTATATTCATTTTAAAATGGACACCTTTAATACTGCAATACAGTTAATAGCCAATGGGTACTACATGGCATTCATTGACCTCAAGGATGCATATTATTCAGTACCCATACACAAGGATCATAGGAAATACCTAAAATTTGTCTGGATGGGACAATTATGGCAATACAAAGCTTTGCCCAATGGGTTGTCGTCAGCACCCAGATTATTTACCAAGATATTAAAACCAGCTTTGGCGTATTTAAGGAAACAGAAACATACTGTTATGGCCTATCTTGATGACATCCTCATAGTGGGGGAGAATTTGGAAATGGCTACTTTGGCAGTTACAGCCACGAAACGTCTTTTTCAGAAGCTGGGGTTTATGATACATCCAGACAAATCAATATTGGAACCTTCTACCACCATGAGATATCTGGGGTTCATTATTGACTCAGTGCAAATGTCTGTCACGTTGCCACCAAGCAAGGTGGAAGACCTGATAGAGGCTTGCAGGAGCCTCATTGGCATTAAGGTCCCATCCATTCGGCAGGTGGCCAGAGTGATTGGGAAGATAGTAGCTGCATTTCCTGCAGCACAATTTGGGCCCTTACATTACCAAAACTTACAAAGAGCCAAAATTACAGCGCTCAAAAATCATGCTGGCCATTTCGACAGGCCCATGAAAATTTCCGGAAAGGCAAAAGCCGAATTATATTGGTGGATGGGTAATGCCCAAAATTGTTCTAAACCTATCAATATCATCAATCCCTCGATCATCTTACAAACGGATGCCAGTGCCAAAGGGTGGGGAGCTACTAACACTACCTCTAGTTGTGGAGGTAGATGGAGTGCACCAGAATTAACCCTATTCAAAAACTTGGGGATTAACTATGCAGAAATGCTGGCAGCATTTCACGGCCTTAAAGCATACTGCACTAATATGCACAAAGTTCATATAAGAATACAAATTGACAACACCACGGTGGTAGCATATATTAACCATATGGGCGGTATAAAGTCGACATCGTGTGATGAATTGGCTAACAATATCTGGCACTGGTGTCTGCAAAGAGAAATTTGGATTTCAGCTACTTACCTTCCAGGTAAGCTAAATACAGTGGCAGACACCAGATCACGTAAATTCAACGACAACATAGAATGGATGTTGGATCGGAATGTGTTTTCAGATATTGTAGAACGTTATGGAACACCAGATATCGACCTTTTCGCGTCCAGGCTAAATCACCAACTACCAACATATGTTGCTTGGGATCCAGACCCGGGGGCAGTAACGATGGATGCCTTCTCGCTACATTGGGGGGATCTATTTTGCTACGCATTTCCTCCTTTCTGCCTCATCAGTCGGGTCTTGCAGAAAATAAAGCAAGACTCAGCATCGGGTATTTTGGTGGTGCCCGACTGGCCTACCCAACCATGGTTCCCTATGGTACAGAAGATGGCCACAGAACCCTGTATCAGGGTGAACAAAAGACCAAGCCTGCTCGTTCATCCTGTTACAGGAGAATGTCATCCATGTCATGACCGCATGGACTTGTTAATTTGCAGATTTTAAAACGGCCACTTCACGGATTCGGGCTCTCCAACAGGACCATTGATACCATCACAGCAGCCTGCAGAGAGTCCACAAGAAAGCAGTACCTGACCTACATCAGGAAATGGGAAGGATACTGCGTCACAGCCAACACAACATATGAAACCGCCACTATAACGGAAGTGCTGGAATTTTTGGCTACCCTTCATTTCGATGAGGGTTTGAGTACAGTGCCATTAACTGTGCCAGGAGTGCCCTATCGTCCTACTTGGGCAAGGGGAGTGACCAATTGGGAATTGGGTCACATCCTCTAGTATCCAAATTTATGAGGGGAATATTCAATTCTAATCCCCCCAGGGCTAGATATAGCCATATTTGGGATATCAGCACAGTCTTGACTATGCTGCGAGGATGGACACCTAACACGGGACTCCCTTTGGCGAAACTCACCTATAAGATGGTCATGATTAAGGCACTTATCACGGCACAACGGGTCCAGTCCCTGCACAAACTTAACCTGGATGATATGGCAATCACCAGTGACAAAATCACTTTCTATGTGCAGGGACTGCTGAAACAAGATCGGCCCGGAGTGTCTGGACATACTTTGGAGTTTCTGGCTTACCCAGCAGATCCTCGTCTTTGTATCGTCTCTATGATATCACGATACATTACAGTCACTAAAAATCTTAGGGGCTCGGAAACAGCTTTGCTTGTTAGTCACAAGAAGCCCCATCACAGAGTCACGGTGCAAACCATTTCCAGATGGTTAAGGGTGGTACTGGATGCAGCGGGGGTGGATACTAACAAATTTAAATCTCACTCCACCAGGGCAGCATCCACCTCGGCGGCTAGAAGGATGGAGGTAACATTGGATCACATCCTGGCTACAGCGGGATGGAGTAACGAAAAAAAAACCTTCCACCGCTTTTACTATAAACCCGTGACCTCCCCTGACACTTATGCAGGGAGGATTTTAAGTGCTGCCAGATAGTTACCCTTAGGGGACACTATTTTTGTTTGGTATGAATAAATACCTGATTTTGTTTTTCAGCCAGTGTCTTGTCTGAATTACGTTCATCCTCTTATCCCAACTTTAGCGGTGTGTGAGCATGGAGCTTCCAGGGCATGAAATCACAGAGCTTTGAAATCTTCACGTAGTCACTCACG
This sequence comes from Raja brachyura, assembly GCA_963514005.1. The sequence goes on along the minus strand of OY740794.1, from coordinate 3,346,973 downwards.
TGACTCCGAAGTAAAATAGTAAGATTAAACGAGAACTTACCAGTTTGAAGTTTGATCTTTATTTTATGAGGAGTTACGATGAGGGATTACGTGCCCTCCGCTCCCAACCCTCTATTATAAAGATCACCTGGTATGGAAGTTCTCTTGTTTATCTTACTATATTAGTCATTGTGACTGTATTTCTGTGATTTCACACCACTGCTTTGAAGAAATGTCGCGCATGCGTGCTGGCGGGGTCTTCACGTAATCCCTCATCGTAACTCCTCATAAAATAAAGATCAAACTTCAAACTGGTAAGTTCTCGTTTAATCTTACTATTCTGCTTTATAGTTTCCCCCGGGTAAAAGGGGTCACTATTATTTTCTTTTGATGATTAAAGCATCAGCATTTTAACAAATTAGGTCATGTCTGAATGCATTAATCTTTTTCACTCATCCATGGTCACTTCATACAGTGTGTAACGCATGGACTCGTTTCCGGCATGAAATCACAGAGCTTTGAAATCTTCACGTAGTCACTCACGTGACTCCGAAGTAAAATAGTAAGATTAAACGAGAACTTACCAGTTTGAAGTTTGATCTTGATTTTATGAGGAGTTACGATGAACGTTTACATGCCCTCCGCTCCCAACCCTTATATTATTAAGGTCATCTGGTAGTTCTACACTTCTCTAATCTTACTATGTTCAGTTCAACCATTATTATCTGTGATTTCACACCTCTACTTTGAAGGTTGATGCGCATGCGGGCTGAACTGCCTTCTTCACGTAAACACTCATTGTAACTCCTCATAAAATTAAGATCAAACTTCAAACTGGTAAGTTCTTGTTTAATCTTACTATTTTGTTGCTTTAGACATGGTTGCTTTGCTCCAGCTATGGATTATAACTACTCAAATTCCCAGTAGTGGATAATCAGTGGGGGCCCAGTGGAGGCCCTGGTCCCGTCTCTCTCTCCCTCATCACTCACCCCGCCCGCCCGCTGCGGCAATGGCTGTCCCGTCTAACCGTCCCACCGGGTCCGTCTCCTCCGCTGCAGTAACTCACCCTCACGGCCTTCTCGGAGGAGATCTTCTCCACCAGCTCATCGTAACTCGTGGTGCCCACTGTGACGAACACCGACTCCATCCTCCTCCCCGCGGCCCGGCGGCGACAGCGAGCAGGCAGGTAGGTGGGTGGGCAGGGCGTGGACCGGCCGAACGGCAGCAACGGGCAGTCGGAGAGGACGGGAATGGGCTGAGCAGGGTGGCCGAGCAGTTTGCGTGGAGTTTGAGTAACTCACACACACACACGATGCAAACTTGTCCAAACGTCAAGTCAACGGGATCTAAACCACAGCTAACAATGAATGACCTGTGGAGGAAGCAACTGCAGATGCTGCTTTTTATGCATGGAGGGAGGGAGTGAGTGACTGAGGGTAGGGGAAAGGGGAGGGAGAGGTGAGGGAGTGATTGGGGGTGGAGGTAAAGAGGGGAAAGACCCTGAGGAGGTGAGGAGGGAGCGTGGGGGGGGGATTGAGGGAGAGGAAGGGGTAGGGAGGGAGAGGGGGAAAGTGGGGGAGGTGAGGAGAGTGGGGGAGGAGGGGGAATAGAGGGAGAGGAGGGGGGGAGTGGAGGATGTAGGGAGTGTGGAATAGAGGGAGAGGAGGGCAGTGGGGGAGGTCTGGAGGGTTAGTGGGGGATAAGAGGAGGTGAGGAGTGTGGGATAGAGGGATAGGAGGGGGTAGAGAGGGGGGAGGAGTTATGGAGGGAGGGAGTGACAGGGTAGGGGAAAGGAGAGGGGGGAGAAGTGAGGGAGGGATTGGCGGAGGGGAGGAGGAGAGGGTAAAGAAGAGGGAGGGTGAGAGGAAGGGGAGGGACTGCTGGGGATGAGGGGAAATGAGCCAGGCCTGGGCAGTTGGGGGCTATTGCGTTGGGGGAACGGGTGAGTGGTGGAATATTGCATTGGGGAACGGGTTGCGTTCGGGGACCAGGCCTCCTGTGTGACAGCGGTTTAGTAATTCTATAGCATTCTAAGATGCTCTGTCCATTAACACCCCAACTTTGGATGGAAGTTCAAAGGTCAACATTTGCCTCCACAACACTCTTATCTGAATTGGTTCGTGCATCAGACCACCCACAACGAACAACTCGAAAAAGTCACAACATTTTGCAGAGGATGAAGTTATCCAATGAAACAATGTCTCATGTAGCTTCTGACTTCTGGACCCAAACACTTGGCTTTCAGTTGGTTCCAATGGCTTTGAATTAATTATCTTTGGGTGATTCTAGTGTCTGCAGTTCCGACCTACACATGAGAATTTTAATTTGCAGTCCCGCCGGGCCTTTATCCATAACTATCTTAAGGCTAATAGAACAGTCATCGCTGGTCCCAATAGGCTCAGCCGTGAACACATCAGTAACTTCCCCATTTCCCAAGAGTAGATTAAGCTTTGTCTTCTCCCATGTAGGGCCCTCTACATATTGCTTGAGGAAATTTTCTTGAACAAATTTCACCTGTCTAAGAATTTTGCACTGGTTTATTCGTGTGTCAGATGATGTAGCTCGCTGTTAGCTTCTGTCATCGTCCAACATGTTGACAGGATTGGTCACCCGGCGTGTCATGGCCGGGGATCGCCACAAGGAGGCTTCTGTCGTTGTCCAACATGTTGACAGGATTGGTCACCCGACGTGTCATGGCCGGGGATCGCCACAAGGAGGCTTCTGTCATGATCCCCGGCCTTTTGCACTATGACAGTCCCAGTCTACACTGGGAAAATTAAAATCCCTATTATGATGTCCATATTTGTCTTGTATCTGCCTGCAATCTCCTGACATTTTTGCTCTTCTAATTCCCTTTGATTATTTGGGAGCCTGTAGTACACTCCCAAAAAGATGACCATTCCCTTTTTATTGTTTAGGAAGGAACTGCAGATGCTAGCTTACACAAAAGATAGACGCTGGAGTACCTCAGTGGGCCTTACAGCATCTCTGGAGGGAAGGAATAGGTGACATTTGGGTAGTTTCATCTTGAGACATTTTATTTCTCAGCTCCAGCTATATAACCCACTGGCCAAAACATCAGTAATGTCACCTCAGGCTGCCTCCACGGTCCAAGAGTTTAGAGATGAATTTGCTTCAGATTACATTGTTCAAAGCAGAGTAGTATCCAATAAATAGAAATCTGATGCAGGGGTCCTTGTTTAGAAACATAGAAAATAGGTGCAGGAGGAGGCCATTTGGCCCTTCGAGTCTACACCACCATTCATTGTGATCATGGCTGATCGTCCTGAATCAATAACCCGTGCCTGCCTTCTCCCCATATCGCTTGATTCCACTAGCCCCTAGAGCTCTATCTATAGAAGTGCCAGCTTCTTCCCTGCTGATATCAGATCTTCCCCTAAGCTAGTGTATGTTCCCAATCTTACAACCTATCTTTTTGTGGCTGTTCGTTATTTCTGTGTAACTGAAGCGCTACGATTCTGTGTAAATGTAACACTTGAATGTTATAATAGAACATTCTTCACTTTGGTAATTATCTCCTTGCATGACATGTTGCTCGTGTGTACAGCTTGATTGTAGTCATGTCTAGTATGGTTTGCGCGAACTGGATAGCATACGAATTAAATGTTGTCAAAAACAAACCAACACATACAGTACATTTATCTTGCTTATTACAAGAATGCCATACCAGATTTCCGCATATTACTGTCACAGATGTTGCCACAGAGACAATAAGCAGATCAAAAGGCAGTTCAGATATTGACAGAACACTCAGGTCAAACAAGAGGACAAGGCTACTATATAAATCAATTTGTAAGCTTCAAATTTCATCAATCCTGTTCCACAGAAATGTTAAATGAGAAGTTTTGAAGGCAATTAATTTACATCTGGACATCATCAGCTCCAGTTGCACAAATCCACACAGCCAACAGGAAGAGCAGAAGAAGTAGCTGAAGTGTACAGTTAAATGAATAAATATCACGTGGATGAAGTTCACAGTATCATTATTACAAAGTAATAACTAACATTTTTCATTATAACTTTCCATTATAACGTTTTGGTTCAGATATCAAAAAGTTAGCATTTCCTCAGAAGGATAAACAAACCTTTTCCTCAGCTGCTTGGCGGGTCTTATCATCCATCCAGGAAAGCTTTTCCAGGCCCTCTTTAAATGCTGTTCGAATTTCATTTATCATTTCTTCTGCCTAGGAAACAGATCAATTTTGTTGTATAAGGTACACTGCAATACAATTTAACAGCCAAACTCAGTTAGCACATGTATTCAAAATCAAGATGGTTGGGACAGATTGCAGTAAATACTACAGTGATTGGATTTGTTTTAGGAGATTATTTGTGAAGGATAGCAAGGCCTCACATCAGTCAGCCTGACGTCAAGGGTGAGAAAGTTATTGGAAGTGATTCTTAGGGACAGGATCTTCCAGTATTTGGATTAGCCTTAGTTTCAATCAGGATCTAGATCAATTGGAAAAGTGGGCTAAAGGAATAGCAAATGGAATTTAAGTCTGTCACGTGTGAGGTGCTACATTTTGATATCTCAAACCAGGGCAAGAATAGCATAGTAAATGGTAGAGCCCTGGAGAGTGTTGCAGTACACAGAGATCTGGGGGTATGGGTGCATGGTTTCCTGAAAGTATCAAATCAAGTGGACAGAGTGGTGACAAAGGTGTTAGGCAAGCTTGCCTTCATTGAGCGCAAAGATTGCTTTTTTCCCCCAGAGTAGAGTATTCTAAAACTAGAGAGCATAAGCTTAAGATGAGAGGGGAGATATTTAACAGGAACCTCAGGGGCAACGTTTTCACTCAGAAATAGTTGATATCTGGAATGAACTGCCAGAGGACGTTGCAGAAGTGGATACAATTCAGACAGATATCTTACATACATTTGGACATGTATATGGAGAGGATGGGCATAGAGGGCTATGGAGCAATGCAGGCAAGGTTTGCATCCACTGACATTTGGAAGTGGAAGGGGATTTGGTTGATACATATGAAATCCCAAGATTCCGTAAATCCCAATAACAAAATACCAAAATTCTGGGGTTCACATCCGCCTCCTCCAACCTCATTTACTGCATCCAGTGTTCATCAGAGACCAAGCGTAGACTCAGTGACTGTTTTACTGAACAGTTACGCTCAGTCTGTCAAAGCCTACTGGATGTCCCGGTTGCTTATCATTTTAACTCCTCTTCCCATTCCCATACTGAACTTTCTATCTTGGGCCTCCCCCATGTCAGGGTGAGGGCACCTGCTAACTGGAGGAACAGCATTTAAAATTTTGCTTGGGTAGCCCAATCAACCCAATGGTATGAACATTGAATTTTCCAATTTTTGGTAACCGCCAAACCTCCCTCTGCCTTCTTTTGCAGGCTCGCCCCCACCTACATTAAAAGTCTTCTCACCCACCACACCACCTCCAGGTCCCTCAGATCGGACGACTTGGGGTTGCTGAACATCCCGCGGTCTAGGCATAAGCTCAGGGGCGACCATGCCTTTGCGGTTTCAGCTCCTAGACTGTGGAACAGCATCCCTCTTCCCATTAGAACTGCCCCCTCCATCGACTCCTTTAAGTCAAGACTAAAAACGTATCTATACTCCCAAGCCTTTCTTGATGTCCTCTGAGCGAGGGCGATATGTATATATGTATGTAGTTTGTTTGTTTATACTATTCTTATAACAAATGTAAAGCACTTTGGCCAACGAGAGTTGTTTTTTAAATGTGCTATATAAATAAATGGGACTTGACTCTACCTCTCCCCTGTGCTCCGCGTGGATTCGCACGTCCCTCCCTCCATTTCCACCAACATTCCTTCCTCTAGTATCACAATTCGCAACTTTTCAAACCTTTTGTCTCACACCTGTCTTTTCATCTCTGGCATTTGTACAATCAAAAGTAAACCCTCTTTGCCCTGCACCTCCTCTCTTCAATGTTTCTTCCCACCACAATCAGTCTGAAGAAGAGTTCCGACTCAGAATGTCACCTATCCATGTCCTCCAGAGATGCTCCTGACTTGCTGCATTACTCCAGCACTTTGTGGGTTTTTTTTGTCAACTAGCATCTACTCTTCCTCATTTCTAAAATCCCAAGGAAACTTCATAGCATGAAAGTGAAGAGGAGATGTTTAAAAATAGGAGATTTTTAACACGGGGATAAGACAAAACATGTTTTTCAGAGTCATGAGACTTTGGAACTCTTCCTCAAAGGGTCTTCTTCTTCTTGTGAATGAAACATAAACCTAAGGAATAGTTAGATCTCAAGTCGGGTGTTGAGCAGCCTGGTTGCTGTCTCTGCCGACATCTCCTCGGGAGAGATGTCGGCAAACTTCTCGTGGTCTCTCCTGTGAATCCAGCTAGTCTTCTCTCATGGAATACTTCGTGGAGAATGATGCCGATAACACGAAACCAAATCAAGGATAGGACAAACACTGAGTTTAGCAGCCCTGAGCCAAGATTCGCGCTATTTTCAGAGCGGGTGGCAGTTGCCATCAAAGGCAAGGATGCTGGATACTACAGTTGAATGTCGAAGGTCTCACCTCAAAGGGTTTAAAGCAGTCTTTGAATATATTTGTAAGACAGAGGTAAATGGATTCTTAATAAGCAAATGGGCAAAAGATTATTAAGAGTCAATGGAAATGTGGATCTAAGGATACAATCAAATCTGCATGATCTAACATTGAAAGAAGAGGCTCAAGAGGTGGGTGGACTACTCTTGTTCTTAATTTGTTTGGTTGTATGACCTTAATTGCATTCACTTTCCAGTTACTGCACACATTTAAATGCAGATAGAATTATAATTAAAATTGTGCGGTATGACTACTTCAATCCTTGTAACCCTTTATCCACGATGAATGGAAGACAACAGATATTAATGTGTTCACCTGTCTTGTATTGCCTTAATAATGTCATGATGGAATTATACACATAGAGATCTCACATGAAGGTCAGGACTATCTCATTCCCTGCAGCAATTCAAATAACTCAAATAAACATATAACAGGATTCACAAACTAGCATCACTTATCAATTGTGTTTATTATTCAGAGAAATTATCTGACACAGTTTGATTATTTCATACACTGCAGCTTGTGCTGCCACCTTTAGTGAGCTATCAACTTGGAATATCTCAATGGTATATTTCTTTGCCCAATATAAATAAATTGAAATATCGGAAACTTACTATTACTTTGCTATCTTTGTCAAATGTAAACTTTACAAACAAAGCTCCCAAGGCAAATCCTAGAGTGTCGTCTGTGTTTCCAATGCAGGTCTGCCAACGAGGAGTGCAGGACTGAAAGAGAACAGATTTTATCAATGCAATGCATTACATTTAAAATATGCAACCTGAAATGTATTTGAAACATTATTGTTAGCGATAGTCAGTTGTAATCATTGAGTCATAGTCAAAGAGTCACACAGGCCCTGTCGCCTCTGAGTCGAAGCAAACCATCAAACCCCCATTTATACTAATCCTACGCAAATCCCATTTTATTATTTCAAAATTTCCATTAATCTACTCAGATTCGATCTCAGTCGAGCAACCAGGATCAATTTAGTCCCCGTATCTTTGGAATCAGAGCGCCTGGTGTCACAGAGAGAACTCCACACCACCATCATTGGAGCTCAACTCTGAACCCACGATCTAAAGCTGTGGCAGCACCTCTCCTAGCTATGCCACTGTGCTGTTCATTTATCTAATTGATTAGCTTCTTACAAAAATATAATGGTGCCACTTCTTCTTCTTGCGTATGGTGTGCACACCCTAAAGTTGTAGTACAAATCATTCTATTTGATCTTATTCAATTGTGCACACCAGCTTGATTGCATTTGTCGAAACAGGGCGGACCAGGTGAAGGTTGCATTCTCCCACCCCATGGTGCCATTTAGAATAGTCATCATAAATGAAAGCTAATATCCTAATGATAAAGATTTATTAAGACTGGTCTTTCTTTTAGAACAGTGCAATTCTGACAGATCTCAATGATTTTTTTATCAATCTGATACCATTTAGTTCTGTCATGCCACATTTGACATTGTAAGGCAGATGTTCTGAGGTACTCGCTCCTGTTCATTAATTTTAGAAAATAAGCATTTTGCAAACAAAATGCTGAGAATTCCAAAAAAAATATCTTGCATTAAAGATTCATTTTAACTCTGATTAATTTAGTTAAAATACAAAGATAATAAGGTGGACACTTTCTCACAAATATAAATGGCACTTTAAACAAATAATTTTTTTGATATAGCAGCTAAAATGTACCATGAAGTATGGTATGAAAAATGCAAGAAGCCGTTTGTTTAAATCTTGAAATATGAATATCTTCAGGTCGAGATTCGTCTTGGTCTCAACTCAAAACAACACCCGTTCCTTCTCTCCAGAGATGCTGCCTGTGTCTATCTTCGGTTTAAACCAGCATCTGCAGTTCCTTACTACATGTATGAATGTCTTCCGTGATTTGGATCTGCTCCTGTATTTTACCTTACATCTAAAATACTACGGGTACCAAATCATTCTGTGCATCTTTCTCATGGTACCATTGTCCCTAGCTTCTCAGACGCGAGGTCGAATGTGAAATGCTCCAATTTATTTCTGGAAAATCTAAACTTTACAGCAAGCAGTCAAAACAACGATGGGAAATATTTTATATTTGAGATTAAAAAAGTACAATAATAACATTGTGCACTTTGTATTTTATTTCCACAAACAGGTCTTATATGGGAAATAGCTAAATTTATGATAGATTATTTTTGAGAAGTTTTAAGTGTCAATAGTTATTCTAATTAACAATCCAATCCTTCTAGATACAAAAATAAACAAACATGAAATGTAATAACTGTCTCGTCCGCTCATTTCCTGAAGTAGTTTCTGGGTGGTCCAATACTTCCATATTCTCTGGAGCCAACAATGAAACATAAGTTATGATGCTTTGAGTTGCATCACATTGACTTCTTTTATCAACAATCAATCCCACGGGAATTTTCTTGGAAGTTTTGCTGCGGTGATTTTCCCAGAATATTTATTTATATATTTTTTAATATCTTGTTTACTAACATTTACTATAATTAGTTATACACTATATGCAAAGAAGTAAAAATCAATTACAATTTATTTGAAAGTAAAAGCAATTTTAAATTATTTATTGCTGGTGAATAATCTGTATTGTGGCACATAAATGACAAAGTCACCAAAAGGCTTTGAAAGTTGCCAGCAGCTCTCAAACTGGTCAGGCTACACGGCTGTTGGAGAACATCCACTATGGGAAGTCTAATGGGAGGCCGGTCTGTCTGGCAGGAACCACAAACCAGATTGCCATTACGGTATAGAGTTCAAATGGAATCATCCTGTTGAATGCTCCAATATTAGCAGGAACCATAAAGCTGCTTTGATTTCTAATATTATAAGTGCTTGCTAATTTTTTTAGATTGTTAATTTAACTACTTTCAGATAAGACCACTATTTGGCATCATTTCAACTCCATTACAAAGACCTCGAGAAATTTACATTCTAAATAAAATCGCAAAAAAAGTCAATGGCAATCATTCCTTAAACGAATACATTGGCTTTCAAAAGGCTGATTGTATTTGTTGCACTTTAGAAGGGAATTGTATCTACAATGTCACAATGTTACATCTTTTATTCAGGAGAAATGACAAATTTAAATACAATGAACTGGGCTTTAAAAGTTAAGACCATTGCAAATGTAGGGATGAACTTTCATTCCCATATTTAACTTGTTTAAACTCTAATCCTTATTGCTGGAAAAGTAAGATATCAATCTTGCTTTCAATTCTCACCTTCTTTGTTCCAAGCAGAGTCTCCATAAATTTTTTATTTGCATTTTCAAACCGCTGGTCCAAGGTGGATGCTGTTTTGTGCACTAAATTCCACATCATGTAATTGTTCAAAATGCTAATTGAGTTAAAATAATAAAGATTGAATGATTTTGGCTTTAGATACGATATTTAAAATCACAACCTAATCACAATGAAATGAACAAAATCTTAATTCAGGAAAGTACATGGATCATTTTAACTTAATCTATATCATCGATGCAAAGACTATATTCGAATGACTCCTTCACTGTTTGCCACAATATTCAAACCTTTCCAACCTTTTAAATTGCACTGCATTACTACCCTATGTATCGAGTGATCAGTTTACTGTAAAACACAACAAAATAAACTTTACAAATGAAAATTAACACCCTAAGAAAATCACAATTTTGTGAATGTAATTACACAAAATGTTTTTATGCGGCCCTCCCAAATTGGACACTAATGCCCACATATATATGTGAGTAGAACGTTGCAAAGTTGTCTGCGCTGTCAGTACTTTGTTCTGCCTGAATTTGGAGCCAATGCCCATTCCATGTCATCAATCCCATTCCATCCATTTTCTGTTTGAAAGTAGAGGTTGCAATATGCAGTTAAACAGATATTTTAGTCATACCAGTCCATGCCATCCTTCATCGCCCAATATTATCAGCATATCAGTGCTTCACTCTCTCTCAAATGCTTTTTCAGTCTTTCCTAAAATGCATTAATAGTATTTACCTCATCCAATCCCTCCAATAATGTCCACATTCTCACAACCTTCTGCTAGTTTCTTCGGCATTTGCCATTTGATTTGTTGGTGACCAATATATATTCATAGATATTCATGCAGGAGCAGGACAACACTATTGTCTTTGGAGTCAACTCTGCTATTTATTATGATTTAATTGAACATCACATTCCAGCTTTCTCCTCATACCACGTGATATTTTTTGCATCTAGAAATATATCAATTGCATTGTGAAATATATTTAGCAAATCCACAGCTCTGTGGTAGAGAATTCCATGTTCACGAGTGAACAAAGACATTTCTCCTCAGCTCGGTCCTAAATCTCTTTGCCCTGTAACCTCAGACTGGGGCACTCAGGGGCTAAAATAACGCCCCTCTAACTAGAAGCCGGATAAAAATATTCAGAGAATACTCTCACAATCACAATAATACTTTATTAGCCAAGTATGTTTTGCAACATACGAGGAATTTCAATTGCCAGTCAGTCATACAAAAAAGCAACGGAACACATAAAATACTTTTAACATAAACATCCACCACAGTGACTCCTCCACATTCCTCACTGTGATGGAAGGTGAAAAAATACGTTCAGATCTCTTAGCTTCTTTGCTTTCCCGCAGTCGGGGGCCTCGAGCCCTGCTTTGACGGGACGATCTTGACTCCCGTAGCCAGCGGCATTTGGACCCTCTGCATCGGGGCGATCAGCTCCTGCATCGGGGGGATGTCAGCTCCCCCGCGCTGGCGATTGAACTCCATGTCGGGGCTGGCCGAGCCTCTGCATCGTTGGAGCTCCCGACTAGTCTCTCCCGAGACTGCGAGCTAGCGATGGTAAAGTCCGCAGGCCGCGGTTGGAGCGATCGGTTCTGATGTCAAGTACATGGTTAAAGTGGGGCTCAAAGTCACTCCGAGGTGGCCTCCAGCTCCATCGATGTTAGGCCGCAGAGTGACCGGAGATGCGGTCCGGAAAACAATTGCATTTCCGGCAAGGTAAGAAAGTGAAAAAAAATTCCCCCGACCCCCTCCCCCCACATAAAACAAACCGGAGAACATTTACACAGACTTTTAAAACGCACTAAAAATTACAAAAAAAGACAAAAAAACAGGCAGACTGTTGGCAGGGCTGCCGATCATGCAGTGCCCCTGGTGGCAATCCTAAGTTTCAAATAGATTCCCTATCATTTTTTGTTCAGTGAATAGAAATGCAGTGAACCTAATCTTTTCTCATTTGCACAGTAGGTCCGGCCATCCCAGGAATCAGTCTGGCTAACCATCAATGCATGCCCTATGGTAACTGTTTCCTTTCTCAGGAAATATTCCAAAACTGCCCAGAATATTCCAAGTGTGGTCTCCCAAGGTCCTGTATTATTATAGCAAGACTCTCTTGTTCCTGTACTCAAATTTTGATTTGATTTTGATTTGATTCAATTTATTGTTATTGTCTTCAATTAAGAAACAACAAAATGTTATTTCCCTTACAGTCATACAAATAAAAAACACACAAAAACACAAGACACAGTACCCACAACACAAACATCCCCACAGCGGCACCAAAGTTCCCCACTGTGAGGGAAGGAACCAAAGTCCAGTCAACCTCCTCACTGATGTTCCCCAATGTTCACCCGTGGTCGGGGCCTCCTGAGCCCTCCACAGCCACCGCTACGGGCGGCCGATGTTCAGGCCCTCTCGCTGGGAACGATGGAACCCCGACATCGAACGGGAGAACATCCTCAGCGGCCTGGACCTCTGAATCGGCCACCTCCCACCAGAGTCCACGGCTCCCGGACGTCCACAGGCCGAGCTGGGCGGAGATTCATGCTGGCGACCCCCGGCAAAGGGTCCCAGGATCCGCGATGTTCAAGTCAGCGCCGCCAATGGTAGGCCGCGAGGAGGAGGGCGTTGGTGCGACTCGGATAATAGCCGCCTCCTCGCCAGGAAGTGACTGAAGGACAGTTTCCCCCTTACCCTACCCCCTTCCCCCCACATAAAGTACTGAAAAAGAACCCAAGAACATACTTAAACATAACAAAAAATAAAAAAGATAACCAGACCATAGGCAGAGACAGCCAGCAACAGCGCCACCAGATGTCCAGAAATGGACAATGTCTGAGAAAGTAGTGTGCCCTCTCTATCATGGAAATAATTTTGGTCATCATATGTGAGGTGCTCTCAGGGCTGCTTGTACTTGGCGCAAGTGTGGCTCGTCCCTTCCTCCTGTGCCGTTGTGATCACCTGGGGCCATCTTCCAATTCATCTGCGGCGTCAAAGACGGCCAGGGTCCGACGAGCCACATGTGGGCAGACAATGGGGGCAAAAGCATGTCCAATGCTGCCCTCACCCTGACGGCCACCTTTGTGCTACCAGGGACACATTCGGAGACGGCCATCGAGTGCAGCTTTAAGGTCATTGTCTTCTACGAAAGACGCTCTTTGGTCGGCTTGAAACACTTGGACCTCCCAGCAGAGTGAGATGTCCGTCAGAAAATGTTGCTGACTGGCCCGCTCCATTCTGCAGGAGTCTGTGCTGAGGGACGCACTGCAGCTCGGTGCAGCCAACACCAAGGCTCTGTGGGGGAGGACCAGAGCCTAGAGCTCTGTCGCTGCTGTACAATGGGGGGGCTGGGTGTAATGGAGTTGCCCCTCATATGAGGGAAGGGATATTCCCAGGGGGCCACATGAGTGCCAACCGTGCCGGACATACAGATATTTCTGTGAACACTACCAATACGACAGTAATGAGTATATATTTAGCCACTGAGAATGTGGGAAAAATGTTTGCAGTTCTTGTCATATATATTTTTTATTCTGAATAAAGTTTATTTGTATTTTCAATTTTTTTTTAAGTCTTTGCTCGAGTTCCAGTTATAATTTTGTAATTCAGTTACTGATGTACTAGGACATTCAAGTCATCTTGCACATGGATATTTCCCAATCCATTCATCATCGTTGAAAACATTAGTGACGCAGTGGTGCTGGTTTCCAACCGGAACGGTGACGGACGCACCACACATCTCTGTCCTCCAGTTCCTGCAGACTTCCGCCGCTGGAAGTATAGGATTTTGATGTGTGTGCTTTATTATCATTCCTTACAATGCATAATCCAACACCACTTAGATTCTATGCCATTTTACTGTATCAGAGGATTTCTGAAAATCCAGGTACATCGCACTTACTGGTGCTCTCTTAACCATTTCATCAGTTATGTCCTCAAACTCCAGTGCATTTGTCAAACACAATTTTGGCTTTTGAATGAACTGACTTTGTCTAATCTATCATTGTCTTCAAAAGATCGATTCTACTGCGTTGTTAAGCCAATCGATCTTTAGATTCCTGTGGGTTTTTTTAATCGCCACTTTTTTAAATAATGGAGTTACTTCTGCCACTCTGCTATCTGCAGGAACTATTTCATAATCTGAAATTCTGGACAATTATAACCACACATCCGCTATTTTCTCCCAGCCACCATCTTCGTTCCACCGCGATGCAAATTCTCAGGTTCTGCGGACTTATTGACTTCCAAAGCCCTCTAGTTTTACTCTTTTTTTTGCAAGTGAAAGAACCCATAAAATTGTGTCTATAACCCTAAAGGCCTCATTTAACTCATCCTGTAGTTATTTTTTTTGTTTTAAGCATAGACTGTTTATCCTTTCCTACTTGGTTTATGTTTAATTCTGGTCTTGGGAAATTATTTTTTCCAATCAGTCCAATAACTCAATACATTTTCTTTAAGTGGCAATCAAGTGTATCAAGCCAATTCACACACGTGGTCAAAACGAGCATTATCAAACAAAGCCCGATGCACCATCACGTGGGTTCTTCTGCTTTACCTCTTGTCGGTATTATTAATAAGGTCAGACATCAGCTGCAGGTAATGTTTGGCATAGACAACAACAGGTTCCGTTTCATTCAGCTCCAGAGGTGCCAGTGCAAATGATAAATAATCCAACCAATCAATCAAAGGAGATAAATTCTGAGAACAAAACACAAACAAGCGGATATTTGAAGAAATGTACATCATTTAAACAAGTTGTACTTCTTATAACAAAACTGCCAAATTGATATCAAGAAATGAATTTATTGCTAATGATAACTATTTAGAAAGCTTTACTTAGAATTTTAATATTTTTTAATTCTATCAAAGTTCATATGTGAGAGGAGTAGAATTAAGCCATTTGGCCCAATAAATCTACTCAACCATTCAATCATGGCTGATCTATCTTTCTCTCTCAACCCCATTCTCCTATCTTCTCCCCATAACCCCCGACACCTATACCAATAATGAATCTATCTATCTCTGACGGCCTCCACAGCCTTCGGTGGCAATGAATTCCACAGATTCACTACCCTGTAATATGTAAGAATAAATAAGTTGAATTCTCTAAAATTCATGTTATCAACTTCCCTCTTATCTAACTTTGCTTTTTCGAGAATTAATCACTCTTTTTCTAGATTTTTAAGACACTTTCTCTAACAGGCACAGGAAGATAATCAAGAAGATAATGCATCATCACTTTGTTATACTCTTTCATGCACTAGCATTTAACTCAATCAGAGATCTGCGCCAGGGATTCAAGAAAAATGGGTGGAGATAGCACAGAGTTTCAGGAATCAATTAGTTGGATGCCCAGCTCTCAGCATGCTGAATGTGGTGAAGATAAATAAATTGGTGGACCAATCTATTACATCAATGGACCAGCCAATGCTGAATTCATTATTTTACTCTCAGCTTTCAGAAGTATTGAGTCCATTGTTAACTGCTGCGTAATCAACAAATAAATACTATCAACCCCATAGTTAACCGTTGATCAAATTATTACTCTAGGGCAGCGTTTCCCAACCGGTGTTCCCCGGAATGCTAGGGTTCTGCGAGAGGTCGCTAATGCATCAGCTAATGCATCATTCTGGTCTCCAAATCTGAGGAAGGACATTATTGCCATAGAGGGAGTGCAGAGAAGGTTCACCAGATTGATTCCTGGGATGTCAGGACTGTCTTATGAAGAAAGACCGGATAGACTCGGTTTATTCTCTCTAGAATTTAGGAGATTGAGAGGGGATCTTATAGAAACTTACAGAATTCTTAAGGGGTTGGACAGGCTAGATGCAGGAAGATTGTTCCCGATGTTGGGGAGGTCCAGGACAAGGGGTCACAGCTTAAGGGTAAGGGGGAAATCCTTTAGGACTGAGATGATTTTCACACACAGATGGGTGGGTCTCTGGAACTCTCTGAGAGGGTAGTTGAGGCCAGTTCATTGGCTATATTTAAGAGGGAGTTAGATGTGGTCCTTGTGGCTAAGGGGATGAGAGGGTATGGAGAGAGGGCAGGTACGGGATACTGAGTTGGATGATCAGCCATGATCATATTGAATGGCGGTGCAGGCTCGAAGGGCTGAATGGCCTACTCCTGCACCTAATTTCTATGTTTCTATGCTAGGGGTTCTGAGAGAAATGGTGATAAATAGGCTACTCATGTGTAAATGCATTTTTGAGTCATTTTGGTGTTTAATGTCATATTCACAATTTTCTTATACACGTGCTGCATATTTAGCGACGTCTATTTAACAACGTTATATTTAGTGACGTCCATACGGCGCCAGTGTGAAATGGTCTTTAATGGTCAGTGGATAGGAGCTGTACGTGACGGATTTGTGTATCATCAAGTGTCTCACTCGAGTACAGACGCACGCACGGTCTCTATCAGTCCTGTCTGTGCTTCCTGGCGTGAAGGTACAGTCCCTCATTCACCCACGTTATTTAGCAATTTTTACCCATCATTTAGGGATGTTATATGAATTTTAAAATTTAAGTTTGTTTACGTTTATTTTTGCTAGTTTATCAAAAGTTTATTTATGTATGTTTTTGTTAGTTTATGAAAATGTTATGTGTTGTTCTCTCTCTCTCTCTCTCTCTTTCTCTCTCTCTTTCTCTCTCTCTCTTCCAAGGTTAGTTCTGTTTACCTTTATTTGCTTCAGTTTTGAACAAGCAGTTTGATTTCAGTTTTTTTTGCATTGTCGATAAACTTGAGAAAACCGTACTTTTTTTTGCTTAAACCAGTTATCAGAAAAAATTATGCTTGCCGTATGAAAGAGAAAGAAAGAGATTAATAGATATATAACCTTTCCAATGAACAATGCTCTGCTTTTTTGAAAATTTTCAACTCCAAATTTAGCACAATCCACGAGCAGCTGACCTCTGCTAACATCATGCAGACTGAATTATCATCAATAAGCACCATGAAACTGTCCCCATCCATTGTCCTATGTGACTTCAGTCTTCCTACTGAAAACCATATTTATGAACTTATTACTGTCCAATAACTCTACATGTCACCTTGATCCAATCCCCACAACCCTAGTTAAAGCATGCCAGCCTTTTATCATTTCCCTGATAACCAGGGCTGCCAACATTGGGTGAGAAATTATGGATAACAAAATTTGCTACATTCATTGGCTTCCTTGTTATCTAACATGCTAGTCACTTTGTCAAAGAAGTCATCAGTTGGTTGAACACAATTCCCATCCATACAATTATACTCACTCGGCTGTATAAGTATTCTGATACAATTTCTTTAATTTTTGTAACAAACTGTCCTGAAGTCATCAGGCTAATTACAAATCAATAACATTAGCCAACACCGAAGCATGAAGCGCTGAGTATTGGGATCCAAACATCATGGACACTCAGTTCCCCGCTCACATCTGGCAGTGTTCTCCATCTGAACTAGGGGCCGCGGAGCGTTTTTGAAAGTGGGGAGGCTGAGCGATCACTGATCACTGGCCTTGGGGGTACCCGGTGAGGGAGTGGAGCAACCGAGTGGGGAAGAGGGTGTGGAAGAAGAGTGTCCCCCCTCCCAGGGTAGGAACTTTTTTGAAATTTGATGTTTTAAAATCATGTTTTATAGTGCATTGTAGAAGTATGATTTCAATGTTGTTTGTATGAAGTATTTTTAAGAGGTAACTTTTTAAGGGGTAACTTTATCCACACAAAGGGTGGTGGTTATTTGGAACAAGCTGCCAGAGGAGGTAGTTGAGGCAGGGACCATCCCAACATTTAAGAAACAGTTAGACATGGATAGGACAGGTTTGGAGGTATGGACCAAAAGCAGGTAGTGTAGCTGGGACATGTTGGCGGGTGTGGGCAAGTTGCGCTGAAGGGCTTGTTTTCACACTGTATCACTCAATGACCACATTATACCTCCACCATGCATGAATGCTTCAAAGTCAAGTGATCGAGTTTTATTGCCATATACTCAAGCATAGAAATGTAGAAAATAGGTGCAGGAATAGACCATCGGCCCTTCGAGCCAGCACTGCTATCCAATATGATCGTGGCTATTCATCTAGAATCAGTACCTCTTTCCTGTTTTTTCCCCATACCCCTTGATTTTGTGAGCTAAATGTAACTCTCTCTTGAAAACATCCAGTGAATTGGTCTCCACTGCCTTCCGTGGCAGAGAATTCCAGAGATTCACAACTCTCTGTGTGAAGAAAGTTTGTCCTCATCTCAGTCCTAACTGCCCCTCCTTTATTCTTAAACTGTGACCCCTGGTTCTGAACTCCCCCAACATTTAGAACATTTTTCCTGCAGTTACAGTAAGTGAAAATCTAGCAGGCAAGCAGGATGCTGTCTCCAACCACCCCCATTTGAAGTCCACTATCTTCCACCGTTTCTACCCAGTGCCTGGTACTTACTTCCAGCAGCCACTGGTTGTCCTCCAGGATGCACCGAGCCGCAGCCTGATCCATGCCGGTCACCTGGGCGAATTTGGCACAGAGACTCTCACGGCAGCGGCGCAACGCTTCGGATGCCTTGCACTGTGGCTGCTCCATGGCCGGAGCTGCAGTGAGCGACTCGACAGCCCGGCAAACACTCGCCAGCCCCGCTCCCCGTCTGCATCTGTCCCCGTCGCTGCTTCTGCTTCCAACTCCCATGGCCCATGCAGTGATATGAGTTTTGAAATTTTCGTTGATCACAGAATTTCTCACGACAGAGCGTGAAAAATTTGGTGAAATGTGTGATTCTCACACTCAGTGCTTGGGAGTTGGCAGCCCTGCCTCTCTATCCCCCTCTCTCCATCCCCCTCTCTCTCCTCTGTCCCCCTCTCTCTCTCCCTCCCCTCTTTCGCTCCCCTCTCTCTCCCACCTCACTCTCATCCCTCTCTCTCTCCCCTCCCCCTCCCTTTCTGTCTCTCCATCTCACCCCCTCTCTCTTCCCCTCTCACTCCCTCCCCTTCCCTCTCGCTCTCTCCTCTCTCCCCCCTCTCTCCTCTTCCCCTCTCCCCCTCACCCCCTCTCTTTCTCCCCCCACTCTCCCTCCCTCTCTCTCTCCCCCTCTCGTTCTTCTCTCTCTCCCCCTCTCGTTCTTCTCTCTCTCCCCCTCTTTCCTCTCTCCCCCCCTCTCTCTCTCCTCTCTCTCCCCTCGCTTCCCCCCCCCTCTCTCTCTCTCTCCCCCTCTATCTCCCCCTCTCTTTCCATCCCTCTCCACACACTCTCTCCTCTCTCTCTCTCTCTCTCTAAACTCTCTCTCCTCCTCTATCCTCTCTCTCCTCTCCCCATTTCTCCCTCCCACCTCACTCTCTCTCCCCCCTCTCTTTCTCCTCTGTCTCTATCTCGTATTTCTCTTTGCCCCCCCATCTCCCTCTCTTTCCCCTGTTTTTCTCTTTCCCCCTCTCTCTCCCTCTCTTTCCCCCCCTCTCTCCCATTCACTCCTACCCTCTCATCCCTCTCTCTCTCTTCCTTCCCTCTCACCTCTCCCCCCCTCTCTCTCTCTCTCTCTCTCCCTCTTCTCTCTCCCCATTCACTCCCCCTCTGTCTCTCCCCCCCCCCCCCCCCCCCCGGTCTCCTTCCCTTCTCTCTCCTCCTCCCTGTGAGAGTCTCTGTTCCTTCGGCACAGAGACTCTTGCGGCAGCGGCGCAACGCTACCGACGCCTCCAATCGGCCCGGGAAACTTGCACTGGGACTGCTCCATGGACGGAGCTGCAGCGAGTGACTCGCAGGCCCCGGCAAACACTCGCCAGCACCGGCTCCCCGCATCTTTTCCCACCGCTACATGTGCTTCCATCCCTCCCTCAGCCCCGGCTCTCCAACACCCGTGGACCATGCAGTTTATCTGAGTTGTGAAATTTTCGTTGATCACAGAATTTCTCACCACAGAGCGTGAGAAGTTTCTGATCAGCGTGGGGGTGTGAGAGTTTCTTCAAATGCGTGTCTCACGCTGAAAGCGTGAGAGTTGGCAGCCATTATTAGCTCCTCTCTGTCCACTGGTATAGTTCCCTCTTCACTGAAAGTTGCCATAATCAGACCAACCTTGAAAAAACATGGTTTGGACTCTAGTGACCAAACCAACTACCGGCCTATTTCCAACTTCATTTCCAAAATTCCTGGGAGGGTAGTTTCATCTCATCTCCAGACCTACCTTGAAAACAATAATATCTTTGAACAATTCCAATCTGGCTTCCGTCCCAAACACAGCGCCGAAACTGCCCTGGTTAATATCACCCACGACCTCCTCCGGTCAAGGGGCTTATTTCTGTGCTGTATGACTGTACCACAGTGGTATGGCCTGTTAACCTGCTGTATTACTATGAATCACAGACCTCCTCTATGAATCTCAAGAACCAGGGGACATAAACGTTTAAAGTGAGAGAGGAAAGATTTCATAGGAACTTGCAGGGCAACTTTTTCACACGGAGGGTGATAGGTACATGGAACAAACTACCAGAGGAGGTAGTTGAGGCAGGTACTATAACAACATTTGAAAGGTATTTGGTCAGGTACATGGATCGGGAACAATTAGTGGAATATGTGCCAAACACGGACAGGTGCAACTTGTCAGATGGACATCTTGTCAGCAAGGCAATTTGGGCCAAAGGGCCTGTTTCCACTGTGGTATGACTATATGTTTAGAACACTTCCAGATCAGGAGAGATCTTACAATTAAACACCTTCAGAAAGACAATTCATTTGAAAAAAACATGGAGCCAAAAGTTGGACTAACATGAGTACCATAGGATTCTTATTCATTCCAGATGGAAAATGGAATACATCTAGTTGAAAATGAAGTAGTACTTGACTATAAAACATTAGCTTGTGATTCTGCTGCCATTGTCCAAGAATAGCCACAATGTCGTTACTTTCCAGAGGCTGAAAAAACATTTTTAAAAAAAGCAGCAGCTCAACACACTAGTCCCACCTGCCTGAGCTTGCCCCAAATCCCTCCAAACCATAGTATTAATTTAATACTAAACTAGTTCAACTAGATAATAATACCAAGTTCATTATCATTAAAATAATAGCCTCACAAAGCAAAAGTAGAATAATAAGTTAATTTCATTCTGCAGCAGTTTAGTAAGATTTTTGAACTACTTTTAAAATATAAGATATTGTAGTTTCAATTTGAAGTAGTTCTCCCTTAGATA
This sequence comes from Raja brachyura, assembly GCA_963514005.1. Next base: position 3,326,006 of record OY740794.1, on the reverse strand, counting down.
TCTATCTTGTTAATAGTAGTAAGGTAACATAAAAGTACTGCCTTCAGTGCACCTGTAAATCTGCAATGGTCATCCTGTGATATATTTTCTCTTCATCTCTACGTTCATCCTGGGGACCTGTGATATTTGCAATAATTGTTTCAAATTCCAATATTTGCTGTATCTGAGTGTATGTTGAATTGTACTCCCCTCCGAGAAGCACACTTAGTTCAATCATGTAGTCCACGTACGCAGTTAAAACCTGCAAAATGATAAGAAGTGACACATTAGACGATAAAGCACAATAAAAACAACCTGACGTGAAATCACAATCTAGAAGTCAATATTAGTGTCACACGTTCCAAGGTACAGGGAAAAGCTTTTGTTGCGTGCTAACCAGTCAGCGGAAAGACAATACATGATTAAGGGAAACTTTTAAGAAGCCAGAGATACACAGCTGTGAAACTCGGCAGACATTAACATTACCGGTCGGTTATCCTTGGTTCTGAAAACTACTGCTTATGTTTTTTGTCCCTAATTCCCAGAATGCGGGAACTCCTCACGACCATGAAGGCAACTCCCCGGCAACTAACCGTGAACATGTGGCGACTGCATAGTCTCTTGCAGATGCCTAAAAAGTCGCCCAAGTGGGACAGGCCCATTGGATCGCTTAGGAAGTTCGGCATGTCCCCAATAATCCCACCGGCTTCTACAGATGTGCCACAGAAAGCATTTTATCAGGATGCGCCACAGCTTGGTTTGGAAACAGTTCCATCCAAGACAGAAAAAAGTTGCAGCAAATTGTGGATGCAGCCCAGACCATCACACAAACCAACCTCCCTTCCATTGACTCCATTTATACCTCACGCTGCCTCGGCAAGGCCAGCAGCATAATAATGGACGAGTCCCACCCTGGCCACTCCATCTCCCCTCTCCCATCGGGCAAAAGGTATTGAAGCGTGAAAACGCACACAGTTTCTTCCCAGCTGTTATCAGGCAACTGAATGATCCTACCACAACTAGAGAGCAGTCCTGAACTACTATCTACCTCATTGGTGACCCTTGGACTATCTTTGACTGGCTTTCCCTTGCATTAAACGTTATTCCTTTATCACGTATTTATAAAACGTAAACGGTTCGATTGTAATCAAAGTCTTTTCATTGTACCTCGGTACACGTGACAATGAACTACATTACAATCACCTTTATGTCCTTTCATGATATTCCACTTACTGAAAGCTGAATGGCTTGTTATTCTTAAATTAAGTTTAACTCTTTTTTATTCTTTGATTAAAATGCAGTTACAAATGAGTACTAAAGCCAAGGACTTATCAGAGTGTATTAAATATAATTGAATTTTCCAAGATCAATGTTACATAACACTGGTACGGTAAATCTAATACATTTGTGAACACATTTTTGACAATGAGAGTCTTGTTAATAGAGATAAACCAATAACATTTCCCAAAACCTGTACACACATTAAAATAAATGATATTCAAATTCAACAGTTGATCTCAGTTGGATACTAGGTGTCAACTAGGTACAAGATAAAGTTATCAATGTAATCAGAAACACATATAGACAATAAGTGCAGGAGGAGGCCATTCGGCCCTTCGAGCCAGCACCGCCATTCAATGTGATCATGGCTGATCATCCCCAATCAGTACCCGATTCCTGCCTTCTCCCCATATCCCCTGACTCCGCTATCTTTAAGAGCCCTATCTAGCTCTCTCTTGAGAGAGTGCTAGATTGTAAATTAGGTCTACCTAATTTACAAACCAATGTGAATTTAAATAGCTACATGCATTTTCTTCCTTGATACCTACACTTAAAGCACTCTTATGGTAGGAAGAAAATAAAAATAATTTCCTGCATTAAATTTACTATGAAGTATCACCTTTTCATTTGCTGTTTTATTTAGATAATAATCACGAGATGGTAATAGTAAGCTTGGCTGATCGATCTGTAAGACAAAATGAAAAAGACAAAAAGTATTAACTTCAATAGTAAAAAAAATATTTTGATGGAGCTCTAATATCTCGAATATATAGGCCTTTATTCTTTGGCGCGCAGAAGGCTAAGGGGGGATTTGATTGAGGTCTTTAAAATGATGAAAGGGATAGACAGAGTTGACGTAGATAAGCTTTTCCCATTGAGGGTAGGGAAGATTCAAACAAGAAGGCATGACATGAGAATTAAGGGACAGAAGTTTAGGGGTAACATGAGGGGGAACTTCTTTACTCAGAGAGTGGTGGCTGTGTGGAATGATCTTCCAGCAGAAGTGGTGGAGGCAGGATCGATTTTAACATTTAAAAGTAAAGTGGATAGGTATATGGACGGGAAGGGAATGGAGGGGTATGGTCTGAGTGCAGGTAGATGGGACTAGGGGAAAATAAATGGTCGGCACGGACTGGAAGGGCCGAGAAGGCTGTTTCCGTGCTGTAATTGTTATATGGTTATAATATGTCTAAGAAACATTAACTAAAGTGAGAGAAAACCTACTTTTTTACCAACTCAATGTTATTGTTCTTCACTTTATAACCCAGTGCATTTAATAACATCTCCATTACCTGAAACATGCCATTTATTCCAGGAGGGTTTCCTAGTTTAGTTGGTGACAAACTGCATAATACACATTTATATATAAATGTAAATATTCACAATTGTTTAAGCATTATAGTTTTGACTAGCTTAAAACACAAAAATCATAGATACCTCGATGACATTGCTATTCGAACTTTTAGAGTCTGTGCCAATGTCGATTGTGAAAAAAGGACTTGTCCTGTATGTTCCCGAAACTATTTTCAGTACTTCAATGAAGTTGTCTTTATCCCAAGGACCTGTGATATTCCAGCCTCCTGTCTGCATTAGAGATAACAGAATAAAATTGATTAGCAATATTGGCTTCCAGAATATAGGGATGATATTGTTTTTCTGCAACAATTGAATACATAGAATTACATTTTGTAGAAATTTGAAGCTCAGCTGAATCCAAGATTTTTTTATATTTTCTGCTGAGAAAGTCGGAGTAAATTTTTTTTTGTTAAAGATTGTTGTTTTTTTCAGAGAATAATGGGCAGCACAGTGGCTGAGTTGAAGCCTTACAGCACCAGCGCTTCATTCCTGATTCCACATGCTGTCTGTATGGAGTTTGTACGTTCTCTCTGTGACTGCGTGGGTTTTCTCATCATGCTCCGGTTTCCGCCCACACTGCAGACATGCAGGTTTGTAGGTTAATTGGCTTCTGTAAATTATCCCTACTGTGTAGGATAGAACTAGTTGATCCTTGATCATGGTCATTGATCGACACGGACTCAGTGGGCCGAAGAGCTTGTTTCCACACTGTATCTAAAAAAACTAAATGGATCAATTTGCCACTGGAAGAAGAGCTTACAGGAGGAATGTGCATATACATTAAACTCAAGTGTATTGAACAGCACAGTCACTAAACACTTCATGGAATTTTATGCAATTAACTTTTCTTCAGAAATATTCATAAAAGTTAAAATGTTACAATATAGAACAATAGTCTTTCTCTGTATTTGGCATGTCACTATGTTCTATTGACATATTTACATGGCATATTTTTTCAGACACAAACATTTCATCAGCAATAATGTCCAATGGTGGAAGGAGCCTAAACATGTTTTTCCTTTCTAGAGTCTTTGTGTATGTTGTACCGAGCCTCAATGCAACTGAGCAGATGGTTGGAATGCGGTAGTCAGCAACATTTTGTTGTGGGCATCTCCTTACTTAGAGGACCTCAGTGCTTATCAACTGAGGTAATAATCATCTTGCAGCAGTCGATGGTCTGCCTTAATACAGACGGTAACTAAAACGGCAATACGGGGAGAAAAGATGAAGTACAAAGTTAAGCTAGCCAAGAATATAAAGGAGGATAGTAAAAGCTGCTTTAGCTATGCGAAGAGGAAACAAATAGTTAAGACAAATGCGGGTCCCTTGAAGACTGAAACAGGTCAATTTATTATGGGGAACAAGGAAATGGCTGATGAGTTGAACAGGTGCTTGAGTTCTGTCTTCACTAAGGAAGACACAAACAATCTCACAGATGTACTATGGGACAGAATTGGAGGAACTGAAGGAAATTCACATTAGTCAGGAAATGATGTTGGGTAGACTGATTGGACTGAAGGCTGATAAATCCCCAGGGCCTGATGGTCTGCATCCCAGGGTACTCAAGGAGGTGGCTCTAGAAATCGTGGACGCATTGGTGATCCTTTTCCAATGCTCTATAGATTCAGGATCAGTTCCTGTGGGTTGGAAGGTAGCTAATGTTATCTCACTTTTCAAGAAAGGAGGGAGAGGGAGAGCAGAGAATTATAGACCAGTTAGCCTGACATCGGTGGTGGGGAAGATGCTGGAGTTGATTATTAAAGATGTAATAGTGACGCATTTGGATAGCAGTAACAGGATTGGTCCGAGTCAGCATGGATTTACGAAAGGGAAATCATGCTTGACTGATCTTCTGGAATTTTTTGAGGATGTAACAAGTAAAATGTACAAGGGAGAGCCAGTGGATGTGGTGTACCTGAATTTAATAAGGACCTACACAGATCAGTGTGCATAATGAGAGCATAGTATTGCAGGTGTGGTATTGACATGGATAGAAAATTAGTTGGCAGACCAAAGAGTAGGGATTAACAGGTTCCTTTCATAATGGCAGGCAGTGACTAGTGGGATTCCGCAAGACTCAGTGCTGGGACCGCAGCTATTTACAGTATACATTAATGATTTAGATGAAGGAATTAGAAGTAACATTAGCAAATTTGCAGATGGCACAAAGCTGGGTGGCTGTATGAACTGTGAAGAAGATGCCATGAGGATGCAGGGTGACTTGGACAGGTTGGGTGAGTGGGCAGATGCATGGCAGATGCAGTATAATGTGGATACATGTGAGGTTATCCACTTCGGTGGTAAGAATGGGTAGGCAGATTATTATCTGAATTGGGGAAAAGGGGAAGTACACCTGGGTGTCCTTGTTCATCAGTCAATGAAAGTAAGCATGCAAGTACAGCAGGCAGTGAAGAAAGCTAATGGCATGTTGGCCTTCATAACGAGTTGAGTATAGGAACAAAGAGGTCCTTCTGCAGTTGTACAAGGCCCTGGTGAGTCTACACCTGCAGTATTGTGTGCAGTTTTGGTCTCCTAATTTGAGGAAGGACATTCTTGCTATTGAGGGAGTGCAGTGTGGGTTCACAAGGTTAATTCCCGGGATGGTGGGACTGTCATATGATGAAAGAATGGAACAACTGGGCTTGTATTCACTGGAATTATTCACTGGGATCTTATAGAAACATATAAAATTATTAAGGGATTGGACACACTAGTTATGTTAGGGAAGTCCAGAACCATGGGCCACATTTGGAACTGAGATGAGGAAAAACATTTTCACCTAGAAAGTTGTGAATCAGTGGAATTCTCTGCCACAGAAGGTAGTGGAGGCCGATTCACTGGATGCATTCAAAAGAGTTAGATAGAGCTTAGGGCTTGCAGAGTAGGCAAGAACGGGGTACTGATTTCGGATGATCAGCCATGATCACATTGAATAGTGTTGCTGACTCGAGGGGCAGAATGGCCTACTCCTGCAACTATTGTAATATTAAAAAATAGATATTAAATAAATATAACCATGTAACAATTACAGCACGGAAACAGGCCTTCTCGGCCCTTCCAGTCCGTGCCGACCATTTATTTTCCCCTAGTCCCATCTAGTTGCACTCAGACCATACCCCTCCATTCCCTTCCCGTCCATATACATAGAAACATAGACATAGAAACATAGAAAATAGGTGCAGGAGTAGGCCATTCGGCCCTTCGAGCCTGCACCGCCATTCAATGTGATCATGGCTGATCATCCAACTCAGTATCCCGTACCTGCCTTCTCTCCATACCCCCTGATCCCTTTAGCCACAAGTGCCACATCTAACGCCCTCTTAAATATAGCCAATGAACTGGCCTCAACTACCTTCTGTGGCAGAGAATTCCAGAGACTCACCACTCTCTGTGTAAAGAATGTTTTCCTCATTTCGGTCCTAAAGGAATTCCCCCTTATCCTTAGACTGTGACCCCTTGTTCTGGACTCCCCCAACATCGGGAACAATCTTCCAGCATCTAGCTTGTCCAACCCCTTAAGAATTTTAAGGGGTTGGACAAGCTAGATCCACTTTATCCACTATCCACTTTAATTTTAAATGTTAAAATCGATCCTGCCTCCACCACTTCTGCAGGAAGATCATTCCACACAGCCACCACTCTCTGAGTAAAGAAGTCCCCCCTCATGTTACCCCTAAACTTCTGTCCCTTAATTCTCATGTCATGCCCTCTTGTTTGATCTGCAGGGATCAAACAAGAGGGCATCTTTTCCCTGCAGTACAAATATGTACTGCAGGGAAAAGCCCATAGAACAAGGAGCCCTGTGTTATCCAGCTGTAAGTGATAAATCTCACCAAAGACTATAGCACCCCTTCCCAGACATACTTGGTTAACAGTTCAATGGGAAATGGGTGACATGTTCACCATAGCCACAGCCTTCTCATAGACAGTATGCGGAGAGATCGGGAAAGGCTGTACTTTGACAATCTAAAGGATTGATCCATTCTCACAATCAGTAACAAACAAGGTGCTTGGTTGAAAGTTTTGAATATACAACATTTTATCAAATGCCTTTGACTGTCTGCTTGTGGAACCGTCTGACATGAACCAGTGTTCCCTTTTTTTTAACAGGGATTCAGGAATTTCTGTGCAGACCACTGCCTAGTTAACTTATGGTCAAAGGCATTTTTCTGCACAAACGTTTCTCTAAGACATTAGTTATCACACAGAATTGAACATTCTGCAGTAATATTGCCCGACACATTCTTCACAACACTGGGGAAAGGTAAAACAATACAGGTGTGAAACCTTAGGAGACAAATTTGTTTTCGAAGGAAAATCTGTGGAATTGCATGACTGGTTATGGAGCACCTCTTGTACGACCAGACTTTAGACCTTAACGATTTGGCGTGGAAACTAATGTCTTGGAGAAAAGCATGGAAACAGGTGCTTTGGCTGACCGAGTCTGCGCCAACCAGCGACCTGCCCAGTTTCAAGAGAGCCCGAATTAAAACAATAAAGAAACAATAAAGAATATATCAGAGACTTCCAAGAACATGAACATTTAACTGCCTCCCCTCATAGGTAGGCTGCTTGTCCCTTGTTCTGATTCAATCAATCTCAGAAAATGCTAGGTTACAGGCAGCTCCAAAATCTTTCTTCAGATTTAACATCTCAACCCTTTCCCAAATCCACGCATTCTGCACGCAAACCTCCCCACTGCCCTTTTATTTAAGAAATAACTATTGTGCAGTTGAGCTAGTCAAATGGCACTGCTACAGACAGTAGACAGATTCACTGGACTCGGGCAATTTCCGATAGATCAACAACCAAAACGACTACAGTCTTTGTGCAGATCTCAAGCACAGCTATTAATTCACACCGCCAGTCCAGGCTATCTTAAGGGCCTGTCCCACTTACGCCATTTTATCGGCGGCTGCCGGCACACGTTATAGTCGCAGCAAGTGGCCAAACATTTTCAATATGTTGAAAATCCAGCAGCGACCAGAAAAAGGTACGCCTATTTGGGCGACTACTCACGACCAAACAGGCGCCACCATGCCCATAGAGGCGACATGTCGCGGGATGACGCCTGTGTGGGTGTGAGTAGTTGCCCAAGTAGCTGGGACCCCAGCTATTTACAATATATATTAATGATTTGGACGAGGGAATTCAATGCAACATCTCCAAATTTGCAGATGACACCAAGCTGGGGGGTATAGTTAGGTGTGAGCAGGATGCTTGGAGGCTGCAGGGTGATTTGGATAGGCTGAGTGAATGGGCAGATGCATGGCAGATGCAGTATAATGTGGACAAATGTGAGGTTATCCACTTTGGTGGCAAAAACATGAGGGTAGACTATTATCTGAATGGTGGCAGATTAGGAAAAAGGGGAGATGCAACGAGACCTGGGTGTCATGGTACACCAGTCATTGAAAGTAGGCATGCAGGTGCAGCAGGCAGTGAAGAAAGCAAATGGTATGTTAGCATTCATAGCGAAAGGATTTGAGTATAGGAGCAGGGAGGTTCTACTGCAGTTGTACAGGGTTTTGGTGAGGCCACACCTGGAGTATTACGTACAGTTTTGGTCTCCAAATCTGAGGAAAGACATCCTTGCCATAGACGGGGTACAGAGAAGATTCACCAGACTGATTCCTGGGATGTCAGGACTTTCATACGAGGAAAGATTGGATAGACTCGGCTTGTACTCGCTGGAATTTAGAAGATTGAGGGGGGACCTTATAGAAACTTACAAAATTCTTAAGGGGTTGGACAAGCTAGATGCTGGAAGATTGTTCCCGATGTTGGGGGAGTCCAGAACAAGGGGTCACAGTCTAAGGATAAGGGGGAATTCCTTTAGGACCGAGATGAGGAAAACATTCTTTACACAGAGAGTGGTGAGTCTCTGGAATTCTCTGCCACAGAAGGTAGTTGAGGCCAGTTCATTGGCTATATTTAAGAGGGCGTTAGATGTGGCACTTGTGGCTAAAGGGATCAGGGGGTATGGAGAGAAGGCAGGTACGGGATACTGAGTTGGATGATCAGCCATGATCACATTGAATGGCGGTGCAGGCTCGAAGGGCCGAATGGCCTACTCCTGCACCTATTTTTCTATGTTTCTATGTATATATATGAGTGATATCAAGTCAGTATCCTGTGATAAATTGGCTAACAGCATTTGGCACTGGTGCATCATTAGGAATATTTGGGTTTCAGCTCCCTACCTTCCAGGTAGATTCAACACGGTGGCGGACACCAGGTCATGTAATTCAATGACAACATAGAGTGGATGTTGAATTATAGAGTGTTTAAGGATATTTTCTCTAGGTATGGAACACCGGATATCGATTTGTTCACTTCAAGATTAAATTATCAGTTACTGAAGTATGTTGCATGGGAGCCAGACCCAGGGCAGTAGCGGTAGACGCCTTCTTGCTACATTGGGCAGGAATGTTTTTCTATGCATTTCCCCCATTCTACCTTGTCAGTCAATGTCTGCAAAAAATTCAGCAGGACTCTGCCTCCGGCACCCTGGTAGTCCCTGACTGGCCGGCTCAACCATGGTACCCTCTCATCTGTTGCAAAACCATTCATGACAGTCCCCCAAAACAGGTCACTGTTAAATTATCCCATTTCTGGGGCAGTACATCCTCTGCATGATCGGCTGAGCTTATTGGTTTGCAGGTTTTGAGAAGACCTTTCCTCGGACTGGGACTAGCTGAAATTCAAACCTCACATGTTCCATCTGCCTTCCATATTCTCTCTTGCTTCAAAACGTTAAATGCAGCAGCACATTTTTTTAATGCATTCAATAATCTGCTTTTACTTACCAGTATCTTAGTCAATACGAAGAACTAATCTGTGACAGGTATCCCCATGTTATATCGACCATATAGCTGGAATACTGCTTTGTCCATTATGATTTATCTTTCTCAATTATTAATAGCTACTAGACCAAGGGGGATCCGTTGGGTCCCGTCCCCTCAAAGTGCGGTTGCGGTAGGGGGCCCCGCGGCGTCACACACACACTAACCACCCCCAAACACATGGTGGGAGGGGGGGGAGAGGGGGGGGAGAGGGGGGGGAGAGGGGAGGAGTGGAGGGAGGAGAGGGGAGGGAGGAAAGGGGAGGGGGTGAGAAGAGGAAGGAGGGAGAGGTGGAGGGGAGTCGGGCGAGTGAGTGGGCTGCGAAAAGCGGAGAGAGCCCAGGGAGCGACAGACAGAGAGAGAGTAGAGGACCCGACTCTCTGCATCTCTCGGAAAACCCAATGCGAGGGGGGGGGAAGGGGAGGGGGTGAACGGAAGGGAGCGGGGGGGGGGGAAGGTGGGGGGGGGAGCGAGGGAGGAGGGTATGCTCGAGGGAGAGAGAAGGGAGCGGGGAGGGGGAGCGTGTAGCAGTGGGGGAGGAGCAGGATAGGAGCAGTTAGCAGATGGAGGGGGAGTGAGTAGAGGCAGCACCTACCCAAGTCACAGAGGCGCCGGGCCCGAGTTGGTCTGCAGCCGTCGTGGACTAGAGCGATGCCCGTAGCAATTTGAGGACTGTGAGAAACAACGGAGGGCCGGCAACGCTCTCACCAGCGTGACAGACAATCGGGCGGGGGGGACGGAGAGGACGTCGTCCCCTGTGACAGGCGCGACGGCGACATTTCAACTGGGCTTGTCCGCAGCCACCGCCGCCATGTTGTTAAACTTCAAGAAGCCCAGCGGAGCGCGCTGCACGACTTGATTACATGTTCACGGGCTTCAATCCAGAGCACATGGGGGGGGGGGGGGGGGGAGGGCGTCTGGGCCATGTAACCGGCAGCTCTGGCTGCGCAGCTGGTCGCGAGGAGCAAAGGCATTGTGACGTCATCAGCTCGCTTAAGATTCAGTTAGATTTTAAAGCAATTTTAGTAAAAAAACTCGGGAAATAATGAACCAAATATTAAGATGAGGGGAATTTTGAAATCATGATGTCAATCTCTTACCGGAATATGTAAAAATGTCTCCATTACCGCGTCGGGTTTTGGAGGAGATGTGAATGACATACAAACTGACAAAGAGAGTTTTAATAGGTACTAGACTAAGGGGGACCCCTTGTGTCCCGTCCCCTCAATGCGCGGTTGCTGAGGGGAGTGGGCCTGCTGCGTCACACACACACTAGGGGGCATTACGGCAGACGACACCCACTACCTCTACCTGGTGGGGGCCCTCGACCAGGACACGGCCAGAGAAGTCACTCAGTTCCTCAAAGACCCCCCGGCCGCCGAGAAATACCTCAGCCTTAAGGACCTCCTGCTCCAGGTTTACGGGCTCAGCCGGATGGAACGGGCTGCCAGGCTCCTTCATATGGAGGGCCTAGGCGACCGGCAGCCATCAAGCCTCCTCAACAAGATGGTCGCGCTCCTGAATGGGCAAACGCCGTGCCTCATGTTTGAGTACTTACCTGCATCTGCTGCCGGCCAACATCCGCCTGCAGCTCACTGATGCCTTGTTCGCCGACACCCAGGCCCTCGGCAAGCACGCTGACGCGCTGTGTATAGCGCGCCAGGATGACATCATTGGGCGGTGGCGCGGGTGAGCTGTGGAGGGAGTGACAGCTGCGCCCTGGAGGCCTGTGCAATCGCCCCCCACAACCGTGGCGGGTACCACCCCTGCAGTCCCGCACCAGCAGGCTCCAACGCCACCGGCAGGAGGCACTGGTGCTATCACCACCAGCTATGGGGCGCTGCAGCACGACAATGCTGCCAGCCATGCACGTTCCCGGGATGCGCTGTTTTGCTCGGATCTTGGCCGCGTTCCCGGACATCCTGACCCCACAGTTCCGGTCATCAACCCCCAAGCATGGGGTGGATAATTTCATACCAACTACCGGCCCACGTCTCCATGCATGAGCACGCCGACTACCGACGGATAGGCTGCGTCTGGCACGGCAGTCGTTCCGCACGATGGAGTTCTTGAGGATCGTCCGCCCTTCAAACAGCCCATGGGCGTCCCCACTCCACATGGTCCCTGAGGCAAGCGGAGGCTGGCGACCTTGTGAGAATTATCGGCGGCTGAATGCCGCTAGCACCACAGACCGATACCCCGTGCCCAGCATCCAGGACCAGATCCCGGTCCACCCGGAAGATGTGCCCAAGACGGCAATCATTACACCGTTTGGATTGTACGAGTTCGTGCGGATGCCACGCAGTCTTTTCAACGGTTAATGGACGGGGTGTGTTGTGGTCTCGCGTTTGTGGTCGTCTACCTCAACACTATCTTGGTGGCCAGCCGGTCGCGGCAGGAGCACTGTGCCCACCTCCGGCAGCACTGTCAGTGGCTCAGTGAGCATGGTTTGGCTGTCAACTTCGCCAAGTTTCCGGTTTCCTCTGCCACCGCATGACTTCGCAAGGCGCGGTTCGCCTGCCGGACAGGTTCAACGCCATTGGTTTCCCCGTCCATACACAGTGCGCGGACTGCAGGAGTTTGTCGGCATGGCGGCCTTTTATCACCGTTTTGAGCCATTCACGGCCCACATCATGCGCCGCTGTATCATCTTCTGGCGGGTAGGCGTAAGGACGTCGAGTGGACCGATGAGGCGGTGGCGGCATTTGACAGTGCGAAGGAAGCCTTTGCTCGGGCTGCGCTGCTTGCCCCGACCGCCCTTATGGTGGACGCCTTCGGTGGCGGCGCTTGGTGCCGTGCTGGAACAACTGACGGATGGGGGTTGGCGGCCCCTGGCCTTCTACAACCGGCACCTCAACAACACCCAGAGGAAGTACAGCATATTTGACCGCGAGCTCCTGGCTCTGTACCTGGCGGTGTGTCACTTCCGCTACTTCCTGGAGGGCCGCCCATTCACTGCTTACATGGACCACAAGCCGCTCACCTTCGCCCTGGAAAAGGTTTCCAACCCCTGGTCCACACAGCAGCAGCGGCAGTAGGCGTATATCTCGGATTACACCACCTCCATCCGCTTCATCGAGGGGAAGGAGAACCGGTTGGCCGACGCGTTGTCCCGTCCCGCCGTCGACGCCATTTCCGAGGTGGCGCCTGGCATTGACTAGTCTGCCCTGGCGGAGGCTCAGCTCACGGACGGCGAGATGCCCACCTACTGCCCGCCCGGACTGCCATCTCCGGCCTTCGCCTTGAGGATGTCCCTCTCGGTCCTGGAGGGGCAACGATCGTCAGGTCAGCCACGCCCCATCGTTCCTGCCACCTGGTGCCAGAGGGTTTTCGACGTGATACACGGGCTGGCTCACCCATCCATCCGGGCGACGATGGCACTTGTGGTTGCTCGGTTCATGTGGCACAGTCTGCGCAAGGGCCCGCACCCGCATTCCTTGCCGGACGGCAAAATTCCAGCGCCACGTCCGGGGCGCCCCTCCAGGTATTTGGTCTACCATGCTGGCAGTTCAACCACCTCCACGTGGACATTGTGGATCCTCTCCCGCCATCCCTCTCCCGCCATCACCCACCTCCTCACAATGATGGACCACCTCATGCGGTGGCCAGAGGCCATACCGCTGGTCGATACTTCGACAGCTACATGCGCTCATGCATTGTCTGCACACTGGATTGCTCGCTTTGGGGTGCCGGTGGACATCTTTGTATAACGATCAACATAATTGTATAAAGAGTAAGAGTGTTGTAAAAACAAGCCTGAAGGCTTTGTGTCTCAATGCAAGGAGCGTAATAAGGTGGATGAGTTGAAGGTGCAGATAGCTATTAATGACTATGATATAGTTCGGATCACGGAGACAAGGCTCCAGGGTGACCAAGGCCGGGAGCTGAACATCCAGGGATATTCAATATTCAGGAGGGATAGACAGAAAGGTAAAGGAGGTGGGGTAGCGTTGCTGGTTAGAGAGGAGATTAATGCAATAGAAAGGAAGGACATTAGCTTGGAGGATGTGGAATCGATATGGGTAGAGCTGTGAAACACTAAGGGGCAGAAAACGCTAGTGGGAGTTGTGTACAGGCCACCTAACAGTAGTAGTGGAGTTGAGGATGGCATCAAACAGCAAATTAGAAATGCGTGCAACAAAGGTAAAACAGTTATAATGGGTGACTTCAATCTACATATAGATTGGGTGAATCAAATTGGCTGAGGAAGAGGATTTCTTGGAATGTATGTGGGATTGTTTTCTGAACCAACATGTAGAGGAACCAACGAGAGAGCAGGCTATTCTAGACTGGGTATTGAGTAATGAGGAAGGGTTAGTTAGCAGTCTTGTTGTGTGTGGCCCCTTGGGCAAGAGTGACCATAATATGGTTGAGTTCTTCATTAGGATGGAGAGTGACATAATTAATTCAGAAACAAGGATTCTGAACTTAAAGAAAGGTAACTTTGAAGGTATGAGACGCGAATTGGCCAAGATAGACTGGCAATTGATTCTTAAAGGGTTGACAGTGGATGTGCAATGGATGACATTTAAAGACTGCATGGATGAACTACAACAATTGTTCATCCCAGTTTGGCAAAATAATAAATCAGGGAAGGTAATTCCCTTTCAGAGTCCAGCAAAGACAAATGGCTTAATTAGTAAAGGGAAAATAGATTATGAAAGAAAACTGGCAGGGAACATAAAACTGACTGCAAAAGTTTTTATAGATATGTGAAGAGAAAAAGATTAGTTATAACAAATGTAGGTCCCTTGCGGTCAGAAACAGGTGAATTGACCATGGGGAACAAGGACATGGCAGACTAATTGAATAACTACTTTGGTTCGTCTTCACTAAGGAAGACATAAATAATCTGCCGGAAATACCAGGGGACCAGAGGTCAAATAAGATGGAGGGACTATGTGAAATCCAGGTTAGCTGGGAAGTGGTGTTGGGTAAATTGAATGGATTAAAGGCCGATAAATCCCCAGGGCCAGATAGGCTGCATCCCAGAGTACTCAAGGAAGTAGCCACAGAAATAGTGGATGTATTAGTGACAATTTTTCAAAACTCTTTAGATTCTGGAGTAGTTCCTGAGGATTGGAGCGTAGCTAATGTAACCCCGCTTTTAAAAAAGGAGGGAGAGAAAACGGGGAATTACAGACCAGTTAGTCTAACATCGGTAGTGGGGAAAATGCTAGAGTCAGTTATTAAAGATGGGATAGCAGCACATTTGGAAAGTGGTGAAATCATTGGACAAAGTCAGCATGGATTTCGAGGATGTAACTAGTAGAGTGGATAAGGGAGAACCAGTGGATGTGTTATATCTGGACTTTCAGAAGGCTTTCGACAAGGTCCCACATAAGAGATTAGTATACAAACTTAAAGCACCCGGTATTGGGGGTTCAGTATTGATGTGGATAGAGAACTGGCTGGTAGACAGAAAGCAAAGGGTAGGAGTAAACGGGTCATTTTCAGAATGGCAGGCAGTGACTAGTGGGGTACCGCAAGGCTCAGTGCTGGGACCCCAGCTATTTACAATATATATTAATGATTTGGACGAGGGAATTGAATGCAACATCTCCAAGTTTGCAGATGACACGAAGCTGGGGGGCAGAGTTAGTTGTGAGGAGGATGCTAGAAGGCTGCAACTTGGATGGGTTGGGTGAGTGGGCAAATTAATGGCAGATGCAGTATAATGTCGATAAATGTGAAGTTATTCACTTTGGTGGCACAAACAGGAGGGTAGACTATCATTTGAATGGTGGCCGTTTAGGAAAAGGTGAGATGCAACGAGACCTGGGTGTCATGGTACACCAGTCATTGAAAGTAGGCATGCAGGTGCAGCAGGCAGTGAAGAAAGCAAATGGTATGTTAGCATTCATAGCGAAAGGATTTGAGTATAGGAGCAGGGAGGTTCTACTGCAGTTCTACAGAGTTTTGGTGAGACCACACCTGGAGTATTGCGTACAGTTTTGGTCTCCAAATCTGAGGAAAGACATTCCTGCCATAGAGGGGTACAGAGAAGGTTCACCAGACTGATTCCTGGGATGTCAGGACTTTCATATGAAGAAAGACTGGATAGAATTGGCCTGTACTCTGTAGAATTTAGAAGATTGAGGGGGGACCTTATAGAAACTTACAAAATTCTTAAGAGGTTGGACAGGCAAGATGCAGGAAGATTGTTCCCGATGTTGGGGAGGCCCAGAACAACGGGTCACAGTTTGAGGATAAGGAGGATTTCCTTTAGGGCCAAGATGAGGAAAACATTTTTCACACAGAGAGTGGTGAGTCTCTGGAATTCTCTGCCACAGAAGGTAGTTGAGGCCAGTTCATTGGCTATATTTAAGAGGGAGTTAGATGTGGCCCTTGTGGCTAAAGGGATCAGGGGGTATGGAGAGAAGGCAGGTACGGGATACTGAGTTGAATGATCAGCCATGATCATATTGAATGGCAGTGCAGGCTCGAAGGGCCAAATGGCCTATTCCTGCACCTATTTTCTATGTTTCTATCTCCTTGGACTGGAAGCCACAATTCACCTCTGAGCTGTGGTCGGCCACGGCTCACCTGTAAGGTGTGCGGCTGTACCACACCACAGCCTATCACCCGCAGGCAAACGGCTTGGTGGAGAGGTTCCACCGGCAGTTCAAGGCAGCGCTGAAGGCGCGACTGTCCGACCTGGACTGGATGGACGCACTGCCGTGGGTCTTGCTGGCCATCCAAACCGCCTAAGGAGGACTTGGCCTCATCTTCAGCAGAGCTCGTTTACGGGTCGCCGCTCATGGTGCCCAGGGAGTTCATGCCGTCAGCGCCAGGGCAGCAAGGAACGCCCTCGTCCACACTACAGCGCCCGTGCCAACGTCCCGCCATGCGACATTCCACCCTCACTTGCCATCGGCCCTCAGGGACGTCCCCGATGTCTTACTGCGCCGTGACACCCACCAGACGCTGCTCCAGAGGCCGTATGAGGGCCCGCTCCGGGTGCTGGAGCACGGACAGACAACCGTTGTGTTGGACATGGGGGGCCGGCCGGAGGCCGTGTCGATGGACCGGTTACAGCCGGAACATTTGGACATTGACCAGCCGGTACTGGTTGCCCAGCCTCGGCCACAAGGTCGTCCCCCTTCGCGGCTCCCTCCGCCTGTGCCTCCGCCGGCCCCTCTGTCAGCCGACTTCCGTATACAGTCCGGTCGGGTTGTACGCCCGTCGGTGCGTTTCGTGCCTCCTGTTCTGGGGGGGGGGGGGGGAGAGGTCCTGTGGCAGCTCCCAAGGGTCGGGCTACTCCACTATCGAACCCCTCAGCACGAGAATGGACTAGTCCGGGGGCGGCCCTTAGCTACAGAGATAAAGGGCAGGGGTTTAGGCGCGATCCCTCTCTTGCAGATCCAACTGGACAAGAGAACAACTAATAAAATTCCTCCCAAAATACCTGGCTCTTCACCTTCATTTCGGGCTTATATATTTATTTACCTCAAAATTTGAGATTTCCAATTGAAAAAATCACTTGTGGGTATCAGATTTTATTAAACGATATTTTTATAAATGTTGGTTTCACCATGTAGAAATTACAGCTGCGTTTATGCAGAGTCCCCCCATTTCAGGGCACCATAATGTTTGGGGCACATGGCCTCACAGGTGTTTGTAATTGTTAAGGTGTGTTTAATTGCCTCCTTAATGCAGGTATAAGAGAGCTCTCAGCACCTGGTCTTTCCTTCAGTCTTTCCATCACATTTGGAAACCTTTATTGCTGTTTATCAACATGAGGACCAAAGTTGTGCCAATAAAACTGTTAGAGACATCAGCCAAACCTCAGGCTTACCAAAATCATCTGTTTGGAACATCATTAAGAAGAAAGAGAGCACTGGTGAGTTTACTAATTGCAAAGGGACTGGCAGGCCAAGGAAGACCTCCACAGCTGATGACAGGATTATTCTCTCTATAATTGAGAACAATCCCCAAACACCTGTCCGCCAGATCAGAAACACTCTTCAGGAGTCAGGTGTGGATTTGTCAATGACCACTGTCCGCAGAAGACTTCATGAACAGAAATACAGAGGCTACACTGCAAGATGCAAACCACTGGTTAGCCGCAAAAATAGGATAGCCGGGTTACAGTTTGCCAAGAAGTACTTAAAAGAGCAACTACAGTTCTGGAAAAAGGTCTTGTGGACAGATGAGACGAAGATTAACTTGTATCAGAGAGATGGCAAGAGCAAAGTATGGAGGAGAGAAGGAACTGCCCAAGATCCAAAGCAGACCACCCTATCTGTGAAACACGGTGGTGGGGGTGTTATGGCCTGGGCATGTATGGCTGCTGAAGGTACTGGCTCACTTATCTTCATTGATGATACAACTGCTGATGGTAGTAGCATAGTGAATTCTGAAGTGTATAGACACATCCTATCTGCTCAAATTCAAACAAATGCCTCAAAACTCATTGGCCGGCGGTTCATTCTACAGCAAGACAATTATCCCAAACATATTCAAAGCTAAAAAATGGTCAATTCTTGAGTGGCCAAGTCAATCACCCGATCTGAACCCAAATGAGCATGCCTTTTATATGCTGAAGGGGACTAGCCCCCAGAATAAGCAGAAGCTTAAGATGGCTGCAATACAGGTCTGGCAGAGCATCACCAGAGAAGACACCCAGCAACTGGTGATGTCCATGAATCACAGACTTAAAGCAGTCATTGCATGCAAAGGATCTGCAACAAAATACTAAACATGACTACTTTCATTTACATGGCATTGCTGTGTCCCAAACATTATGGCGACTTGAAATGGGGGGGACTATGTATAAACACTGCTGTAATTTCTATATGGTGAAACCAAAATGTATAAAAATGGCCTTTATTAAAATCTGGCAATGTGCACTTTAACCACATGTGATTTTTTTTCTATTACAAATCTCAAATTGTGGAGTACAGAGGCAAATAAATAAATGTTGGGTCTTTGTCCCAAACATTATGGAGGGCACTGCATTTGGAAAATTCCACTGCAGTCTCTTTGCACGACTGTAGATGACATTAGCTCTCAGTTATAAAAGAGTATGTGTATTAAGCATGATTGCTCTTCACTCCTACATTAGTTAATACCACTGCTTGTAGCCAGAAAGAAAATGATTATGTATTTCCCCATATTAACCATATGTGCGACGCATTAGCTTATATCATATATGTACCCCAGGCAGCAACTGGTGAACTCTTCGAAAGATTACCGTACATTAACAACAGAAACGACAGACCTGCAACCTCTTCAATAGGTGATACTGCAGATGTTAGAATCTGGAGCAAAACAAAAACTGCTGGAGGAACTCAGCGGGTCAGGCAGCACGTGTGGAGGGAAATGGAAGACAACATTTAGGGTTGATACACTTCCTCAGCGGAGCATCTCGATTTGTAAGGTCGACTGTCCATTTCCCCCCACGGATGCTGCCTGAACCTCTTCAATAAATCCACTATTCTTTGCAGGAAAACAACCGACATAATTCCGCCCTTACAGAACACAAAATCATGACCCGAGTCAACTCTAATCAACCAAGCATTACTGCATCCAAAGCTCAATGAGGTCAACATTTTAAAACTCTCTGGTACAAATATATACTGAGTGCATCTACAAGAAAATTATTCTCCTGTGGTATCTCATTACCATTGGCAATAGTTTGAATGGGTAAAATAAACCAATCCCTTTCTCATTTTGTAGGTGCTCAGCACGTAGCTCCCCGATAGTTGACTTTAGAGATACAGTGTGGAAACAGGCCCTTCAGCCCACCGAGTCTGCGCCGGCCAGCGATATCCTACAAACATTAGGGACAATATACATCTTAACCAATGCAAATTAACCTACAAACCTATACGTCTTTGGAGTGTGTGAGGAAACCGGAAAAACCCACGCAGGTCATGGGAAAACGTACAAGCTCCGTACAGACAGCACCCGTAGTCAGGATCAAACCCGGATCATGGCGCTGTAAGGCAGCAACCCAACCGCTGCGCTACTGTGCCGCCCAATAGCTTTTATATTTTAATAATGTCATCTAAATTTGAAAGTAATATTTCAACAAGGTTCATATCCAAATTCTATCTGTGAAACGATACTGAAACCTGTGAAATTTGTCTGCATAAAATTATTAATCACAAATCATGCTTCGTATTTCAAAACAATCATTTATGGATGTTTGTACCATCTTCAAGCAATATCAAAGTAAATCAAAGCTTTCAAAGGGTTTATTTAAACATTGAAGTTGATAGATTAAATATTTTATATGATAAACAATGGCTTAACAATCTTTCCAATAGGACACAGAACAGAACAGCACATGAATAGGCCATTCAGCCCACAATGTTTGTGCTGAACATGAGATTGATCTCATCTGTGTGAATGTGATCCATATTCCTCTGTTCCTCGCACTGCCATGTGCCAATCTAAAATATTCCTGAACAAAACTTACCTTGTTAATAAGGTCAATCAGAGGTTGTGCTCCCAGCTCTTCAATCCTTTGCTCATTCAAGCAGGACAGATAATAGTGTTGCGATTTCCGCTCTGCCTCACTGCTTGAGTTAAAAGTGGCATTTTCTGTTAAAAAATCAAATTCATTATAATAAAGCTAAGTTATAGGCACATAATAAGTAAGAATCGGTTAGTATCAAAACTTTAGACTTTCTAGAAAACATACTGTTTTTTTTAAATCTGAGTAACATGAAGCCTTAAAAAAACACAAGTGCGTAGTTTCCATGAACTTGTACTCATCTAATACAAGATATCTTGTGAATATGCCCAGAATTACATTTGGTACCAAACATATTTCACAGATTTTAAGACACCTGTAATATACCCACTCTAAACTGAATCGTCTACTGATTGGAGATAGGTTATGTAGACTGATGCACGTGAGTTGTTCTTACATTGTCACCTTTATTTCTTCGAACAGGATCTATACCACACTTTCCTGGTTGGTATTTATCTCCAAGCACAGACTATCTGTTCATTATCACATTGCTATATGTGAAAAATATGTTGTGCTCAAGTAGATGATCATTGTTGCAAACTGCTTCAAAGAGTATTTCATGGGTTATGCAGCATTTTGCAATGTTGTTAATCAGTAAAACTGAGTACTAATAGTGTTATAATATGCAAGTTCCAGCAGGAAGACCATATGTCAATATCTACTGTATTGTGTAGATCACAAAATGCTGGAGTAACTCAGCAGGACAGGCAGCATCTCTGGAGAGAAGGAATGGGTGACAAAGAAACATAATGAATAGGTGCAGGAGTAGGCCATTCGGCTCTTCGAGCCAGCACCGCCATTCAATATGATCATAGCTGATCATCCAGAATCAGCTACCCCATTCCTGCTTTCTCCTTATATCCCATGATACCCATTAGCAACTTTGTGAACATGTTGCCCCTCAGATCTCCTTTAAATTTCTTTTTAGAGGGTGATGACAGGTGGGAAAAATGGGAGCACGGGGAAAAGTTGAATCAGTTGTCATCGAATTAAATGACAACACTTGTTCAAGGGACCAATTGGGGGGAAGAGTTCCTTTCACAGTGTGTGGGGAGTCTGTGCCAGGGGTAAAGTTGCGGGGAGGGCAGGAGTGTTGAGAAGGAGGGGGTCGGGGATAATGCCAGTAACTCACTCACTCACCGCTACCGCAGCGCTCTAGGAGCGGAGCAACTACATTGTGGCTGGGGATAGAAGCAGCTCGGGTAGCTGCGAGCGGCCGCCACTTCAGCGCCTTCTGCTGACCCGCTCACCTCTGGCAGTGCTCTCCGTATGAACATCTCTCACCTGCCGCTCGCCGACTTCGCTCATGTCACCCGCTTCCTGCAAATTCTTAAATTCCCAACCTCAATTGCGCTGTCGGAATTTAAGGATTTGCGGGAAGCGGCTGACATGAGTGACACCAGCGAGTAGCAGGAGCAAGGTTTTTAGACGGAGAGATGCCAGAAGTGAGCGGGGAGCCAGCAGAAGGCACTGAGGTGGCGGCTGGTTCCGTTGTCCGGCCTGGCAGCCGCTCAAAGCCACCTGAGCTACTTCTCTCCCCCCCCCCCCCCCCCACACCCCCCGGATTCAATTCAGTGGCTCCGTGCAAGGAGCGTCGCAAGTGGGTTACAGGCATGAGTTTAAGTGCTGAGCAACCAGGAGAGCAGGTAGGTTAAGACGGACTGAGCGGAGGTGTTCAGGGAAACGATCGCCGAGCCTGCGCTTGGTCTCACCGACGTAGAGAAGTTGACACCTGAAACAGCGGATACAGTAGATGAGGCTGGAGGAGGTGCAAGTGAACCTCTGCCTCACCTGGAAAGACTGTTTGGGTCCTTGGATGGAGTCGAGTGGGGAGGTAAAGGGACAGGTGTTGCATCTCCTGTGGTTGCAGAGGAAGGTACCTGGGGAGGGGGTGGTTTGGGTGGGAAGGGACGAGTTGACCAGGGAGTTGCGGAGGGAACGGTCTCTGCAGAAAGCAGAGAGGGGTGGAGATGGGAAGATGTGGCCAGTAGTGGGATCCTGTTGAAGGTGGCGAAAATGTTGGAGGATTATATGCTGTATGCGACAACTGATGGGGAGGAAGGTGAGGACAAGAGGGACTCTGTCCTTGTTACGAATGGGGGGAGGGGGAGCAAGAGCAAAGCTGCAGGATATCGAGGAGACCCGAGTGAGACCCTCATCTATAATGGAAGATGGGACCCCCGTTTCCTAAAGAATGAGGACATCTCCGATGCCCTGGTGTGGAACACCCTCATCCTGGGGGCAGATGAGGCATAGACAGAGGAATTGGGAGTTGGGAATATGGTCTTTACAGGAAGCAGGGTGGGAAGAAGTGTAGTCTAGATAGCTATGGGAGTCAGTGTGTTTGTAGCAGTTGTCGGTCAATAGTCTGTTTCTTGTGATGGAGACGGTGAAATTGCTTGGATCAGATTGATCCTGAGCTGCTGTGGGAGACAACAAAGTGATTGCTGTCTCTCTGGCTGAGATTTTCACAACTTGGCTGGATTCACATGAGGTACCAGATTACAGGAGGATGATGAATGTGTCTTCCTTGTCAAGAAGAACACGGGAAAAAGGTGAACCTAATATCATCAGAGGGAGTTTAATGGAAGACATTCAGTGCGACAGGAATAATGATTACATGGAAGCACAGATAAATCAGACATAGCCAGATCTTGTCAGGCCAAGTTAATTGTATTTCCTGATGGGGATAACAAAGTATATTGATGAGGATGGGGCATTAAATGTTATTGATATGGACTCTGGCAAGGCAGGTCCATAATGTCAGGGCCCGAGGATCCAGGGAAAGTTGGTACATTAGATCCAGAATTGATTTGTTTGCAATAGGAAATCAGTTGGAGGATTCTTGTTGCGATTGCATGTTTCTAACGAGTGGTCTTCCATGAGGATCAGTGCTGGGATCCTTGCAGTTTGTATATGAATGATGTGGATATGGATGGAATGATCAGCAAGTTCACAAACCTGCCATGATACATTTTGGGAGCACTTGTGAGGTTAGGGCAGACACTGCGAATGACAGTGTCCCAGGGAGTGCAGAGGAACAAGTCCAAGAGCAAAGGTCCTTGAAGGGAGCAGTGCAGATTGATAACAGGAAGGCATTGGGGATGATGGCCTTTGTTAGTTGGGGATTGAATGCAGTAGTAGGGAGTTTATCCTCCAACTTTATAAAACTGACCAATGTTTGATAAAGTCATCACACAACAGGAAAGATGATATAGTGACAGAGGGCCCAGAGGAGGTTGACCAGGATGGTGCCAGGATGGAATGTTTCCAACATGGATAGGCTGGAGAGATTGGTCTGTTCTCCCTGGAGCAGAGGCAGTTAAGAGGGGCATGACTGATTCATGTAAAGTATGAGAGGGTCGAGTGCCACAAATATATTCCCATGTCAGAGACAAACAAAACTTTGGGGTAAGGGGCAAAATTCAGAGCGGGTGTGAGGGGGACCTTCTTCATGTAGAGAATGGTGAGTACATGGAACACACTGCTAGAGAGAGTCACAAAACGCTGGAGTAACTCAGCGGGACAGGCAGCATCACTGGAGAGAATGAGTGGGTGGTTTCAGGCCAAGACCCTTCTTCAGACTGCTAAAGAGAGTGCTTGGAGCAGAGTCACCGACAACTTTTAAGTACCTAGATACCACCTGAATCGCCCACGCATTCAAGGTGACAGGTCAAGTACTGGGAGATGCGATTAATGCAGTTCAGAGCCCACTGCTTGGCATTGACATGGTGGGCAGAATGGTCTGTTTCCATACAGTTTAACTCGCTATTAACCATTATTAACCAACCTGATCACCCTGTAGCTCAGCACTTCAACTCCACCTCCCATTCTGAATCCAACCTTTCTGTCCTGGGCCTCCTCCATTGCCAGAGTGAATACCCCCGGAAATTGGAGGAGCAGCACCTCATAGTCCACTTGGGCAGTCTGCACCCCAGTGGCCTGAACATTGACTTCTCCAATTTCCGGTAGCCCTTGCTGTCTCCTCCCCTTCTCAGCTTTCCCTCAGCCCTCTGGCTTCTCCTCTTCCTTTCTTCTTCCCAGCTCCCCACCCAACCTAGCCCCCACCCAGTCTGAAGAAGGGTTTTGGCCCAAAACGTTGCCTATTTCCTTCGCTCCATAGATGCTGCCGCACCTGCTGAGTTTCTCCAGCATTTTTGTCTACCTTCGATTTTCCAGCATCTGCAGTTCCTTCTTGAACAGATTAACTCGAAACATGGTCTGTTGACACACCAGCTGGCAAGGAGAGGAGCAGGTACAAACACCTCACACGCGTTAGAGTTGATACATACGGCTCGACTCTTGTTTATGAGGATTATGTTTATTAACAATGTGGAAAAAGAAGAAATGGGATAGAATGACAGATTCTCCTTGTATACAGCATCAAAGCAATGGGACACCAAAGTAGACACCTGCTGAAGAATCACCCACAAACGCACCAGCTGATCTGAAGAGGATTTTCTGCAAGCACACTCCTGATGCACTGTTGGTGTCAACGTGGACCAGTGTAAACACGACAGAGGAGCAAGAGTGGTGCGTGTGTGGCGGAGGGTGTGACCAGTGACTGCAAACAGACAGCTGAAATCTCTCTGGAATATGAAGTGGATTCATCCAGCCAGAGACCTGATCTGCCAACAAGTCTCCAGCTAAAAGAACAGAGTGTTCTGCACAACAGGAAGTGTGAGAGTCATTCCAAACCTCAAGCCCACCGGGCTACGAGTCAACTCCCCAGGACTGGCTCTTTTCTCACTTTTCCAGCCTGTGCCAATGCTGGGAAGAGATTATAAACACACACACACACACACCAGGCTCCTGCCGGAACATTCATCACCAACATCTCATCTCAACCCACACCACGCCCTGTAACTCAGCACCATAAAACATTCCCCCGGAGATATCCGAGAATGTCGGGCACCAGCTCCACACACATCCCAATACATAGAAACAAAGAAACATAGAAAATAGGTACAGGGGGAGGCCATTTGACCCTTCGAGCCTGCACTGTCATTCATTGGGATCATGGCTGATCATCCACAATCAATAACCCATGCCTGCCTTCTCCCCATATCCCTTGACTCCACTAGCCCCTAGAGCTCTATTTAATTCTCTCTGAAATTCATCCAGTGAATTGGCCTCTACTGCCTATCCACAAAAAACACTCTGGGCGAAAACATTTTCTTCTCATCCAAGTTTTAAATGGCCTCCCCTTTATTCTTAGACTGTGGCCCCTGGTTCTGGACTCCCCCAACATTGGAAACATTTTTCCTGCATCTAGCTTATCCAGTCCTTTTATAATTTTATACGTTTCTATACGATCCCCACTCATCCTTCTAAATTCCAGTGAATACAAGCCCAGTCTTTCCAATCTTTCCTCATATGACAGTCCCACCATCCCGGGGGCTAACCTCGTGAGCATACGCTGCATTCCCTCAATATCAAGGAATTAGGAGAGCAAAACTGCGCACAATACTCCAGATGTGGTCTCACCAGGGCTCTGTACAACTGCAGGAGGACCTCTTTACTCCTATACTCAGACGGAAGAAGGGTCTTGACCCGAAACATCACCCATTCCTTCTCTCCTATCCTGCTGAGTTACTCCAGTATTTTTGTGATCTATCTTCGATTTAAACCAGCATCTGCAGTTCTTTCTTACACACTGTATTGTGTAGAGTTGGATATAAAAGGTGAATTGTGCCCCCTCTTAAAACAATGACACCTTTTTTGTACTCTAACAAGAGTTAAAGGCCATTTGGACAGGTACATGGAAGGACAAGTGGGACTAATGTTGATGGGTGCATCGTGGTCAGCATAGGAAAGTTGGGCCAAAGGGCCTGTTTCCATGCTGTATGACTGTATAACCCTCTACTTCTCTAAAGAGGAAGCAACCTGCTTTCCCGAGGGAAAAGATGAGCAACACATCGTGAATGACTGCCCACTGAGGCTTTTCCCTGGGAGCATCAAAGCCATCCACCCAGTAACTGATGCTGTCCTGGCCTGGATGTCTACCCTTGATCTATAACTTTAGGCTGAGCACATCATACACAAGAAGAAGACCCTATTATTGTTTAAATGGTCTACAACCACGACAAATCAAGTAAAGACACACAAAACTGGGGTAACTCAGCGGGTCAGGCAGCGTCTCTGGAGAAAAGAAATAGGTGATATTTTGGGTTAAACGCTTCGGTCTGAGGAAGGGTCTCGACCCGAAACATCACCTATTCCTTTTCTTCAGAGATGCCATCGGCCCACTGAGTTAATCCAGCTTTTTGTGTTTATCTTTGGTTTAACCCATTCAAATAAATGATATTGTCATATGTACAAGTAAGGTGGTGTACAGGTACAATGTAAAACTTGTTTGGAGCACCATTGTAAACAGAGATGAAGACTATGCACGGAACATATCATTAAACATTACTTGTTCAAGTCAGTGAAAAAAACTATATAAAATAAGGCATTAATGCAAAAACACAGTTAGAAATGTCTACAGTGATGCAAGAGATGGCCTGTATTGTCCCATTATTGAGCTAGGAAAAGGGTAGTGCAGGTTGGTTTAAGAACTTGGTGATTCTACAAATATAGCTGTTAACAACCTTGTGGTGTAGGACTTCAAGTTTATGTACCATTTGCCCATTGGTAGCAAGAAGACGAGGACAAGACCTGCCCATGACGCAACCAACAACTGTGGTGTTGCCACCATCAATTAAGGGTGTTTCATAAGACTAGCCCTGACTCCCAAATAGCAGCAGAGAGACATTTGAGAGTTGTAGTGTTTAGGTTTAGTTTGAGAGATACAGCATGGATACATACATACAGTAGATCTATCCTAAACATGAGGGACAATATACACAAGCTAATTAACCTACAAACCTAGAAACCAAACCTTCTTTGGAATGTGAGAGGAAACTGGAGCATCTGGAGGAAACCCAATCCAGATCACAGGAAAGAGTACAAACTCTGTACAGACAGCATCTATAATCAGGATCGAACCCAGATATCTGGCCTTTGAAGACAGCATTCTACCGCTGCGCCATTGTGCCGTCCTTCATGGAAAACAAAATGTTTCACTCCATCGAGTACACACGACAATAATAATACTAAAAGAGCAGCAAAGTGAGCAGCTTTTCATTTGAGCCATGAAGATATTACAAATTAGAAGGTCATTTAGCCCATTGTCCCTGCTGACTCTGTAGAGAAATATAATGAACTCCATTTCTTCACAAACTCCATATTTCTCTCAATGAGCTATTCAATTTCCTTTTGAATCACTGATCCAGGATGCTACCATTATCCCGGTCCAGATCATTTCCCAAGTGTTGCACATGAAGTCCATCCTTTTGCATTCCTTTCCTGCCGTGATGCACAGGTGAGCATTTAGTGCCATTGTCTCACAGTCCCTGAAAACACACTTGATCCTGAAAGGACACAAAATGCTGCAGTGACCCAGCGGATCAGGCAACATCTCTGGAGAACATGGATAGGTGATGTTTCAGATTTTCTCTGCCTACCTTATCTAAAACTGTCATAAACACATGCATCCCTGGCTAAGCCCTTCTCAACATCTTTTGTTGTAAGGAATACAAGAAGAAGGTGCAGAAAAGGATAAAGAAGATGCAGAATCAAGCTATGTGGCCTGTTCTGTCACTCAATGGGATCATGACTTCAATTCCACTTTGTTAGGCTCCCCATAATCCTTCACCCTCTAACAGAAGGACTAACCAGCCTTCTTGTTTTCTGGAGTGGAGCATAACAAAGATTCAAGATTATGCAAGTGAATTCCTCCTCATGTCAAACTAGTAATCCCCAATTAAGATGGTTCCAGATTCTCCCAGAAGAGGAAACATTCTCTCAGTATCTGCCTTGCCTATTATTTAATTTAAAAAATCAACTTGGTTAATCCAACACAGCCTGCCTCAAACAAATCTGTGATTGTCCTCCATAATTTGCTCAGACCTCTCCAATATGCCTGATTATTATTTTGTAATTCTTACTCACCATCAGTTTTCAGCTGACTGGCTTGTAGTTACAAGCAATGTCCCCGTACCCTTAATTAAACAAAGCTTTACCATTGCTATTCCCAATCCCCTGAATCTAACCTGTATCAAGAAAAGATTGGAAGATTTTACAAGCTCTTCCATTGCCCCTACTCTCCCTTGCAACCAGGAATACAGTTCATCTCACTTGGCAATTTATCCACTCCAAGCACAAAGCATCTTGTTAATCACGGTTTTACACGGTATATTATCATCAACATTTTTACTATAGGGTACATAACATATGCTTTTTCCTAATTAACATTGATATTAGAATTTCTAGAAATTGTAAGAAGATTAGGCAAGTTTGTAATATGGTTAACCTAATAGTTTACATACTGGAGAAACATGATGGGAAAAGTAGCCAACATGGTAATGGTAACCGAAAGGTCGTGTTAACCATATAACCATATAACAATTACAGCATGGAAACAGGCCTTCTCGGCCGTTCCAGTCCGTGCCGACCATTTATTTTCCCCTAGTCCCATCTACCTGCACTCAGACCATACCCCTCCATTCCGTTCCCGTCCATATACCTATCCACTTTACTTTTAAATGTTAAAATCGATCCTGCCTCCACCACTTCTGCTGGAAGATCATTCCACACAGCCACCACTCTCTGAGTAAAGAAGTTCCCCCTCATGTTACCCCTAAACTTCTGTCCCATAATTCTCATGTCATGCCCTCTTGTTTGAATCTTCCCTACCCACAATGGGAAAAGCTTATCCACGTTAACTCTGTCTATCCCTTTCATCATTTTAAAGACCTCAATCAAGTCCCCCGTTAACCTTCTGCGCTCCAAAGAATAAACACCTAAGAGAAGCAATAAACAGATTTAGGAAGTGTTTGGATTGCAAGGTATAGCTAACTGGAGTAAAACTGTTGTAGACCAGGCTGAGGGCAATAAAACTGATCATGAGATATGAGGTGTCATTTTATGTCACCCAATGAACAGCAAGAAGAAGTTTTTCGGCTGTGAGAAGGTTAGAGGCAACTCCAGCAAAGATGAATGTATGATCAGAGACTACAAAGAAAGTTGATTACTGGTGAATTATTTCAAAAATGTAAAATGTGAATGTAACCAATGATATAAAATGCTGTAAGTAAGAAGAGCCAGTGAAGCACTTTGAATCATTGCAGAGCACCTCCCAGTATATACAGCTAGGGCCTGAATAAATCGACTTGTTCAAGAAACTCACCACTATATGAGATGATCCCGATATGTCCCGATCTGAGCCTTAATCAAGATCACTTGGCCCCTCGTGAAAGCCTGATTAAGGCTGACACAAGTCAAAGACAGCATAAAAATAAAAGGGATGGCATACAATATTGCAACGATTAGCGGGAAGCTAGAGGATTGGGAAGTTTTCAAAAGAACAGATGGCAACTAAAAAGGCAATAAGGGAAGAAAAGATGAAATATAAATGTAAGCTAACCAATAATATAAAAGAGGATACCAAAAGTTTCTTCAGCTATATAAAGCGTGTAAGAGAAGCAAGAGTTTATATTGGAGCGCTGGAAAATGACGTTGGAGAAGTAGTAATGTGGAATAAAGAAATAGCGCATGAATGGAATACATTTTTGCATCAGTCTTCACAGCGGAAGACACCAGCAACGTGCGAGGAATTACATAGAAACATAGAAAATAGGTGCAGGAGGAGGCCATTCATCCCTTCGAGCCAGCACCTCCATTCATTGGTATCATGGCTGATCGTCCGCTATCAATAACCCGTGCCTGCCTTCTCCCCATATCCCTTGACTCCACTAGCCCCTAGAGCTCTATCTAACTCTCTCTTAAATCCATACAGTGATTTGGCCTCTACTGCCCTCTCTGGCAGGGAATTCCACAAATTCACAACTCTCTGGGTGAAAAAGTTTTTTTCTCACCTCAGTCTTAAATGACCTCCCCTTTATTCTAAGACTGTGGCCCCTGGTTCTGGACTCGCCCAACATTGGGAACATTTTTCCTGCATCTAGCTTGTCCAGTCCTTTTATAATTTTATATGTTTCTATAAGATCGCCCCTCATCCTTCACTAATTCAAGAGTCAGGAGGTGGAAGTTAGTGGAGTTGCTCTTACTAAGGAGTAGGTGCTTGGGAATCTAAAAGGTTTGAAGGTGGATATGTCACCTGGACCAGATGGACTAGACATCGCAGGGTTCTGAAAGAGGTGGCTTTAGAGATTGTAGAGGCATTAATAATGATCGTTCAAGAATCACTAGAGTCAGGACTGGTCCCAGAGGAACATTACAAATGTTACTCCACTGTTTAAGGTAGTGAGGCAAAAAGAAGGAAAACTATAGGTCGGTTAGACCTGACTTCAGTGATTGGTAAAAATTCTGGAGTCCATTATTAAGGATGAGGTTTCCAAGTACTTCGAATTAATTACCTGATAAAATAGGCCAAAATCAGCTCGCTTTTGAGAAGAGGAGATCTTGCCTGACAATCAGTTGGAATTAATTGAGGACGTAAATAGCAGGATAGACAAAGGAGAGTCAGTGGATGTTGTTTATTTAGATTTTCATGAGGCCTTTGATAAAGTGCTGCACGTAAGGCTGTGAAATATGGCCAGGAATATAAAGAAGGAAAGTCAAATGTGGGTCCCTTGAAGGCAGACAAGGGTGGAATTATTATGGGCAACAAGGAAATGGTAGAAGAGTTGAATAGTTACTTTGAATCTGTCTTCACTAAGGAAGACACAAACAATCTCCCAGATGTACTGGAGGACAGAGGATCTAAGAGGGTAGAGGAACTGAAAGAAATTTTCATTAGGCGAGAAATAGTATTGGGTAGACTAATGGGACTGATAAATCCCCAGGGCCTGATGGTCTGCATCCCAGGGTCCTCAGGGAGGTGGCACTAGAAATAGTGGATGCATTGGTGATCATTTTTCAATGTTCAATAGATTCAGGGTCAGTTCCTGTGGATTGGAAGATAGCTAATGTTATCCCACTTTTCAAGAAAGGAGCGAAAGAGAAAATGGGGAATTACAGACCCGTTGGCCTGACTTCGGTGGTGGGAAAGATGCTGGAGTCAATTATTAAGGAGGTAATAATGGGGCATTTGGATAGCAGTAAAAGGATTAGTCCAAGTCAGCATGGATTTATGAAAGGGAAATCATGCTTGACTAATCTTCTGGAATTTTTTGAGGATGTGACAAGTAAAATAGATGAAGGGGAGCCAGTGGATGTAGTGTATCTAGACTTTCAGAAAGCCTTTGATAAGGTTCCGCACAGGAGACTGGTGACTAAAATTAGAGCACATGGTATTGGGGGTAGGGTGTTGACATGGATAGAAAATTGGTTGGCAGACTGGAAGCAAAGAGTAGGGGTGGACGGATCCTTTTCAGAATGGCAGGCAGTGGCGAGTGGAGTGCCGCAAGGCTCAGTGTTGAGGTCGCATATATTTACCATATATATTAACCAGGCTCGAAATTAGCGGTTGCCCGGGTGCCAATGACCACCCATAGTGCCGCTGGGCAACCTAAATGCCAAGTCATTTTGCCCGCCTTGGCACTGCAGATACTGGTTTATACCGAAGATAGACACGAAAAACTGGAGTAACTCAGTGGGTCAAGCAGCACCTCTGGAGAAAAGGAACGTGACGTTTCGTGTCGGCGGCGACGAGGTAGTGCGGAGCAAAGATACGGGGTGTGGGGTGAGGGAAGGGTCGGAGCGAATGACGGGCCCCGCACAGCAGCGGCCAAAGATCCTATAGGACAGCATCAGCGGCAGCGATAGCGGCTCCTCCCGCATCCCACCCGCCATGATAGCGGCCGCTGCTTGCCAATCCGCGAACGGCAATACCGCTTTCAAAACAAACCCTCCCACACGCCGAGACCGGGAGGAGGGAGGGAGCAAAGATACGGGAGGGAGGGAAGGGGGAGGCCCCCTTCCGCCGTCTGAAGCAACTACACCGCTCAGCCCTGCAACTTCTGTCGGCTGGCGGAGGAGGGGAGGCGGCGGCGAGGAGATCCCAAATGCCTCCCCCTTTGGCGGCGGCACTTGGCGGTGGACAGGGACGGCTAAGACAGCGGGGCGATGATACTGTCCCTGTCCGATGAGTGCTGACCTTCCTTCCTGTCCACCCCCCCCCCTCTCTCTCGTAAGCCCCCCTTATCCTGGGACCCCTCCTCTCCACTGATCCCCATTCCCGCCTCTATTCAGTCCTCACTGACATCCCCTGTGCTCCCCCTCCCCCCCATCTATTCATCCTGCACTGATCTCCCTATCCACCTCGCATTGATTCTCCTGCCACCCTCACCCCCCATCCATCCTACACTGGTCCCCCAATTCTCCTGTACTCACCCCCTTTCCCATTCACCCTGCAGTGATCCCCTCATCCATCCTGTACTGATGCCCCCGTTAATCCCGTACTGATCTACCCCATTCAACCCCACTGACATCCCCGCGGTCTCCGCTCCAATTTTACCTTTTCCAACCAACACGCACTAATTCCCCAGCCTCAATCCATCCATCCCACACCTTGCCTTCTCACCCCCTCCCACCCCACCCCCCCGCCATCTATCCATCCCGCACTGATTCACAGCCCCCCCTCCCCCCGACACTACTGTGCTGGAAATGTCTTCAGAGCGAAAATTGACTAAGTTTGATAACGGGAATGCAATCAAATGTGTTTTAAATCCCAATGTTATTATTTGTTTTCATCCATAAAGATGGATTAATTAAATTGTGAACACATGAAACATTAAAACCGCAGTGTTTGATTGCCACTGCTATCATTGACGCGTTATTACAGAATTCATTTTAACGGCAAATCAATGCTCTTAATATGTAGTATCAGTACTGTAGTTATTTAATGAGCAACATTCACAACTAAACGTTGGATTTAACCAGGTTTTACTTCTACAGTCGGTCATATACATCACAAATTCGGTCAATAGATTTGATCAGAATTTGATCGGTTGAAATTCTAACGTTAATGTAGAAGTGGGAATGATGGAAACAGGTTTATCAATAATTTTTTTTAAATCTGGTGCATACAAACTGGGTATCTTCATTGCTGTTTACAACGCGTACATTTAATCTGAAAGTCCGGTAATGTAGTGTTTTGACACCTTTAAACATAATACCAAAATAACATTTGCTGCAGTTATGTAATTTGGCCATCTCGTGTCAGTTAATGCAATGTTTAACCTGTCAGATGGGTATAGTCGGTTTTAACAGCTATTATCATAAAATGCCTTTAGAAATTTCCTTGCAACCTGTATATTTTGTTGTGGATAAATTATGTGGGAAGCGAGAGTGTTTCTGTACCAATAGCAATAACGACCCATGCTATGGCCATGATAATTTTTGGTCCTTCACAGAAAACATGCTTGCATCAACATAAGTGCATGGTTAAGCATATATGTTTCCATGGTCCAGGATTTATTGACAATGGTTGATCATACGCTGAATAATCCAACCACAATTTTGCAGGGAAGTGGAAAGAAATAATAGAAATTGCATTAATTGCAATGTGTAAAAGAGTTGAGATACTGTATTGCAACTTTGCTGCATGTCATTGTGGTATATATCATGTCTTGATTCGTGAATATGTTTAGTTTGTGACATTGTTTCAAGCAGAAATAATATGTGAATGCTTCACTGAGCATAGTTCCGACTGGTACGCACTTCGTTTGAGCACATTATCGCACGCGTCATGCAAACCGTCTTAAATTGACCACCGAAACTGTCATTTGGCTACCTAAAAGCTGCCTAAGTTGCCCGGCTGGCAACAGGGAAAAAAAGTTAAGTGAGAGCCCTGATTAATGATTTGGAAGAGGGAATTAGGAGCAACACTAGCAGATTTGCAGATGACACAAAGCTGGATGGCAGTGTGAACTGTGAAGAGGATGTTAGGAGGTTGCAGGGTGACCTGGACACGTTGAGTGAGTGGGCAGATGTGTGGCAGATGCAGTATAATATAGATAAATGTGAGGTTATCCACTTTGGCAGCAAAAACAAGGGGGCAGATTATTATCTCAATGGGGTTAGGTTAGTTAAGGGGGAGGTGCAGCGAGACCTGTGCGTCCTTGTACACCGGTCACTGAAAGTTGGCGTGCAGGTACAGCAGGCAGTGAAGAAAGCTAATGGAATGTTGGCCTTCATAACAAGAGAATTTCAGTGTAGGAGTAAAGAGGTTCTTCTCCAGTTGTATAGGGCTCTAGTGCGACAACACCTGGAGTATTGTGTAGTTTTGGTCTCCTAATTTGAGGAAGGACATACTTGTGATTGAGGCAGTGCAGCGTAGGTTCACGAGATTGATCCCTGGGATGGCGGGACTGTCATATGAGGAAAGATTGAAAAGACTTGGCTGGTATTCACTGGAGTTTAGAAGGATGAGGGGGGAATCTTATAGAAACATATAAAATTATAAAAGGACTGGACAAGCTAGATGCAGGAAAAAAAATTCCCAATGTGGGGCGAGTCCAGAACCAGGGGCCACAGTCTTAGAATAAAGGGGAGGTCATTTAAGACTGAAGTGAGAAAAAACTTTTTCACCCAGAGAGTTGTGAATATATCGAATTCCCTGCCACAGATAGCAGTGGAGGCCAAGTCACTGGATGTATTTAAGAGATGGTTAGATAGAGCTCTAGGGGCTAGTGGAGTCAAGGGATATGGGGAGAAGGCAGGCATGGATTATTGATTGGTAGCAGGGAGATGAGTGTGTGGCCAGGATGGTGTGGGTCCTTGATGATACTGCCAGCCTTTTTGAGGCAGCGACTGCGGTAAATCCCCCTCGATGGAAAGAAGGTCAGAGCCGATGATGGACTGGGCAGTGTTTACTACTTTTTGTAGTCTTTTCTCTCCAGGGCACTCAAGTTGCCGAACCAAGCCACAATGCAACCGGTCAGCATGCTCTCTACTGTGCACCTGTAGAAGTTAGAGAGAGTCCTCCTTGACAAACCAACTCTCCATAATCCTCTCAGGAAGTAGAGGCTTCCTGATGAGCTTTCTTGATAATTGCATCACTGTTCTCGGATCAGGAAAGATCTTCAGAGATGTGCATGCCCAGGAATTTGAAGCTCTTGACCCTTTCAATCATTGACCCGTTGATATAAACGGGACTGTGGGTCCCCATCCTACTCCTTCCAAAGTCCACAATCAGTTCCTTGGTTTTGTTGGTGTTGAGGGCCAGGTCGTTGTGCTGGCACCATATGGACAGTCGCTCGATCTCTCTTATATACGCGGACTCATCCCCATCAGTGATACGTCCCACACCAGTGGTGTCGTCAGCAAACTTGATGATTGAGTTCGCACTGTGACTGGCCATGCATTCATGAGTATAGAGTGAGTACAGCAGGATATTATGACGGATGCGAATGACATACAACACCAGCAACTGTCATAGTGATACAATATGTAAGACACCAGGTACTGGCGTAGTGAAATATGACTGTGTTGGTAAAAGGTGGTGTACCATAATACCACATATTGGCAGGGTACTTATATACTGATGAAAGTCACTGATAAGAAAAGCAATGTCATCAAATGTTCATTCAAAAGGTCCATTGTAAAAGCAATAATGAATCACAATTTTTTAAAATGTAAAAAATAATAGAGAAAGGCTACAACTTGGAAGCATCTCTCACAGCACAAAAAACTTGGTGGCAGGAACAAGGAAATGGTAAATGTGAAAAAGGACTAATTATACTCGCAGCCATGGCTAAGAACGAACTGGAAAATAGCAGTAGAAAAGCACGCACAGAGGTCAAGGAACATAAGAAACCATGCAGGAGAGTCTGGGTCACCCTGGCAGCAACAAAGGAAAGGTTCAGAATGCTTCACAATATTTAAATGCTAAAGGGAACTGGAAGCTACTAGAGTCTGAGTGGATGTGCGGATTTTTAAATGCATGTCTTTGCATGCACAATGTCATCCAGCATTCTGGTGGATCAAAGTCTTAAAGGTATG
Organism: Raja brachyura; assembly: GCA_963514005.1. The sequence goes on along the minus strand of OY740794.1, from coordinate 3,290,114 downwards.
AATAAATTCCTTGGGGCGTACAAGATTCGGTTGCTCTTTTTGGATTTTTGAATTTAGTTTAGTTTTAGTTTAGAGATCCTGCACGGAAACAGGCCCTTCGGCCCACCGGGTCCGTGCTGACCCCCGCACATTAACACTACCCTACGCCCACTAGGGACAATTTTTTTAAACATTTACCAAGCCAATTAACCTGTGAACCTGTACGTCTTTGGAGTGTGGGAGGAAACCGAAGATCTCGGAGAAAACCCCGCGGAGAACGTACAAACTTCGTACAGACAGCACCTGCAGTCTGGATCAAACCCGGTATCCGACGCTGCAAGTGTTGTAAGGCAGCAACTCTACCGCTACGCCACGGTGACCGCCCGTAAACGCAAATTAAATTGTGTTTAAGGTGTGTGAATGGTCAGTAAGTTTTAACAAATTGCATACGGTGGGGGGGGGGGGGGGGGGGGATTTTTGTTTAGCTATTTTGAAGGTTCAGCAAAGGAGAGGTGCAAGTTTTGTTTTGTCTTGTTATTTTATTTTTCTATTTCTTTCCTGTAGAATTGAATTCAAAGAAAGACCCAGAAACTACACTGTCAGGATAAAGTGTTAGAAATGTGAATGCCAACATTTCAGAATGACTTTGGCATTTGGGGGAATTGCTGATTAGTGTATTGGTGAATAGTGAACTGGGAATTTGAAATTGATATTCAGGGTGATAGATTAGAATAATTGGTGAGTAACCTTGAGAATTGGAGAGAGTCAGACGATTGGCGGCACGGTGGCCCAGCAGTAGATTTGCTGCCTTACAGGGCATGCAGCGCTGGAGACCTGGGTTCGATCCCAACTACGGGTGATGTCTGTACGGAGTTTGTACGTTCTCCCCGTGACCTGCATGAGTTTTCTCTGAAAACTTCGGTTTCCTCCCACACTACAAAGGCGTACAGGTATGTAGGTTAATTGGCTTGGTAAATGTAAAAATTGTCCCTAGTGGGTGTTGGATAGTGCGGGGATCGCTGGTCGGCGCGGACCCGGTGGACCAAAAGGGCCTGTTTCCGCGCTGTATCGCTAAACTAAACTACATTGCTTTTCTGAACAACAACGTATTTCCAATAGGTTAAAAGATATTGCTCAAGACTTTTGAATTATTGATTTTGAGTTTTTGAGTTGTTTCGGGAAAGCTTGTTTGGATGTAATCACAGTGTGTGTCTTGTAAAATGCAAATGAGCAGCCAGGATTCCTGTTTCCTGATGTATATGTAATATTGAAGTTAGGCATAAAATGCTGGCGTAACTCAGCAGGGGATGCAGCATCTCTGGAGAGAAGCAATGGGTGATGTTTTGGCATCTGCAGTTCCTTCCTACACTGTAATATTGAAGTTCAGCCCATGTCTCGTAAAGTGCATACGTAGGCCAATTTGTTAGTCAAATACATCAGACCTTACCTTACAAAAAGGGGTTTGTGGAATTGTTTTTATGTCTAATGCAACAGAGGAACTGAAGGAGTTCCAAGCAAATGACCCTATGAGTAAATGCACTATTTTCCCATCAGCTGTGACTACAGTAGAAACAATATTCTCCATTTAAGATGTAAACAAAAACAGGTAGAAGCAATCTAAGCACTTTAACCTCCTCTCCCATTCCCTCACTGACCTTTCTGTCCTGGGCCTCCTCCATCGTCAGAGTGATGGAACAACCCCTCATATTTTGCTTGGGTAGCTTACATCCCAGCAGTATGAACATTGACTTCTCTAATTTCAAGTAACCCTTGCTTTCCCTCGCTCTCCATCCCTCCCCCTTCTCAGTTCTCTGACTAGTCTGACTCTCCTCATTTACATTTTATCTGTGTTTGTTTTGTTGTTGCCTTCTCCTAGCTAACAATGATCTATTCTACATTTTCCTTGGTCTCCATCCCATTTTTGGAAATTTATTTAGAAATCAATCCTTAAAGAGAGCGTAACTTGTTGGATAAATGAGATCGTCACTGGGCAGTATCTCCCCCGTGTCCCCCCCCCCCCCCCCCCCCCGTCCTGACCCCCTGGGAAACTGAAGGGAGTGACAATCAACTGCCACGGATACAAATAATGTCATACACAAGAAAGGGCAGATGCCGGTTGACAAAAAGTGAACACACAGTGCTGGAGTAACACAAAGACGCAGCAGAAATTTGGAAACGTCACCTGCTGAGATAAAGAGTGCCCACGGTGGACTCACGAATCACTACGATAAACTCACGGGCTACTACGTTCTTACAACGAGTTTAAAAGTTTAACATTTTTACTTCAAGAGTAAATTTGACTCGTGGAAATCTTTCATTATGTTGAAAGATTTTCATGAGTTAACAAGTTTCCCGAGTACCTGCCGTTAGCATTACGAGTTCCGACGTTCCCACTACGTTAATTCTACATGATTATCACGAGTTTGTTTTGTTTTAAACTCGGGATCACTCGTGGGTGGACTCGCACCGTGAGACAGAGCCATAACTCAGCGGGCCAGGCAACATCTCTGGAGCGAAAGGAATGGATGACATTCCTCACATTGAGAGTCAGGGGAAAGGGAATCCAGAGATATGACGATGATATAGAGAGACAGAGAACAAACAAATTAAAAATATGCAAAAAGCAATGATGTTCAAGGTAAGGTGGTGCCCATAATGGTCCATTGTTGGCTGTTAGCTGGGTGGTAATGAGTTATTCAGACTGTGAAACTCAACAGGACGACAGTGAAACTAGTATGCAACAAGGGTGGGGGAGGGACGGAGAGTGGAGATGCAAAGGTTACTTGAAGTTAGAGAAATCAATGTTCAATGTAAGCTGGTTGTAAGCTGCCCAAGCAAAATATGAGTTGCTGTTCCTCCAATTTGGCCTCATTCTGACAATGGAGGAAGCCCAGGACAGAAAGGTCAGTGTGGGAATGGGAAGGGGAATTAAAGCATTTGGCAACCGGGAGATCAGGTAGGTTTAGGCAGACCAGAGTGGAGGTGTTCAGACAAGTGATCATGTAGCTTGCGCTTGGTCTCGCCGATATACAATATTCCACACCTGGAACAGCGGATACGGTAGATTCGGTTGGAGGATACGGTAGATGAGGTTGGAGGTTGCAAGTGAACCTCTGCCTCACCTGTAAGGACTGGGGTCTCTGGACAGAGTTGAGGGAGGAGGTATAGGGACAGGTGTTGCATCTTCTGTGTTTGCAGGGGAAGGTACCTGGGGAGGGGTGATTTAGGTGGGAAGGGATGTGAACCAAGGTGGTGCGGTGGGAACAGTCTCTGCAGAAAGCGGAAAGGGGTGGAGATGAGAAGATGGGGCTAGTGGTGGGATCCCGTTGGAGGTGGCGAAAATGGCAGAGGATTATGTGCTGTATGCGACGGCTGATGGAGTGAAAGGGGTGGACTAGAGGGGCACTGTCCCCGTTGCGACTGGGGGGTAGGGGGAGCAAGAGTGGAGCTGCAGGGTACCGAGGAGACACGTGGGACGGCCACAACTTTGATGGAAGAGGGGAACCCCCCATTCCCTAAAGAATGAGGACATCTCTGATGTCCTGGTACGGAACACCTCACCTTGGGTGCATATGCGGCATAGACGGAAGAATTGGTAGTAGGGGATAGTCCTTGTAGGAGGCAAGGTGGGAACAAGTGTAGTCTAGATCTAAACCTCCAATGTAGTCAGTAGGTTTATAATAGATGACAGTCAAGGAGACGGAGACGGTCTTGTGAAGGAGACGGTCAGATCAAACAAGGGAAGGCAGGTGTCAGAGATGGTCAAGTGAATTTGTGTGCAGGAAGGAAATTGGTAATGAAGTCCATGAGTTCTGCATGGGTGCAGGAGGCAGCCCGGACGCAGTCAATGTAGCGGAGATAGAATTCAGGGATAGGGCCAGTGTACAACTGGAATTTCAGGGATAGGGTCAATACAACTGAATGAAACTTTTAAATAGTAGAGTTTCCCTCCATCTCTAAACAGATATCACTTTCTTCATCCCAGATAGGTCCCACCTATTTACTATTTACATGTAGGTAAAAATGCTTTGGTTTGCTTTTGTGCTAACTGCTATTCTATTTTAATATTCTCCCTTTGGCAGATTTAGTTACTCCTTCATTTCGCCTCATAACTCATTGTATTTAACCTGATTTGTACCTGAACATTCATATGATCATATGTGATAGGAGCAGAATTAGGCCATTAGGTCTGTCATGTCTGCTCCGCCATTCAATCATGGCTGATCTATCTCCCCCTCCTTACCCCATTCTCCCGCCTTCTCCCCATAACCTCTGACACCTGAAGATTGCACCTGACCTACAACGTACAATCTCATTCTCTGCCTCATCCTGCTCCTTTTTAATCTTTTCATCGACGAAGCCCAATGTTTGATTCCCCTATTCCTTTTCTTGGGGAAATGTCCATGGCCTCTACCTCAAGTATATCCTATCCAAAGATCATCTGTTTTTCCATTATATCTTAATCCCGTCACTTTGATTCCTTTCCATCCCTTCTCATTCCATTGAAAACTATCTACTGTAGATCTATTGTTCAGTCAAACAAACTTTATTGTCATTTAGAAATACATTGATATATGCAGTTCCAAACGAAATTACGTTGCATTTGGCTCCCTGTGCAACACAATAAATTAACCGAAGGATAGGTATGTATGAAAAGGGTAAATAGACAATAGTGGCAGCCCATTTACATGGCATTCAGGAGTCTGATGGCTCGTGGGAAGAAGCTGTTGCAGAACCTCGATGTTCTGCTCCTCATGCTGCGGTATCTTTTTCCCGAGGGCAGCAGAGTGAACAGTCCGTGATGGAGATGTGTGGGGTCCTTTATGATACTGCTGGCCTTAGACACACAGCGTTTGGTCGCAATATCCCCGATTGAGGGGAGAGAGGTCCCGATGATTTTTTCCGCTGTCCTCACCACTCTCTGCACAGACTTCCAGTCGGAGGCTCTACAGTCCCCAAACCAGACAGAGATACAGCTGGTCAGAATACTCTCTATGGTGCCCCTGTAGAAAGTAGTGAGGATGGGATGGGGGAGATGAGCTCTTCTCATCCTGCGCAGAAAGTGCAACCGCTGCTGCGCTCTCTTAACAGTTGATGAGATGTTAGTCGACCAGGTCAGACTGTTAGTGACCTGCACCCCCAGGAACTTTGTGCTACTGACCACCTCCACATCGCTGTCATTGATGTGAAGTGGTGTGGGACTGTGCCCGGTTTTCCTGAAGTCGACGATAATCTCCTTTGTTTTCTCGACATTCAGGATCAGGTTGTTCGTATTGCACCAGTCCACCAGTTGTTTCACCTCCTCCCTGTAAGCCAGCTCATTGTCGTCCCTGATGAGGCCCACCACTGTTGTGTCATCTGCGTACTTCATGATGTGGTTTGTACTAAACCTGGCACAACAGTCGTGAGTCATCAGGGTGAACAGCAGTGGACTCAGGACGCAGCCCTGAGGGGAGCCGGTGCTTAGAGAGATGGTATTGGAGGTGTTATTTCCAACCCTCACAGACTGAGGTCTGTCAGTGAGGAAGTCCAGTAGCCAGTTACACATGGGGGTGCCGAGGCCCAATGGAACCTTTATTTCTGACAAGCTGATGATGTAATGATCTTACGAGTGTTACCCCTAGATACTTGGTTTATTTCCCAGCGTCATATCTGGTAATGCCTACTGGCTGAGTTAAGAACCACATTAGTGAAGGAAACTCTCCTGAACTATCCTGATCACTTGGAGTCGTAATAGCACAATCATCATCTTTTTAATTTTCAATGCTGAACACATGGATTCTGTCCTTGCTACATTCTCTTTGCTACAGGACAATATCTGATTTCCCTCTTCCCCTTTTCTGAAGCCACTGCATCTTGTACCATTCTTTTCTGAATGAAGGAATTATCAGCAGTTTGGTTTTGAGCTAATTAAGTATTCCAAAGTCAAGCAACATCTACAAAGATGGAAATATTGAAAATAACAGTCATGCTCTAGTCTAGTGCGTCTACTGCTTGGTGTGGCCTATTTTCTGCTTGTGATAGTTGAACTAGTCTGCATTTTATTTATACTCTATTATCCTACAATTAGGAGCTAATTATAGCTCAGAGAGCAAAAAAAGTCACTTTTGCCATCGACAGCTAAACATTCCGTACACCTATTACACAAAGTGCTGGAGTAAATCAGCAGGTTAGCCAGCATCTCAGGAGAACATGGATAGGTGACGTTTTGGGTTAAGAATCGTTCTTCAGACTAATTGCGCGGGGGGGGGGGGGGGGGGGGGGGGGGGGGAGAGTAGGCAGCTGGAAAAGCACTAATAAAGGATCGCCTCCACTGATTCTGATGAAAGGTCTTCAGGTCAACAAAATAGAGAGGGTACAGAGGAGATTTACTAGAATGTTGCCTGAGTTTCAACAGCTAAGTTACAGAGATAGATTGAATAAGTTAGGTCTTTATTCTCTGGAGCGCAGAAGGTTAAGGGGGGACTTGATAGAGGTCTTTAAAATGATGAGAGGGATAGACAGAGTTGATGTGGACAAGCTTTTCACTTTGAGAATAGGGAAGATTCAAACAAGAGGACATGACTTTAGAATTAAGGGACAGAGGTTTAGGGGTAACATGAGGGGGAACTTCTTTACTCAGAGGGTGGTAGCGGTGTGGAACGAGCTCCCAGTGGAAGTGGTGGCGGCAGGTTCGTTGGTATCATTTAAAAATAAATTGGATAGGCATATGGATGTGAAGGGTATGGAGGGTTATGGTATGAGCGCAGGCAGGTGGGACTAAGGGAAAAAAGTTGTTCGGCACGGACTTGAAGGGCCGAGATGGCCTGTTTCCGTGCTGTAATTGTTATATGGTTATATGGTTACATGGTTATATGGTCTTCAACCTGAAGACTATGTTTCCTATCTCCACTTCTTGCCTTCCACCACTTTCTGTCTTTATTTCAGATTGCAGTCTCTATTTTTTTGTATTTTTATGTATTATTGAAGAAGGACTTAAGCAAATGCAATCAACATTTATGTCTTTAATGTTTCTTTCAATGCCAAACTTGAGTCAATCAACATATACCTACACAGAAAAAAATTTCAGCCTTTAATTACTAATCTTGATTTTATATTCAACAAGGCCGGCATTCTTTGCAGGAAACATGTTTGAATGGCGGAGTAGACTAATTCTACTCCTATCACTTATGAACTTATTTACAGCTTCTACTAACACACAGCAGCTACATCAAGCTTGAATGTAATGGCTCCCCATAGTTTGATTAAGAAATAAAACAGCTCCCACATTACAATTGCTCTTCAAATTTAAAACAAAAATCATTCACTTGCAGGAAAACATGCAAGGCAATACACTATTTTGATTGTTGATGGACTAAGATTCCTTTTGATGTTTCTGTCAATTAGAAGGTTGACTGTGATATACCAATTATAATATATACACAGTGAAGGGTGTTCTGTATTTTGGGGAAACATGGATTTAGTAAAACAGTGGTTACTTCACTTTGCCGTTTGCTCTAAGATTTATTTTAGAACAAAATTATGCTCATAGGTTGTAGGAGGAAAATTAGGTCATTTGGCCCATCAGGTCTACTTGGGCATTAAATCATGACTGATTTTTCTTTCCCTCTCAACCCCATTCTCCTGCCTTCTCTCTATAACCACTGACACCCATACCAATCAAGATCTATCAATTTCTACCTTAAAAATATGCATTGACCTCACCTCCAAAGCCTTCCGTGGCAATGAATTCCACAGATTCACCGTGCTCTGACGAATGATAGAATAAAATGTATTTTACCTTCACGTGGAAATGACGCTGGCTCCTAAGAGTCCTGTTATTGGAACCCATTAGTTTATTATTCTATTAGCATTGAGACAAATAGAGTCTCATGCGCCAGTGATAGAGATTGGTTCTCTTTGCAATCTTCTGACTTCTCATGGCACACAAATGTTTTTCTGAAACAAAGCCCAAGTCTTCAGAGGTTGCATATTTCAAATACCAAATATAATTAGTATGAACATCTGTTATAATTTTTGCACGTCTGCTGAGAAAGCACTAACTGTTATGAATCAAGAGCTCCCTTCACTCACCCATTTCACCTCCAGCTCTGAAAAATCCTCAGTCATATCCATTCTTTCGTGGGAAAAGAATTTCACAGTTCTGTTCACATTTGTTCTGCTGTAATATTTCTCGCAAGTACCCATCAATAATTACAAAACATCATTGAGGTAATTTAAGAAGATTTTTTTAGGAAGTTGTATAATTTTAAAAATAATGTTGCTACACATTTTGTAACATGACTCCATGTTACCTGTGCAGAAGAAATTGAAGTCTTCCATTTTTTGCATTTGCAGAAAACTGTCCTTAAAAGAACTTTTTTAAGAAGGAACTGCAGATGCTGGAAAAATCGAAGGTAGATAAATCGAAGGTGGAATCGCATGTAGATAGGGTGGTAAAGAAAGCTTTTGGTGTGCTGGCCTTTATAAATCAGAGCATTGAATATAGGAGTAGGGAAGTAATGTTAAAATTGTACAAAGCATTGGTGAGACCAATTCTGGAGTATGGTGTACAATTTTGGTCGCCTAATTATAGGAAGGATGTCAACAAAATAGAGAGAGTACAAAGGAGATTTACTAGAATGTTGCCTGGGTTCCAGCAACTAAGTTACAGAGAAAGGTTGAACAAGTTAGGTCTTTATTCTTTGGAGCGCAGAAGGTTGAGGGGGGACTTGATTGAGGTCTTTAAAATGATGAAAGGGATAGACAGAGTTGACGTGGATAAGCTTTTCCCATTGAGGGTAGGGAAGATTCAAACAAGAGGGCATGACATGAGAATTAAGGGACAGAAGTTTAGGGGTAACATGAGGGGGACCTTCTTTACTCAGAGAGTGGTGGCTGTATGGAATGAGCTTCCAGCAGAAGTGGTGGAGGCAGGATCAATTTTAACATTTAAAAGTAAAGTGGATAGGTATATGGACAGGAAGGGAATGGAGGGGTATGGTCTGAGTGCAGGTAGATGGGACTAGGGGAAAATAATGGTCGGCACGGACTGGAAGGGCCAAGAGGGCCTGTTTCCGTGCTGTAATTGTTATATGGTTATAATTGTTATATGGTTATATGGTTATATGCTGGAGATACTCAGCGGGTGAGGCAGCATCTATGGAGCGAAGGAATAGGTAAAGTTTTGGGTTGAGACCCTTCTTCTGACTGATGTGGGGGTGTGAAGAAGAAAGGAACAGGCAGAGACAGTGGGCTGTGGGAGAGCTGGGAAGGGGAGGGTAAAGAAGGAGAAAGCAGGGACTACCTGAAATTGGAGAAGTCAATGTTCATACAGCTGGGGTATAAACTACCCAAACGAAATATGAGGTGCTACTCCTCCAATTTACAGTGGGACTCACTTTGGCCATGGAGGAGGCCCAGGACAGAAAGGTCGGATTCGGAATGGGAGGGGGTGTTGAAGTGCTGAGCCACCGGGAGATCAGGTTGGTTATTGCGAACTGAGCGGAGGTGTTGGGCGAAGCGATCGATGCCGATGTAGAGCAGCTGACACCTAGAGCAGCGGATGCAATAGATGAGGTTGGAGGAGGTGCAGGTGAACCTCTGCCGCACCTGGAAAGATTGCTTGGGTCCTTGAATGGAGTCAAGGGGGGAGGTAAAGTGACATGTGTAGCATAGAGGGGGGGGGGGGGGGGGGTGGATTGTGTGTGAAGGGATGAATTGACCAGGGAGGTACGGAGGGAGCGGTCCCTGCGGAAAGTCGAAAGGGGAGGAGATGGGAAGATGTGGCCGGTGGTGAGATCCCGCTGGAGGTGGCGAAAATGTCGGAGGATTATATGTTGTGACGGGTGGTAGGGTGGAAGGTGAGGACAAGGGGGTCTCTGCCCTTGTTACGAGTGGAGGGAATGGGGAGTGAGAGTAGAGTTACGGGATATAGAAGAGACCCTGGTGAGAGCCTCATCTATAGTCGTAGAGGGGAACCCCCCTTCCCTAACGAATGAGGACTGGGTTTGGAACACCTCATCGTGGCTTCAGATGCGGCGTAGACAGAGGAATTGGGAGTAGGGGATAGAGTCTTTACAGGAAGCAGGGTGGGAAGAAGTGTAGTCCAGATAGCCATGGGAGTCAGTGGGTTTATAGTAGATGTCAGTCAGTAGTCTTGCAGATTTTTGCAATGTGTACGGAATATGTACTTTCTCTGAGCTTTGCTGTTTGTCCATTTCATCAACACAACACAACACAACACATACATGCTTGGAAAACACAAAGTGCTGGAGTAACTCAGCGGGTCAGGCAGCATCTCTGGAGAACATGGATAGGTGACGTTTTGGGTTGGGACCCTTCACATTCAATGCTTAGTTCAGTTTATCAATAACTGACATGCATTATTTAAACAAGTGCTTGCAGAACTGCACAAGCTTTTGTACAATGACAGCAGAAAAATGGCTTGAATGTCAGGACGCTGGCTTGCCCTGATAGAACTTAGAAGCAGTCATTCTAAAAGTGTGCAATATGTTTTAGATTTTGTTTGGGGTTTAATTCTATCCAGTATTAAATACACTTTCATGATTCAATCTCCTGCTTCATCTCTTTCAGTCTCTCAGACCGGAAGATCATGATGTTCCAACTAGCTTGCATTTTACAGAATACATTGCATGGTAGTCAAGTAAAATGAAACAATACAATTTCCTTAATTGCTTGACACTGTGAAGTTATGATGCAGTGATTATGGTGTGCGAAACAAACAGATCAGGCTCAATTTTGTCGCAGTTCTACTAATGAGGACAATCGAAAGGCAATTTGCATGTTGCCTGAAATAATGCCTTTTCAAACCGCAAAATCATAGAATTATCTTTATGTAATTGGCTTAAACTTGCACATACTGGCCATGTTGAAATCATATAGAAGAACACATGCATGGAGTGAAAACATATCTCAATAGATATTTAAGCTTCATTTGTGTAAAATCCGAAATGAAAAAATATGCTCCAAAAGATAACTTATTGTTTGTGTATCAGTCTGAAGAAGGGTCTCGAACAGAAACATCACTCCATTGATGCTGCCTCACCCGCTGAGTTTCTCCAGCATTTTTGTCTAACTTATTGTTTGTGTAGATCGCCGTACAGGCTTTAGTTATTAACCAATCCAATTTCCCTTTTCAGTTGTTGGGGGTGTATTTCATTTCATGTTCTAAGTTGCAGCCAAGAAATGTTTTTTTGGTTTTTTTTTTTAAAAGGGCCATTTTGATACATCACAATCTAAAAACATCCTGGATGATTCTGAGAACCTGAATTTGCCCATGTAAAAATTATTGGTCAGCACAGGGACTGTGGCCATTAGGGCTGTTCCTGTGCTGTACTGTTTTATCAACATAAGCATGATGCATTTTAATGCTAGATGCTAGAATAGACCGGCCAAAGGCAGGCAAGTGGGACTAGTGTAGATGGAGCATGTTGGTCAGCATGGGAAAGATGGACAGAAGGGCCTGTTTCCATGCTGTATCACTATATAACTAAAAGTCTTGTCTTATTTGTGCCCACGATGTGTCAATCTGGTTTTCCCATATCATTCCAAACGCTAGGTCACAGCCTTCCCATTTTCACACATCCTACTCACAATTTTTCCCTTTGTGGCGATAAACATCTCCCCGTCGCATTTCCACCTATATTTCCGAAGTTATTAATCCATTAAATTTTAAAAACAGCCCCAAAAACTCACATTTTGGGAAAAATATTCCGAGTGATGTCACAATGCGCTCGCAAGGCAGGACGGAACACTCCGTGAGCGAGGGGCGCACGGTGAATGAGGAGTGGCAGATGGCCGCCCGGTGCCTGGTGGGGGGGGTGGTGCCACAGGCCGAGCCCGGGGACTGGGCGTGGGCTGGAGCTGGAGCTGGAGTGAGGGCCGAGCCCGGGGCTTGGGATGGGGCCCTGAATGGTGCCGAGAAAGAAGCTGCCGCTGGAACCAAGGATGAGCCTGGGTCCATGGTCAGGGACGAGCCCGGAGATGGTCGGGGCCTGGACTGGAGGGAGATGGGGTGGGGTGGAGGATGGAGATGGAGTGGGGAGTGGGGTGGAGAGGGGAAAGATCCTGGGGAGGTAAGGAGGGAGAGTGGGGGGATTGAGGGACAGGAGGGGGTAGGAAGGGTAATTGCCACATCTACACTCCCTCTCTCCCCCTCCCTCTCTACCCTCCCTTCCCCATTCCGATCTACCCCTCCCTCTCCCTCCCTTGCTCTCTCCCTCTCTACCCTCCCTCCCACTGTGCCCCCCTCCTTCTCCCTCTCTACCCTCATCCCCCTCCTCTACACTCCCCCTCTACCAGGCACGTGCCGTCAGGGTAGGCAAGGTAGGCACTGCCTACCCTGACTAAAATTATAACATAGTTATAACTAAATATAAATAATAAAGGCATGGGAGAATTATGCCTATGTAAGAGACCGATCTCTTAGGTAGGCATAATTCTCCGTGCCTTTCATCCGCAGCGCTTGTAACACGGGAAGGTCTGTGCAGCCCACGTGCCGTCAGCGCTGCCTGAAGCCGTCACTTTCAAATGGGGCTGAAGGCAGCAGAAATTCTGCATATGCTGTACTGCGCATGTGCATCAGTCTACTGCGCATGCGCAGCGCGAGTGTCTTGGCGGGGCTTTCAACTATGGATTGTCGTGTACTAATGATGTGGTAAGTACCTTTTGTGTTTATGTTTTTAAATACTGTATTTCCCAGGGTGTGGGGGCGGGGGGAGCGCTCCTTTCACAGCGTTTGGGGAGTCTGGCCCGGGGTAAAGTTAAGGGGAGGGCACGAATGCTATGAATGAGGGGTCAGGAGCATCCACTTGCGGGGGGGGGGGGAGGGAGAGAAGTAGCTCGGGTGGCTGAGTGGCCGCCGGGCCGGACAGCGGAACCAGCCGCCACCTTAGCTCCTTCTGCCGGTCCCCGCTCACCTCTGGCTGCTCTCCGTCTAAAAACCTCTCTCCTGCCGCTCACTGGCCTCACTCATGTCCTTAAATTCAGCGCGATTGAGGTTACTCGGATGTGGGAATTTAAGGATTTGCAGGAAGCCGCTGACATGAGCGAAGTCGGCGAACGGCAGGTGACAGGTGTTCCGACGGAGAGCACTGCCAAAGGTGAGCGGGCCGACAGAAGGCGCTGAAGTGGCGGCCAGTTCTGCTGTCGGGTCCCGGTGGCCGCTCGTAGCTCCCCGAGCTGCTTCTATCCCCAGCTACAGTGCGTGGCTTCGCGCCCGGAGAGCTGCGGTAGCGGTGAGTGAGTGAGTTACTGGCAGTATCCCTGACACCCTCCTTCTCAACACTCGTGCCCTCCCCACAACTTTACCCCTGGCACAGACTCTACACATGCTGTGAAAGGAACTGTTCCCCCAATTGGTCTAGGACCAGGAAGCCTTGGGCAAATTGAAATGTCACTGTTTTTATTTATTTAACGGAGAGAACAATATGCGCACACGCGGTTTAATTTTTTTTTTCAGAGTGCCTACCCTGAGTAATTACTCACGGCACGTGCCTGCCCTCTACCCCCCTCCCTCTCTCTCTCTCTACCCCCCTCCCTCTCTGCCCCTCCCCCTCTTTACCCTCCTCCCCTTCCCTCTACCCTCCCTCCCTTTTTAGGGATTGAAGAGCGAGGGTGAAGAGGAGGAGGAGGGAGTGCTGGGGGATATGGGGAAATGGGCGGTGCCTGCGCAGTTGGGGGCTATGCGTGAGTGGTGCAATATTGCGTTGGGTGAACCTCTTACGTTTGGGGAACGGGTGAATGGTGGAATCTTGCGTTGGGGGAGCAGACCCAACGGGTCAGTACTTGGTCTAGTGACTCTGTGAATTTGTAAAATGTTAAAAAATGGCAGAGATTACAGTCAATAGGGATCCTTAAAAGTAAGGGGCTCTTTTAAGAACATGAAAAAAATACTATTCCGGTGGTTTATATAGGCTTTAAAACCTCGTGGTTTCCAGAACAGAGCTTGGAGATCTTGCTGCCTTCTGCTATATATTCATCCCTCAGTCAAAACCAGAGATGATTATATAGCAGAAAACCGATCATTCACTTGTGATAACCTCAGGCCACGAGGACCCCCTTTATACTACTAAACTACCACTGAATATGCTATTGTATTTGGAACAGTATCATCCAGTGTGTGGAGGGCGACACAACAATAATAATTAAAAAAAACAGCTCAGGAAATCTTGGAAAATTATTAGACTAAATTAGATTGTCATGACTGACAACGCTTCCAACTATGAAATCATAATTCTATGATTTTGCACACAACTTTGAATGTTAGGGTTCTGGCACCCAACATCTAAAGATAGTTGTTAAAGAAGGAACTGCAGATGCTGGAGAATCGAGGGTTACACAAAAAGCTGGAGAAACTCAGCGGGTGCAGCACCATCTAAGGAGCGAAAGAGATAGGCGACGTTTCGGGTCGAGACCCTTCTTCTCGAGAAGAAGGGTCTCGACCCGAAACCTCACCTATCTCTTTCGGTCCTTAGATGCTGCTGCACCCGCTGAGTTTCTCCAGCTTTTTGTGTAACCATCTAAAGATAGTTACTTGACAAGGGTTACTTGAAGTCAGCTATTACACTGATAAATATGCATCCTAAATTTCCATTCATTTCAGTGCTGAAGAACTTTCAGTTAATTTATATATCTGAATTAAGTTGAACCATCTTTTTTAAAGTTTCAACTTTTGTTAACTTCTAAAGGGCCTGTCCCACGGGCGTCATTTGAGCGTCACGCAGGTAGCACGCAAAGATTTTGTCAATCCCAAAATCTTGGGGCGCCACGCGCAAACGCGCATCACTGCCTACGCCACCTCACGGCATGTGTGCATAATGCACGCCATGCGCGCATCACGCTCGCGTCATGACGCGCGCTTCGTAAATGATGACGCGCAAATGACGCCCATGGGACAGGCCCTTAAATCATTGTGATTGAGTATTATTAATACTTTTTAGTTTTTCAGATTGATTCCTAAATATTCAAATTCTTCTTGCCATAGAGTGATACAGTGTGGAAAGAGGCCCTTCGGCCCAACTTGCCTACACCGGCTAACATGTCCCAGCTACACTAGTGCCACCTGCCCGCATTTGG